>CM053595.1:51686206-51718347 GCA_028646575.1 Pseudocheirus occidentalis | reverse complement strand
AGTTAATACCTAAAGGAATTTTTGTATCACAAACCCCTGGGTGTTTCAGTGACCATAATTAAGTATTGAAACATGATCACAATGGGAAGAACCTTAGATTTCAGTGGCAGGAGAGGAAGCTGGGGTTTTAAAGGCCAGTACCAATAGGCTCTGTTGTAATGAAAACCACCACCCTCTCCCAGGAGTCTGGGTTGGCAGGGAACATTTATATGTCTGTTGATTTTTAAGCTTTTCTTCAAGAAATCAAAATCACCCCTCACTGTACTGAACCTAGTTTAGAATCACTGCTCCATTTAGAGTCCATTCATCTGCCAACAAGGACTCCCAAGGCCCCCATTCCTCCTCTTGTTGGCTTTTGGGAAAAACCATTAGGGCTGGAAAGGTTTAAAAAAAAAAAAAAGAAAAGGATTTGTCTTATTCCAATTTACTCTTCCCCTAAACCTACTCCGATTTTTATGGGCATTTCTTGCTGGTCATGAACCATCCTAGTGGTGATTTCTGATAGCAATCCCATGTTGTATCTGTATTGACAAGCAGCATGTGACCATGCACTAACCTGTGCCTTACTTCCCATGAAGGTTCCTGGCCCTAGGGACCACCCACTCAAAGAAGGAGCTGCACAGATACTAGGCACAGAGGCAATCTTACAAGTTTGAGCCAGAAATGTTTCCCTCACATGGTTATTTGGGAGGAAGATGGTGAGACCTTGTCAAAAGGAGGAGGTTCATCAACAGAAAATGTTCAAGGGCCTACCTAGGGCTCCACACTTTGAGGTCTGCATGCCTGCTCCCCTGAGCCTAGCCAAAGTTTCTGACGTGTGACTGACTTACTCAGCAATACTACTTAATAGGATAAGTGTCTTTAAAATTAAAACCCCTCCACTAAAAAAAATGTTTTAAATAGCCTGCACCAAAAATATTCACAGTTTATTTCATGAAATGAAGAGCTAGGGTAGTTTTTGTTTTGTTTTGTTTTTTCTTTTAAACACACAACAAAGTGAAACATAGATTGTGACAGTGCAGTATGGATTCCTTTCTGATAACAACTACAAGTGCAAGGGAAACAGGATAGGGTGGTAATGGGGTGAGCACAGAATCAACACTACAAACAGTCTAGAAGAATTCTGGGACTCAGGGGTAGAGAAGACCCTACAAATGTAAATTATATATATTTATTCTTCTCACACATGATAAATACTTAACATACTGAGCCTCAGTGTTTCTGGGTAGATTCTATTTTTTAAAATATATTTTCATGGTTCAAAATTATTTTTAAAAAGGAAATAAAAAGGCTTTGATTTTTTTCCTCTTTCATGAGGACTTCTGGGGAGAGTGGGGAGGGAGAGAGACAACATTCCTCCCCGACCTGCTGCTGGAAGAAAGCTTAGCAGCACATTCATAGGGCCAACCAACAAGGGATTAAAGCCCAGTGGGTCTTCCAGAAAGATGTGCAGTCTAGCCAGAGAAACCTGGAGAGGATTCCATAAGGAGGGAATTTAGCTGCAGGGATTAAATGCTTCAGAATAGAGATGAGATGCAAGAATGATCACAACCCTCTGGCATGGGATTTAGAAATGAGGTCCAACCCTGTCTCTTCTTTAGAGAACAGTTCTGAAAATATAAAGGCTTATTCTTTTAATTCTTATTACAGGGAGCAACTCCCTGCAATGTCCATTTATTTTTCCCTTCCTGGAATGAATGAGGTAAACTTATATAGCAAGGGGTTCCTAATTCCCAAGAGACAAATATTTAGAATAGGAGTTGAGTATAATGTATAGAATCTAATAGGGGTATAAAAGCCATTGCTGAGACAGAATGGCCAGGACAGTGCCTACTGGCTGAAGGTTTCTCCAGTTAGCAAAACAGAGGTAATATTTGTTATGGGTAGGGCAGAGGTGGGGAGGGAAAGGGAAAGGGGAGAGAGTACTGGCCAAACAGCACTTCTTGCTGGCAGTCAGTGAACTGGGCTAACCACAGGGAAAGGTAGCACCAACAGTTTTTCCAGTCCCTCTGTTCCCAGTTTAGGGCAGCAGTAAAATTATCAGCAGTTTCAAGGAGTTGTTGCCTATCCTGGACATTGCTTTACACCATGTCTCCTCAGCCTTGGTTCTTCTGGGGCCTTGTCTGGTCCCAACTCATGGGACCAGAAACAGTTTTGACTTCAGTTAGCAAAGCAAAACTCTCATAAGAGAAAGCAAAATTATTCTCAGGAGAGTCAGATGGAGCCTACCATATAGTGTAGAAAGGGGGAAGTAAATGATGGCTCCTCTTAGGTGCAAAGGCACCTTTTCTCATGGTTGGGAGTAAGGAAATATTGTATTAATTCAACACGCATAGGGAACATGCAGAAGCAGTTAATTTTCCTGCATTGGTGTGGTATGCAGAGTCCACTGATAACCTGGCAAAACTCCTTCCACTGAGACTTAGCACAAGACACACTTAGTTCCAAAGCACCTGAGTGTTTGCTGGAAGTGAGCACGGAGGCCTGTTTCAGGGACAGTGCTCTAGTCAGAGGCACCACTGTTTTTCTCCAGCCCAGCTCCTTTGCCCAACCATTCATGCAGAGGCACATCAACCAGTTCAGCAAGTTCACATAAGGAGAACTCTGCGGGCTTGGCCTAGCCTGAATAAAAACAGCAGCTGCACAATGGGCCAACCCCTTGTAGCATTATCATTGTACTCCTCTTATAAAGGGACCCTGAAGTGAGCTCTCTATGTGGAAAGCACATGTGGACCTGGGCATATGAAGACCCATCTGCCAGGAGTTATTCAGATAACATGACCACTTCTGGGGGTATCAAAGGACCATTAAAATGCAGGAGACAAGTGGAGCAGAGAGTCCACCTTGATATCACCACTTCCTTCCTGGTCAAAGGTTCTTGAAAGGTTAAGAAATGAATCAAAGGCCATCACTTTCTCTCAAAGGATGTTCCCAAGCCCCACAAATACAAGTTCCCTCCCCTCCAAAGGACTGGGAAAGCCCCACTATCTTTCCAACCTGACCATTGGAACTGAATTCCATGCTTGAATCCAGGGTGGAATTTTTATTTCAAGTTAACCATGTGTAAAAAGAAGGAAAAAGGACCACAGTCTGTCTCCTTGGTTGGGGGCCCCCACTTAGAATTTGGTACATTGATAACTCAAGCCACCCCCACTGGCTAATGTCACAAGAGTTTCTGAGAGTTGGGGAATATAGGAAGGATGACAATGAAAAAGGGTTTTTTTTTAGTTAGTTTGTTTTTTTTTTTTTTAAAAAGAAAGAGAGAGAAAGAAAAGACTTCCCTCCCCAAACAATACCCCAGCAGGCAAACCTTGTCTGGCCACATGGCATTTACTATCATCACTTTTGTTTCAACTCTGCAGGCTCATGGCTGGAAGGGGTCTCGTTAAGAGCTGGTACTGGACTTTGCTCAGGCTTAGGGTCTGGCCCTTTGATTGGCCCTTTGCCAAGGGGCCGACAAGTCTGTGCCAATGTCTGTGGACTCCCAGGTGACCGACAAGTCTGTGCCAGTGGCTGGTCTGCCCCAGTAGGACCAGGACTCAGCTTGGCTGCGGTCAGCACTTTGCCCACAGGCCAGGGAGTGGGCCCTGCTGGGGATTTCCCCAAGGCCCAGGGAGGGTGCTCTGTCACTGCTGACCGTTTCTCTGATGGGGGAACAAGGTCTGGTGATTTGACAGGGGGCCTAGGGGATTGCACCATCAATGGTGTGGTTTTTGTGGCAAGCCCTGGGGGTTGTGGGGATCCAGCCATGGGCTCTCCTGAGGCTAAGGCTTTGCCGAATGACCCAGAGCTCTGCTCCATTGACACAGGTGCACGTCCTGTGGCCCGAGGAGCCTGTTCAAACAAGTAACCCTTGGCAGGGGGCCGCGGGATCAGTCTGGCTTGTATGAGTGTTTTGCCAGCCTGCCAGGTGTGTTCCACAGGGGCTGAAGCTCTTCCAGATGCTTGGAGAACTGGTTCAGAAGGGTGAACTTTCTCAGCTGCCCGAGGCATTTGTCCCAGTGCTTTGTTAACAGGCCAGGGACTCTGCTCCAGCACTGGTAATTTTTCAGTGGGCTGGGGTGTAATTTCATGAGGTGAAGCTGCTCGTTCCTTTTGACGAGGACTCAGTTCAATAACCATAGTAGCTCGATCTTTTGGCCGAGTATTTTGGTCCACAGGCCTTAGTGCTTTTTCATTAGATACAAGGTTCTGGACTACAGATGACAGCACTTTTTCTGAAGGTGGGAGTCTCTGGCCCAAAGGGGCAAGGGGCCTGTCTGAGGTCTGGGGCTTAGATCCAGTTGTCACTGGGGGCTTGTCTGAGGTCTGGGGCTTTGGGCCATTTGTAACTGGGGACTTGTCTGATGCCTGGAGTCTTGGTCCAGTAGTAACTACAGGCCTATCTAGTTGTTGAGATTTTGAGCTGAGAGAACCCGAGGATTTATCCAAAGATTGAGACCTTGGGCCAGCTAAAGCTAGAGGTCTATCCAACAGTTGGGATCTGAGGCCAGCTGCTACTGAGGACCTGACTGATGGTGGGGATTTGGGGCTTGACAATGGAGGTCTGGGGCTCGTCACTACAAGAGATGTGTCTGCTGGCCTCTGGTCTAGTTCTAAAGGCTGAGGTCTTGGACCTGATACTCCAGGGGTCTTATCTGGTGACTGGGGCGTGGAGTCAGGCATCACAAGTGGTTTATCAGACAACTGTGGCCTCTGACATGCTCCTACTAATGTTTTCTCTGACAGCTGGAGCCTTTGGCCCATTGCCCCAGGGGCTTTGTCCACCATCAGGGGTCTTTGAGCAGGAATCTCAGAAGGCTGCTCTGCTAGCTGAGTGTTTGCACCTGAAGTCAGCGGCACAGGGGGAGGCACGTACTCACGGATCTCCCCAGGCTCCAGAGGGTTGGGGCCACATGGATCATGCTCTGTACAAGACAGGCGACCATCCAGTTTAGAGATGAACAGCATTCCCTCTCGGTGTTGCTTGCAAAAGGAACTAGGGCACATCTCACAAAAAGATGCAGCTTCTTTTCCACAAACATCACATTGGTGCCATGGACATTCCCATTTCCCTGAAACAGAGAAAGAACAGCAGTGCAATATTAAAGAGATACACAGGAGATATCACATAATTCAGTAGCCTGCCCATACTGAAGGTTTTTAATCCTCATCATCCTATTATGGGGTGGCACACAATCACTTATTCCTTTGCTTGTCTACACAAGAAAAACTATTTCATGCAGCGTTTGGAGGACTAGTTAACAAAAATTGGGGAAATTATCCCAGTGAACACTGATGCAATCATTGTGCTTCAGAAATACATCTGTTTTGGAAGGTGTGCAAGAAATGAAATTTATCAATGCATCTTGCAGCTCTTTGCTTAGCTACCAGTGGAACAGGGAAATAAATAACATATTTGGTAGCAAATATCATTCTTGTTCAAGTGCTAAATAGTCTGACTGAAGGTTTTTGGAAGTTCTTTACTCTCATCTTCTGTCCACAGTGCTGAAGACACTATCCCTCTGTCACCCAAATGCCACGTGCTGGGTCTCATCTTGGCTTCTCCACAAAGCTCTGTTTCCTGTCCCTACAGCAAGCCGCTGAATGACTGTGGAAGAATGGCCTTCATATCCATGCTGCATATGCCCCACCATGGCAAGTTTATGACATCATCAATGCTAAAGACTCATCAAACTCATCACCTTAAAAACTACCGGCAGAAAAACTGATAAATGTTCCTCTCCCCCCACACTGTACATAAGGTAAGAACATCTTCCTAAGGGCACGAACTCCCTTGAGATTGTGGTTGAGGTCTCATTCTCTGACAATGTCCAACAGTAACTGTTCGAAAATTTCAAGGCTAGGAAAGGTCTCGGGTCATCTAATGTTATTCTTTATGACTAAAGAGGTAATATCTTTGAAAAGTGGTCATTTAGCTGCCTCTGCCTCACTCTAATGAGGAAGACCTGCTACACCTCCCTTAAGGCAGCCAATTCTGCCTTTGTACAGCTCTTAATTGGTAAGAATTGTCTTTACATCCAATTCAAAATGTCCTCCTATAATTTCCATCCACTGTTTCGAGTTCTGTAGTCTCAAGTCAGCAGAAAAAGCACAATCCATCCTGTCCTTTCTAAATCTCTTCTCCTGGCTGAACACTGAGCACCAACTGAACCTCATCTGGTAAGGTGTCCATTCTCTTCACCATCTTAGTGCTCCATGGATAGATTCAATAACAACAACCAAGTCTTGAATAAAGCAGAAATGATTGAGACTATAAACCCCATATTCTGAAAACTATGCCTCTCTTAATGTGGCCTTAGATTAGCTTTTTTTGGTTGCCATATCATACTGGTGACTCATGCTAATGTAGTCAACTAAATATAACTTGATATTTTGTCAAACAAAATGCTTAAATAACTTTGTGACCTTATTCAATTGATTGCTTGATCCCAAATGTAAGTCTACATTTATGCCAATTAAACTTTGTATTCTTTTTGGATCCTGTTGTCCATTGTGTTACTTATTCACTTCCTGTTTCTGGCATAAAACTACACTCAGATAAGGAATTGCATCTACTACAAATTGTAAGGCTGAAAAAGAACTGAGCTGAAAGTCCAAAGTCCTGGATTCTAGTTCTAACTTTACCACTGACTTTGGGCAAGTTAGACATCTTGGGAAAATCTCATAAAATCTGCACAAAAACTCTGCAAGACCTTAGGTACAGATGAGGAAACTGGAGCTGAAATTCAATGACTTGTCCAGGACTATAAATACTTGGGGGTAAGATTTGAACTTGGGTGTTCCTGACTCCAAGTACAGCACTCTTTCTACAGTACCACCTAAATGATAATCAAGGTTGTTTCCAGTAAGAACTTTCTTTCTAAGTTCTTTCTATCATTCACTGTCGATACTTCACCTTCATATGACTAGAATGTATACTTTAAACTCGATATATTAATTTCTACATCATTATCTCACTCTTGGGTTCTTGATAATCTGTTCCTAATCCAATGACTTCAAAAGGAAAAAACATTAAAGTCATCTAAAACCTCCATTCTGCCAAAAGATCATACTTCCTTTTAGTTTTTGAAAAAATAAGTAATAATCTCATTCTTACTATCCATTCTCCAACCATGTTGTCTGGTGAAACTTTGGTTTGCTTCTGTTCTCTCAGAATGCTTCTTGAAACATTTAGCTCACAGACAGTAGCTGGCTCCACACCTACACATTCTTTATTACCTTCCTTTTATTTACTTTAGGCAATTAAGGTTAAATGACTTGCCTAGGGTCACATAGCTAGTCAATGTCTGAGGGCAGATTTGGACTCAAGTCCTCCTCACTCCAGGGGCTCTATCCATTGTCCTAGCTGCTCCACATTTTTCTTTTATCTTAACAACCACAAATGAATGCAGTACCAGATTCTGTAATGTGGTTTTACTACTAACCTGCAGGCCTTTTTGTCAAGTTGAGGCAGTCAGCATGATAGACTTTGGGGCAGCCTGGTTTCTTGCAGGACACAAGCTGCCCAGCATCCCCACAGCTGAAACATTCATCTTCTCTCTCCTTTGTAATCTCACCCTGGGATCGGCGCTTTACCTGTTGTTTTCTTTTTAGTTTCTTGGATTTCTCTTCTGTGGGATTGGGATGATTCTGTGGGAAGGAGATTTCTCAGTCAACATACTATTTTTCTTGTTATTACCTAATTTCTCAAGTTGACCTGAATAGCAAAGGGAAAAAAGGATGCTTACACAGGATTGATGCTCACCAATATGGAAAAGACATTCAATTCTAATATTTTCAAGGGACTAATTTTAAAAAAATTACATTATTTGGTACAGAATTTCTTACCAAAAGGACAGAATTTCAAAAGCTACATAAGTAAAAATGAAAAACATACATACATGTGTAAAAAATTGGTCTTAAACATTTTTTCTAAAGATGACAATTGTAATTTTTAACTTATACGTAGATGAAAAACTGGTTATGTGGTACAGAAGAAAAAAAAATACTGTATTTGGAATGAAAGACCCGTGATGTGTTAATACCTATTCTGCTTCTTACAACTTGTGTGACTTTGGGCAAGTTATTTTTACCTTTTTGAGTTTCAATTTCTTTATAAAACTTTAAAAATGGACTAGATATCTAAGATAAAACCCAGGTCTAAATTCATTGAAATCTCTTATTATCATAGGTTCATGAACCTAAAAAAATTTTAAAAACCTATTTCAGGACAATTGTTTCCTTTGTCATTCTATGTATATTTTATGCACATTTTATGTACTTATAAACATTACGGAGAGAAGGTATCTATGGGGTACTGACTGGAAAACAGGTCCATGACACAAAAAAAAGGTTAAAAAAAACCCCTGGATTTTATGATTTGATCTAAGATTTCCTCAGTAGATCTGTCCCTAGTCTATAATATGAATCATGTTCTAATTATTATGGTCTTCTACTGGCTCCCTCAATTAAGGCTCATGCTAATATTCTTACTAGAAAAAGAGCATATGTGGGAGAATTAACAATGTACTAGACTACTAGTTAGCAAACCTGTTTCCAAATTCAAGGTCTACTACGTATTACCTGTATGATTATGCACAGGCAGGTTCTAAACCTCTCTGGGTCTCAGTTTCCTTACCTGTAAAATGAGAGGGTTAAACTAGATGACTTCTAAGGTCCTATCCACCATCTGGAATTCTTATTATCCTATGTGAGCATATAACAATATTTTAGCTACTAGACCCTATATTTTATCTAATTCATATCTATTTAGGTAAAAAGGAAAGATAAGTAACTAATAAATGGGGATGCTTCTCTCGGCCATTAAAATAAGCAAAAAGAAAAAACAGTGAGACGCTGGTAGCATAATTTGACTAGAGGTCACTAAAACTCAAAATAAAGCTATCTTACTTTAGGTTAAACTTCTATGATTCAATGTCTGCCACCACCTCCATAAAGTTATCAAGGACTAATACAAATAGATTTCTTTATTTTCTCAATACGACACTAATGCCTCATTATATACAATCTTAATTTTTTTAAAAGTTGTATCATCTACATTCTCTGTCATCAGACTACATTTCAGGCTATTTGAGGGTAGGGCCTTTTCTGTACCTTAATTCCATCATCTATAAATTGAGAATAAAAGGACTTTACTATACCTTCTCCACTGGGCTGTCTTGAACAAAGTGCTTTGTAAACCATAAACCACATTAGTAATGTAAGCTATTAGCTGCACTTAGATATTTACTATATGTTTTTTAAAAATAGCAATCTACTTTAATTCTCATTTTAAGAGAATATTTGAAAATTCAGTAGTCAAAATAACTTTCATCTCAAATCACTAAGGAGTTTCCACCTTTCATTAGTTTTTGACAAATATAATCAAGATAGCTGACACAAGCTTCAGACATGAAGGGGCATGGTCTTATAGAGCTTTTTTGATGTCACTCCCCACCGCTATCACCTACCATCACAGCTGTAAAATGAGGGAACTGGACTAGGTAATCTATATTCTCATGCATCTAAAAAAGCTTTTGATCATACCCATTTTATTTCTTACTAATTCTACTGCTAATTTCCTACCTGTATTTTAAATTCTAAATTCTTGCACAAAAAAATTCAAATGTTTGGGGGTTTTTTTAGTACACAAAATGTAACATTTATCTGGAAGAACTATCTAATGCTAACTAATGAAGCAGTTTTTCTCTTGTGTCAAGATGTTGAGAATTCGAGTACGCTTAATTAACATGTAAGATGATATGGAACAGAGAAGCAGTAACAAAAAGAGGTGATGACATTTTTTACTTTCCAAACTACCATGTTAAAAATCAGAAAAAACACCCAAACACCCAAATACATTCTGCGTCTCAGCTATTAAGAGGAGGTTCAATCAATATCAAATGCTTTTAGTGAACAACTAATGTTGACAATTCAAAGTAAAAACATCCTTTTTCTCATGAAATCCAATAGCACCAGCACTAACAAGATACTAGGAGGCAGTACCTTTGGCCGAACACCCAAGAAACCACTACAGTTTGGTGCTCCACATTTGCAAACAGTTTTTCCATTTCCTAGACACTCTAGATTGTAGTTGAAGGTGAGTTCAGTGCCTGTGAAAAGGAAAAAATACGAATAAAATGACATTTTAGTATTACTCCCTGTCACCTGTCAGGAAGACTTCCTAATGGAATAGAATGTTTTCACTGAAAAAGGGATATTGGTTATACATAGGGACAGAGACAAAAAATAATAAGAGGAAGTAACTTATAAGGTAGTACTTACATAGTACATAAGGTAGCCACAAGTGATAGGGATAAAAGAGAGACTGAGAGTACTAAGGAAAGAGAGAACACTTTCAACACTTTAATTGGCAGAGGGAGAGTAGTATTTCAAGGCAGAAGGAAAAAATAAGCATCCTTGAAAAAAAGAGAGGATTCTCTTAGAGACAGGGCAAGAAATTGCATTCTAGGCATAAAAGGAATATTTTTAAAAATGCAGTGAGGCAGGAGAAGGTGTGTTAAGTTCTGGGAATAGATGGTACTTCGACTTGGCTATAATGTTGAAAACAACAAATAATCCATTTGAATATCTATATGAAATTTATAGAGCTTTACAAAGAGGCATCTTCTTTGATAGCCACAACAACACTATGAAGTATGTAGTAGTGAAGAATACAATGTAAAAGTCAGCTGGAAGAATAGTTATGTGAAAGACCTTAAATGGCAGACTAAAGCAGCTTCCATTTTATTCTTTTTTTTTTTTTTTTTTTTTGGTTTTTGGAGGGCAGTTGGGGTTAAGTGACTTGCCCAAGGTCACACGGCTAGCTTTTGTGTTAAGTGTCTGAGGCCAGATTTGAACTCAGGAACTCCTGACTCCAGGGCTGGTGCTCTACTCACTAAGCCACCTAGCCGCCCCAGCTTCCATTTTATTCTACGGAATGAAGAAATCACTAAAAACTTCTGAGCTGAGATGTGACAGTCATACCTTTACTTCAGATGTTTATTTTTGTAGCTGTGCAACATATTCAAATTAGAAGCAAGGAAATAAGTCAGGAATCCACTACAATAATGCAGATAAGAGGTGACAAGGACCTGAACTAAGGTGGTAACAAGATGAATGGGGAGAAATTGTGGAAATAATTTATGAGACTGACTGTATGGATGTGGGGGTAAGAGAGAGAAAAAAAAAATGATTCCAAGGTTTCCCATCTTGTTGATTGGGAAGAAAGTAATGCCCTCAAAAGGAATAGGGACAATAAAGGAACTACGCAGAGACTTTTCTGGGGGAGGGGTGGAATGAGGAGAAGATGGAGAGATAATGATGGTGAGATAATGAGTTCAGTTCAAGATATTGTTCTTAAAATCATAATAACAAAGGGGCCAGAGTGACTCAAGAGCCATGTCCTTCTTTACATGGTAATAAAGAAACATTCCTAGAGTGCTCTGCACAAATTCTGACTCATTTACTGGACAAACTGTTTCACATGGGGACAGCACTTGTGGGCCCAAGATAAAAGACATGGTGACATATCCCAGGAGATTTTGGGAATTTGGGAAGCATGCATGAATTTATTAGGAAATGAATATTCCATCTTGTGGGGAAAACCAAGAGTCAAGTGAATAAAATGTCAATAGGTTAACAGTGCTTAATGAAACTTTAACCTTTTCGTTTTGTCTTTTTATTCTGACAACTGCTTTTAGCAGCTAGTAATGGCTGAAAAAAGGGAGAAACCTAACCTTTCTTAGAATTCTTGCATAAAACCAACCAGTTAAGCCTAGATAAACTCCATGATTGCACATATGCTGAGGGAATTCTAAGCAGATAATAATTTAAGACTAATTTTTTTCCTTGGGATTAACATAAGCCATAATATAACTGTAATAAAAAGATGCTGACTTCTGGTTGCATACCTGAGATTCTAGTCATTTTTGCTATCTATATAAAGGATCACTTGCATGCATTACTAATAATAAAGTAAGCTTAAATTAATTTCTCAAGGGTGGACACTCTTGTACTTACCCATTTAAAGGCTGCTGTCTTACCTGCTTTGATATCGCTTAGGGCAAAAAGCCCAACTCGGGTATCTCCATTCACAGACCACTTCTGAGTTTCACAGTTGGGTTGGCAACAGTGATTCATAAACCGAGCATAATTTCCTTTGGGGCCAGCATCAATAATCCGGTCCTGTAATCACAGTTTAATAGTTTAATTTTTAAAAATTACTTCAGGAAGAAAAATAGCATTATCTCCTTATATTTGAGCTGATGATAATAATAGCTCAAATTATAACTGCATGCTTAAGTTTTCTAACCATGTTTTTTATGTACACATGCACATACATCCCATTGACCCTCATGACCCTCACAAGAAGCCTTCTGTCCCTATCTCCTATATACAGAGGAAGACAGTGGGATTGAGGGAGTGAAGTGACTTGTCCTGTGTCACACAGTTAGGAAGTATCTGAGGAGGGGTTTTAACCAAGATCATTTTAGATTCCAATTCCAGAACTCTTGTTCTGTAAGCTATTCTACTTTCCTATTTAAGGAGAAAAGTGCTTTCTTACAACAACATTGCAAAAAAGATAATACTCCAAATTATCATAATTTAACATACAGAGAAACTAAGTCTCAGAGAGAAATGATCTGCAGAGGTTACAAAGCTATTAAGTATCAGAATCTGAATTCAAACCAAGGTAGCCCACACCTTACATCAGAACTTAATTTAGTATATCATGTTGCCTTTCAATTTACTGAAAGTAAACTTTCTAACAGAACTTTTCCCAAAGCAAGCAGTGATTCATAAAATGAGCGTAATTTCCTTTTGGAACAATAGCAATGATCCAGTTCAAAAGACACAAGGAAAAATGCAAAAAATTAATAAATCTACATCAATAACAATGCCAGGAAAGATATTTGCTGAGCATGGGAATGTATTGTGTATGTTGATGATGCTAGCACCTGTGGTCTCTAGGAAAAAGTAACTTTTCCTTTCTGAAGACAGAATCTGATGGAACAAGATGTCTATAATTCTAATACTAATACTGTATTAATACCTGTTTACTAGGGACCAAAATTGTGCATATTATTTATCAGCACTTCAAATTTAGGAATAAATAACATTTAACATTGAGAAAGCTCAAAAACCCTTCAGAACATTCTTACTCTGATGCCAACACTGGCAATAATTTTATACCAAGCAAGATAGGATTTGATATTAGGTTGAACACTATCAAAAGCAGTTATCTAAGAATTAGGGAATGGCCAAATAAATTACAGTATATGAACATTAATGGAATATATTATACTATAAGAAATGAGGCAAAGAGAAGGTCTGAGAAAAACCTGGGAAGAGTTTAAGAGGTGATGCAGAGTGAAGTAAGGAGATCTAAAAGAACAGTTTATATTCTAACAATTTTTAAAGACTTAACTTTGGAGAGATGATGGACTACGACAGAATAAGGCATATTTCTGGACATGGCTGATATGAGAATTGTTTTTACTTGATAATGTATATTTCTTACAAAGGTGGCTTTTCATCCTTCCCCCTCCTCTCCCACTGGGGGAAAGGGTAGAGGAAAGTACTTGATATTTGAAAAATAAATTTTAATTTAAAAATTGCTTATTTGTCATTACTCCGGGCACAGTTGTATTACTACACATGGTGTATATAGTCATAGTACAATTATATAAGCCAAAGTTTGTTTAAACTTATTTCCAAATGCTTGGTTACAAAGGGATGGAGATTTTTCACTGTAACAGCTCAAGAGTACCATTTATTAAAGCATTTGATAACCATTATCAAAGCACTTAGGAGTTGTAATCCGCATCACTAGAGGGATAATGATGTTGCTAATGATTTTTTAAAGTATTAAAAAAGATTTGTCAAAGCCTAATCTACTCTTTGCAGATTTACACATAGCATATTAAAGCACATATTTATCTGACTGAACCAAATAAATAAGAGAATAAAATGTAACATTTTTGACTTAAAGACACAGGCAATAAATTGTATGGACTATGAATTTAGAAATGCATTTGCAACTACTGTCTGTATGTGTAGTACTACAATAGAAGTGGCTACATATATTATACAGAATATGGGCAGTGAGTCCATTACTGGAGGTCTTCAAGAAAATTTTGATCATTACTTTTTTTTTTTGCTTTTTGTAGGGCAGTTGGGGGTTAAGTGATTTGCCCAAGGTCACCCCGCTAGTTTTTGTGTTAAGTGTCTGAGGCTGGATTTGAACTCAGGTCCTCCTGACTCCAGGGCCGGTGCTCTATTCACTGCCCCACCTAGCCGCCCCTGATCATTCCTTACTTGAACACCAATATGGATCTTTGTTTAAAATGAAGTTGCATTACACCACCATACGTGAATTATACTTGTTATTAAGGCAGGGAATCTGCTCTAGTCTACTAGATACCAGGAGACAAACTGTCTACCCAGTAATATTCAAACCCCTCAGCTTAGCATTTAAGATACTTCACAAGCAGATGTTCTCCTCCCTTTCTCATTTCATGTCAGTGCCTCCTCAGCCAGGTCCCTTCCTAATCTCTTTTCTTGGTTTACTATAATATCTTCAAAATACAGACTGTCTCCTGTTTTGAACTTTATACTGAGTGCAGTTCTTCACATTTAAAAAGCACTTAAAGAATGTTTCTTGAACTGATGAATTTAGTGCTCTCTACCTTCTTGTATTTTAGCTAATATTTATATGGCTTTGAGGTTTGTGAAGTTTTACAAGTATTATTTTATCCTCATGACAATCCTAGGATGTTAGTACTACTTTAAAAAATATTTTGTTCATCATGTGTAGTGCCACACTTTTATTTTTTTGTAAATAATATTTTATTTTTTTCCAATTACATGTAAATAGTTTTGAGCATTCATTTTTTAAAAAAGACTGGGAGTTTAAATTCTTTTCTCCCCCCTCCCCAAGATGGCAATCAATCTGAGAGGTTATACATGCGAAATCATGTGAACATATTTCCACATTAGTCATGTTGTTAAAGAAGAAACAGAACAAAAGGAAAAGGCCACCCTCCTCAAAAAGTGATAACAGTATGGTTTGAGCCACATTCAGACTCGATTGTTCTTTCTCTGGATATGGATAATACTTTTCCCATCAACAGTTTTGGAACTGTTTTGGATCACTGTATTGCCAAGAAGAGCTAAGTCAGAGTTGCTCATCATACAATGTGGCTGTTACTGTGTACAATGTTCTCCTGGTTCTGCTCATTTCACTCAGCATTAGTTCATATAAGTCTTTCCATGTTTTTCTGAAATCTGCCTGTTCATTATTTCTCACAGGACAATAGTATTCCACTACACTCACATACCACAACTTGTTCAGTGATTCTCCAACTGATGGGTGTTCCTTCAATTTCCAATTCTTTGCTATCACAAAAAGAGCTCCTATAAAAATTTTTGTATGTGCGCCCTTTTCCTTTTTATGATCTCTTTGGGATACAGTCCAAGTAGTGATATTGCTGGATCAAAGGGTATGTACAGATTTATAACCCTTTGGGCATAGGTTCTAAATTGCTCTCCAGAATCCTTCAATCAGTTCACAGCTCTACCAATTCCTGTTCCAATTTTTCCACAGCTTGAAAATTTAACATTTTCCTTTCCATCATATAAACCAATCTGATAGGTGTAAGGTGGTAAGTCTGAATTGTTTTAATTTGCAATTCTCTAATTAATAGTGCTTTAGAGCATTTTTTCAAGATAGCTTTAATTTCTCTAGCTGAAAACTGCCTGTTCATGTTGTTGGTACTAGCCTTATTTCCATTTAATAGATGAGAAAATTGAGGCAAACAGAAGTTAAGTGACTTGCTCGGGTTCACATTGCATAGCAAGTATCCGAGGTCACATTTGAACTCTGGTCTTCTTGACTTGAAGTCCAGCACTCTGCTCAGTGAGCCACCTATAGCTGCCCTATTAGTATCTTCTATTTACTTTTTTGGGCATTGTATTTTATTTCCCAGGCTTGATGTGAACCCCTAGAAGGTAGCAAATGTAGCACAATCAATGGGAGCTAAGCACAGTGCTTTGCACATAATAGGTGCTTAAGAAATATCTGCTGAATTGAACCACTGGAGTAAGTCCTGTTTGGGGAACAATCACTGAGTGAACCTTTATCAATATACTTCACACTCTTACAGTTTTTAGTTTCCTCGTGTAATATGAAATGGTTAGATTAGATTACTTTCTTCTTAAAATAAATTAGTATTTTCAATTAACAAAAATCAAGTCCTCTCCCTCAACTGCTTCCCATCAAGAAAGAAAAAATTAAAACAAAATCCTGAGAACAAATATGTATATAGTAAAATGAAACAAAATCCTGCATTGTCTGGGGGCGGGGGGGGGGGGGGGAGGGGGAGAACCAGGCCAGATTTCTTGAGAAATCCCTTACAAATCTAATTTCATTTCTTTTTAGGTTGAAAAAGGGGTGCATGCAGAACAAAAATAGGAGGAAAACAGAGACTTCTGTAAAATGTAAAGTCACTTCCTCTTTTCTGATCAAAGACCCAGATGAGTTCCATAAGATCAAACAACGCGAATAAAGAGGATGGCTAAGAACGAGCTACAAAAGTGAAGTGAGCAGAAGGAGAACACCGTACACAATGACAGTCACACTGCGCAATGATCAACTGTGACTGACTTAGTTCTTCTCAACAATACAAGATCCAAGACAGTTCCAAAAGACCTGTGATGGAAAAAGCTATCTACCTCCAGAGAAAGAAATGATGGAGTTTGAATGTGGATGGAAACATACAATTTCACTTTATTTTTTTAGTAGCTTTTTCCTTCAGTTGTTGCTATACAACACAACTTATATGGAAACATTTTACATGACTGTACATATATAACCTGTATCATATTGCTGACCATCTTAGGTAGGAAGAAGGGAAAGAAGAAAATTTGAAACTCAAAATTTTATTTAAAAAATGAAGGTTTACTTCAGATCTATGGAGCGGGGAAGACTTCATGATGAAACAAGAGTTAGAGAGCATTACAAAATGCAAAATGGATAATTCTGGTTATATTACATTCAAAAACTTCTGTATAAACAAAGCCAATGTTACGAAGATTAAAAGGGGTATGGATAATTGGGAATGAATTTTTACAAGCAGCATCTGATAAAGGCCTCATTTCTAAAATATACAAAGAACTGAGTCAAATTTATAAGAATACAAACCACTCCCAATTGAAAAATGGTCAAAGGATATGAAGAGGCAGGTTTCAGAAGATGAAATTAAAGATATCTATAAGCATATGAAAATATGTTCCAAATCACTAGTGATAAGAGAAATGCAAATCAAAACAACTCTGAGGTACCACATCTCACTGGCCAGACTCGCTAAGATGATAAAACAGCAAAATGATAAATGTTGGAGAGGATGTGGAAAAATCAGAACCCTAATGCATTGTTGGTGGAGATGTGAACTGATCCAGTCATTCTGGAGAGCAATCTGTAACTATATCCAAAGGGCTATAAATGCGTGCATACCCTTTGACCCAGCAATACCACTTCTAGGGTTCCATCCCAAAGAGGTCAGAGAAGTGGGAAGAGGACCCATATGTACAAAAATATTCATTAGCAGCTCTTTTTGTGGTGGCAAAAAATTGGAAAACAAGGGGATGCCCATCAATTGGGGAATGGCTGAACAAGTTGTGGTATATGAATGTAATGGATACTATTGTGTAGCTATAAGAAATGAGGAGCAGGCGGGCTCCATAATAACCCGGAGAGACTTATATAAACTGATGCTGAGTAAGAAGAGCAGAACCAGGAGGAATTTGTACACAATTACAGACATAACCTATGTGTGATGACTAATCTTGATAGACTGGGCTCCTCTCAGCAATGTAAGATTATAAGACAATTCCAAAAGACTCATGATGGAAAGACATCCACATGCAGAGAAAGAGCTACAGAGTCTGAATGCAGATTGAAACAAATTACTTGCTCTCTTTTTCTTGTTTTGTTTCCTCTTTCCCACTGATCATTCCATCAGTTAGAATCCTTCTTTACAACCTAATGATCAATGGGGAAGATATTTGTAGATCCTGTATATGAGTGCATGCTGCCATGATGGGAGGGAAGGAGAGGGAGAAAATCTGAAACTCAAGGGACTGCGGAACTGAATGTTGTAAACTAAAAGTAAATAAACCAATTTATTAAAAAAAAAATGAAGGTTAAAATTGTCTTTATGAGGCAGAGCCAAGATGATAGAATAAAGGCAGGAACCTGCCTGAGCTCTCTCCTAAACCCCTCCAAATACCTTTAAAAAAATGATTCTAAAAAAATTCTGGAGCAGCAAAATCCACAGAAAGAGTGAAACAAATTTCCAGCTCAAGACAATCTAGAAAGTCAACAGGAAAGGTCTGTTGCACTGGGCTGAGAGAGGAGTGCAGTCCAGAGTCAATGAAGACTAGGCCCCAGAGCAGGTCTCAGGGGACTGAATCACTGGCAACAGTGGTGATTTCCAGACATCTGCTTCTGGAGCTCTCAGCCCAAAGATGTTAAGGGAATCAAAGCACTGGTCAAATGAAGATTACAGGCATTTCTTTGCTAGCACTAAGGCAGGATTCTGTTGCTTTGCCCATACTTGGATCTGGGACTCAGTCCTGGGGAAAGAAAGAACGCTAGCCTATCAGAGTTTGTGGTAGCAGTGGAGAGGGGACCCTCCTCACAGTTCCAAGGCAGAAAACAGTGCTTGTGGTTGCTCAGAAACCATAGTACAGGTCAGGAGAGGAGTAAACACCTCTCCTTAGATTACACCACCTTGGAAGAACTGAAAACTTACAGGTTCATAAAAGTATTTCTGAAAACAGATTCACAAAACTCTTGAAGCTTTGAACAATATGCTTCTCCACAGTGGAAGCAGAGACCTACCTCAACAAAGAGTTAAAAAGTCAAGTAACAGCTGGGAAAATGAGCAAACAATGGGGAAAAAAACTATAGAAACTAATTTTGGTCACAAGGAATATAAAAATACACACTCAGAAGACAACAAAGTCAAAGCTCCTACATCGAAAGCCTCCAAGAAAAATAAGAATTCGTTTCATGCCATGGAAAAGCTCAAAAAGGATTTTGAAAATCCAGTAAGAGAAGCAGAGGAGAAACTGAGAAAAGAGAAGAGTTATGCAAGAAAGTAATGAAAAATGAGTCAACAGCTTGGTAAAGAAGACCCAAAAAATACTGAAGAAAATAAGACCTTAAAAAGCAAACTGGCCAAATGGAAAAGAAAGTACAAAAACTCACTGAAGAAAAGAATTCCTTAAAAATTAGAATGAAGCAAATGGAAATTAACGACTTTATGAGAAATCAAGAAATTATTTTTTTTAGAAAACAACTAAAGACTTAAAAAATAGAAGACAATGTAAAATATCTCATTGGAAAAACAACTGACCTGGAAAATAGATCCAGAGAGACCATTAAAAAATTTTTGGACTACCTGAAAACGATGATTAAAAAAAGAGCCTAAACATCAACTTTCAAGAGATTATCAAGGAAAACTGTTCTGATATTCTAGAACTAGAGGGCAAAACAGAAATGGAAAGAATCCACCAATTACCTCCTGAAAGAGATCCCAAAATGAAACCTCCCAAGAATATTAAGAGTCAAACTCCAAACCTTTCAGATCAAGGAAAAATACTTCAAGTATTGTGGAACCACAATTAGGATAAAACAAGACTCAGTAGCTTCTATGTTAAAGAACAGGAGAGCTTGGAATATGATATTCTCGAGGGCAAAGGAACTAGGAGTACAACCAAGAATCACCTACTCATAAAAACTGAGTATAATACACGAAGGGAAAATGGACAGACATTCAACGAGATAGATGATATTATGCATTCCTGAGAAAAGACCAGAGCTAAACAGAAAATAAACTGTCAAACACAAGACTCAAGAGAAGCATGAAAAGGTAAATAGGAAAGAGAAATACAAAGAAACTTATTAAACTTTACATTCCTACACAGAAAGATGATATTTGTAACTTATAAGACCTTTCTCATTATTAGGGTAGTTAGATATCCCCTATAAAGGGATGATACCTAAAAAAATGAAATTAAAGGTTGAGAGAGGAATGTACTGGGAGAAAGAGAAAAAGAGAGATAGAATAGGGTAAATTATCTCACAAAAAAGCAAGAAAAAGATTTTACAATGGAGGAGAGAGGGAGTGAGTGAAGCTTACTCTTATCAGAACTGGCTTGAAGAGGAAATAAAGTACACACTTAGTTGGCTATAGAAATCTTATCTTGCCCTACAGCAAAGTAGGGGGGAAGGGGATAAGAGAAGGGAGGGGAAATTGGGAGGGGGGTAGTCAGAAGCAAAGCACTTTTGAGGAGAGACAGGGTGAAAAGAGAGAGAAAAATAGCAAAAATGGGGGGTGGGATAAGATGTAGGAAAATATATTTAAGTCTTTTACAGCATGACTATTATGACTACACATATGTAATCTGTATTGAATTGCTTGCCTTCTCAGTAGAGGGGCAGGGAAGGAGGAAGGGAAAGAATTTGGAACTCAAAAAAGTTTTAAAAATAAATGTTAAAAATGTTTTTACAGGTAACTGGGGAAAAATAAAATACTAAATAAAGATTTTTTTTTAAAACTCTCTTTACATATAATTGGAAAAAAGATAAAATACTGTTTTTAAAAGAATGAGATATGGGGCGGCTAGGTGGCGCAGTGAATAGAGCACCGGCCCTGGAGTCAGGAGTACCTAAGTTCAAATCCGGCCTCAGACACTTAACAAAAAAAGTAGCCGTGTGACCTTGGGCAAGTCACTTAACCCCAACTGCCTTCCAAAAATAAATAAATAAAGTAAATAAATAAAAGAACGAGATACAAAAACACACTTTTATTACTTACCTTATCCAAAGTGAGCATATAGAAATTAGTGATGTCATGTTCTTGGGCATAACGGATTCGAGCTCTACACTCCTCTTCATCTATCAGCTCTCCCACGTACTCATTTACAAATTCACCCTGTAACACAAAACAGAACATTCTTGAATGGCAAGAAGCCCCACAAATAATTCATCCATGATTCTCTTTAAAGACCTACCTTGCAGTAAGAACATGACCAGATGGTGTTACAGCACATGAAGTACTAACTGTTCCTTAACTGACTGATGCAGGTCTACAGCCCTGAGTTATATTCCCTATCACTTTACTTACTGTGGATGTTGAGGGTTTAGATTTTCTTGTAAAGGGCTTTATTTATTCATTTATTTTGGGAGGCAGGGGGAGAGGGGGTTGGTTGTAGTGGAATTTAATGTATTTATTAATCCATCCACTTACTAGGCCAGTGGCTTAATGTAAGCTTACTGACATCTTCACAGATGATCCATAGAAACACGTCTTCCACATTATGACAGTAACACTGTCTCAATGCATCTGTAATTTGGGAGGTTACTTACATAACCATGAATGTTGAGAGTTTAAGATTTTACTGGAAAGGTAAAAGTCACAATGAAATTTCATCTCCACAAAACATAGGAAGTGAGTTTCATTTCAACAACTTGCTCCATCCTTAGCTTCTTTCACTCACTTACTGTAGATCCTAAAATGTTTTCTTCATGAGAGGATGAAGAGGGACATCTCTTTGTGAAAATTAACCTCTCCTTCAATCCTCTAGAACCTCATAATTGCTGCTCATCTATATACACCCTAAGGAAATGTTGTAAATGGTTTAAGTACAAGATCCTGAAGAGCCTAAGAAAAAACAAACAAAACCCCCCTAAGTCTTCCACTGATACTACCAAAATTTAAAATTATCTTTTGTGGGTGGTTTCTTCATTCTTTCATTAAAACGTGGACATCTTTTATGGTCCTTCCATTGGCTTCCCTCTAAGCTCTCAATATAGATGGAAAGTTGATAATTCAAATTCAGATCGTTTTAATTCCTATATTCTGATTTTTGTTGATAGAACCACCACTTGAATAGTCACCCTAAGAATTCAGCATCACAGCACATGAAATGTTTGACTCTTCCCTCGCCTTCATTACTGACACCAACTATATGTCTCTTGCATCTTCCATCATTTCCTTTCTACTTTGTCTGCAACCGACCTAATTCAGGTACTCAATACCAGAATAAGATAAGAAGTCTCTGGGTAGTCTAATAACTTCTAGTAGTCTTTCTGATCTAGAAATCATCTTTCTAAATAATTTTGTACATAAAAAGTCATATGACACCACATGCCGGTTCAAAAACATCGAGTAATTTCTCAGAGCCTACTGAATAAAATAAAATCCCTTATCACAGTAGAAGGGCCTTCAGAGCTACTGAGATTGTTATCTTTCAACATATTACTAAAATTTAGATCTGTATTCTGCATATAAAGGTATTTGAATGTTTGTTGAATAGTAGCTATAATAATCACAGTTCCATCTGCTTAGAAACGAATTAAAATTCCCTTATCTGATCAGAATCTATCATTCCATCTATCACTTAACCTTATTCCCACTAAACTTCTTTGTCTGTCCAGTGATAACTACCCCCTTCCTTCAGCAAGTTGCCAGGACATTGTCTTTGATCACACTCTCCTTGAATCTACTCTCCCTGAGTGAACCAGTCCAAATCTGATTCTATCCTCTATGCCTGAACTTGTTATTCTTGTCCCATCAGCCCTCATGCTTCACCAAAACTCCAACACTAAATTAAATTTCATTCTGCCCTGGACCTATAGTAACTTGTGGGACCCTGGGGAAGTTGCTGAAACTTTCAGTTTCCTCATCTGTAAAATGGAGCTAATAAAAAAAGCATGTGACATCTCAGATTCTGAAGCACAAATGAAGTAACATATGCTAAAGCCCTTTGCAAAACCTTGTAAGCTCTTGCTGTTAGGCGTTGTTATTATCAGTCACCTTTCCTACTCCTACTCACATGATCCTGAATAAAACTGAAAAAATTATCTAACGGGGCTGAGTCTGTTAGAAAGTTAGTGAGTTATCTAAGATCAACAGTGTCCTTGACTATAAAACAATCCTTCCCTTCCTAAATTAATTTTCTATTCCACCTCCCACAATGATTGTTCTAAACTTTCTCTCTTCTTACTCTCTCTACAGAATCTCTTCCTTCCAACTCTCTCAGCTGAGCACTTGGCCCTACACTTAACATGGAAAATTGAGGCCATTACCTCTACTTCTATACTCTCTCCTCTCACAATGCCTTGAAGCCACCAGGACCATTTCCATCAGTGACACAGCTCTTCTTGGTTGTTGTTGTGTTTGTCCTTCATTTTCAAAGAGGACCATGTCTTCAGGGAAATGATGATATGACTAGCAATTGACTTTGATTTGAGTAAGGGCTGTGCAAAGTCACCAGTCTCACTTTCTTGTCTAGAATCACCTGGATCCAGCGACCTGATATTCATCAAGATGACAGGAGGTGACCCAGAATTCAATGGGAGACCTGGTCCTTTTCAGTTAAGGTGTTTCCAGGTACTCACTGAGAGTGAACTAACGCCCATTCAGTGAACAGGCCTCTAAGAAAAGAGTCATGGGATGGCCCCTTTAATCAGAATAAGAAACTTACCTTTGTTTCCATCCATTCTAGACTTCTCAATCAGATGGTTCCCCACTATTATATCCCCTCTTCTAATATTCTATCTCTCCTTTTAATATGGATTCCTTCTACAATGTCTACAAACAGACCCAAAGCCTCCCCCATGGTTCAACAGATCCTACCATGCATACAGACTTGGGCTTTATCTCCTTTTCCAAGCCAAAGTCCTTGAAAAAGCTGTCTATACACAATGGCTCTAACCTTACTGATTGGAAGCTGATCTCTCTGAAGTTACTGAAACATCTAATGGTCTTTTCTTGCTCCTCATCTTTCTTGAGGTCTTCACAACACTCAGCACTGCCAGCCATCCACCTCTTATGTCCACACCCTCTCTCTTATCTGGGTTTTGACAGCAGTACTTTGTTTTAGTTTTCTCTAACCCTACATCAATACTCCTCATCTCCTTTGTGGGAGATATGGGGAAAGCCTATGAACTAAGGCTGTTTTTAGGTACTCTTCTTCTTTCTATATATTCTTTAACTTAGTGATCTCTTTTCTGTAGACGACTTCTAAATTTATCTATCCAGTCCAAGACTATCTTTGAAGCTCCAAACTCAAACTAACAACTGTTTACTGGATATTTCTTATGGAGTAGATGGCTCATATACATCTTAAATTCAGTGTGTTCAAAACAGAATTAATTATTCTTCCCTGTAAACCCACTTCCCTATTTCTCTGTAGGGACCCACCATCTTTCCAGTCACCTAAGTTGACATCTTTGGTGAAAATGAGGCAACACACTGAGAACCTGAGCTAGCGTCAGGAAGATTCACGAGTCTGACCCTGGGAAAGTCACTGAACCTCTCTCTGTCCCAGTGTCCTCATGTATGAAACGGGGAATAATAAAAGCATTTATGTCAAACGATGGTTGTGATGATCAAATGAGATAACTTTTTTTTGGGGGGGGGCAAACTTGAGTGTTATCTATGCCAGCTATTATTGGTCAGTCATTTCTGTCATTTATTTCATGACCTCATTTGGGGTTTTCTCAGCAGAGATGCTGGAGTGGCTTGACATTTCTTTTTCCAGGTCTGGACTGACTTAAGTCATGCTAGTTATCACTACTTTACTATACTCAATCCCTCATTCTCATTCACTCCACACAGGCAATAAATTGTTCAATCTTGTATTTACAGTCACAACATCTCTGCTCACACAGCCTCCACGTTGGCTGAGGCACTCATTGCCTCTTACCTGGACTACTGCAGCAGCCTTCCAATTTTCTGTTCTCCCTACCCCAACATCATTTCTGAAAATGCTGCCTCTCTTCTCAGTCGTCGCTAATGGCTCCTCCATTGCTTTAAATGCATTTCTCTGGTGGCATTTAAAGCAATTCTTGACAATCTGGCCCCTTCCTATGCCTCTCTACTCACTCTCCAATCCATTAAGACTGGCCTGCATACTATTCCACACAGGTAACACCACACTGCCCATCTCTGTGCTTTCATGTTGGCTGGTATCTGGGAGGTCTTCCCTTACCTGGGCAGTTTGGAGGCTCAACTTTTTCAAGACTTGGCTCAAATGCCACCTCTTACAAAGAGTCTTTCCTGGTCTAATGAAAGTTAAAGTACCCTTCAGAGCCACTCAGCATTCACTGTGAACATTCTGAATATGCTTACTGTGTGTGTGTGTGTGTGTGTGTGTGTGTGTGTGTGTGTGTGTGTGTGTGAGAAAGAGAGAGAGAGAGAGAGAGAGAGAGAGAGAGAGAGAGAGAGAGAAAGATCCCTCCTATCAGAATGTACATTCCCTGAGGGCAAGGGCCAGTTCATTAGTCTTCTCAGTTGTTTTGAGCCTAGTAGTTGCTTACTAAATGCACACTGAATTGATTTTATTTTTTTTAATCATACATATAAGCATTCAATTCTCTTTATTGCTACTAGACTACAAGAACCTAGAAAACAAAGAAAACCTAATTTTTTACCCTTTATCTGTAGTTAACAGAACCAAGACTGATGTTATTGCTATCAGTCAATGAATGTTTGACAAACTAAATCATCCTAGTGAATCCTAGTCTTCTACATTAGAGGTATCAAATATGTGGGCCATGGGCTTCACGTGGTTCATAACATTACTCAGTGTGCCTCAAAAATAAAAATATAATTGAGAAATATTTGACAAAATAAAAACAAGACACAGATAATCCCAATAAGTGATTTTCTAAGTCAATATGTGGCCTGTTGGGATCTTTACATATGGTTTAAAGACTACAGTTCCTATTTTGAGTTTGACACCACTGTTCTGCATAATATATAGCAATAGAATAGCAAGTATTATCTGCATGTTAGCATTTAGACTAACCTTAATTCTCAATGGTGCTTCCAGCTGAAGAGTTAAGTAAGAAACAAGTAAGCCTCACAAGACATTTAAGACGGAGAAGTCATGATGTTTCATATCCCCATCAGAACAACATTCCTGTAATTGTTAAAGAAAGGCTTTACCTTTTTAATATCTGTTTTTGTCCGTAAGCCCCAGCCTCTCTGTAAAGTACGGAAGATTTCGACCTCAGGATACTGGCGCTTTGAGAAGCACTGGTTCTGGCAACGACCACCCGCAGGACAGACAGTGGGATGACACTCATACAGGAGCATTCGGTTAATGCACTCTGAGTCAATGCCACAGGGGTTTTCATCTGAAGCTTTGCAGTTACATCGGGGAATTTCTGACAGATCTGCAGTAAAGATCTGAACTCTGCCTATTGGACGGTTTACCTAGTGAAAGAGCAGAAAACCAAGCACCAATTTAACAGATGAGAAGCTGAGATCCAGACAGCTTGAGACTTGTCAAAGTTCATAAAGAAACATAGTAGAACTAAGAATGGGCAATCTCATACTCAATTAATGTCATGTTTATTCTCTTAAAATTCATTACAGAATTTTATTACATTAGTGTTTCACAAATGGTTCAGCTACTCTCCATCTGCTGGACACTTTCTTTATGAGCCCCTTCCCCAAACAAATATTGTTGCTATATTTGAAAAATTAACAATATCCTTGGATAATTTCCTGAATATAATGGGGCTAAAAGATAACAGGGCCTCAATATTTTTTGTAATTCTACTATCTGTTTGTGGGTGTCCCTTGCTTCTCCATAATTCCTAGGCATACTATGTCCTTTTGCTAAGTGTTATTGGATTTCATAAAAGACAACATATGAGGTAAAACTGAAATCTAAACTTGTGAATAAAGCAGGAAAACTATCATCCTGGATGACTCTATCATCTGAAAGGAAACCAGACACCACAAATAAAAGCAATCATGCAGACATTTCACAGTCCAGAATATATTTTCATTATTTAAACAATCTTTAAATATGTGTAGATCATCATGTTCCTTATTGGACACATGATATTAAATATGTGGCTATTATCTCTTTCATCAAATTGAGTTCTTATTTCTCTCTATAAATCTTATTAAATCATTTGGTACAATAAAAGAAAGGGATGAGTTCTACAATTTCATAGCTATAGAGAATGCCCAGAGGAAGGAACCTTCTTCATTAATATTGGTCAGCAATATCTGCCGTTTATTGACTTAGAGATCCTTAACCTGCATCCTGTCACATGATGACTTTTGTTTCTGGGTCACAAAAAAGAACATGCAATAACTTAAAGAGGAAAGAGGAGGATTTATTTACTTTTCATTGTGTTTGGCTGGACATTATGTAACTATTCATAAGTTTAATAAGAGCTGATGATTTTAAGGGCTACAAAGCATTTTTCAAACAGCTCAGCCAGTCAGATTAACATGGACTATTACCTACATTTTAGACATGAGGAAACTGGCTCTTAGACAAGAAGTTCTACTTATTAGCACTATTTTAATTTTTCTTGTCTTGCTGTAATTAATAGTACTAATGTCTGATTTCTCAGTAGGGCTATTTTAATATCCAAGAAGAAAAAAACATTTATCCAAATTCAGGGCCAATTTTTATTTTTTTATGGCACTCATGGTCTTTTCCAAAACACTCAAGGCAATCTACACGCTGAATCAAATCTAAACAATTTCTGCAAACTAACTTTTCCAAAAGATTTTGTCAATGTTACCTTGCTAGGAACCATAAAGCTACTGCACCTCGCTTGTTCTGTTATAATCATGTATTTTGTAGATATTTTTTTTAAATTACTGTGATTGCTGACAGAAGGCACGGACAACCAACTGTCATGAAGTACAGATATGTTCAGTATCTACTCCTGGATAGCAAATCAGATTTATAGAGGTTTTTCTCACCTTGATATGCTTGTAGGGTGGTGGTTTCTTGTCATTTTTTCTGTCTTCCTGGAGTTGTCTGAGCTCTTTCTGGGCCTTTAATTCCTCAAAACGGATAGCAGCTTCCTGAAGAGCTAAAGAAACAAAATAAAACAAACAAACAAAAAAAAAGAAAAACAATGCACAAGTCAATGTAAAACACTTGGTATGTTAGACACATATACAAACACCTAATTTTATTGAGCATGTACTTATTAATCTTTCATTAGGCACTCTGAGGCAATATGAGAGATGATATCCAGCATCTGGCACGGTGGCTGGTACATGGGAGCTTAGTAAATATTTGGTCATTATTCTCAAGTAGTATAAAATCTACTTGACAACAAATAGAGAATGATGCTTGATGTTTAGTTGAAAGACAAAAGGAATAATACACGCATCAGGATACACACAAAGGATATACCTCCAAAATTACTGATTTTCTACAATATAATCAATATTATGATCATTGCTCTATTCTGCAGTGCAATAGAGAAGTGAACAGATTTAATGAATAATGAATGGAAGCAGAGAAAATTACAAGAAAAACAAAATGAAAAAAAATTTAAAGAATTTGATTCGTGGGGGAGTATTAACATATATGGTAACTGACACTGAATTCTAAAGCAAGAGGCTTCACAATCACAATGAAGACTTCTTTTTACTAGGTGTATCTGAATGATGGTGATCCTAATACTATGGAACACTTGGCTTGCTTGGGGCTTCTGGTCTCAGACTTATCTTGTTTCTCACAAGCATAAACAGTATTTTACCTTTTTTATACGTCCCATCAACTCCTTTGCCCATCTTGTCCTTGCTACTGACATCTCCCTCCATGTATGGAAAGACGCGGGCCTGATGGGTCCACAAGTAATCATTAGAGCCAAAAAATAAAACTGGAAATTCACCAACATCATGTCTCATCTTATCAATATTGGAAGGAATAGCTCGAGGATGACAAATTTCCGCTGGCCACCACCTGTGAATGATACAAAGATAAAAGCACCCAGACATATACAACTGGACTTAGGAAGACAGCCTAAAGAATAGGAATAGGAATAAATTAAATTAATTGCTCCAAAAATTAAAATCCGCTTAAGAAATATATCAATTAAAACAACATTTCCATTCAATTTGTTCTTACCTGTATCGGCCAACTTTTACCCAGACAACCTCTCGGTAGTGTGGTTTTTTGCCAGCCTTACAGTCATTGCAATACCAGTTGCCCTCAGGGATATCAATATTCAGACATTCTCTATGAAATGCAGCAGGACAAGAGTCACAGCACAAAAGACTGCCCCCTGAGGGAGAAGAGGAATTCATGCATCAAAACTACAAAGCATCAAGTTAGTCAGTCAACAGGGATCCAGATTTTTAATAAGTGCCTTCAGTTGTTGGGATAGGCACATTGAATAAAATACAATAATACCTGGTTTATACTACACCTCTCCATTCCTGGATACAGAACCACAGAATCAGAACTAGAAGAACCAACTGAATCAAATCTCCCTCATTTTAAACATAACAAAACTAAGGCACAAACAAAAAGCACAAAAGTGATTTGTCCAAAGTTAATATAAAATGTTAGAGGTAGGGTTTGGACTCAGGTCTTCCCAACTGCATATACTAAACCCTATCTATTGCACCACCTAGTGACTGCTAATGCCCTACACAACTTTCAACCACCACTTTTCCAACTAAAAATTTTTTAAATTTTGAACTGAACGGACCATTTCTATAGGCATTGTAGAATAGAAAGGACCTGTACATAAAACTAAAAGTATCTAGTGTTTGGTTTTCTTTTTCAGAATATTAAAAAATACTTTGTAACAAATATGCAAATGTGACCAGACACACTTACTAGCCCTGTGATCTTGGGCAAGTCATCTAACCCTACCTTCCTCCCTCCAAAAAGCAAAAATAAAACACATTAAAACAAATATGCATAGTCAAGAAAATTAAATTCCCACATTAAGTGTGTCCAAAAATGTACATTTAATTCTGCATCTTGAAGATATCACCTGTTAGAAGGTAGATAACTGATAAACATTATACCACTCAGAGTTCCTAAGTTTTTCAAAGCTGTTTTCCTATACATTTTTCTTGTTATTTTATAAATCATTCTTTGGATTCTGCTCACGTATCCCTGTATCACTCCAAATGATTTTCACAGGATTCTTCTCTGAAACTATTTATGGTTGGTGATCATTATTGTCCTTTACTCTCAAAGAGGACCAAAATGACATCACGATGGTAAGAGTCAAGATACAGTGTGTCCAACTGTGGCCAATCAGACTGAGTTTGGAATGCTCTACCACAGGTTGGGCACAGCTAACCATATGAACATTTGGAGTGGTGTAGATATTTTTGTGTTTTGATTGCAGGATGGAATCTGTGCCTGCCATGGTAAACTGGCCAAAGATGGGTAAGCAATGTTTAGGGCACCTTTTCTAGCCCCTTCCTCACAACAGGAGCTAAGTAGTGTGGTTCTTAAAAGGCTGCCCAGAAACCTAGAAATTTCTGGCAAATTCCACCACTGCTTCTATCAACCAGACAAACCTATTACTTGAGCCTTCTGTGTGCAGGGTTGTGAATACAGCTCCCAATTTATCTGTAACTGCTGTAATCATTTATGGCATCACACTGCATGCATATTACTGGTTATTCAACCATCACTGAAATTGATAAAAGCCCTCTAGTTCTTTTCCACCACAAAAAGAATGGCTATAATTATGATATATATATATATATTACTATATGGGCCCTTTTCTTCTGTCTTTGATATCCTTGGAGTATCCTAGTGATATTATTACTGGCACAAAATAGGAGCTTAATCAATGCTTCTTCTGTCCTTCATAGGTCAAAGAGTATGCTCAAAGTTTAGTGGCTTTGGGAACATTTTGAAACTGGTCAGACCAATTCACAGCTCCACCAATAATATATTTATATGCTTTTTCCCCCACAGCCAATCCAACTTATTATTTTTCTTTTTTGCCAACTCTGCCAATATGATAGATTTAAGGCAGAAGCTGAGAATTATGTGTATCTACTTATTTAGATTTATCTAGATCAACAGTTCTCAACCTGTGGGTTATATTCAATTTAAATATATCGTGCAAATCAGATATTTATGTTACAATTCATAACAGTAGCAAAAAAAACCCACTGGTCTAGATATTAGTGACATGGAGCATTTTTTCATAAAGCTGTTAATAGATTGGATTTCATTCTTTCGGAATTACCTGTTCACATTTTTAAAACCACTGATCAAATGAAGAGTGCTTCTTTGTGCTAATAAATCTGCATCAGTTCCCGACTGTTTTTTTTTTTTTTTGGCTTTTTGGAGGCCAGTTGGGGTTAAGTGACTTGCCCAAGGTCACACGGCTAGTTTTTTGTGTTAAGTGTCTGAGGTCGGATTTGAACTCAGGTCCTCCTGACTCCAGGGCCGGTGCTCTACTCACTGCGCCACCTAGCCGCCCCCAAGTTCCCGATTGTTTGAAATGAAACCTTTATTAGAGGGGTGGAGCCAAGATGGCGGCATAGAAGCAGCAAAGCACCGCAGCTCCCACACAAACATGCTAAAAAACTCATAAAATGGGACTCTAAACAGATTTTCAACCTCCAAAACTCTCCAAAAGACAGAAAGCACATCTGTTGCTACAGGCAGCTCAACAGGTGGGGCTCTTCACAGCAGTCTGGGAGCCTCTGCTCAGGCCCTGGGACATCAGGCAGGGAGGTGCCTCTCTCTATAGGAGAGCAAATTGGCTGCACTGGAGACACAGTTACGACATTTATCAGGCGAGAAGAAAAAAAAAGCTAAGAGAAAGGTCAGTGGATTTTGCTAACTCCGGAGGAGAAAAGCGGGTCTGGCCAAACTGCTCCCAGGGCAAGGAAGCAGCAGGAGGTGGCTGTAGCAGCAGGAACGGAGCAGCAGTGACCTCCACTGGGCTGCTTCAGAGCCCTGGGCCTGCAGATAACAGGGGGGCTGAGGTGATCCATCAGGGCCAAGGGCTCTTGCATTGAGCGGCCTGGATCTGGATCCTGGTCTTGAGTGGTGGTCCTGAGGTGCGCTTTCAGTGAGCCAAAGCTGGAGGGTGGGGGACTGCAGCATCCCACTAATAGCTCCAGCAGCTGTGAAGGCCCCAGCAATTTGGGACAGAGCTTTCCCCCTCCAGGAAGCAGAGTTCCACAGAGCTAAAAAACCAAGCAATTAATACACTGGCCAACATGAGAAAAAGGAAACAAGACAGGAACAGCAGTAAAACTCTAGATTCCTTTTTTATGGACAAAAATGATCAAAACATGGAGTGGGAGGAAGACAACTCAGTC
>CM053595.1:51666288-51685706 GCA_028646575.1 Pseudocheirus occidentalis | reverse complement strand
GGGGACAAAAATCTATAACTGAAGTGACTATGGAACAGAATCTTGTAACCTAAAAGTGAACAAACAAGTTAACTTTAAAAATGATAATAATAAAATAAAAAAAAAAAAAAGAATTGTTTATTTTTTGTTTCTGTATCTTTTGTATTTGCACAGTGCTTAGCACACAGCAGATGATTAAGATATGTGCTGGACTAATTAAGTAACTAGGATTTGAAGACCAAGGTTCAGATCCCAGGTTAGCTACTACCTAGCTATGTAACTTTGGGCAAATAAATTCACTTCTTTTGTGAGTGTTAGTTCCTCTTCTGTAAAAGGAAGGGAATGGGGAACAAAGTCTTTAAGTCTCTTCCTATTATATGAAGCTATAAACTCTCATAGTCTATACCACATAAATTGGCAAGTGAATCTACACAGCTGGTATTGTTTCCTGAGTGTGTGGTCTTTTATGCAATAAGGACTTGTACCCTGTGCCCTACTTTCCATTTAGGTACTACTTTTTTTCCTCTTTTTTTCTTTCTGGAGGAAGGCAGGGCAATTGGGATGAAGTGACTTGCCCAAGGTCACACAGCTAGTTTTGTGTTAAGTGTCTTGAGTCCGAATTTGAACTCAGGTCCTCCTGACTCGAGGCCCAGTGCTCCATTCACTTCACCACTTAGCCACTCCTAGGTGCTACTTTCTAAGTTCCTAGCACTGCACTTTAGTAATCACAGGCATTTGAGAAATTGTTGGATAGATTCAAGCTAAGCACAACTGAAGCACTTGAGGAATTTTATTAGACAGCAAAGAAGACCAGAGTAGTTTCTAAACCACACTCTGAGAATGTTGTAGGATGTTCATTGATAGAAGTGGGCCAGTCACTTTAAGAGAAGGAAGACACAGAACATGATGGAATTTAAATCCAGTGCTCTTTCTACCACCCCATGCAGCCTCACATAAGCACCATGAACAAAGACACAGAATTAAGATGTAATACTTAGTCAGAAACAAAGGGTCTCATATAGGAAATAATGTCTATAGAAATCAAGAATGAAGAATTAATGGACACATGATGATTAAGTGAATGTAGAGGTGGTAGGGAAGAGACTAAGATTACAATCTTTATATTTTTGGCCTGGTTGTCGGGGTACATGGAAAAATAAGAAAATAAAGTGGAATAGCTCATTTGTAGTCAAGGTGGGGCAAGAAAGGCAGAGCAAAAGATAGGGAGTCTTAATGACCTCTGGGATGTGATTTCTAAAGTCTGTTCCAGCACTAGATGAAATAATTTTGTATATTCAACTTAACACTTTCTCATTTATAGCCATATTATGCTACTGGTAAATCTTTTTAGTTCTTCCCTTTGGAGACTCAAAAATATACAAAGAAAATACACAAAGGTGAAAAATATTCCTTCTTCCTCTTTGCTCCTGAAGCCCTTGGAAGGCTCTCATTATTTTATTCTATTTTACTGCAATGTATTATTTTTGATTACTCAAAAGAAAAAAAAAAGATGAAGGGGCAGCATGGAAAAAAACATGATGAATGAGGAATATATAAAAGGCAGTCATCTGGAGATGGGCTAGATTCTTTATGCTTGGGTAACAGGAACAATTAGATGCAATGTGACAAAATTATACAGAGGCAGATTTAGACCCAAGACAATAAAATCTACTCCTTAATAGGAGTTATCCAAAATCCACTTGTCTGTCACCTGAGGTGGTTAATTTCCCCTCTGCTCAAAAGGTTCAAGAATATAGGAGGGTTAGGTTTGCGACTAGATAACTTCTAAGATACCTTTCAACACCGAGATACTATGAACCTTTGTAAGATATGAAGACAAAAAGCACGTCCTTATTTCCATACCATAATACTTAGCATAGAGCAAGGCATGTAGTTACCTAATAGCATAAAATCATGTATACCCAGCACTTGCATTGTTACAGGAATATGGTATTTGATTGTGGTTAAATTTTGCAGTTTGCTCTACCTAAATTAATGTCATTTCCCAAAGTTTCAGTTAGCTGCATAGTCTGACTAAAAAGCAAAAATTCTCATTTCTAATCTACACATTCTTCTATCATGCTCTCTCAAATATAAATGTGTTCTGATTCAGTTTCAATGCTGTATTTGAGTAAGGTTGTGTTAAGCTTTTAAAATGATCCCCAAGACAAGGTAGTCTGACAGAAAATCTCAATAACCAGAGCATTTAGAGTTTTGAAAACTGACAATTCTCATTTTAAGCCAATTTATCTGTCCATGTCAAAGAAGGCAAATGGTGAGCTGGTGACAAGATGGACCTAGGAAAAAGAGAAGCACATTTCAGGTGAAAGGAAAAACAAAAGCAGAACAGGTTACCTGGGAAAGGAGAGAGTTCTTCCTCACAGGTGGTGTTTAAACAAACAACAAGTTTTTGATAATGCAAGAGAATGGATTCCTGATGAGGTACAAGCTGGACTACATCTTCTTTCTAAATCTGAGATTCTCTTAAAAATTTTTAGTTAACAATCCACCTGCACCTCAAAGGCCATATTAGAATAAAAAGGAAAGGGATACAATATAGTAGGCGATTTAGTCCATTCTTTTCATTTTATAAGTGAGGAAACTGAGGTCCTATGACTGACCATACATAATTACTTCTGGGTAGAAGTGGACTAGAATCAGAATGTTTTGAATTTCTTGTCCAGTTATTGTTTCTAAGATGACACCTTAAATTATTAGGATGTCATCAAATTATAACAGTTGTAAAACTCTCTCACTAATGTTAATCAGGAATCTTATCACTGATGTACAACTACTATAAAGGCTGCTGGACTCCTTACTGTTGTACAATTCTACTCAGTTAAAAAAAATGTAAATATTTACTATATACCAGATAGTATGTAGGTGCATTTTGGTATGAGAGAGAAGATCACAGGACTTAAGAGGTAGAAGAGTCTTTTGAAAATACCCTGTCCACCTCACTTATTTTACAAAAGAAAACTGAAACCTAGAGATTTGCGCAATGTGAAACACTTAACTGGGTTTCAAACTCAGGCTTTTTAAATTCAAAGGTCTCTTCTTTCTACTACATCATAGTCTGGGAACACAGGATTGTAGTGTTCTTCTTAGTCCTGACTTTAGTCATGTTCTTACTTCACGTGGAGAACCATATTGTTCTCTATAAGAAAAAAAGACTTTTAATAATGCTATGCTTTTGGTTTATTTAGAATGTTTAGGAGAAAAATTAGGTCCACTGAAGAAATCACTGATTTAGAGAGCCTGGCATATTGTAAAGAGTACGAGATTTAGGATTAGTGAACTTGGATTTGAATCTTGGCTGACTTTTAAAAAATGTACAAGTGGAACCAAGTCATTTAATATCTCTAGGCCTCAGCTCTGTCTTTTATAAAATGAATAAAGCACTAGATCAGCAGTTCTCAACCTATGGGTTATGTTCAATTTGTAACAATGAAAATACATCCTGCATATCAGATATTTACATTATGATTCATAACAGTAGCAAAATTACAGTTATGAAGTAGCAACAAAAATCATTTTATGGTTGGGGGTCACCACAACATGAGGAACTATATTAAAGGGCCATGGCATTAGGAAGGCTGAGAACCACTGCATGAGATAATCACCAAAATCCCTTTGAGCTCTAATAATTTACATCAGACCTATGGGGAAAGATGGTATCCTGGCATCAAATCTTTGCCCTGACACTTCTTCACCAGGTGAGTTCGAATGCTAGGCAGTAGGCAGAAGGAATGGAGAAGTTTTAGCCAGAAAAAAAAGATTTAGGGAGGCCATGATATGGAAAGGGATATTTAGGGAGGCCTTGCTATGGAAAGTATACATTTGGAATCTGGAGGTCCTCAGTTTGAGAATTCTGATTCTGCCCCTTACATCCTCTCTGGGCACTGGTTGCATTGCCTAATATATAAAATGATAGGGGAGGATATAATGTCCTTTAACCAGCTCTAGGATCCATGCTACTATATAGAATAGATTAACTTATTCTACTTTGTCTCAGAGGTCAGGACTGGGAGCAGTAGGTAAAAATTTTAAAGGCAAATTTAGGCTTGATATCAGGAAAAACTTCCTGACAATTATGAGATATGTCTAAATGAAATGGGCTGCCTAAAGAAGCAGTTGAGTTTCTCTTCACTTGAGGTCTTGAAACATGTTGGATGGCCAATATCAGATGTGCTTGCAGAGGCCCCTTCTAACCCTGAAGTTCTATGATTCTGTAATGAGAGCTCTGTTAAGTATGAGAGTCTTCCTTTGTAATGGATGCTCTCTAAGGTTCCTTCTGGCACTATTATTTGATAGTTCTATGATATTCAAGGAAGACCTCTCATATAGAGAAAGGCTGTAAAATGACAGGCCTATTTGTTTCTTGGGGGATTGACTGAATTAAAGCAATGGTTGTTGAAACTTTGTGAATAAAAATACTCTATGATTAGTAAACAAACCAGCGCAGGAGAGTAGGGAATATATTATGGACATTAGAGGTTTGAAAAAGTTGCATGTTCTAAGTAAGAAAGGAATAACTAGGATTAAGAGCTCGATTATTATGATTCCTAAATTCAGTCACACCACACAGTCATTGTTTATACTCCAGAAATTGTCTGTAAACTGTAAAATGAAGAATACACAAAAAAAAGAAGAGTGTAAATCTCCCATCAGTGAGCCAAACATAGACAGCTACGGTGATAGGAAGGAAAGAAAAAGATTTAGACCAGAGGATAGGCAAGGAAAAAGAAGAATTGGACAGGAAATGAACTATTTCCCACAGATAAACAGTCATCAAACAAAATAGACCATAACAGAAATAGCTACTGAAAGGGTCTTCCTTTTAGTCTCAAACATAAAGAGAAGGAAATGTGTAAGTAAGCAAAGTGTTATGTCTAGTGACTAATCTGCTTCATTTATGCTAAGAGGACTTCATTTTAACAGGTATTAAATTTACTTCCAATTTGTTGCTATCACTAAGAGAGAGACTATGAATGTTTTGGGTCTTTATTTTTATCTTTGACCTCACTGTGGTTTTAGTAATAGGATTTATGGTTCAAAGGGTTTCAATAATTTGGGTCACTCTTCTCAAATATCACAAACTGATATCCAGAAAAGTCTGACAGAATTCATAGTTCTATAAGCAATGTATTAATGTACCTGTTATCTCACTGATGCTTAAACTCTGACTATTCCCCTTTTTGGGGTTATCTTTACCAACTTAGAGGACATTAAAAGAAACTAAAAAATCATTTTAATTTTTATTTCTATTAATAGTGCCTAGGAAAATGTTTTCATATTATCACTTAATATGCAATTCTTTTGAAAACTGTTCCTTTCCTTTGCCAAAGACTCGCCAGAAAAAGGCTCTTGGTTTTATATATTGATGCAACTTCTGAAAATAGATTAGAGGTCACTCAGACCAACGCTCTCATTTGGGAGCAAGGCAGTTGTGAAGTGACATACCCCCGGTCACACAGGATGTAAGCAGCAAAGCCAGGGTTCAAGTCTAGGTTCTTTGAAGCCAGATACCGTCCATGTTCTTTGCACTGTACTATGCTGCTACATATTTGTCATTTTATCAGAGACATGTAATACAAAGCACTTTATTCTTTACTACAGCATTTCACTTTGCACTCTACCTTAATTTGGCTGTACAAAAGCATGTTACTTTTACGGATTTCCTCCCTAATCATATTTGTCAAAAAAAGATTATTCTTTTAAACATTTTTTTTAAAAAGGGAGCCATGACCTTTTATACTGATGTGACATTTTACAAGTAGTTGTACACACTTGGACCTAGAGGAAAGAAATACCTGTTGATTGATTATGTATGAAATCAGATAATGATATAAACCTAATTTCTGCAAAATGCTTTCCAGTTTTCTAAGTAGTTAATGACTAGGAAATTATTTATTATTGCATTTGGTTGAACTGTGATGCATCTGAATAAGATGCAATATATTATACAGTAATAAATAATTAATAGGTGACATTTAGAGAAACATAAGGCTATAGGAATTTACACAGGAATGAAATAAACAGAATCAAAAGAATATAGACAGACTACAAAAAGGATATTAAAAACCACTAAAAGTTAGGTGAAAAATTAATAATGGTCCTATAAACACACCTCCCTCTTCTTGGCAAAAAGGTAGAAAACAGCATCATAGATAAATAACGTCTCACATATAGTCAGGGACTGGGTATTTTGGTCCAACTATTTCCCCTTCTTACAAAGTACCTACCTGTTTACCTTCTCTTATAGCAATGAAAAAAAATGAATAAAATACTCAGTGCAGTGACTGCAGTTACAACACTGAGGTGAAAGGTCACTTTTCTAGAAAGACTATGATCTAAAATGAAATGGGACAAAATGGAACTAAAACAAAGATGTCAAAAAAAGGGTGCATCTTGTAAACCTTGCAGGCACTTACTATCAATAATTAATATACAGAAATGAGAACTCTTTATATGTCAACAGATTGGAGCACCTAGGTGGCTCAGTGACTAGAGCACCAGCTCTGGAGTCAGGAGGACCTGAGTTCAAATCCAACCTCAGACACTTAACACACACACCAAAAAAAAACTAGCGATGTGACCTTGGGCAAGTCACTTAACTCCAGTTGCCCTCTCTCCCCCTCCCAAAAAGACAAAAAACCAAAACAAATTAAAAGGGGGTGGCTAGGTGGCACAGTGACTAGAGCACCGGCCCTGGAGTCAGGAGGACCTGAGTTCGAATATGGCCTCAGACACTTAAAAAAACAAAAAACTAGCCATGTGACCTTGGGCAACTCACTTAACCCCAATTGCCCTCCAAAACAAGCAAAAAAATAAAAATAAAAATATGTTCCAGTGATTCTCAGCCTTCCTAATGCTGTGACCCTTTAATACTTGTGGGCATATCTGCATGTGGGCAGACCTCCCTGGAGACAGACAGGTCCTAAGACCATCAGAAATATGTGTTTTGTGATGGTCTTAGGTGACCCTGTTTGACCCCCAGAAGGGTCGTGACCCACAGGTTGAGAACCGCTGTTTTAGAACCAGAGGGCAAAATACATGTTGAAAGAATTCATCGATCACCTCTTGAAAAAGATCCTCAAAAGAAAACTCCTAGGAATGTTACAGCCAGGTTCCAGAGTTCCCAGATCAAGGAGAAAATATTACAAGCAGCCAAGAGGAAACAATTTGAGTATTGTGGAAACACAATAAGGATAACACAAGATCTAGCAGCTTCTACATTAAGGGACTACAGGGCTTGGAATATGATATTCTAGAGGTCAAAGGAGCCAGGACTAAAACCAAGAATCACCTTCCCAGCAAAACTGAGTATAATGTTTCAGGAGAAAATATGGACATTCAATGACGTGGAAAATTTTCAAGTTTTCTTGATGTAAAAACCAGAGTTGAATAGAAAATTTGACATTCAGATATGAGAAGAGAAGCATGAGAAGGCAAACAGGGAAAAGAAATCACAAGGAACTTATCAGAGTTGAACTATTTACATTCCTACATGGAAAAATGATAACTAACTTTTAAAACTTTTTCAGTATGAGAAGAGTTGAAGGTAATATAAATGTGTGTGCGTGTGCGTCCATGTGAATACATATGTGAGTGGGTGTGTATATATCTGTACAGGTATACATAGACAGAGGGCACATGATGAACTGAATAGGAAGGGATGATGTTTAAAAGGTGAAATTGAGAGGTGAAAGAAGAATATGAGAAGATGGGGAGACACAGAATGGGGTAAATTATCTCATATAGAAGAGGCAAGGGATAACTTACAATGGAGGGGGAGAAAAGGAAGTTAAAAGGGAATGGGTCAACCTTATTCTCATTGAATTTGATTCAGGGAGGGAATGACATACACACTAAACTGGATATCTTACCCTACAGGAGAGTGAGGGGAAGAGGATAAGAGGGAGGATGATGGAGGGAGGGTAGTTAGAAGTACACTTTTTTTGCTTATTTTTGGAGGGGGGAAGGTAGGGCAGTTGGGGTTACGTAACTTGCCCAAGGTCGCGTGGCTACTAAGTGTTAAGTGTCTGAGGCTGGGTTTGAACTCCAGTCCTCCTGACTCCACAGCTACTGCTCTATTCACTGAACCACCCAGGCACCCCCAAGCACACACTTTTGTAAAGGGAAAGGGTCAAATTAGAAAACAGAACAAGTGGGGGGCTGAATAGGATGGAGGGAAATATAGTCAGTTTCACAATATATACGCTATGGAAATGTTTTGTGGAACTACACATATACAACCTATTCTGAATCATTTACCTTCCCAGTAAGGGTAGGTGACGAGGGAAGAATGGAAAAAAACCTGGAATTCAAAGTTTTAAAATCAAATGTTATATACATATATATTTTTTACATGCAACTGAGAAATAAGAAATACAGGCTCTGGGATATGGAGATCCATCTTGCCCTACCAGAAAGTGGGGAGGGGAAATGGAGGACATAGGAGAGAGCAGACTGGGAGAGCAGGTATACAATGGGATCACTTTTTTCGGGTGGTGGGTAAGGGAAAGACAGGGAGAAAATCTGTAACTCAAAATCTTGTGGAAATGAATGATGTAAAACTAAAAATAGACATTAAATTTAATTTAAAAAAAAAGATCTCATTTTGAAGATTTCTTAGATAGTTTCTCAATTCATATTGAAATTAAAAAGTCTAACCCAATTAGTGAGAATCTGACTTCCTTTTGTATACCTTGAATACAGAACTTCTACAGTGACAATTTAAAAGACAATAATATGGTCTGTTAACTACTAACAGGATTCAAAGGCAGTCTGGCTGGACAGTTTTAACCTGGGGAAGACGATTTTAAAAAAGAAAAATTCTAAAGGAAAGAAAAAAAGAACAAGGAGAAGCAGTGAAGGAAAGTCTGCCTTCAATAATTCAAAAAGTGTTTCTGAAAATATTTTTTCAAGTGAAGGTTGAATAAATTCTGGGACCCAAATAGCCAATCCTGCCACAAATTACAGAAGTGAATTTTGTTCTTCCTATGTTGCTGAACTGTGAAACTCAATGTGAAGCACTAAATCTTTTTATGCAGTGCCAGCAAGAGCAGGGATGGACCGAAGGGCTTCTCTCCATTCAATGCACCAGCTCTCATTATAGCTATTCAGGAGCTACTGTAGTATAGGTACAACCTTACAAGAAAAGACGTAAAAAGATGGTTTCTGGGGTCTTTTCTCAACTCATTTGGTGCTGGAAAATACCCTAGCCAAACGCACTCTGCTCTTAAGGGTTTTTGTGGACCCTAGTGGACTAAATTGAGATTCAAAACCTATGTTCTACATTTGCATGCTTCCACTTCTTACTTGCTCTATTTTTTCCCCCTTGAAAACCCAAAAATTCATTTGGATTTTTGTGACTGACAACTATGAGTTAGCCATCCTAACATGTGGGATAAAAATGTCATTTATACATTATCATGCCTTACCTTCTGAGCATACAAAACACCAGCTAACATTAACATGTTCATGATTCCTGCAACCCCTCCGAGGGGCAAAATGATTAGGGCAGATGATGCTATTTGATGCAAGGACCTTTGACCCTGCAGCCAGACAGAAGTCATTGGCATGGTAAGCCACAGGACACCGGACACAGCGCATTAGGCGACCTAGCAGTACAAGAAAACAAGAGTAAAACACATACAGACACTTAAATCAAGTACACAAATAAACAGGTTTCTTCCCTAAGAGGTCAATCTGGTAATCCAAAAGAATTGTAAGCATCAAGAGACCACTATGAAAATGGTTCTGCAACATTTCTGAATCCTCCTCCTTACTTTTTTCCTGTGAAAAATTCCAGAGTTCCTAATATTCAACTCCTTGCATATGACTTGTCTTTGCTTAGCAGAGAAAGTATCTGTAAATATGCTTGGACCAGTCATGTTACAGTCTAAACTAAGAGAGAGCTTGTGTAATTAGAATAATTTTTGTGTATTGTACTAGTCGGGTATGTGGTTTGCCAAATCCCTCATACCTGCCTCACTCAAGTCCAGTCTATAATGTTGTCATATCATATCTAAGAAAATGACCCAGGCATTAAAGGTGAGAGAATTAAATAAGAGCAAAAGATAAAAATTATTCAGAATGTTTTTTCAACAATTTTGTGGTGCTCTGGTCTGATAACAGATTGATATAACATATTTAAGAAACAACACAAGGAGGGAGTGTAGAATCATTTTGTTTAGACAACAATTTAGCCCTCATGATTTCCAAGCTCCCCACTCTTCCACATTAAGTATGTGGATAGTCATTTGAATGACAGATAAAATATAAAATGTCACAGATCAGTTTACAGGCATATTAAAAAAAAAGGTATATTTGTATTGGATATAATGATCTTATATTAACAAAGCAATGGGTTTGAGTTCATCTACCATTCAATTCTTTGCTTAAATTATAAGCCTTTCTTCTTCCTCTTTCAAAAAAACAAAAATAAATTTACAGTGGCTTTACTTATAACACTGTATCATGTGTGAACAATTCAAATATCTAAATGTCGATGTAACAATGAAAGAGATAGATTCTAGAATAAGGGATACATTTATGTCCAAGCAAAGAAAAGGAAATTGCAATTTCCTTTCATCTGTGGCCCAGTGAATAAAAGGACACAGTGTCAATGTACCTTTAGATGCAGAAAGACTGGCTGGATTAGCAGCATGACAGGTTATACACATGTGAAGGGAGCACCGAAAACCCTTGTTCTGTAGAACAGTTGGCGGATATTTCTGTATACAGGTTTCATGATAAAACTTTCCACAAAGAGGTAGCAAACACCTTTTGACATCTTCTCCACTGGTTTTACACACAAAGCAGGTGTGAATTCCTAGGAAACAACAGTTTAACAGAATACCTTAGACCATATGAAATGGCACATAGGAGCACACAGCCAAATTAGTGTATAAAGCTTCCTCATAACAAGGCTGTGAAGTAGCTAACAAAAGCATATGAAGAATACATAAAATGTGGAACACACTCAAAAAGATATATATGATGTAGCACAGTTAAGAATGCAGACTAATTTATGATAAAAGCAAAGATATTTAATACTATAACAACAAAATCTATCTCAAATCCCCCACGCCCATTTCCATAAGTAAAATTAAAAGAGGATAAGGAAACACAAATCTGAATGTACAAACTTAAAACCTTATATTATGTGTCTAACAACAAACTAAAGATGAGTGTTATTACTTGGTACGTTTTGATCCTTAAAACAACTTTGAGAGATACTACATGTATTATTATCCCCCATTTTACAGATGAGGAAAATGAGACCCAGAAATCACAGCCACAAAGCTAAAAGCCACAAAAGAGGATTTTAACCTAGATCTTTTCTGGCCTTGGAAAAAAAGTTCTACTACATTGGCTTTCATCTAGAAACTATGGTTTTATATTTGATTTTTAAATGTTTCTATGTGCTGATGGTTAAGCTTAGAATGAAAGCTGACTGAAAGTAAATAAACAAAATAACAGCCATCATAATATGGAACCTGTCTTTGGTACTTAACTTGGAATGTATTAGGCCAATAGTTATTTATGCTATGGCAATATTTCACTACTGATTTTATGGAATTACGAAAAATAAAATCTTCATAATTTGAACTATTCAACATCCTTGTCATTTTTAAAAGAGTTTACAAAATAAAATATTATGTCTTTTCTAAACTTTGTATTTCCCTTGGGACTGTACAGGCTGTCACACATACTGTGACAGTTTTAAGTGGCTTAAAAACTACTTGTGAAATCTGGTAAATATGTGAAGGGAAAAGGTCTGAAAAAGACAAATTTAGGATAGGAGTGAGGATGGACAACTTTGAGGTGAGGGCTTTATACCACAAGACTGAATGATATTGCCATATCCATCCTTAGAGAGCTTTAACTATAAGACAAATTGCTATCTGGCTTTTCACCCAATAATCTGGAGCTCTATTACTTTGTAATTCCAATGATACTGTATTAATGTGGATACAGGCTGACTTTCACACTGATCCTTCTAAACAAATCCTCTCTGAATAAATGAATCAGGCATACATTTTTTAAAAAGCCAGAGAATACAGACCCATTTTAGGTATTCTCTAAGGTATTCTCAATTTTGGCAGAAAGTATGCTTTTATTTACAATAATGTAGTGGTCTACATTTCTCTAATAGAAAACAAGAGGTGGATAAGATCTCTCAATTGTCCCTTTTATTTCTAAAAATCTACTTTTCTATGATTTTAGTGTGCTTATCAACATTTCCTATGAAGCTCCAAATCGTATGATATTACATTCAAATATTTGGAATAGTCCACTGAAAAGAAATCCCAGAGAACTAGACTTCCAAAATTCACAACAACAGAGGTGAGCATTTTTTTGTGTACAATATACCTGTTCGACATTCCTTGCAGATAAATTTTCCTTTTGGCATCTCTGTCAGGCCAATACACTCCAGGTGGAAGGCGCCACAACACTGCGCCTCACACAGCAACAACTCACCTACTTTCTCACAGTTCTGTTTAGGAGGGAAACACATTCATCTATAGAAAAACTTAAACAAACAGACTGAACAGTATTTGCAGTTATAACTTGACAAATAACCATCAGTGAGAGACACTGTTACTTCAAGTATACACAAAAAGAATTTGATTGGTATGGGCTTTCCTATCAATAATACATATTTCAATTTTTTCTATAACTTAGTCAATTGTTTCATGAGTTGTTGTGGTCCAAAACTTTATCACTGACTGGCTATCCTGATAGTGTTAAGTATCTCTTTACTTACATAGGGCTTAGATAAAAGAAACACAGTCTGTTATTAGGCTCATAGATAAATTCAGCTAAGTGTGTGATGAGAACCTGAGAGGTTGTACTCTACTAGGTTTGCCTAAAAGAGTTTCCATGAGACCATAAGACAACAGAACAGGCCGAGTTAAGATTAATGAGAAACAGTTCAAGGAATTGTGATTTTATCAGGATAAATATTCCTCTTATGCTGATGAGACTGCAATCACTTCCAGATCTTAACAGAGAGCTTCTTGGTGTGACAAAAAAATGTACCACCTTGTAGTCCATCATGTACAGAGAAGCCCTGATTTTTAGCTGTGCTAGACAATAATTGGACTAGTAAGCCATATAAGGGTTTGAACTCCCATGCACAGCCTTAAAGAATCCTGCATAACCTACATGTCATGATGAAACAGGTTAAGGAAAGTTGTTCCAAGACTTCAATAATCTGAGATTTTGTCTGTGTAACTATACGGATATATATTATAGTATACATATACATATATATATCTGTATGTTGTGTCCAAAAGCTTTGTCTGGTGGTCAATTCTCCAGGGCTATCTTACCAAATGTGGCTAGTCTAGATCTCATACAAAAGATAACTAAAGAATACTACTAATAAAATCTTTTGAATGTGGACTATTAACAACATTAGTTCAAGTGATAATTTTTATTGCATCTTTTTGTACCTTAGAATTAGAAAATTTAAAGAAGTGATTGATTTATAAAAAGATGTGACAAAAGTATGCAGTACAGAGACTGGATAGCTGCCAGCAAGTAGTTAGCAAATATTAATTGATCTGACCACATTTTTTTCAGGGAGTCTTCTTAAGGCAGCAGTTCTCAACATGTGGGTTATGTTCAATTTGTAACAATGAAAATACATCCTACATATCAGATATTTACATTACAATGTATAACAGTAGCAAAATTACAGTTATGAAAACAATTTTATGGTTGGGGGTCACCACAACATGAGAAACTGTATTAAAGGGTTGCAGCATTAAGAAGGTTGAGAACCACTGTCTTAAGGGCATATTTTCAGCAATATCACATTTAGTACACAAAAGACTTCTACCTGGCAAACATTTTCCTTGAGAGCTGCTCCTCCACCACGTTCAGCCTGTATCTTTTTAGATACAGGCATCCCATGATCATGTTCCACACTCTCTTCTATGGCATCTTTGGGGCTTGTAATAGTCCCAGGAGTAATTGGTTCTCCCTTGAAAGAGAAAAAAAAAGCCCAGGACACTTGGATCATTGGTATCTTTTCTATCTGACCACCCCCTCCCCACTGGGCTGCTATTTGTCTAACCATAAGCACTTACAGATGTTCAGCCAATCACGCGTGCGGACTGCATGCAATGTTAGTTCTAACCCTGCTGTGATTGGGCAGGTAGTGAGCGCCTCATGCCCTGGCACTAACTGCTCTGAGGCTGTTCCACTGGAACTTTTTGAGCTGTTCCATTTTAAGGTTTCACTAAGGGAGAGAAAACATTCTTAAGTTCATTTGATTATTTATTTCTTCTTCCAAGTTGTGATCTCTAAAAAATGCACCATTTGGGCATTTCATTCTTTTTGTCCTGGAAAGAAACGGTCCTTCTATCAAAGTTGGCTGGTATGGACCTGAACAGTCCCAGGACTGCCTGAAATAATAACCAAAAAGTCCTAAAAGCATCAAATTTACTTTGATGCAATGAAAATGAAAGGACTTTGATTATAAACTCAGGTTAGTTTTTCTCCCGAACTAGTACTATTCTTTGAGGTTTTAAAAACATTGTAGGAAAATGAGCATGTGGTGGTTTTAAGCAGACTGAACTATTTTCAATAAGGAGAATATAAGTGGAGCAAGTATGAATCCACTCAAGACTATATGTTTATTTAAAATGAAATTTTATGAAAAAATCTGCTGAATATTGATAATTTTGCCTCATAATTAATCCTAACACCTAAAGCACAAAATGATGAGATCTTTAGAAATGATTAGGCCCACATGTGCCATTCTATGACATTATTTAGGCAAATGTATTCTATATTTAACGTGGCTGCTTTTTTCTATTAATATTGTTAAAGGAAACTAGAGAAAAGAGAAGTGACTGGTAAAGGGGGTTCCATTTGGAAGGTACATAGCCTAGAGCCCAACTGTACCTCAGAGTTTTGAGTCTCCCGTGAAGAGTCTTCATTTCTCACTTTCTTACAATGTGCAGGAACATGTCTCTGTCTCTTTCGCTTCCTTTGCTTTTCAAAGACTCTGTTTGTACCTGTAACAGGGAAAAGAAAACGTTAACAGAAGAAACTGTTACCTCCTTTCTCAGATAAGAACTCAGACTGAATTGTACTAATGGACAAGTAAAATAAAATATACTACTCTTTGACATTTTCCTTTAACACAGTTAATAAGGATCACAACTAAAATGTGGTAACATTTATTTCATGCTTTCTTTAGATGACTAATGAGAAACGTGGAGTATTAGCTAAATATTGAATGATTGGCTAGATGTAGCTATTCATCAAGAAAATTAATTTCCTATCTTTAAGCTAGCAAAATTCCTACTGTCATCATCAGATCTCTTGAGATCACAAAAAAGGAGAGAATGCCCTTCAGAGGGGTTCATTCCTAATATCTCAGGTAATTCAAGAGAGAAAAGTTAAAATATAATTCAAAATTCAGGGATGGGTAAAGAAAAGCTTTCAAACAGAGGATATATAACCATTTGTTTTGAATGTTGTAGAAGGAATTGATTTCAACGATTCTGTAGACTCCTTTTAAGGGCACCAAACAAAACTAAAAAGAACAGAACTAAAAAATATAATTTTATTAAAAACATAACGTCTACATTTAAGCTATGTTTCTTTTAGAATGTACAAGGCTTGAAATTTTATAAAATATTTCAAAACGCTTAGAAAAAAGGACTCGTCTTGAAAAATGATGATTTCAACTTTACACGTTGACAGGTGAGCTGTGAAAACATTAATCCCCCCCCCCCAATATCACTGGGTAGTCACAAATTTCAGGTAGTTATTTAAAACAAAGTATCTCAAAATATGCTTGTGAAGATGAAGAGACCATAAGCTAGATAATAGTACTATTGGTTGGAAGCAGTTCTAAAGGCTGATGATTAACTGATGACTGTTAATGCTGAATAAGTTCCCAAAGATACATCAGCAGGACTCTTTATCATTGGATGTGTTAGAGTCAACACCTTTTCAATAACTTGAATGAAAATATAAAGATGGCAGACCAATGAAAATAAAAAATGATAAACATATTGATCGATATAATCAAACTATAAAAGAATTCTGAAAAGTAAGAACAATGGCCCAAATGTAACAAGGTATGATTTGATGGCTACTTCGACATTTTAAAAAAATTAACATACAAGTATAACAAGAATGGATGAGACATTTAAGACAGTTCATTTAGGGAAAAAAAAAAGTAAAATTTAGTAGAATTCAAGGCTCCAAATGAATAAGAGTATGAAACAGAAGCAATGAAAAAGTTAACACAATCTCAAGTTGCATTAACAGAAGAAGTGCAAAAATGAAGTTTAGAATCCTTTTGTAAATGGTCCTAAACAGATCACAGCTGCAGTACGGCTCAGTTCCGGGCATCATATTTTACAATGGATCCTGACAAGGGGGAGGAGATGAAGAGAAGTGTGACTGGGGTGGTGTAGTGATTCAAAACCTTGCTACATGAACAGATGATGGAAGTAGCTGACACGAAAAGAGAAATTCAAATGACTCTGTTTGACCCTAGAAAGAATGATAGGTAGAAATTGCAGGAAGATAGTAGATTTTTGCTTTATATGGGGGAAATCTTCCTACAAAGAGCTGTTCCAAAATGGAGAAATGGACAACCCAATGAGAGAGTTGATGACAGAATGCAGCATTCTAACAGTGGCTGGACAAAGGGTGGTGATGCTATTACTGGACAACACAGTGCACTAGCTGACCTCTAAAGTCCTTTCCATTTCTAACAGTGAATAGCTCTAGGCTATAATTTTATAGCAACAGGTGCCACACCAGAAAAAAAGTTATTATTAGCTGAGTTAGTTAAAGAAACAATTAAGACCATGTCTTACCGTGTATCACTGTACTCAATTTTTCTTCCTTTTGGGGGGTTTAAACCAATGATTTCATATGTGTGGGCTAAATGTAGAAACTGTGCCTGACAATTCAGATCAGCCACTGCATTGTAACTTAAGAATTCCAAACACTGGGCAGAACAGGGAAAGGTTAAGTGATTTGCTGTGATTATACAAACTTGGGGCAGATACATATGCTTAGACATAATATGTATTTCTTAATAAATGTTATCTTGTATCTCTCTGGCAGAAGTTCATGTCTATTCTTCCTAACTCCAAGACTCCTTCTCAGTATTTTTAATCAGCCAAAAAAATGAAATTATCTATATTCTACTCTACATAATTTGGCTTCAAGAACTTTTGCTAATAACCAAAGCTATTCAATTCTGTACATGTAGTATCTATAAACTAGTCTCTTCTTCTGAAAAGAACAGATGGACAACTATGTGACTAAGGATGAGGTTAAGGTAAGTTGGCAGGGAAAAAGGTATGTTAAGAAATGACCAAGCAGGAGACTTGAATCTATCTTTATTTGATCTCTCTTCAGGAAAGGCTTTATAACTGTTTACTGACACGACTGAAAAGGAGTTGGCATACTAATTAGAATCACATGCAACAGAACCATATCTACCCCTTCCTGTATATGTAACCTCAAACTGTACCAAATATCATACTTTGGGCATTTTAGCTGAAATTCTCAATCCCTTTTTACTACAAAGGATTATATGAGGGATATCATGAAAAAATAATGTAAAAAGGCAGGATTATGGAAAGTTAATTTCATGGTTAGCTGTTTCATTCTATGTAAAACTGACGTAACATATCCCCCATAAAGAAGATTACTGTAAAGGAAAAAAGATACCACACAAAATATCAATATCTCAAGTACTTCTCCCCTTCTGTGTCTAGAGCACTTACCTGCACCAAACTCCAAAGATGTGAGCGCTGTACATGATCCAGAAATATCATTCTCCAATTGACCAGTATTATAACACTGTGTAGGAGCAAGATAAACATCATTCTCAGTTTTACAATATGGGAGAATTTGTTATAAACAGAGGAATTTACTTTGAAAGACTGAACAGTTAATGAGTGGGTAGAGATAATGGTAGCATTACTGGGTCTAAAAAAATTGACTTCTGAGGTAATTATCACATAAGTGATCATGGGAAAGACATTGAGTTTCTCTGGGCCTCAGTTTCCTCATCAGTAAAATGAAGGAGCTGAACCAATTTAATCTGTAATGGCCCAACAATAAACTCTATGTTTCTAGTAAAGAAAAAAAATAACTAGTGGAAGCAGGCTAAGTCCCAGTTTGGTAAATTAAATTATGTAGTAAAAAAAAATTCAAAGTAGAACTTGCCTTACAAATCTATCCAAAAAGAATTAAGTGTTAATAAGAGGTATGTAAAAATTTATGTATCTTAGCACTTACATAAAAGCATCTGTGCATAGTACAGGCTGATACTTCTATAACTGTAAGGTGGAACATTCTTTTGGGTTTAAAGTAAATTAGAAGAAGTGGTCTGTCATAATTCCAGATAAAATAAAATCAGGTATTTAAAATACCTTATAAATCCCAAAGTGAGATATTAAAGTAAGTTACAGTTTAAGTTACTGTTATTATTGTTATATCTGCTAAAACACTAATTTCAAATGAATGCCTATGCACAAATACCCAAGACTCTGAGATGAACAGGCTTCTTCCTCCACAACCAACATACATTCGCTTGTTACTTGAAAGTCAGCACAACAGAAAGTGATAGTGTTAGACAACAATGAAATAAGGTCCTTGGGTTTCCAGTTTCTCTCTCACTCACACTCTCTCTCTCTCTCTCTCACACACACACACACACACCCCTATTGCATTAACTAGCTGTAATATCTAAAATATGAGAATAGACAAAAATATATGACTAAAGATCATTCCTTTAGAGATAGTTAAAAGTTAACAGACTTAAAAGACTGCAAAATATAAATGACCATGTGAAAATAGAGGCTGTATAGTCTAGCATTAATACTACACTTGGAGTCAAGAGATGATGGTTCAAAGTTTATTTCTTTTATTGAAAACCTGTATGACCTTGGGTAAACATTTAACTTGTTTGAGACTCATCTGTAAAATGGGATAGTCAACCTCTTAAGATCCTTTCTTAAGGACACTATGAACATGTTTCACTTCAGTGATAATTAAAAAACTGCAAACTGTAAAAGATGAACAATAAATTGGAAGTCAATGTTGGAAGAACTATGTGATATGTGAAGTCAGGACTACTAATACACTTTTATGAGACCAACGTATTAATCACTAAACCAGAGAAGGATAAAGTACAGAAAGAGAGACCAACATAATTAATGAACAGTGTTTCAAAAACTTTAAATAAAATCTCATCTCATCAAACTGACTACAATTACTCACTGAAGAAATTGTCATGACCAAACTATACAAAGATGGTTCAACCTTAAAGGAACAATCAATGTCGTAATATTAAAAACAAAACAACCAAACTGATGATTATCTTGATAGATAAAAAAAAGACATTTGTGCTAAAAAAAAAACAAAAACAAAAA
>CM053595.1:51620744-51666188 GCA_028646575.1 Pseudocheirus occidentalis | reverse complement strand
AAAAACAAAAAAAAACCAACAACCAAACAAAACAAAACCCAACTCTACAAAGTATTTGAATCCGGGGACTTTTTTTTTTAAATCATAAAATTTATCTATTTAAAAATAAAAGCAGCATTATATGCAATAGGGATACACTAGAAGCTTTCCCAATAAATACTGGAGTAAAGCAAGGATGCAGGACTCCCCATTATTTCATAGAGTTCTAGAAGTACTGATAATAAAAAAGTTAAGAAATTAAAAGCATAAAGGGAAAGGAATAGAGGAAACCATTCCTATTTGCTGATGATGTCATGATTTTCTTTTAAAAAAAAGTTAGGGAATCTAACTGAGAAAATTAATAGCTTCATCAAGTTGCAGGGTCACAAAATAAGCCCTCAAATATCAACAACTAACAGAACCCAAGAGGCAGTAATACAAAAGGGAAATGCCATTCCAAACAACTACAAAATGCATAAATTATCTGGGGATCAATTTACTGATGTATATAAAATACTTGTGTAGATTCTATTACAAAATGTTCCTTAAGGAAAAAAAAACAAACCAATTTAAATAGCAGATGGAATATTCAGTGATCATGACTGTGCTGTGCCAAAATCAAATAACAATGCTACCGAAGCTAATGTACAGTTTTAATCTGATGGCAAACAAACTATCAAAGGGGTACATTTATATAACTTCAATAAAATAAAATTCATTTGGAAAAATAAAAGATGTAGAACATCAAGGGAATTTATGAAATGATCAAGGAAGAGTAATACTTCCAGACCCAAACTCTACTATAAAGTAGCAGTCATTAAAACCATCTGGTATTGGTTAAAAAAATAGAAGTAGATCAATGGAACATGCTAGGGAAGGGAGAAACAGAAATAATAAACTTAATGACCTAGAAAACATATATCACTTTGGCAAGAATTCCCCACTTAATAGAAACTGGGAAAACTAGAAAGGAGTGTGACAAAAATTAGGCTTTATAGCACATTACCTTATACCATATTCCACAATATATCCTGAACAAATGATATTATAAAGATCATACACTACACTACACACACACACACAGAAAAATAAATCATATCCTATGCAGAGCTATGGGTAAGAGATATTTTCTGAAAAATAAGGGATCGAGACATAAAATAGATAGCTGTAAGAAATAACTAAGAAACTGAAAAGCTTCTGCACAAAGTTGACGAACCTAGGATAAGAAAGAGGTTGGATGGGGGAAAACATTTTTGTATCAAATATCTCCAAGAGTTTGATAAGATATACAAACAACTAATACATATATGTAAGATTAATAGCTATTCCCCAATAGATAAGTGGTCAAAGGATATGAGGATATGATCAAAGAGCTCTCAAAAGAACTGGAAAGTATTTACACCCACATGAAATAATGCTTCAGATTACCAGAGCAGGATGTTGCACACATAGTCACATGAAATCATTTCACTGGCTGCTTTTGCTTAACTGTTTTTCTTTGTGAAAGGTGGGGTTCAATCCTCTGAGTTGGATCTGAGACGATCCCAGAAAGTGATCAAGATGTGATAATGAAATAAAAATAAATAACATCAACAAAAGGTTTTGTTTTTTTTTAAAGATCACTGATGGGGATATATGGTGTCAGATAACACCAAATATAAACCATATCTATCACACAAGCCATAAATAACTGTGTTTTGTAACAGTCATATTTAAGGGAAAAAGTATTGCTTATATTTGAACTAATATAAAATTCAGACAAGTACTTATAATACTAAATTTAGAAAACTAGAAAATAAACGTTCAGTTTTCTCTTCTCATGAGTTAATGAAAATGATAAATTATACTAAATAACTAAGAATACAAAGAGATCTTTGGAGCTTAAATCAGCAGAGTACTTCTTGGGGTAGGTCCTTGCTAAGAAAAACAAAATGATTGCCCAGCTGCTGATGGTGGTAATATAAAATAAATATTATTACTCCCATTTTTATAGATAAATAAGTGGAGGCTTAGAGTTTATGACTTGTACATCTTCACACACACAGTTCCAGGTCCTCCCTCTGTTTTATCGGGTCACCTGATTTCCATAAGCTACTTTCCATGACCTAGTCCTTACTGGGCAGTTTGACAGGTTTTGAAAAATTCCATAAAAGCCCCCAATATTCAGAGAAAGTTGATTGTTTCGTAACTATCTAATTTGTCTCACAATTGCTTATCGGTATATTAACAAGGAGAGTTAGGAGGCAACCCTGGCCAGACTACAGGACTACATGCAAAAACATTTAAAAGGATCTTCCTCATAGTCTACCAAACATCTCTGTGTTAGCTTGGATCCAGTACTCCAAATTAAACCTCCATTCTATTTCTTGTTCCTGCACAAAGGCTGATACCCAGCCCTATGTCCTCAGACACTGGCATGTTTCTGTACCATGAAACTTACTCCTTGGTAGTTTGAGTCATTCTTCAAATCCAAAGGCTACTGAAGGAAGAAGGGAGCTGGGAAACAATGCTGGTAGATGTTTCCAGGGAAGAAGGCTAATATGAAGACTCAGTCTACACAAGAAAAGCCTCAAGAATAGTTCGGTTTTCTGGAGTGTAGAAAATGTAAAAGTGGAGTACAAGGTAAGACAATAAACGTCATTCATTAATAAAGGTCACCAAAGGAATCCTTTTCTTTCATTTGGCCCTTTTATCCAATAATGACCTATGCCATTTATGAAGCTATTCTTTCAGTTACTCTGACCATAAGATCCACATTTCTATCATTACTGTAAAATTCTCCTGATTAAACTATCACTTCATCTCCAACCCAACCTATGTACTATAGTTTTACACAAGTCACATTTACTGTCTCTGCATCTCTTCTATTTTTTTCATTTCCATTCCTACTACCAATAACTAGATCTGACAGGGAAGGCTGTTTAAGAATATGACAAGAATAAAAGATAATGAGGGAAAACTGTTCCAGGCACACTCAGGAAATACAAGATATGACACTGACAATAACAGAGGACGTGTTCTGAGAAGCCATGAGAAAAGAATTCCTGCCAAGATGGCTGCCTGAAAAAGAAGAAAAACTGGAACGTGTATTAGACTGATTAATGACTAAGAAATACCATGATAAATTAAAGTAAGTGATATCTACCCCAGAATTTGTCAAAAAGACACCCATGGGCAACAGGAAAGAGATCTGTTCTAGGAAAACAAGCCTAGAACAACAAAAGACAGGACATAACTTGAAGGTCTATATATTTAGAGGCAGCAGGATTCAGGGTCTTCCCTGACAAAGTCCCAGCATGTACAACTTGGTAATGCTGTGATGCAGCCATCAGGAACATAACACAAATCTGTATTGCTTACTGGAATGGCACCATAGGTCTCAAATCACAATACTCCAGGAACAAAGGCTCTAAGGTATCTAACCTTCTGACCAAGACACCAGGAATGGCTCTGAAGATGCAGAGCTATGAATCTCAAAGACACAGGAGATCTGATCCCAGGAGGTGAAGGTTTGATCCAGAGGAAGTGGAAGTTAATGCAAAAATCTAGAGGACCCAATGTAAAACTAAGCTGGGCACCCCAAACCAGATGGGAAGTAGGGAGCAGAGTCTAATCCTGACTGTCCTTCACATTCCCTTTTTCTACTTCCTAAATTAGGAATTTAGTTCCTGATTCAATAATTAAAACTGGAGAGATGAGTAAACCTCACAAATATGAGAGTAATTCCACAACTTCAAGTAGAGACTGAAATGAAAAATTGGATTTTTCAAAACTACCTAAATACCTAGAAGATAGAAAAAATGAATTAACACTATAAAAGAACTGGAAGGAGAATATAAAACTTACTCAAAAGAGAAAGTAGTAAACTATGTATAACACATGAACTCCCTGAAAACAATGTACCAAAGAGAAATCAATGACTCCATTAATTACCACTTGAAAGAAAGTTGGAGTCCTAAGAATGCCATGGCCAGAATTCTGATCCCCATGTCAAAGGAAAAATAATTTAAGCATCTCAAAAGTAGTGGTTCTAGTACCAAGGATCTACTGCCGGAATCATATAAATATGGCAGCTTCTGCAATAAATGATCGAAAATCTTGGAATACAACATCTCAAAAGGCAGGAGAGAAATTTACAACTAAGAATAATTGACCCTACAAAGCTGAGTATCATCCTCCAGGGAAAAACAAAAATAAAAACATGCCTTTAATAGATTAAAGGACTTTCAAGCACTTCTGATGCAAGGCCTAGAGTTAAAAGAAATGTGAAGTACAAGCACAAGAGTTCAGAAAAATTTCAAAAGGTATATTTATTTAAGAACTGTAATAGAGCTATTTAGATTCTCATAAATGGGATGTGTAAAAAGATACAAATATGAAGGAAGGGGTAGGGGAAATGGAGACTGATGAACTTTATTGTTATCTGAAACAAACCATGAAAGGGTTACAGACAATATGCTTTTTCCCCCCTTTTGATTTCTTCCTCCTCCTCTTTTTATTCTCCCCCCCTTTATAAAAAAATACATCAAACTCAACAAGGAAAAAAGTGGGCATAAGAAGGGATAAGGGCTTAAAGAGATAGGATAATCACAAACAAAAGAGATTAATCACAAACACAACACACTTCCAGGCCCTGAAGAGGGAAGGGTTTAGTGGGGAGGGGGGAGGGAAGAGCTATAGGACTTAAGGAAGTATCTTCAATTGCCTCTTACACCAGTGGTGTCAAACTTAAAAATGAGAGTCACTAATCCATACATAAGGATCCTGATGGGCTGTATAATGACAAAGTTTTAAAATATCAAGTTATTTATTTTGTTAAATGTTTCCAAATTACACTTTCATCTGGTTGGGGTATACTTGGGAGTGCCGTGGCTGGGACTACATGTTTGACTTCTCTGTTTTAGACAATTAGGAGGTGGCTGAACAAATTACGATATACAAATACTAAGTGCCCTAAGAAATGAATGTTGTACTTCTTGGGTGGTTTTGAGTTGTATGCGACTGTTAGTTTGCCAATTTGGGATTTTCTTAGCAATGATACTGCTGTGGTTTGCCATTTTTTCCTTCTCCAGCTCACTTTACAGATAAGAAAAGGGAAGCAAACAGGGTTAACTTGCCCAGGGTCACAGAACTAGTAAGTGTCAGAGGCCAGGTTTGAATTCAGGAAGATGAGTCTGTCTTCCTGACTCTAGGCCTGCTATTATCCACTGCACCATCTATCTGCCTAATAAAATACTAGCGAGCCGTAATAAGGGATGAAGTATTCTGTTAAGAATTGAAAGATTTATATATATGAACATTATATTTATACTGTGTGTAAAAATATACACTGTGTACATTATATTTATATGTATGAATATAATGTACACAGTGACAACAATAATGTAAAGAGGAAAGAAAAAATAACAAAAACAAAAAGCTTAAGGATATGTAATTCTAAATGACCAAGCCCTAAGAAAAGAGTTGAGAAAACTAAACAAGAAGTGCCCGGCCACCCCACCCCCTTTCTTAGAAAGGGTAGGGAACATGGGCCTGTGGAACGTGGCATATAAAGACCAGTGGTTGTGTCCAGTAGTTTTGCTAATTTTTCCTTTTAACCTAAGTAGGGTGGCAGCTTTTTGCCTTGTTGTTGTTTTTTTAAAAGAAAATAGCACTCAGCTTTCTGAAAAGTAAAAGCTTTTAGACTAATATTTCTCAATTCTTCTAACCACTTACAAAGTAAAATAAACTATTTAGGATCATAAATTTGGAGCTTGAAGGTCATTTATTTTTAACCTTCCCATTTCCCCATAAGGAAAATGAGACCCAAGTAGATGATGTGACTTGGCCATGGTCACACAGGTAGTAAGCTATGAGAGGACAATGTGACTAACCCCAGAGAAAGTACTCTTCCAACACTATATCAACAATGTCCCTTTTGCAATTTTTCTACTACGGAGGGTCATGATAATCAAATAAGATCATGTGCACAAATAGAAGATATCAGTCAGCTACCAGGACTCTCTCCATAAAAAAATTTAGTAAACAAACTCCTATTGTTTTCAGGAGTTTTTCAGTGTCACTAGAAGACAAAACTAGCACTTTAGTTGGTTGTCATCCTTTGTTCTCAAAGAGGACCAAAATGACATTACTATGTTGGGGCAACTGAGGCTGATCAGACCAATATAAACTCAGAAGGCTCTACCACAGGTTGGGCACAAATAGCCCATGTGGACATTTGGGGTGGATTCTCTAAATCTGCACATCCTGCACATCCTTTGAGCTGTTTCAATTCTGGCTTCCTCACAGAGCACAGCACCTTCTATAATGACGGCATGCCAAAGTTAAGAGAGACTGTAAAAATAAGATTATGTAATAAGAGTAATCAAATTATTACTTTATTTATTTATTTATTTATTGCTTTTTAGAGGGCAGTTGGGGTTAAGTGACTTGCCCAAGGTCACAGGGCTAGTTTTTGTGTTAAGTGTCTGAGGCCGGATTTGAACTCAGACACTCCTGACTCCAAGGCCGGTGCTCTATTCACTGCGCCACCTAGCTGCCCCTCAAATTATTACTTTGATCCACTGATTTTGACTTGAGTTACAGCCAAAGTTAAGAGAGACTGTAAAAATAAGATTATGTAATAAGAGTAATCAAATTATTACTTTGATCCACTGATTTTGACTCGAGTTACATCCCTAGAAGTGTTATAGGTGAGGGGGAAAAAAGTATCTTATTTCCACTCATAATAGCAAAAACCAGGAAAAAGACCCTGAAATGTGACGCAAATATAATGAACTATTACAACTAAGTGGCACAGTGAAGAAAGCCGGGCCTAGAGCTAGGAAAGCCCTGAGTTCTAATATTGCCTGCCTTAGCAACTCTGCGTGACCCCAGGCATGTCACTCAGTTTGCTCATCTCTAAAACTGGGTGATAATACCAACCACCACACAGGATGGTTGTAAGGATCAAAAGAAACAATATTTGTTAAGTATTTGCAAACCTTAAAGCACTGTATGTCAAGCTCCTATTACTGAAACTAAGAAATGACAAATATAAAGACAAAGAAATATAAGAATAATAATGAAGTGAAGAGGGTTTAAGAACAAAAACAAAAGACATACCAACTAAAACTATATACATTTTAAAGAATTGACTGATGGTTTCTTTTGACACATATCTGCCAACAAATCAAAACTATACCCTTCTCCATACAAAGTATATACCCTAAAAAAAGTCGGTCATCAAGAAGGCTGTAGCCTTTAACTGACAGCATGGTACTAAGAATGATCAGTTCTTTTTGGATTTTTGGGGAGAGGGGGAGGTCCGGGAGACTCTCTTCAACTTGACTTTATATATATATCCTTGCCATTACTATGCATATTTTTCTACTGGTTGTGCTTTTTTTACTCTGGATCACTTTAAATCCTCCTAGGTCTAAATTCATAACATTCATCCTTCCTTACAGCATACTAATATCACATTACATTTAAATCCTATCGTGTGTTTAGCCCTTCCCTAATTGTTAGGCCTATTTTTAAAAAATATTTTTCTTATACAGATATTTGTCTTTTTTCAATAACTTACTAAAGTGGAATCCCTGGTTAGAAGCAGATGAATTTAACATGCCTAATACCAAATTGGCTTTCTCCAGAACACCTGAATCAATTCAAAGCTTCTCCTTTCTTACTTTTTCTTTTATTAAATATCTCTGCTAGCTTGATGGATAATGGAAATAATACCTCAGGATTATTCTTTCTCTGATTTTTTTTGTGATGTCGAACATCACATTGCACATGGTTTTGGATAGCTTCTCTTCATTCTTGAAAACTTCTTATGTTTAGTCTCCTGGGGGATGGCTCTTAATCTTATGAATTTCCAACATTCTGTTCAATGTTTCAAAATTTTGGGTGTCAAGATTTATGATACAGATATTTAACACAAAGATTTCTTCCAATCATATTTGAAAATCCTTCTGATTTAGCTACAATTATTTCACTTATTTATTCATGCAATCTTTGAGTTTATATGGTCTATTTTTCTTTCATGGTCTCCAGAATTCCATGTCAGAAAATTAATTCTTCATATTAATTGTGATTTAACCACTACCTCATGTGTTTATTCTTTTATTGCTAGTAGGAGTAACAGTACTTACTATTTATTAGAAATGGCATCTAGAATTGAAACTTTAGAAATAGACAAAAAGGGTTTTAGAGATTGATTTTCAACTGTGAAATGCTGATTCTTTTCATTTGTGTATTATTTTAATTTCTGAATATATTCTTTGACCATTCCTCTGCCCAAAGACTCATTTCTTACAATTAAGAATTTAAAAGGAGGGGCGGCTAGGAGGCACAGTGACTGGAGTCAGGAGTACCTGAGTTCAAATCCGGCCTCAGACACAACACACACAGACACACAGACACACAGACACACACACACACACACACACACAGACACACACACGCCGTGTGACCTTGGGCAAGTCACTTAACCCCAACTGCCCTCCAAAAAGCAAAAAAAAAAAAAAAAAAAAAAGAATTTAAAAAGGAAAAAAATCAGTTTAGCTATTAAGCAACACATTAAGTGATCTCAGAGTATATGTAATATTCCACATTCCTGCAAAGAAGGGAAAAAGTGCATTTTCTTATCTCTTCTTGGAGACTGATTTTTAAACTCATCTGACTACCTTTCAACTTAAAGGATTAAAAAAAACCCCATACCTTTCTAAGGAGTGTCAAATCCCCCTTTTTAGGCATAAATCCAGGGTCCAAATCATTGGATTCAAGGAGCTTTTTTGTTGGCTTCCTCTGACGCTTACTTTCATAATTTCCTGAAATATAATTTCTCTTTATTAGCTCAATACAGACAACAACAACAAAAAACTAAGTATAAGCTACTGATTTTTCAAGCACTTTAAATTCAACTTATATCTAGCATCATATTTATAAACACACGCAAATGATTTAACCTATTCTAAGTTCATTTTCTTTTACCTGACAAATCAGCCTGTATACAGGATGAATGGAAATAAATATATTCTGAACAGAGTTACCTAAAGGGCGATGTTGTCTATTAAGACTATAGCACGCCTATGTTTAAATTCTTATTACATAACATTTGAGTAGTGATGACAACATTTACTTTCTTCCAAATCCAAACCTTGAAATGATTCCAGAGAGAGTACTGATAGTACTATATAGGTACTAAGTTATTTCTGTCCCTTTTGTGCTATGTCTATTTCTTATTTGAAAACAATTCATACTGGAAAAGAAATGTTTAAAAATATACCCAATACACTATAATGCTGAGATGACCCAAAACCCCCCCATAAGAACTCTATATGACTTTTACCCCCTTCTCATAACTTGTTCAAAAAATACACTACCACATCTTATTACGGTGACTTCATGTGAGTCATTCATACAACTCAAGCCTATAGTTCAAACACCCTCCTATTTTACAGATGAGGAAGCTGAGTTTCAGAAAACACAAGTAATAGGTTCAAAGTCATTAGGTAAGTTAAATAGTAGAGCTGAGACTTAAATAAAATTCAGGGTTCCTGACACTCCACCCAATATTCTTTCCACTCCACACAGTCTGAGCATTCCTTACTTGGTTTCAATAATGGTTCCTCTGGATCCAAAGAAGACCAAGAAGAAACTTCACGTGTGATTGGCACAGACAGGGTCAGTTCTGGCAACTCTGCATTTCCAACTCCAAGTTCAGACTGACCTATTGGTCCCTCCAAAAATGGAGCCTCTCTCTCAAGGACAGGTGGATCCTCTTTGGTTGAAGAGCTCTCTTCCACTGGCTTATTCTGGAGATCAGTGCGAGATTGGCACTGTGTAGTCTGGGCTTCATTTTCTCTTAGGGAACTTACCTAACAGCAATAAAAACAACCAAAACAATGAAGTACACAGGACAAAAATAAGAACTATGAAAGCACATGTCCAAGAACAAGTGAAAAAAGGGCGTAAAGAACACATACTCACCTTAGACAACTGCTCCTGCACCTTCTTTTGTTTTTTCTTGGGGGCAAATATCTGATCATATTTCTCTGTATATTCCAGAAGCCATCTGCTTGGCCTCCTAAGACGTTTCTTTTCTGAGCGTGCAACTAAGGTTTAAAAAAAAAAAGAAGAAGAAGAATCAATATTAAACAGCAGTGGGGCAACAAATGAGAGAAAGGCCTAGCAACCTGTACAGCCCAAAAGCATGCAAACATTCTCCTTAATTTTCAAGTTGCTCTATAAGGCATTAATATAGTTGGGATGTTATTCCTTTACAAAAACCTTTATTCCTGAAGGTAAAACATGAAATATGGCAGTTCGTAACAAGCGAGAAAAGCTATCCTATTGTATGAGGATCAACATAGATAAGTACATAATAGGAAGTTGGAAGTTGATAAAATTTTTTGGCAATAGCAATTCAATGAAATTAACCACTAGAAAGCTGCAAGGATTACAAAGTATGTTTAGTGGAGGAAGTACCCAAAACAATGAAATAACACCAATTTTGAGAAATGGTGAAGCAGAATGCTTTTACTTAAAGTGGCCTTTTCTTCAAGATTAAGTTTACATCAAGGTAAATGGTAAGAAACCTCGAAATAACTTTTGTTAAAAGGAGAAGTACATGTAACTAACTCTATAACCCAAGACGTTGAATTGCCTTGTTTGAAAATTATTCAACAGGGCCAAGTAAAGCTTGCTTCTGGGTTCCAGCAAAAAAAAAGAATTACTTACCTTTCAATTTACTAAACATAAATGAAAACATTTAAAATAAGCATATTCCACAACACTGTGAGGTAGGTGCTATTGTTATCTCCATTTTACAGATGAGGAAACTGAAGCTGAGAGAAGTTAAGTGACTTGCCCAGGGTAACAAACTGAAGTTCCTTAATCTCTAAGCAAAAAGTTAAGCCTCACAAAATGTGTCATGATCTACAATTCGAGAGGTGACACAACAGTAAGGGCATTGAATTTGGAGTCAGAAGTCCTGGGCTTAATGAAATCTCAGTCTGGTCATTTAACACCTGTGCAATGGGGGCAAGGATCTTGACCCTTCTAGGCTTCTGTGACCTCTTCCATAAAATGAAGGAGATGGAGTAGATGACCTCTGAAGCGTGTTCCTAATCTCAATCTGTGGGTCCCACTCAGTAATAAAAAGCTATTCCTTCAACTCCTAGAAATGAGAGTGAAATACAAAACACACCCAATCTATAGCTACATAATCCCACTCCTCCTAATTACATAAGAGAAAACTGAGGCAGGACAGAGGCAGTTGGATTTTCCTTAGACATCTATATGGCACCAAAATCACAGGACAAATAGGAGGCAGATCAAGGACTTAAATTAAATGTTTTCTCACTGAAATCCAGTGTTCTTTCCACCACAATGTGCTGCTTCTACTTCTTTATTCCCTTTAACAGGAAAGGTACTTATGAGAGGGCCTATTTTCTTCCTTAAAGCACATGGTTTTTCCTTTTTTTTGGTCTTTTTGGAAGGGGAGAGACAGGGCAATTGAGGTTAAGTGACTTGCCCAAGGTCATACAGCTAGCAAGTGTTAAGTGTCTGAGGCTGAATATAACTCAGGTCCTCCTGACTCCAGGGCTGGTACTCTATTCACTGCCCCACCTACACGGTTTCTAATTAAACTAAATCTGAAGTGAGAAAATATTTACAAGGTGTATCTTTCCATGACTTATCACCTATCATAAACTCCATAATATTGTATTTGTGGATCTGACGTAACTCTTTTACTAGACTACAAGTTCCAAGAGAGCAGATCCATCTCATTTGTATCCTCCACAGTACCTAGAGCACAAAGACTTACATATAGAACACTCAATAAATACTAGTGAAATAAATGACAGGAAATGTCTATTATCATAGGCAACAATGGCAGGAAATGAAGAAATTGAAGTCTGGAGGTGAAGTTATTTATTCAAGGTCACACAGCTACTCTTTCTAGGTCTTTCTGACCCTAGCAAAACGTTTGTTCCACCATGACAGCACTTTTGACAATAATTTATTCAAGAGATTAAGGTTTGCAGGGTACTTTCCACTGAACAATACTGTGAAGTCAATAAAGAGTAGAAATATAATTTTCCATACAATGAAACTGTGGCTCAAATGTAAAGCCCAGCCATTTCTTTATATGAATATCTTACATGCACATGGTGCTTGTTTAGAAGAAGCTCAAAGCATATTACATATTGATTTTTGCCTAGGACTTGACAAAGGCTATAGAACTACAGCATTTAGAGGTAGAGAAGAATAAAGATTCCACGTCCATCATTTCAGAATTGAAGAAATTAAAGTTCAAAAAAGAGAACTGGATTCCCTACGGTCACAGAGCCAGAATTCAAAGACAAGAGTCTGACTATAAAGCAAATTGTTTCTTCTTCCCACTACACATTATGCAGATAGTATGAATTTTGCAAACATGGTAATAAAAGAGAAAGTATGATTTCTCAATTTTCTACTCGGACTACCCTACAGCAAGATCTCTCCCTTTCTCCAAGACCAGAATTAACAATGAGGCCATGCAGGAAACTCATTCCCTTCACCTTAGCTTAGTTTTTATATTAGAAAGAACCAAACCCTGAGCACAAAGATTATTTGTTTCTTACATATTCTGCAATTCAAACACTGAAGTCAATGTTTCTGTTAATCATACTGATGACTTGAGTGGTAATAGCTAGGATTTTACATAGCACCGATTTTCTTTCAGCTCCCCCCCCCACAGTATTTTATTTTGTCCAATTACAACATAAAGGGAGTTTTCAACATCCACTTTTATAAGATTTTGAATGGCAATTTTTTTCTTTCCCTCCCCTCCCCCATAACAAGGCATGCAATCTGATATAGGCTACACATGTACAATCATACTAATCATATTTCCACATTAGTCATGTCGTGAAAGAATAAGAACAAAAAGGAAAAACAAAAACCAAAACGAAAACAACAAAGAGAAAATAGTCTGCTTTGATTCTGCATCTAGACTCCATAGCTCTTTCTCTAGATGTGGACAGCTTTTCCATCATGACTCTTTTGGAACTGTCTTAGATCTTTGTATTGCTAAAAAGAGTTAAGCCTAGCAAAGTTGGTCATTGCATAATGTTGCTACTACTGTGCAGAACTAATTTTCAATGAGCAAATACATTACTTCATTTGATCCTTAGAGCAACCTTGTATAAGAGCTACTGTTAGCCTCAATTTGATAGGTGAGGAAACTGAAGTTGGAGGGAGTTTCAGTGTCTTGTCCAGGATCACAAACCTAGTAAATAGCTGAGATAGGATTTGAACTCAGCTCTTTCTAACTCCAAGTCAAGAATTCTTACCTTATGGTAACACCTAGCTATTGCTACAGTCAACACATCTAGTTTTATTCCATAACAACATAATTATTAAAGGCTGCCACATTCACATTTCCCAGCATTCCAAAGGGGAAACAGATTAGTTTCTATGCCAATTTAGGAAAGCAAAAAAAAATATAGATAGAGAGTTTAGATATTTCCCCCATGGACAACTACTTTCAAGTAGTCACGGGGAAAGATCAATCAAGAGCCAGGTCTAGGACACAAGTTCCAAAGGCTATTTACTAGCTAAGAGACCTTGAAAGTCATGTCATCACCATGGGACTCAGTTTCTTTATTTAAAAAATAAAGTTGTTGCCTTAAGACTAGATTATTGTACACCACAGCAGACACAGTCTCTCAGTCAGCTAGTTTTGCTTAGTTTAGTATGTGAATGGGTGGACAATGACTATAACTAAAAGATCTCAGTAAGATGGGGTTATTTTTTTGCTTTTTGGAGGGGGGAGGGCAGGGCAATTGGGGTTAAGTGACTTGCCCAAGGTCACACGGCTAGGTTTGGGATTTTTTTTGGTGCTAAGCGTCTGAGGTCAAATTTGAACTCAGGTCCTCCTGACTCCAGGGCTGTACCACCTAGCCATAACATTATGTGATGAACATAATCAGTAACATTATGTGATGAACAACTATGAACGATTCGACTATTTTCAGCAACACAAGGATCCAAGACAAGTACAAATTCACAAAGGAAAATGCTATCTATATCCAGATAAAGAACTGATGGACTCTGAATGCTGATCAAAGCATATTTTTTTCACTTACTTTATTCTTTCTAGTGTTTTTTTTCCTTTTGATCTGTTTCTTCTTCCACAATTTTAACTAATATGGAAGTATTTTTATATTATAGCACATGTATAAACTATATCAAACTGCCTATCATTTTTAAAAGAGGGGAGGGAGAAAAATTTGAACTCAGAATCTTGTAAAAATAATTGCTAAAAATGTTCTTGACATGTAACTGGGGAAAAAATAAAATACTATTAAAAATTAAAAAGAAAAAATAAACAGAAAACCCAAATAATAAAAGATTTCTTGAGAGAACAGAAATCAAGGTAGCAGCTGGTAGGTATTACCAAAAACCAAGCATTGGCATGTATCCCAAGATGAACTATTCTACAAAACACAGCATATAGCTCATAAAGAGGAAAATCTGTTTTTGCAATGGAGACAAACTGATTCTTTCCTCATGAAAAAAGCAAACTGGACAGGCTATTGACATGCAAACTGACCAAGCGGATGAACTAGAAAGAGTAATTTATCACTGAATGCAAATATGGAGTTAAAAAAAAAACTGGACAGTTACCAAGTTTTTTTGGGGGGGGAGGTTTGAAGAAATGGATTATGTTAGAAAAGGGTGTAAAATTAGAAACTGCATGTATAATCTTACGCTGATTAGAATTTTTTTAAAAAATCCAAAATCTAATGTAATACTTTTCTTCACAACTTTTGAAAACTAATGGGATGATTTTTAAAATTCCATCAACATGCATGGAGATTTTTACAATTCCAAATCTATTATGTATCAAATGAATCCAAAAGAGAGTTGCAATTATCATCAGATAAGGTAACAGTTGTTCTTAAGAGATAAACAGGAAAACTACATTATGATTAAAGTGACCACAGATGAACATTGATGCAATATGTTTAGACCTGGAAAGAATCTCTGAGTTCATCTAGTCCAACCTTTGTTTTACTGAGGAAAATGAAGCCCAGAAAGCTTAATTGATTTGTCCCAAACATCACAAAAGTAAGTAATAACAAAGCCAGGATTGGAATCCTTGTTCCTTTAAGTAAACAGTTTTTCCACTGTACCAAACTCATTTAACCGAAAAACACTAAAGAACTTTCTGCTTATCACAGTAAAACCAAGTATCTGTTAACTACTTAAGAGTAAAATATTGAAAGTTTTCTAAATGAGATCAAGAGTGAAACAAGGTTGCAGACAGCATGATTACATGATATGCTAGATATAGTTAATAAGATGAAAAGAAATTAAGAGATAATTACTAACACAAAGCACACACAATTATTTGCTAAAGATGGTTTAATTAAAAAACCCTAGAGAATAAGGAAAACATTGAGACAAATAGCTTTTGTCAAAGGAATAAGGAATAAGTTTCCCAAACTCATTACCATTTCTGCATAATACTGACAAAAATTTGGAAAAAAGAATAAATACCACATAACAGAAGAACATTAAACATCTGGGAGCTAAACTACTAAGACACAAACAGGATTCACATAAATAAAACGGAAAATTTATTTTCACAGAAGTAAAAGGTAGTAAATAACTTGAAAACATCCCATTTTCGTGTCTACCCAAATGCTGATATAATAAAAATGGTATTACTCAAATCAATCCATGGATTTCACACTGTACCAGTCCCATTACCATAGAAATACTTTATAGAATTACCAAAAAAAAATGCAAAGTACATAAATTTTAAAAGAATAAAAGGATTTTAGCATTATCTGGTCTATAATATGAAAAGAGGAACAATTATGAAAAGTATCTGACGCTGGATTCTAAAATAGCCAATGTTCAACCACAGAATAGATAAGCACAATTTGGAAGGATATAGGAACAGCAGGACAATCTTCAGCAGACATCAAGCACTGGGGAGGGTAAGTAATTCCCCACTCAAGAATTAATGGCAAAACAGGCAAACAGACTGGCAAAATATAGGTTAGATTACCATCTTGTATCATGTACTACAACAATTTCCAAGAGTATAATAGAACATAAAAAGTTAGACTGTATGGGTTCTCCCTCACAATAAATTTAAAACTAGTAGGGACAAGAAGAATCTTATAGCAAAAGATGTTTGTGAGGCTGTGGTGGAATAAGAGCACTCATCTAGTTGAACTGCATACTAGCAGAATCTTTGGAGAGCAATGTGATATTACAACATAAAAAATTGTTAAACAATCATACCCCTTTCACCTAATTCAACTGTTGTGAATATACTATGAAAAGTGTTATCATTTTTTAAAAAAGTGGCATCTAACACAAAGAATTTCATAACATCGTTATAAGTAACTACAAAATAAAACTAAAATATACACTGGAAGCAACCTATATATCAAAACAATAAATGGAGTAATATAATGGCATATTATAATGCAATGAAGAACAAAGAGATAGGAAGAAATCTGGGAAGATTGATCTTAGTCAATGCACTGCAAAGCAAAAAGTCACTATGGAAAAAAAAGTGCATATTAACCACAATCTTAAGAGAAAAAGAAAATGAAAATAAACAAAAATCTTGATGAAGATAGAGCAGGTAATTGAAAAACTGTTATAATTCAAATGTGCAAACTAATTAACATGAATTTAAGAAATTACCAAGGAAGTTTACTTATCAAAAAGAAAATTTTAAATGGAACCCCAAACCTCTAGAGACAAAATAGACCATTTAAAATACAAAAAAAATTTGCAAACTATACAAAAACATTCTTTCTAATAGAAGAAATGCACATTATAGGATCACAAAAAAAAATTTCTCTTAAATCCCAATATTTGGCAGTAATGACAAAAACAAGAATAGTCAAATGCTGGAGAAGTTTTGGGAAGAAAAAATTATTGGTGGAGCTGCAACTTGATTGAATGATTCTAGGTGTCAATTTGGAAGCATTTTCTCACCCCAAAAAAGTGACTCAATTGTTCATACCCATTGATCTAGCAATGTCAGTACTGAACAGGTCACAAGGAGGTCAAAGACATAAACATAAGTACAATACCCGAGTATTCATAGCAAAAGTTTTGGGATGGTAAAGAACTGGAAACAACAAAAATGCAAATCAACTGGAGAATGGCTGAACAAACTGCGTATCTAACATACTATGCAGTTAAAATGAATTCAGAAAAACCCAGGAATTCAGAGAAATTTTGAAAAACCAAATAAGAGTCAAGAATTAATGTAGAATAAAAAACCTCCAATGATTTCAATAATATACATGAAAAGGTCAAAAAGAAGAATCCAAAGTCTTAACTATAAAAGTAATAATGGTCCAGAACAAATAGCAAAATGTTGTGTATACACTGTCAAATGTGGTTGGTGCATCTGGTATTTTTACCTTTTACTGGATTCAACTTTTGAGATCTTTGTAAGCAGGGGCTGTCTCAATTTTTTTATGCTTAACATACCAGTAAGCAGTTAATTAATTCATCTAAAATTAAAGAGCTATTGATCAGGTTTAGTTTGTCATAAATATTATGAAAGATTTAACTGATTATGTCCATTATTTAAAGATACAATGATTTTGTACAAATAAAAGTAAATTTAGACAAAACAAAATAGAGATTGGGGAAAAAAATTCTTCCACAAATTATCTCTAGTAAGAGAGACACCCACAATCTATACAAATTGAAGCAGAGATGTATAAGATTAAGAATTATATCTCACTAACCAGTGAAAGAATAGAGTTCTCAAAAAATAGTACAAAACAACCACTGTTTAAAATGCTTAAATTGTTTATAAATGAACAGATCTGAGCTATCCCCTTAGGACAAAAAAAAGATGAAAGCATTTACTGTTAAAGAAATGTAGGGAAACAAAAGAATATCACTACTGTAGAAGCTGTGAACTCGTCTAACATTTACACCTCTGATAAAAGTAAGAACTATATGGAGATTTAAGTGATTTAATTATTACTATCAAGATAATTAAATCATAATTTAAATTAGCTCAAATTCAGTTTGATACATCTAATTAAAGCAGGTACAGGATTAAGTAATTTTTGGATCCATAGAAACAAGGCATGAGAATACCAGATTTTAAATTATATTATAAAGCAGCAATCATCAACACTACTTGGTACTGGTTAAGAAAGAGTGGGAGAGGGGCGGCTAGGTGGCGCAGTGAATAGAGCACCGGCCCTGGAGTCAGGAGTACCTGAGTTCAAATCCGGCCTCAGACACTTAAAACTAGCCGTATGACCTTGGGCAAGTCACTTAACCCGAACTGCCCTCCAAAAAAAAGCAAAAAATAAAATAAAAATAGAAAGAGTGGGAGATCAGTGGACTAGGTTAGGCCTACAAAACACAGTAGTCAATAACTATAGTAATCTACTATGTGATAAACTCAAAGACTTTAGCTTCTAGGATAAGAACTCACTATTTGACTAAAACTGCTGGGAAAACCAGAAAATAGTATGTCAGAAATGAGGTACAAACCAACATCTTACATAGTATACCAAAATAAAGTCAAAATAAAGTCAAAATGGGCATGAAACAAGGAATAGTCTATCTGTCAGATTCATGGAGAACAGAATTTATGACCGAACAAGGGATGGAGAACATTATGAAATGCAAAATGGATAATTCTGGTTACATTAAATGGAAAAGTTTTTGCACAAAGTCAGCGCAACCAAGACTAGGAGGGAAGCAGAAGACTAGCCAAGAGTTCTTACAACTAGTATCTCTTATAAAGCCCTCATTTCTAAAACATAAAAGAACTGAGTCCAATTGATAAGAGCACTTCTGGGCTTGTGTCCCAGAGAGATCATCAAAGTGGGAGGAAGACCCATTTGTACAAAAATATTTACACCAGCTCTATAGCAGTGGTGGCAAGAAACTGGGAATTAAGGGGATGTCCATCCATTGGGGAATGGATAAACAAGTTGTGGTATATGAATGCAATAGAATACTATTGTGCTGTAAGAAATGGGGGAGGAGATGGTCTTCACATTCACCTGGAGAGGCCTATACAAATTGATGCTAAGTGAGAAGAGCAGAACCAGGAGTAATTTGTACACAATCACAGACACATCGTATGTGTGATGAACACCTTTGATAAACCGGACTCTTCTCAGCAACGCACAGTTACAAAACAACTCTGCAAGTCTCAGGATGGAAGGAGATGTCTACATTCAGAGAAAGATCTAGAAAGAACAGAGTTTAAATGGAGACTGAAGCAATCTACATGCTAGCGTTCTTTTCCATGTTTGGTTTTCTTTCTTTTTTCCCATTGTTCACTTCATTGGTTACAACCCTTCTATACAACCAGACTAATGTCCAGTGTGAAAGTATTTGTAGGTCCTATACTTGACTGCATGCATGGTGGGGAGGGGAGAAAATATAAAACTCAAGGGATTGTGGAACTGAATCTTATAAACTAAAAGTAAATAAATAAATCAATTTTAAAATATTTATAAGAATATAAGTCACTCCCCAACTGACAAATGATAAAAATGAACAGGCAGTTTTCAGATGAGGAAATTAAAGCTATCCATAGTCATATGAAAAAATGCTTTAAATCACGACTAATTACAGAAATGTAAATCAAAACAGCTCTGAGACACCGTGCCACATCACACTTGTCAGACTGGCTAACCTGATAAAACAGGATGTTACAAATGCTGGAGAAGACGCGGGAAAACTGGAACACTAATGCATTGTTAGTGGAATTATGAATTGATCCAACTATTCTGGAGAGCAATTTGGAATTATGCCCACCTAAAAATGTGCATACAATACCACTTCCACATCTGTATCCCAAAGAGATCATACAAATTAGAAAAGGATCTACATGTACAATCTTTGCAGCAGCAAAAAATTGGAAATTGAGGGGATGTCCATCAGTTGGAGAATGCCTAAACAAGTTGTGGTATATGAACGTAATGGAATACTTACTACTATGCTATAAGAAATGAGGAGCAGTCAGATTTCAGAAAAACCTAGAAAGACTTAAACTGATGCTGAGTGAAGTAAGCAGAACCAGGAGAATGTTGTACACAGTAACAGCTCCAATATGCGATAACTAACTTTGATAGACTTATCTCTTCTTAGCAATGCAAGGATCCAAGACAACTCCAAAAGACTCATGAGGAAAAAATGCTTTCCACATGCAGAAAAAAAGAACTATGGAGTCTGAATGCAGATTAAAGCATATTATTTGCTCTCTTTCTTTTTTTGTTTGTTTCTTCTTTCTCATAAGTTTCTTCCATTGGTTCCATGACTAATGTTAAAAATAGGGTCCATAATGAATGTATATGTGTATCTGTAGAGGCTATATCAAATTACACGCCCTCTTGGGGTGGGGGGTGTAGTGAGAGATAGGAAGAAAATCTGGAACTCAAAATCTTATGGAAGTGAATGTTGAAGACTAAAACTAAATAAATTAATTTTTAAAAAAATAATCAAGGTACAGAAAAAATTTCATTCTTTATAAGGCACAACCCTGAAGCATTTTTTACCTATAAAATGGGCCACTGCAAATTTCTGTGCAGATTTAACAGAGAAAGGCAGAAATGAAACAGCTCAAAGGAGGTCAGGATCACGAACAGTCATTACTATGTTATTACTCTACTACAACATGCACTGTGATGATTTTTTTACTATCTTTAGGCATCATCTTTAGGATCTCCTCTCAGCTATTCAGATTATTAGTAACAACGGAGTTCCTTAGAAACAAAAAGAAGAGCCTCTGTGAAACCTAAGAAGAAAAAATATCTGAGAAGGCAAATGCAGTATCTTACCTGTGTGTCAGGAAGCTGAAGGGTCAAAGAGGAAAGAAAGAATGAGCACCAAATACTTGAAGCTAAGAAGAAGAAAAAGGTAGGTGGGCAATGGCTAAACAAGAATATAATGGAATATGACTAAGAAATGATGAATATGAAACTCTGAGAAAAATGTAAGATTTAGATGAGCTGATGCAGACGGGGAAGACAAGGACAACAATAACTACAACAATGTAAACAGAAAGAAATAGGATAAAACTGAAGGCTGAATAATTATACTGACCAAACTTTCCAAAGGAAAAGTTTGAAAAGATGTACTCCTGCTTGACTTACTTGCAGTGTAGGGCTGAGTGTGGAATACTGCATATTTTGTCAAACTGTTGATAGATTTGGAATGATCTTTTTTAACACCAGTGATATAAATGAAAATGTGGCACAAAACCCAAAAGGTACCAAAAAATTTTTTAAAAGGATGTAACTAGCTTGTCTGAGGAGGAAAGAGCTTGCTATGTGGATTCCTCCTGCAAACAAAAAAGTAGATCTCTAAGTGCTATGAGGCAGGAGGCACCACAAAGAACAAGGGTTATCAGTAGTGGTTGGTGATTCTCTACTGTAAGATGTGCTAAGGTAAATCTCTGTTGACCCGATAAGAGAGATCTGCTATCTTTTCAGGGCATAAATCCAAGACATTACAGAGAATTTCTCAAGATTTGTTAAAATGGCAGTTACCTACTCCTGGTGACTCACATGTACACAAAAGACACTGCCATAAGAAGACCCAAAAGAACAAAGCAGAACCAAACTATTTTGTCAATGAAAACTTTAAGCAAATCTTAAATTAAAAAAAAAAAACACAACATATTACTAAGTGTAAAGCAACATATACTTAGTCATGCTCTTCTTATACTGTTTTACATAAGTTTTCCAGGGTTATACATTGTGCAAAATCTATAAGGAACCACGAGAGGGAAGCTAAAGATCTGGGTAAGGAGATGAAGACCTTAGGAACACAGGAGATGGTTGTATTACTGCTGTACATAAAGCCAAGAAAAAAGTGAACTGCTAGTTGGGGTATTTCTGGATGATAATTTCAAAGCACAAATAACAGGCTCCTGGCCAAAACCGAAATAACAACAGATGACAACAGCAAGAAGAGATGACAGTGCTACTCGTTTCTTATATTGCCTCTTTACTTGGCCAAGGAGAATGAGCTTTGAATGGAAAAGGACAGAACAACAACGGCTAATCTGATACTGATACCACAGGCAAATGATAAGAGACCCTTGGTGCCCTCAATCAATGAGTTCAAGTTTGGATGATCTTCAGGTACTGAAATAATGCAAACATGTGGTTGCTGGCTCAGGGTTCACTGCTACCTTCAAAAAAGAGAGGAGAATGGAGTCGGCTAACTACAGGCCAAGGAGTTTGACTTAACATCTTAGCAAAATTCCAGAACATATTATTTTAAAGATAGTTAAGAGATATCTAGAAAAGGAAGCAGTGATTGGAAAGAATATCATAAGAGTTCAAACCAGACTAATCTTTATTTCCTTTTCTGATAGAGTTACTAATTGAAGAGATCAGGGAAGAGCTAAAAATATTTACCCAAATTTTGACAAAGTTTTTTATTGTCTCCCAAACTATTCTGGAAAAGATGTAGAGATGTATGGATAGATGTGAGACTACAATTAGGTGAAACTTGTTGAATGAACTGGACCCAGAGTACTCATTAATTTTTCAAAGTCATCTCAGAAAGAGCATCTCTGTGATTCTCTGCTTGTCCATGTGCTTTTTAACACTTTTATTAGTAACTTGGATATAAATATAAGTGTTGCTTATTAAATTTGCTGGGAGCACAAAGCTGAGGAGGTTGACAAAGTCAAAATCTAAAGCATCTTTCCATATTAAAGTACAGGGCAGAATGTAACAAGAAAAAATTCAGTAAGGGCTAAACAAATTCTTACATTTAGTTTCAAAACATCAATGTCACAAGTACAAAATGAGAGAGGCTACCTCAACAGCAGTTTTTCTGAAAAAAAGATCTAAGAGTTGTATGGACTACAAGTTCAATATCAGTCAACTACAGATTATCACAGCCAAGAACGCTAATGCAATATCAGACTGTATGTGGCCAGGAATACAGAGGTGGAGATCTGCTATACTCTATACAGTCAGCTTAGAGCCCCACATTTTAGGAAGAACACTGCTAAATGGGAAACTGTTTAGGGGAGTAAGACTAAAATGGCAAAAAAAATCTGTTAGAAGGAACTGGGATGTTTTACTCAAAAAAGAGAAGTCTAGCTTCACAACAAAACTAGGAGCAATGGATAAATTAAGGTGAAGAAGTAGGCTACTTGTGCTAAATGGAAATTCTGTCCCTATGTCAGGAAAATTCTCTTGAAGATACAGCTGTACAAGAAAGGAGTGGGTTGCCTCAGGAAACAGTGAGTTCCCTTTCACATGAAGCTTTTCAAGCGAAGACCTAATGAACATTTACTTGTCAGAGATAAAGAGATTTCAGTTCACATACAGATTGTACTACATGGTTATTGAGAAAGGTTCCTTTCTAATTCCATAGGGCATATGATATAGAGGATTCTTTTTCCACAAGTGGGAACCCAGCCCTATTTCTTCCTATAAGAAACTGATCAATTAGAACATAGTTTACTCTCAGCTTTAAAGAAGCATAATACTTTGAAACTCCCTCAAAATGAGGGAGTTAATGCCATCCCATGTTTGCTATCAGCAGGAGAAATAGCAGTTATCTTTTGGTACCACATCTCTTTCCTACCAGTTTTTCTCCTGCCATTTAGGAAAGAATATCTCCTTGATCATTCAGATACATACAATAATAGCTAATTTCCATATTTTTGAAGTTTCTATTAATTTTTCAATGATGAAATATTCAATGTGTCCTTTCTTACTAAAAATATGATAATTTTCTGTGTAACTACAAGCTAATCCTATTAATTCTTCTCACATCTAAGTTAAGAATCTTTTTTAAAAAAAAATTTAAATTAACTTCACTCTCCTACAAGAATTTCACTCCTCAAAACTGGAGAACCTAGGGAATTAGAAGCACAAATCCACAGAAATAGTTGGCAAACTCAGACGGTAAAAAAGCTGTTATAATAGCAATAGACTGTTTCTCCTAGCCCTCCTTGCTACTTGCTTAGACATTGAAATTAGCTTTCCTATTTTATCTTTCCTACCTTTAGTTTGTATACTCAAAAAAACCATCATAATCAGTAATCTTCCTTATATACCACTCTTGTTAAGTCATGTTACTCAAAATTCCTTGGAACCCAGCATTCAAGATCTCTCTCAAACTGAATCCAACAAACTCTATTCCATTACTTTCTTGTACTACCCCTTTATGTATTCTGTTCCAAACAAAGTGGATTATCTCCTCTTTCCCTATTCTTATTCTGTCTCTATGTATCTGCTTATTCCAAAACCCATAGCAGGAATGAACTCCCTTATCTAATTGCATCTATAGATGTCACTCCCCATTTCCTTTATGTCCCAACTCAAAATGCTACTTCCTTCATGATGATCTTATGACTTGATCCCAGTACAGGTAAAGGTGATCTTTCCCTTGTCACATTTCTCTAAGGACTGTATATGGATCTTTTGTTAAAATGACAGTTATATGAATACATGCCCTCTCCCCCATTAGTTTAATAGTAGGGCCTTTATCTTATCTCTCTCTCACTGAATCATCAGCACAGGGTCTCTATAATAAGCAACTGCTTAATAAATGATTTTTGAACTGCATTTTTCATAGTGGGTAGGGACAGAAACACAGTGCCAACAAAAATCAGGGTCTCTGGAGTCTCAAAGTTAACAAAGATTACTGGCCTAGGCATAAAAATGGCTCTGGATAATCATTATGTGAAACCAACTAAGAAAAACAAATTTTACAAAGGAAATTTATCATATAATAACAAAGTTCTCTCAGTGTTGTGCATAATGAGATTCTTAAATTTTAGACCATTCTGGAAAAGCACCTATTTATTCTTAAACAAAAATTTCCCATCTTAAGCTTTCTATTTACATTTTGCATATAAATACTCTGCTATGATACAACTTAGGCAAAGGACAAATAGCCAGGCAAGAAAATATACCCAAATCCACTTGTCATGCAGTTGTAAAGCTCTTACCTTGTGTGGAGAGCTCAGGCTGTGGAGGAAAATTGGAAAGCCCTGATTCTCTGTGCAGCCCATCACTGTTTGGCTTATCACACACATTCAACTGTGGCACAACTATGTCTAAGTGACCCTCACAATTCTGTTTAATTTCTTCCTCTAGCACCTTGGAAGGGCTGGAAGGCCTATCCTCTGGGCCCTCATTCCCCTCCAGCAGAAAGTCACAAGGATGCAGGCCCCCAAAGGCACTCTTTGAGTTCTTTTCCCTACTAGATCTACTGATGCGCTTACTCGTTTTAGCTCTGCTTTGGTTAAAACGTTGCCACCGCTTTTTGGGTGCCACATGGTTTATATCATTAGATTCATCACTTAGGGAGCTTTCACTGTTCATTTCAGAGTCCAGCTCTAGGACTTCCCCATTTTCAAAAGAGGGGCACTTTTCAGGATTTTTATCAGGGTCAGATTTTTTAACCATGGGATCAAAATGGACATCAGAAAAATGTGCACAGTCTTCACCTGTTAAATGTTCCATTAACTGAAGAGACTGCTTTCTTTTCGAATCTGCAGGCCTGCTGCTTAGAGATTTATTTATTGAATCTGGAACATCTTTGCATTCACCCAGTGCAGTCTCAATGGTCATACTGGGTGGCTGGTTTAGCTTCCTTTTCCTTTCTGATTTTAAGTCTTTGCTCTCAATAGTGTCCTTTTCCCTCTGTGCCAAGAAGCCATCCTGCCGTTTGGATGACTTGGATCTCCCACAATTTCGCCGAGTAATACAGTTTGCTCGGCGTTTGCCAGAAGCAGTGAGCCTTCTTTTCTTAGGGAGCAATCCAGTTAAAGATCCTGATGACTCTCGGGTGACAGAAGATTCATTCCCACCAGGGTTTTGACAGATAGAGTCCTGAATACAATCTCCATTGTTTTCAGCCTTATGAGTCAAGCCTCCTGAAACCAAGGACTTTGAACCACCTGCAGCACTGCTGCTGGAACAGTCCCCAAGGCCAGGACTTCGATAGGAAATCATATTTTGAGTAGTCATTAGCTGCTGTTCCTTGGTCTTACTATCATGCATATCTTTCAACATCATCAATAAGGTGCTGAATTTGTAGTCTGGCTCAATTGGCAAATGACTCTGACCAGATGAAGAAGGAAAAAGTAAAGGTTTGTTTATTTTAGATGATACAGAGTCATTAATGTCATCATTTAAGGATCTATAAGACAGTTCTTTCAACTCTGATAGAACATGCTTTACAACAGCTGTTTCAATTTCTGCAGAATCCCTGGGTTTCTCATGCATGTTGCTCAGTAGTTTTAGACTATCAAGCTTCCCACTTCTGACAACACAGTCTAAAGGAGCCCCTTTGGAATCAGAAGAACAGCACTTTAAACTGAAATCCTCCTCTAAAACTGATGGTTCTACTGCAGTAGGGCTCTCTTTGTGTTTACATTTTATATTCCTGGCTTTAGGTTGTTTGTTATGTTTTGATTGTAACAGAGGTTGATTAGTAAGCCCACTCTTTATGAAAGAATTCTCATTGGAAATGCTTTGTGGCATGGTGTATTTGGTGGAAAGATTGTCGTTTCTGGCAATGATGGGCATTTTGGAATCAGAATCAGCACCTTGAGATTCTTCACTCTCAGGATCAGGAGCTTTAGTACAATCTAACAAGTGGTCTAGGCGTGAACTACTTTTTCTAGACTTCTTTCTTGCTTTTTCTCTAGTGTTCTTTGTGCGATACCTGGAATATTTAACTTTTTCATTTTTCTCTAAAGGTAACTCATTTTCATTTTTATCAAAAGAGCCACTGATTTCTAGAGCACTTCCATCAGACTCAGAACTTTGGTCAACAGGGTCCAGATCACTGTCACTGCTCTCATCATCAGAGGAGGTCCATAAACTGGCTGAATCGCTTCTCTTTTCATCATCACCAGTACTGATATAGCACGGGTGGGATGGCTTTGCAATGGGAACCATGCTGCGAAGAGGTTTTTTCCTTTCCACAGGACTGCTAGAAATCAAAACACTCTCAGACAAACCAAGCAAAGAATCACAATTTGAAGTCTCAAACTCTTTTTTCATAGTGGTTTTCCCACGTGAAGAAAACAAATAGTTTGTTGTGGTGTTATTGGATGCTGCTGTAAGACTGCTTGCTATTCTGCATAGTTCAGTAGAAGCTTGCTTATCAGATACATCACTAGACATATATTTCAAGCCAAGAGTCTCTGTTATTTTTTCCCTTCTTTCTTCCTTATGAGCTTCATATGGTATGTTGCTTTTTTTAATACTAGTCCTTTTGAGGCTTGTAGATCTCTTTCTGACTCGAGACTTAGTGCATGGCTTCACCTTCTCATCTGAAGAGGTTTCAGAGTCGAAGGCTAGTGATTTCAGGCAGCCATTCAGTACTCGCTCATGTTCTGATTCAGGATCATTTGTACAGTCCTCAAAGGGCATATCTTCTTCACTGTCAAGTTTCATTGAAGTTCTGATACGCTTTCTGACCTTAAAATCCTTAGGAACTTCTCGCTGCTCAGCAAGTCCAACGCTGGCTTCCCACTTACTCAAGATTTTCTTAGGAACCTTAATATTTGAAAGAGGGGAAGAAAAAGAAAGAAGGTGCCATCATACATCAAAGAAAGTGAAATAATGTCTAGCATAGCAATATCCAAATCTCTGAGACCAAAGTTTGACTGTCATCCAAGAAGACACAATGGAAGAAATAAATGGATAATTTCTATTATCATAGGACTACTATACAAAAATTGCTGAAATACTGGCTTTACTTTTGAGATGATAGAAGGAAAAAGGTATCTTCAAAGATTCTTCATTATATTTATAAGTTTCAGTCCTAGACAATGACAAAAAGAGATGACTATGAATAAAGATGAGGTTAAAATACAGAGACTGGGAGGGGATGAATATTCATACTAGCACAGGTTCTATGCACCTTAGGCTCTTCCCCCCCCCCCCCACATACCTCAAAAGTTTTCCCTATGGTTATAGAGCTTATCAATTCTAGATAAGGAGTCACTACGTCCACTCCCAAAAGGACAGCCTATCCTCCTACTTACACAAAACAAAGGGAAGAGGGAGATCCTCTTCACTCCTGAGTCAGTGAAGCCAGAGCTATCATTTTCTAGCCATGATCTGTCCATCTCCTGTCATGCACTCCTTACCACAGTGAGGATGTGCTAACTATTTAGAGAAACATCCGCAAAGTCTCATCTATCCACTCACCACAACCTCAAAAAATGTCTTACTCTTCCATGAATTACAATGAGTTTTTCTACCACATAATCCATGTAATGCTGAAATGCCCACAAAAGGATGAAGCAGACCAGGAATACTATCACTAGTATTCAAGGATCCACAAAGTGATCCTCATTTTAAACCTAACATTATTACACTGGACACTTCTTTCAAACTAACTTAACCTCAGTGACTGTTTCTGAGTTTTTGTGGTAGCAGAAGAAATGTTGGCTACAAAGAGACAAAAGCACGTACCTTCACAGAAAGGTGAAGGCTGTCATTAAAAGTAGAAAGCCTATTTTTCAGAACTGCAGTGACCAGAACTTGTGATAAACCATAAAGAAATCTACACACAACAGACTAAGAACAGAAGGAGGGGAAAAAAAAAAAAATCAACAGAGGATTGGAGGTCAAGGACTTTAAGTAATCTTTTAATCTAGCTCCCTCTTCTTGTAGATGAGATAACTAAAGCCTAAAGAGGCTAAATGACTTGCCCAAGATCATAAAGGTAGTAATGAGAGTGGGAAAAATGGCCTTATTCTCATGTTAAGGTATGTGAAAACCCAAATTAACCTATTGTAGTCAATCTCTCAACTGGGCCACATCAGTCAATTTCAGTGTACTCTTTTGTTCTTAAGTATTTATGGGAGAGAAATGGGAGGTCAAGGTAGTTCCAAGGTAGAAGTCTCAAAGTGAAAAATCAAGCTATTTACTTGGTTAGAACCAACAAAAATATTCAGAGAAAATGTAAGCTGCATTTTGGTTTGTAACTCCCTAGGTAGTTTTGCATAATTTGTATCTAAGGATAAACTTTGCATTCTGCTACAATCTAACTGCAAATGACACAACATGGCATAATAGTTAGAGGGCTCAGCTTGGAGTCAAAAGGACCTAGATTCAAAGATGCCTCTAACAGTGACTAGCCGTATAATCCAGGGTAACTTCACTTCTTTACCTTAAGACTTATTTATTTAGACATCAGTGGGATGATATAAACAACTTCTAAAAAAGGGGTGAGCTGGAGAAAGAGATCTTTCACTCAAATAATCACATAAAACAACATATAAGTGCTGTAAAAAAGTCTGAGTTATTGTACTGATCACTCAACTCTAAATCGCTCATTTATTTGCATATGACCCAGCCATATCTATATCTACAAATACAGATATAAATATATTTTAAAATTCTTAAATCCTTACTGATCCTTATATCCATGATGCTGTTTTACAACACAGGCAAAGTCACTGAAATGATTTCAAACATTTACTAGCACCCTCAACAGTCACCATAAATTCATTTTTCTCACAACTGTACACATTCAAGGTAAAAAAAAAGTTTCAAAGATGGTCTGAACTATCTCTGAGGTTCTGTCAGGTAGTTGTAGCATAGGATGATGTGGAGTAAAACAGATTTGAAAACAGAAGAAATGAATTAAGATCCTGGTTCTACTCCTTATTTAACCTCAGTTTCCTTGTTTGTAGTAAGTGCACAAAGACAGATAACTTTCAAGGCTGCTTTTAGCTGAATTCCACCATCCTATGGAATAGGATACACCTAGAATTTAGGGGGAGTCAGGAAATGTCACCCTCTGAAACTGAGGATAACAATAAGTAAAAATGATGGATGAAATAGCCATCTGCAAGAATCATCAGAAGTAAATATCCACTGTCCTCTTAAGAGTTAACTTGTAAATGTGCTGCTGATTTAAGGAATCTAATATATTGATAATTTGCAATTAGAAACCAAAGGGTTCTTAGTCTGAATTAAGCCTGAAAAAAGTAAAGGCCAAAGCTATAGAGACAAGAATAATCTATCATCATAAATGATGTCTAGAGAAGAAAGAGACTGGCAAACCAAAAGCATTTTCATCTTTTGAAAGATATACTATAAAACTGAATCGAGATAATTCTCCAGTCAGTAAACAGTCCCAAATATTAGCTAATTCCTTTTATTACTCTAGTTTCAGGCTTTCCAAGCAACTTTCTAACTATTAATGTCTCTTCCCCAGGTCCAGCCTCCTGGATTGGACAGACATGAGCCAAACACTCAACACTGCAACACCTTTGGGCATAAAGTGAGGATTAGAATCCTGATGAATATAAAAGTAACCAAGCAGCCTTTAACCATGACCTTACTGATAAGATTAAAACAATGTCAGAATGCCAATTCCCCTGAGTCCTTCACCTTTAGAGGTCCAGTCTGCCATGACTATTTCTTCCATCTTGTGAGTTGTAAGAATATTTTGGACAGTTTGAATATGATGTTGGATGAAGCATTCCCTATTAGCTATCTTGGAGAATTTAAAAAGTTTTCACTTTATGAAAAGGGAATAAGTGAAAGGGTTTAAAAAAAAACCTTTGAATTAAATAACTGAGTTATTAGATTTAATGAAGTAGCCAAGAAAATATATATATATATTCATATACATACTGATGTTAATAAAAGCATTTTTTAAATACTCCCTTTTCCCTCCCATCCTCCAAAAAAACTGTCAAAGCTGAGGGATTTTTCAAGATTATACCCTTGAATTTAGGAATACAAAAGATTGAGAAACAAAGCTGTAATAAGGCAAGAAAAACTACTTCCCCCACTGCAATACCTTCTTTAGAAATCTTAGAAAACAGACATTAATATGAGGTATTTAGCAGTGTAAACTGGCCTACCATAATCAAAAAGCTAACAAAAAATCTTGCTAATATGTTGAAAATTATGGACCCACCCTTTATTAAATTAGTAACTTTGACATTTTACTTATAAAAATAGTAAGAAAAATTACAAAATTTATTACGAAATGAGAAGCTATAAATCTTATTTTTGATGAGCAGACTATCTTTTTTCAGGGAACAATGTCTCCATCTTGTGGACTTTTAGTAAAATGCTGCCTTCACACTAAACTTATTTTCAACTCTATAATAGACCTGAATTTTCTTTAAAGTTACTACCAACAGAATAGATACTGCCACGGATTCTCAACAGCTATATTACGTGACACATCCTACCCAAGCCAAAAACACTTTTAGAAACGGTTCAGTGATTGACTGCACACCTTTTGTATAACAACCTTCACTAATGTGCCAGAAACAGCCACAAATTTTTTATTTTTATGTTCAAATAAACCTATGAAATAGTCTACTAAAGCATGGAGATGCTTTGATGATATATGTCAGTATATCCACATTAAAGTAATTATAAATCATCTGAAGTATAAGTAACGATTTGGAGGGGTTTTTTTTTTCTGCTTCCACACATAATTTGCATGGATATCAAAAAATCCTAGAAAGTTTCTTAGCAGTTTCCTCAAATATCCACTCTTAAACTTCCAGAGACTGAGAACTATCAGAACTATTAGACAAAAAGAAAACCTTGACTTTACCTTATGTCTATAGCCTTTTTCTTTCTGTTTGCCTCTTCTCCTCAGTACAGGAAGCTCTTCAAATTGATGTCTTCCTTCAAATAGGACAATGGATTTCCCTGCCACCCAGGCTTTTTCCGAAGGGTCTCCTAAGGCTTCCACGTAGTACTGCCGATAAGGCCTCTGGCTGGAAACTAGTGAAAGACATGTATCTGTTTTATCTCAAAATGGTGAATGCTAAGCACAAGAAATTGATGAAAATGACAAAAGCCTAATCAGTGGTTGAAAAGACTATTTATTAAAAAAAAAATTTTTAAATAATTTTCTGAGAAAGAATAGAAATACTCAATTTATTTACTAAACATTCATTTATAAGTTATTTTGCTACAACTACAGTGATGAATAGTCCCCCAGCTTTTAGGGGAAAACAGTTAATTGAAGTACTAAGTTTATATTTACACATATATACAGCACAATGCAGAACACAACTGACTAGTGCTACATGAGAAGTACAAAGAGATTACTCTTAGCGAGAAGGATGGGGATTGGAAGAAAACATTCCAGAAAGAATATTATGAGCAAATACAAATGTACTGAGAACAAAGAACAGTTTAGTTGGGTTGGAACAAAGTACTCATGAAAAGAAAATAAATGTAGACAAGGTTGAGGTCAAAGCAAAGATATCTTTGAATGACATGCAGGCAATGGGGAGCCACATATTCAAAGCAGGAAATAAAAAAGAATACTCTGTCATGAGTTGGGGGGAGGGGGAGAAGAGAAATAGACAGAGATGAGAGGGGACAAAAAAAAGAAATTAAGAAAAGCACTTAATAAGAAAATGCTACATATTACAGTGGGCAAATTCATGATTAAAGTACTACATGACAGCAAATGGTTTAGATATTAGTCAAAATAATTAAAATGCAAATTAAATAAGTTAACAGACCATTGCATTGATTTTCCTTACATAATGCTACATACTTTGCAGTAGTGAAAAATTTGAAGGGGAGGCAATCGTAAAAATAAGAAATACTCAGTAATCAATGCAGAGCCCAAGCCTAAATGACTGGTCTTTTTTTATACCAAAACAGAAGGAAGAGCATCATCTTAATTTTTCATAGGATTCAACAAGCAAGAATGGATTTGGTTAGGAACTAAGAGGGAAAGAAAAAGGTAAAGGGCACTCTAAAATGACCTGAGTTTTTAAGGAAAGCTTGAAACAAATATAGGGAGACATAGCAAATCAACTTTGCTAAAGCTACGAATCTACACAAGTAAAGTGAAGTGAAGCTAGAAAAATATGCTGAAGCCAGAGGTATACAGGCAAAAGAACAAGGTATGCATTGGCAATGGAATAGGGAAAGGAATAGGGAAAACAAAGTCCAAAACCAGCAAAACAACAAGATATAAAGGCCACTCTAAAGAGTTTACTTTTTTAGTAAGAAAGGAGAATCTACTAATCATTCCAGGACAAGCATTAATGACATGATTAAAAAAAAAAGTTGAGGTGAGGCAGGAGAAATTAGAGGTAGAGCCAGAGTGAGAAGGGTTGAGTAGGTCATGAAGAAGCATGGGCACATAAATTGATATGTTTGATGTTTATGAATGGAGGAGATAAACTGGTAGCTTGAGGCTTGAATGGGCAAGTAAGGTCTAGAGAAAAGTTTATTTAATATGGGGAGATCAAAATATTGCAAGAAGAATCAAAGCCAGAGGAGTCAATATATAAGAGAAAAAGAAGGTATACTGAATGAAGCAAGGTCATAGAAAGTGATAGAATCAAAAGCAATGGTGAAGGGCTTAAGCTTGTGGCAAGGATGGAAGGAGTGGAGAAGTTAAACAGAACAAATAAATGTTGAAGTATCTTGGTATGAATACTCCTGATCTCAGTATTAAGTTGAAGGCCAGATCCTGTAGTCAATAGGAGAATTAGGTCTTTACTTACTTTGTAATATACTAAGCTGGCAGATGAGTATCATGAATTATTGAGCAACTGTGAGGGCACAGCTGAGATTTGAGAATAGATATTTGTAATGGACCAAATCATCATATGTCATGAGGCAGTGAATTAAAAGCAACAATAGGTCAGAGTAAGAAAACGCTGAGCTCTAGCCCTCGGATATGCCATTAACTAACTTTTCTGATCATGTGCAAGTTATATTCTCTCTGTACCTTATATGTGAAACGAAGGGTTTGAATTTAATCTCTAAGGTTCTATCCAGCTTTGAAATTCTAAGATCATTCACTTATTATCTGCTAAGATAAAATCAACAAATATTTTAAAGTAATTTTTGAAGCCCTCTGTGACCTCAACAGGGCCTATAAGGTTCCTTATCCATAAACCACATCAATGGACTACATAGCCTCTACTATCCCTTCCAGTTCTAAATCTATAACCCTATGATCCATGCAGAATAGGAACAAACTATAAAAACACATTTTCTTTTTATTTAACTTGACAGTAAGGAAAATTCTGCTTTTATAGAATCACATAAAGTGGGAACATTTAAACAAAAGATAAAAGAAGATATCCTCTACAATGATAGTCAAATCAATTATTCTATTTCTTTCAAATGTTAACATTTTAAGCAAAAGAAATCCAAACATGACAACCATGAAAAAAAGCAGTTTAAACCCATTATTTCTTTTAAAAAGTAATGGAACTTTAAAGATAATCTCCACTGCAGATACAAATACCTGTGTTTATTTTCTAAAGTCTTCAAAGAACTTGGAATAGGAACCAAGATGACAGGATTCAAATAAAATTCAAAGGCAGCTTTTAAGAACAGTTGCTATTTCTTCATAATGCAAATTAACTAGCCTTGTGACCTTGAACAAGTTACCTTTTTCTCTGGGTCTTAGTTTCCTTACCTGGAAAATGAAGAGTCATTCTTGATCAGTGGTTCTCAACCTTAATAATCCCATGACCCTTTAATACAGTTCCTCATGTCATGGTGACCGCCCCCCCAGCCATAAAATTATTTCTGTTGCTACTTCATAACTGTAATTTTGCTACTGTTATGAATTGTAATGTAAATACCTCACATGCAGGATGTATTTTCATTGATATAAATTGAACATAACACACAGGCTGAGAACCGCTGCTCTAGATGATTTTTATGAGGTTCCTTTCAACTCTTACATTCTATCTTCTATATTCCTACTAACTCTGATATTCTATTCTAATAATCTATGAAAATGTCCTATGAAGCTCCAACATTTTAGGTTCTTAGGTCCTTCCTTCTCTAACTTGATAAGTAGTATCCTAAAGGTCTGATCATATTTAACTGAAATGAATTTTTAAAAACCATATATTTTACAGAAAAAGAAAGCAAAAGTATAATGCTGACATTTAAAACTGAATCATTTCTCATTTCTCATTATTTTTTTAAAGAACAAAGTAGAAGTATAGGAAATCAGGTTGAGCAGTTAGCAGTTCTGAAGAACTAAAACCTTTTTTACAGTGATCATTTGACAATTGGGTAGATACTTCTGATCAATTCAAGAGCAAAGGTATGCAGTTACAAAAATGGCATCAAATTTAAATTTTATTGGACATCTTTTTTTCACTATAAGTTCATAGCCAATAAAAACAAGTTCCAATTGAAAAAAGGGAAAAGTTTCATCCAGAAAAGAGATTTTCTCTCTTTTATTTCTACTTTCAAATCTACCACCACACTTTCTGATTCATTAAAATTTACTTTTTTTTTTTAATTTAAAAGATTCCTACTGGTATATGAATGAATACTAAGCTGAAAATGGTAACTGCAATAGAATGTCTTTCACAACCAAGAGTGCAATAGAATATAAAAAGCTAAGAGAATGTATGGGTTCTCCCTCACAATAAATTTAAAACTAAGGGGCAGAGGGGAGTCCCATCTCCCATACATAGCAGTGATGTCACTTCTCTAATCTATAAACAGGACTAAAATATTTGCATCATTTATATCACAGAGTGGGAAAGGACTTTATAAACTTTAATGCACTATATAATTGTAAGGCTATCATCATTAACATCATCATTGACAATGACTTTCTGTAAGTGAAAAAATGCTTTGAATTCTATTTGAATAACTACAATTTTCTTTTAAAAAAATTTCATACCTGTTAAAACTAAAATTATAGTTTAATAAAAGTATAATTTCATCAGTCTACAGAAAACTATCTTGTGAAATCAAGGTATTTAATAGGCATTACCTTTCATTTTTGAGTGAGTGTTCATCAATGGATCACAACAAATTCTGCTGGGCCACCATGGACGTCTGTTGAATTTTGCCCAGACAAGTTGTCCAACTCCGTACTTCAAGGGAGCAGGCTTTTTCTTGGGTTGACACTTTGGACAAACAGAATGGGAACAAGTCAATATGGTGGAAATTCTTCTACAAAGACATCTTCTAATAGTCAAAAAAAAATACACTACTAAAAATAAAATCTGAATATAACCCTGCCATGCTTAGATTTTGGAAGACAATGTGACATGGAACAATATATATCTATCAGTTCATAACAGTAATTTTAAGAACTTCAATATTTAAGAAGACCTATGATTTCATTCATCTGGAGACTACCCCTCTGCACCGCCCCCCCCCCTTAACCGGTAACCTATCTACATCTTAGAAGATTTAAGGGCCAAAAAAGTTCATCACCTTGCAACCAATCTGGTAACCAAGCTCTCCAAACTTAACCTGGGACTTAAAATTTACCATTATTTACCATATTACCAAAATCTACCATATATAAGGGGCAGCTGGGTGGCACAATGGATAGCGTACCAGTCCTGGAATCAAGGAGGATCTGAGCTCAAATCTGGCCTCAGAAAATTAATTACTAGCTGTGGTGACCGTGGGTAAGCCATTTAATCAGGATTGCCTTCCCCTTCTACACCTTCCCCTGCCAAATCCCATCATATTTATAGTTTGATCAGACCTTCCAGAGCTTTCACAGTCTTCAAGAACCCAGGGTCATTTCCATAAAATGATTAAATATATAGTACTTTAAGTAAGTAATATTGGTTCATATTTGCTTTATTTAAATACAGGATGTTTCACAGAAGCAAATAACGTAGAACACTTTCTATATATAAACTTGATTACCACTACAGCAACAGAATAGATGTAAACATGTATAAGTATCTTTAAAAAGTAAACAAGGTAATCTTTGCACAAACCCTGATGCTTACAACAGTGCAAAAAATTAAAACAATAAACCAGAATAGGTAGTCAGAAGCAAAACATTTTTGAGAAAGGAAAGGGTGAAACAAAAGAGAGTACAAAATAAACTAGAGGGTTGGGGGTGGGGGAGAAGAATAGAGGAAAATACTGTTAGTAAACAAACTCTGAAAAAAAAATTTTAAAGCAAGTTTCTCTGATTAAGGTTTCATTTCTCAGACATACAGGAAACTTAATCAAATTTATAAAAATAAGAGCGATTCCCCAACTGATAAATGATCAAAGGATATGATGAGTTGTCAGAGGAAGTAATCAAAGCTATCTATAGCCATATGAAAAAATACTCTAACTCACTACTGATTGGAGAAACGCAAATTAAAACGATTCTGAGGTGTTATCTCATACCTTTTAGGCTGCCTAATAGAACAAGAAAAGGCAAATGACAATATTGGAGATGATGTGGGAAAGATGAGATATAATGCACTGTTGATGGAGTTCTGAACTGATTTAACCATTCTGTAAAGCAATTTGGAACTATGTCCAAAGGGCTATAAAACCATGTATATACCTTTGACCCAGCAGTACCACTACTAGGCCTGTATCCCAAAGAGATAAAAAACAAAAAAGAAAAAGGACCTGTATGTACAAAAATACTTAAAGCAGCTCTTTTCTGGGGGTAAAGAATTAGAAATCAAGGTGATGCCCATCAACCAGGGAATGGCTAACCAAGCTATGCTATGTGATGAGCAGGATGCTCTCAGAAAAACATGGAAAGACTTAAATTAACTGATGAAAACAAAAGAAATGCACTATGTACAAAGTAACAGCAATATTCTAAGAAATGACTTAAATGACTGTAAATGACTTAGCTATTGTCAGGAACACAATAATCTGAGATAACTCTAAAGGATTTACAATGAAAAATGCTATCCACCCCCAGAGAAAGAACTGATGGTGTCTGAATACAGACTGGAGCATTCTTTTTTTTTAACTTTATTTTTCTTGATTTTTTTTTCTGTTTTCTTTCACAACAAGACTATTACAGGAATGTTTTGCATGACTATACATGTATAATTACATCAAATTGTTAGCCTTCTCAATGGAGGAGGGGAAGAGAAAAAAATAGGTCAAAGTGTAATATTCTCAATTTATTTCATTCTCTTAAGTTTTTGCCATTAAGTACGCAAAAGGTCAAGCATTTAATTCTAAACTAAATCAAAGAAGCAATGTCCAGCTTCCCACAAAATGACCCTAAATGTAAGAGATCTCATACTATAGTAGTAGCACCAAAGCTATTCATCTATTCTTCATTCGTTTTTTTTTTTCTTTCCAATTTTATATTCTTCATTCTAACCGGCAAATTTTGGTCATTCCAATTTCAACCTCTCCAGAAAAGCATGAGGAGACAGATCAGAAATTTCCTAAGTAAATCCACTAAATTCCAATGACTTTCTAACATTAAACTACCAAAATATACTTAATTTTTCTGACTTTAGAAGAATTTTATTACCTCCCAAAAAACTCTAGAGTATAAGGCAATGCAACTGAATATAGCCAGCAGTGGGGACCTGCTGGGACCTTCACCCTGTGACCATACTGAGGGAAAGAAAAGGATGGCAAAGGAAGAGAGGTGGAAAGTTCTGTATCCATCTGTTATGCCCCAACTATAATTCAAGAAGTACATTAGCCAGGTAATGCTAAAGCTTTCAGTCCTGAAAATACTTTGAAAAAATTCCTTCATTAAACCTTCCTGGGAACCAATGACTCAATGCAAACTGCATTAATTTTTTTCTTTGTTGTTGGAATTAGACCCTAAAATAGAAGTGACTTATACAGAAAATCCATTCACATAATAAAGGCCAATAGATCGTCTTTTCCCTCTCTGCTTGAACATATCTAGTGACGAAGAGAATGCTGTTTTGAAACATTTCTCCATCAGTAAATAAACATTTATTAAAGGCCTACTATGTTCTAGACACTGTGCGAAGTACTGGGGATACGAAGAAAGACAAAAGACAATTCCTGTTCAAGAAATTCACAGTCTAATAGGGAGAGAACAAATAAATAACTATGTAAAACAAGCTATATACAGAATAAATTAGAAATAATAAACATATGAATGGCAGAATTGGCTTCCTGTAGAAGGTGGTATTTTTCCCAGAACTTCATGGAAGTCAAGAAGCAGAGATGAGAAGGGAGAGCATTCCAGGCACAGAGGACAATGGGAGAAAAAGCTTGCCATCAGGAAATGGAGTGTCTTGTTTGAGGAATAACAAGATAGCTAGCATTACTTCATCCCAAAGTATATAAAGTAGTGCGACAGATAAGAAGAATGGAAAGGGCTTTTGTTAGAAAGATATATCTTAGGCTAAGGGCAAACTGTTCTTTCCTATAATTAACAGTCAATTCAATTCAACAAATAGTAAGGCCTACAATGGGTCAGGTGCTGTGTTATACACTCACTGGGATTGAGAGAAGTTATAGCTCCTGTATTCAGTAAAACTTATGCCATGATATATCAGCTAGATTTGTAGCCGATAAATTTCAAAAGAATTCTAGGTGAGGATGAAATGAGTAGGGAAGTGCTTGAGAAAACATATCAAGGCAGAAAGGAAGATAGTCTAAATGGACTAGAGAATTCAGATTCTAAGAAGTAAAAATGACCTTATGCTACCTATTCCAGTTTCCACCAAGCAGAATAAAAATAAACAGAAAACAAAAATATCCTCCCAACTACTGGCCTAAAATTACTCAAACAAAAAATACTGTCTTAAATTGACTAGGTGATCTGACACATGTATTTTTGCCCCAACAGCACTACTCTTTTGTGTAGAGTCTAAAGAACCAGATTCCACTCTTGCCTCTATTTTCAATGTTATTTAGCATCTAGCTTGTACTCAGGAGCTATTCCTTAATATCTCTACTTTAAGAGGATTTGCACTGTTTAAAATAAATAAATCATTTCACATAAATAAAACTGTCATTCCAACTTTCTAAGCTTTGTTGTCCAGTCCTCATGTCTTTCAGTACTCTAATCATTAAGAAGGATTAGACTTTCAATTCTATCTTATCCCCTTCTACAACAGTTCAATCGAGTGGTTCCCAAGGCACAAGGTGTTCCAAGTATGAACAAGAGAAGAGCCCTCAGCAACAATGTAGAAGCAACCAGGTAGAAAGACAATACAAAAATGGTGGGTTTTCCCTCTCATCCTTATTCCCCCTTCCCTTCTATGCTATGACCAGCACTTAACACTAGAAAGAATACCAGATATGAAATCAGAGGACCTGAATTTTGAATCCTGATTTGTTTGCACATCTACACAAGACCTTAAGAAAATCATTTGGGAAAGCAGCCAACATGGCGGACAGACTGGGCCGGTTCCTGAAGGAGGCCTGGTCCAAGGAGCCGGTGTTGACTGCATCCTTCGCCATTAGCACCCTGGTGCTGCTCATCCCCCCCACTCCCGGAGCCCTTACACCAAGTACAAAGGCATGATCAACTATACGACCCCCTACAATTACCCTGTTCCCCTTCAAGATGACAGCAACATGCCTGATGTACCCAGCCACCCGCAGGATCCCCAGTGGCTGTCGCTCCAGTGGCTGAAGAACCTGTGAACCCTCCACCCTGTTCCCACCCCCCAATATATGTGTTGGCTTCTCCTGGAAAAAAAAAATCATTTGGATTCATAAATTTAGATGATTTCAATCAATCAAAGGTGATTGTTTCCCAGTACACAGATGATAAGATCACAGAATTTAAAGGTAGAAGAGACTTGAGAGATTATCTATTCCAACAAATTTGTATAGATGAACTAGGTCCAACAAAGGTTAAGAGATTGCTTTACTGGTCACAATAGAACTAGAATTCGTATCCAGGTCCTTTGGCTCCAAATGCAGGAAACTTTCCCCACTACATCTCACTGCCTATTCAAATCCTAGCTCTACCCTTACTACTTATATGACTAAGGCAATCACTCAACTTCTCAGTCCTTATTTTCCTCATCTGTAATAATGGGGGAGGGTAGAGAAGAGGGTTAAAAGATGAGATCATTGCAAGTCTCTAATTTTAGAGCATTTCCACAATTACAGGAGTCTATTTCCTCTGTCATTCATTCCCATAGGAAGTTATTTTTTTTCAACTTTATGTTTAAAAATTTAGAAAGGTTACTTATTTGACACACATTAATTCTAAAGTATTTTATTTGCACCAAGTCTTGGAAATTACTGGATCAGTGAGACAGACCAAAGAAAGACCTATGGGAACCCCCAAATACCAATGCAAGGAGACAAGCCAGAGATTCCTGCGATAGGGGCCAAAACCTGGGGCTTTCAGTTTCAAGGTCCATTTTCCAAGTAGGAAAACTCTGGGACTGGGACCATGAGCCTAGTCCTAAGGGAAATGAAAGATGGGTTCCAGCACTAGGAAGAATGACCCCATTTCCCTTTCTACTTTCTCTTGATCCTCCACAAATACAAATATTGGTTGCAGAAATTCAGGCAAGCTAACATTTTTTCCCACTAGCAAAACCTGACTAAAAATAAATCCTCACAAAATTCAACAGTTCTGAACCAATAAAATTACTGGTGAAAAGAGACCATTACTAAAGTAACATAACTAAAAATTTTATCTTATTCTCAAATTAGCAAAGATGGCTACAGACGGATATCCAGCTCAAGATCTGAAAGGCAGTTGGAGATATGAGACTGGAAATTAGACCTAGATAAGTATATTAGAGAATCGTTGGCACAGAGATAACAATTAGTACATGTGCCCTGATGAGATCATGAAGCTAAGTAGCATAAAGAGAAAAAATGGCCCAGGATAGAGGTCTAAGAGGCACTTATGGTTAGTGTGCATGACCTGGATAGGGAGCATCTTTGAAGATTTCCAGTGATTCCTTACTTTTCTTCCCTCTCCCTGAGGGGAGTTTTCTTTTCTCCAAATCACTGTAATACTATAAAGTATATACATACTGCATAATATAGTATCTGGCTCCTTCTGTCTTATTGTTTCATTTATCTTTCACTAGAAAAAAATATTCTCATATATTCTCAATGTCTAAGTACCTATGTAATGATGAGTTAAGACTCCAAACAGGAGGAGAGCCTATGTTAGAGGCATTATCATCCAAGTCTATTCTCGCCATATACAGGGACTGGAGAGCCTGAGACAAAAATCTAGGTCAAGAGAATATGGAGGAATACAACACAAAACAACACAATAAAAAAGAATAAAGTTAGTGATGATAAAGTAGAAAGGGCACCACATACTAGCCTGGCCTAACAAGTGCTGGACTTGGAGTGGCTATGTGGCGCAGTTAATAGAGCACTACCCTGGAGTCAAAGACGTTCTGAGTTCAAATTCCACCTTAGACACTTAACACTTACTGTCCAAGTCTTAACCCCAATTGCCCTGCCTTCCCCTTTCCAAAAAAAAAAAAAAAAAAGCGTTGGACTTAAGAGTCAGCACTAACATTAACTATGTAATCATGACAAGGTCACAACCTTTCTGAGGCTTAGTTTTCTCATCTTAAAAATACAAATTTTTTTTGAGGTTCAATAGAGATCATGCTTATAGAGTACTTTCTAAACTGCAGAGAAAAATGTAAGACAGATATTACTATTATTAAGATTATTAATAATATATCTGTCTAGCATTCACTTTAAAGTTTACCCATGATACTGGAGCAGGAACAGAGCACTGGGCCTAAGTTCAAATCTAGTCTTAGACATGTACCTACTAAGTGATCCTGGGCAAGTCACTTAATTTCTCTAACCTTCACTGATTATATGATTCAAATAAAATAGTATTTCTAAAGCATTTAGCACAGTACTTAGCACATAGTATAGTAAATGTTTATTCTTTTTTTCTTCCTTCCTTCCTATATAATATAGACTAGAGAGAAAGGAGACCTATCTGCTAAGCTATAAGAAATGGAAGTCATTTCTTCTCTCCAAGATTCAATATCACATTTATACAATTGGAGGAACTGAATGAGGATGAAAAGACATGGCATCACCTGAGTCAAAGAATCAATCTAGAGGAGCATTTTTAGGAATTTGGGTTTCCTTTTTCTTCCTCTATGGAGGACAGGGAAGGTGGATTGTGGTTAACTGAAAGAAATAAAACTTTTTAAAAGTAGCATATACCTGCACTATCTTCCAGGGGAAGATGACTAAAAGAAGCAGCCTGGCACAACAGAAAGAGAATCAATCTCAGAGCCAAGACTTGAATTCAAGTCCCAGTTCCTGACACATATTGACTATGTGACTTTGGGGTAAGGACCTGAACCTCTCGATGCCCTCTCAGTGATGCCAAGAAACTTTCTAAGTGAGAATTCTTAACGTTTTGGGGAGAAAAGGGTCAAACTGGTGAACCTTTTGACAATCTGGTGAAATTTACGGTGTGCATTCTCAGAATGTCTTTGAACAGAGGATTACAAAGGAAATCAAAGCTGTAATAAAGCACAGCTATCAAAATTTCTTTTTAAAAAAATCAGTTCCTTACTATTTAGTATTTGGGTATCTCCAGTACCCTGGAACTTAATAGGCCCTTAGTAATTTTTTTAACTAAATTGGTTGGAACTTGATTTTTTTTATTCTTCCATAAGTTTCAGTCATGTAAAATCCAAAGAATCTTTGAAACTAAAATGTAAAGTGAGATCTCTCCACCTTGACTTCCTGAAGACTTGTTTAATTTTCAAGGAGACTTTATAGGTCATGTCTTTTAAAATTATTTTTTCTTCTTAAAGGTATATCAAGTACTTGATAAATCACTGGAAATTTATAAAGTTCACAAATCAACAACAACAACAAATCAGTTCCTGGACTTCAGGCTAAGAATCCCTACTCTAAATCAATAAGGTACAGAAAAGTAACAGACCTCCGTCAGCCACTTCCTCACAGGGAGCTATTTAAACCAGTAATATCACAGGTCTGTAACCCCTTCCCTACTCTGCCTCTTCCTCCCCACCTCCTGCCACTCCACCCAAGGAGCAGGAAACCAAACTATTAACAAGGCAACAAACATCTTCCAGGCTCCTTGTCACAAGCCTAGAAAAGGCCTTTAAAATTTTTACTTTGGGTTTTTTGTCGATAGGCAAAAAACAGCAACAAAAATCACATCATGTTTTGCTAAGATTTCTCACTTACTAATATTGATTTAAAAGGAAACCTATAACTTCTAAATTTTGTTGTTGTCATTGTTAAAAGGAAAGGAAATTCTGCCAGACTTTGTTTTAGGAAGTGTTTCATTCTAGTTGTAGTATAACAACTGGGAAATTCTCTCTTTCATTTCAAATAAAGATGGTTATGTAGTAAGGGACAGTCTAAATGCTATATTACATATAGAATTTCATATACAAATAGAACATAGAATTTTAATAAAAAAATAAAGAACCAGAAGAGGGCCTTCATCGCACTGTCTTGATCCTCTATGGAGATTTATGGAAATTTAGGGACTAGTATCACATAAAATGTGAAGATGTAGAAGGGCCATAATCTGCCCTAGGAAAGAATGCCTACTGATATCAATGCTATCACAGAACCAAATAAAATATTTGGGTGTATTTATATATCTATAGGCAGAAATGAGTTATATAAAGACAGCTGAAGAATAGTGAAGAGATGGCTCACAAATGGGAAGAAATCTCAAAAACTAACACAAATTAAAGAATTCCCTCTGCAGGATCTGAATGAGTCATCATCTAGCCGCTACTTGAGGATCTGCTGGAAAATAAACTCATGCCCAAAGATCATGCCACTTTAGGGCAGCCTTCATTCTAAAAAATTTTTCTTGAAACGGAGCCAAAATTTGCAACTTTTACCCGCTGATACTAATTCTCCCCAAAAGGCAAAGCTTATCAGGTTTTATAACTTTCAAAATCAGAGATTCCCAAATAGTTGAAAACACTGATGAAATTTCACTTAAATTTTTTCATTTCTAAGTTAAAAATTCCTAGTTTCTTCAGTTGGTCCCTCATATAGTAAGATCTTTAGTGTCAGCATTTCAAGAAAGATTCACTAATTAGAACAGGGTCCTAAGACATAATGGTTTCAATACTGCCACCAAACTCTTACTCCAGTTCTTCCTTGGTGCAAGGAAGTCACCCTGACTTACTTCTCTCAAAGCAGTGTGCCTGTTTACCAAAAACTTAGTTATCTAAGTTAAGTGCAGAAAAGGTTATTAACAGAAGGTTTAGCCAAAAGATAATGACATTTTTGGCTATAGAAAACCATTTACTAGCCTACTAGACATTTACTAGACATTTACTAGCATATGAAAAAATGTTCCAAATCACTAGTGATTAGAGAAATGCAAATCGAAACAACTCTGAGGTATCACATCTCACCAGCCAGATTCACTAGGATGACAAAAATGATAAATGCTGGAGAGGACATGGAAAAATTGAACACTAATGCATTGTTGGTAGAGCTGCAAACTGATCCAGCCATTCTGGAACTACGCCCAAAGGGCTATAAATAAGTGCATACCCTTTGACCCAGCAATGCCATTTCTAGGGTTATATCCCAAAGAGGTCAGAGAAGTGGGAAGAGGACTCGTATGTACAAAAATATTTATAGCAGCTCTTTTTGTGGTGGCAAAAAGTTGGAAAACAAGGGGATGCCCATCAACTGGGGAATGGCTGAACAAGTTGTGGTATATGAATGTAATGGAATACTATTGTGCTATAGGAAATGAGGAGCAGACAGACTTCATAATAACCTG
>CM053595.1:51605130-51620244 GCA_028646575.1 Pseudocheirus occidentalis | reverse complement strand
TTTTTTTTTTTTTTTTTGCTATTTCTTTGGAGGGAGCAGGGCAACTGGGGTTAGGTGACTTGCCCAAGGTCACACGGCTAGTTTTTGTGTTAAGTGTCTGAGGCCATATTTGAACCCAGATCCTCCTGACTCCAGGGCCAGTGCTCTATTCACTGTGCCACCTAGCCGCCCCTGTTGTTATTATTAATGAAGATTTGATTCAACAAAATTTGAGTACGTCCTTTGCGCAGGGTGAGGTATATTGGGAAGCTAGGTTTTTTCCCTACCCATTCACATGTATGTTTTGCTTAGGTGCATTATATATATCATTCTTGCCCTCTTGAAATTTAGTGTGTGGTTTATAAAGACTTTTTCAACCCCAAGCCTTATCTGTTTTAAGATAATGATATTAATATAAAAAAATTTGTTTTCTTCTGTTTTTGATTTGTGCTGTGGTAGTGAAGGCAGAGTAAATTGATATTCTCTAGGCATTAAGGTGTAGGTTCTATCTCCCTTATTTATAAAATGAGATTAAAGAAATTGCGACTTTAATAATTTATAAAATAGGGGGCGGCTAGGTGGCGCAGTGAATAGAACACCGGCCCTGGAATCAGGAGTACCTGAGTTCAAATCCAGCCTCAGACACTTAACACAAAAAAAAAAAACTAGCCGTGTGACCTTGGGCAAGTCACTTAACCCCAACTGCCCTCCAAAAAGCAAAAAAAAAAAAAAAAAAAAAAATAATTTATAAAATAGGATTGATAATTTCTGTCTTGTTTCAGTAACGAGAATCAGGTGAGATAATGAATACAAAAGGAGTTTATCCCTATTAATCAACATACTTAGGATATGAGGTATTACTTGGCTTTGTTGCTTGACTGAGGACAGAGTAGAAATTTTTGTTTCAATCCTTATGGCAAAATATTGGAAATACATATATTTAACATGTTGCTGCCTTAGTGACAGTAATGTAGTTTAAGATTTAGGATTGGAGATTGATTTTTTTTGTTTGTTTTTCGCTTTTTGGAGCGGGGCGGGCAGGGCAATTGGGGTTAAGTGACTTGCCCAAGGTCATATGGCCAGTAAGTGTTTGGTGTCTGAACTCAAGTCCTCCTGATTCTAGGGCTGGTGCTCTACTCACTTTGCCACCTACTTGCCCCTAGAGTGATTTTTAAAACCATGTTAACTATCAGGTAAATTATGGCAATATAGAGGACAGAACATGAATCTATATTAACCCATTAGTAATATTCCTGGACATATTTAGTTTTGAAAATAACAATCCCAAATTTCCCCCTCCTCCCATGATATCAGTTTATTTTTAGTGTCATGTATTTTTATATAGAAATTGAAAAAAATGTTTAATCAAGGATTTTAGTTAATCAGTGTTTTACCTAATGAAATTATTATACATGGGGAATTTCAGATATCTGCTGGCTACCATTGAATGATTTGTTTTTATATTACCTAAGTTCCCTACTATATTAGGTTGAACATACACACTTTCCCCTTTTTAAAGATCTGTCCTTTATAACAAGCAGTTAAAAAAAGGCAAAATTTATTGACCCAAACATCAACCAGTGCAGCATATTGTGCAGGGTTCCACCCTTAAAATTCCCCTACTTCTACAAATAAGGCAAAGGGGAGCATCCTCAGTGCAACATGTTGTGCACATAAGCTTTTCCATTGCTTCTTTGCAGTAATCACATTTATTGTGATTATAGCAGTCATATTGCATTCCATTCATAGACCACAACTTATTTAGCCATTCCTCATTCAATGGGCATCTACTTTGTTTCCACTTCTTTGCTCTACAACTTCTGCTGTAAATGTACATGTAAGTATGTCTGAGTTTTTTTTTTTTAAGTTAATGAAAGCTTTCTGTAGCTGCAGCCCTGAATGACTTTTTTTTTCCCCATGAAAGAAGAGATAAATTTATAAAGGGTCTGGAAGGGACCTTCAGTAAAAGAGAAGTGAATTGAGTTTTTAAAAGTGCAAAGTAGTGTGGTTCATTAACAGCAGTTTGTCACTTACTATGAGAACCTTTTTAGCCACACAGGATCATAAGATGTTGAACTCAGAAGGGAATTTAGAAATCATCCAGTGCCACACGGGTGAAGGAACTGAGGCCTAGAGAGAGTAAGTGATTTGTTCAGGAATATCAGCATTGCATGTGATTGCATTTGTGAAAGAACAGTGGGACCGAATAGCCGCTGTTTTGATGAGGTGTATTGTGGGAAGTAGTGTTATAGGGTAGATTGAGACTTAGATGGGGTTCTAATTTTTTTTTAAGATGTAGAATATATTAATTTTTAATAATTTTGAACCATTGATTCAGAACTAGAATAAAAGATTCTAACTGGTGGTACTCAAAGGAATTAGATTTCTACTTCTGACTTGCCCATAGTAGGGGCACAGCAAATCTTTGACAGAATATTTGACTGTTCTTCACTGGCACTTAGTGTTTCAGAAATAACATTTCATTAGTGATTTACAAACTTAGTAATACAATGTTTCTTTAAATCTCTGAGATCTTATTTTTGAGCTCTTAGTATCAATGTTGCATGCATCTACAGTGATACTTTTTTTTTTTTTTTTTTGCTTTTTTTGGAGGGCAGTTGGGGTTAAGTAACTTGCCCAAGGTCACACGGCTAGTTTTTTGTGCTAAGTGTCTGAGGCCGAATTTGAACTGGGGTACTCCTGACTCCAGGGCCGGTGCTCTATTCACTGCGCCACCTAGCCGCCCCTACAGTGATACTTTTAAGGAAGATTTATACTTTATTGAATAAAAATTATTTTTCCACTATAAACTACTCTAAAGTTAAAACATATACTATATTTAACATTTTGAGCAGAAGTAATTCTAAGCTATTGCTTAGAATATATTGCTTAAGTGTGATAATACTTTATCCTCCTATTTAATTGTCATGTCCTTTACTGCTCTTGGAAAGTAGGCTGAAGTAGTGTAGTTGTTTCTGTTTTCCAAAGTGGGCTGGTAAATGGCACCATGTTATGTCTCCTAATTGATAAAATAAGAACAGTTTCCTATAGATGAATTGGGAATTTATCCTTATTCACAGATATTTCATCGCATTGAAAATTTTTCCCTTTTGCTTTCCCTAAATATTTATTTTTAAATTTCTTGGCAAACTTAGATTAAACCTCTTAAACTGAAAGTTTTAAATTTATTTGTGCATTTATCAGATATTAAACACCTGTTCTCTGTAATTTGGCGATAAAAAATTTAGTTAGGGAACAATTTCTACTCCTATGGAGTTTGAAATCTAGAAAGTGGTTAAAACACAGAGATGACAACCAATATAACCAGATAAACTTATCAGCAAATTACAAAACTAGTGTTTGGGGAGGGTTTTATGGAGAAAGAAGCATTTGAAATGTGCTTTAAAGGTTTATTAGTAATTAGCCAGCAAAGTGGGGAAAGAATGACATGACAGGCATAGGGAATGGTGGGAATAAAGATATAAAGGTAGGAGAATATAGCATGTGTTCAGTGGACAGTTGGATTTTTCAGTTTGATTAGAGCATACAAGTGCATGGAAGGGAAGCAGTATCAAGTAAGGTGACCAGAGTAGCATCTTGTTGATGACAGGGCCTTGAATGTAGACAAAGGAGTTTGAAAATGTATTCAGTTAGGCAAGCAGGAGCCACTGAAGAGTTTTTGGACAGAGGATCATAGATCACAGATACAGAACTGTAAGGGATTCTAGGGATTTTCTAGTCTAACCACTTCATTCTAGATCTAAAAAAAAAATGGGGCTCAGAAAGAAGTGATTTGCCCAAAAACTTAGGATCAAAATTACAACCCAGGTCCTCCAGCTCAAAGAATCTGTGGTTCTTTTCACTGTATGGTTCTGCCTCTAACAAAATCACAGTTCACATTTTTACAGTATTTGTATTTTGCAAAGTCCTTTCCTCCCAATGATCCTCTGGTTTTAGGTCCCTCATTTATAAATACATCCCACCTGCATCTCTTACATCCGCAGGTCCTCACTTCTTACAAAGGAGGCAGACCGTGCATCAGAACTGACCAGCATGTCAGCCAGTTCTGACAGGATCCCTGTGAAGAAGGGCTGTGTTTGCATTTTCTCATTCCTTTTCTGGGTCATTGTAACTGCTTAGTTTCAGGGGTTTTTGGTGTTTGTAGTTCTTAGGTTTACATTATTACAGGCATTGTGTGTGTTGTTTTTATAGTTCTGCTTGCTCTCTTCTTCCTCAATTAATGGATTCCCTGAATTCTTCATATTTGTTTCCTTAGGCACTGTAGTGTTTCATTGCTTTCTACTGTCATTTTGGCCAATTTTTACTGAGTATGAGGTAAACTTGAATTGCTTTGATTTGCCTTTCTGCTGTTCTAGTAAGGAACAGTTTTTCATATTTTTAATACATTGCAGTTCTTTTATTTATTTATTTTTTTTGGAGGGGGAAGGCAGGGCAGTTGGGGTTAAGTGACTTGCCCAAGGTCACATGGCTAGTAAGTGTTATATGTCTGAGGCTGGATTTGAACTCAGGTCCTCCTGACTCCAGGGCCAGTGCTCTATTCACTGCACCACCTAGCTTTCCCTGCTTTGCAATTCTTTTTAGAACTTTTTGCATCCTATGCATGACTACCTATGTATAGGGGAATAGCTTTTGGTTTCATTTATTTATATTGTGTAACTTGGATAACAACAGACTCCTTTCAGAGATACTTGATGCAAAGATTTTTTTTCCTCTGGTTAATATTAAGCTTCATCTTTTAAAAAGTTTAGCTACACTTTTATGGAATTCTAAATAATTTTAATAATCTTTACATGTATTTATGAGCGTGAGTACTCCCTTTGCCAATGCAGAACATTTCCCCTATGTGCCTCAGGAGATGGTTTTTATGAGTTGTGGCAAAATAAAAAATTTAGACCCTTATGCTCAACATTCTGGTGATGAGCCTTTACAATACTTCTTTTACTAGGCCATAGTTTATGTTCAAAGTCATCATCTTATAGTATCTGCTATTGGAAGAAGACTTTAACAGAGGAATATTGTAATACCTCCAAGTAATTCTGATCCTTTTTTCATGAGAATAGGATAAATTAATGAATGATTCAGCCTGGGGCTTGCAAAGAGGAGGGCTAACGCTGAACCCTCAAGTATATCCATCTACTGGACAGTATTAATGAGATGATTAGTGTGTATGTCCAGTGATTAAACTGGTACAAATTTATTTTTAAAGTTTAAAAGTTAAGGAAGAATTTTTACCCCACATAAAATTTGTCATCAAAGCACTAGAGTAATAGTTGCATTTTGCACCCAGGGCAAACAAGCTGTCCCAGTGCCTAGTTTTATACTTTCCCTGTTTTGTTTTTCTTTTTGGAATCCTGTTTCTAAACCTAGAGCCTTCTCGTTGTTGCTTCCCTAAGCAGGCGGAAAGTAGAGCCTACCTGTCACTGTCCCTAACTTTCTCCTTTCGTAAGTACTGGCTTCATCATTACTTCCTAGCATTGGGAAAATTTGGAGATTTCTTATCAATATTTGGCTTCAGTTCTACACAAGTTACCCATGTCATAATTCTCTCTAATGAGTCTTCTAACATCAGAGAAACCTATATCATTAAAAAAAAGTCACCACTAACATTGACAAGCCTGTTTTAAATTTAATTATCTATTAGGAATAGCATATTTAAAAAAAGGTTTTGATCTGAATGAGATCACAGCTATCCTCTAAGGTAATGAATTGTATACTTAGTGTTTATTGATTAGAAAGTAGTATAATTTCTTTAAAATTGAATTCCATGAAAAATTACTATACTTTTCTCAGTTGTCACTTCTCTTTCTCCCTTCCCTATCCACTTGGCATTCTCATTGGATTTGTGCTTCGCTTCCGCCTGCTTTGATGCTAATTGGTTGACTGCAAACATAATAGTAGCTAATTTACTATTGGTATGTTGGAGGCTTGGAGACTTAGGAAAAGTGAGTCACCTAGCCAGTCCTAGTTTGAGTACTCCATGGGAACAAGGTGGGCCCAAGCCTGAAAATGATCTAATATACTTACTAGTAAAAATTGGTCTTAGTTATTTGTTAATATCTTGAACTATAATAAAATCCTACATGTACCCAAGAAATTATGGCTTTGTTTCAGGCTCAGCTATCATAATATACAAAACAAGATGTAATGTACAAAACCTCTCTTTGAGGACTTTCGTTGTAATAATTGTAGAATATAAGGCTCTTTTAGGACTCTGCTTAGTTATGTGTGTGGATAGCATAGGAGAAGTGTGTGGTATTCCTTCATATGTTCCAGTGATAGTGTTACCAATGATAATCTTAAAAGTGATACAAGAGAACTGAATTTAATAGTACTGTGATTTGTACGCTGAGTTTGGGCATCTGTTAACTGGTTGTATGTGTGTGAAGTCCTTCAAAAATAACTGGCTGTTCATATGTGGAAGCTGTCTGTCTGAACTGCAACCAAAATGGCTTTACGTGAATGAACATTCAGGAGAACCCAGACCACAAATATAAGAACTCAGTCTGGCTTTATTTAGTTTAGGAGATAAACCTTTTTTTTTTTTTTAAATTGATTTTTATAAGCATTTATTATCTCTTACATTGTTGTTTCTGTTCCCATTGAACAATAAAAATGAAAAAGAGAAAGCCCTTATAGTAAATATGCATCCCATAGCAAAACAAATTCCCATGTTGACCATGTCTAAAAATGTTTAGGAGATAAATATTCTTTCATTTTCAATTAGATTATATTCCCTAAACCTAATCTGTTCCAGCTCCACTCTTTTCTGTGTGTCCCAAAAAATTTCTAAAGGTTCTACCTTGTTTTTATTCATAATTCAGGCTCTCTGCCCGCTACTTCCTCTTATTTGAATACCAAATGGGGGTCTAGGATGAGCTCCCCTGTTTATCTAAACAGATAGGAAATCTCTTGGTTTCTAGCTTTAGTTGAACCATTTTCTTTATTTCTGGTTCCTTTTTGTACCTATTGTCTTCGGTTCTTTAATTTCTGAGCCAGTCTTCCTGGGGTATTTGTTTAAATTATTCTTTAATTTTTTAATTAGGTGAAAGATATATTCCAGATTTGCTCCCTGTTTCCTTTCTGCCCAATTGGGTACTTGGTCCTTACCCTTTCTAGAACAGTTTTTACTATTATGGGAAAAGTAGGAATGTAGCTCTGTATCTGATGCGTATGGGAATAATTATTACTTTCTTTTTAGTTGTAGGCAAAGTAGAGATGAATGATACATCATTTAAAAAAAAAAACACTAGGAGAGCTGGGTCCTATTTCTCATTCATCATGTAGTTTTGGTTGTCACTTCCTCTTAGTCTTCCTTTTCTTATCTGTACAGTGGGAATAAGCCTTGTTTACCTCATAGAACAGCTTTGTAAAATAAATATAAAATGACTAGATAAGTAATGAAGACCCAAACCTTACAGTCCTGACTCTTGATTTTGTGGTTGAAAGGTTGTGAATTTGAGGCCTAGGTAATCTGAAGTTGAAGACTGATTATAATGTGGAACTATAAGTGGTAACAGGAAAATTTACAGGGCCTTGGCATTTTTTTTGGTGGGGCTGAGGAGGAAGAAGGGAATGGACGAATGATGAATGAACATGGTTTTCTGAAGGTTATGTTTCAGTAATTCATAGCTATGTAGATTTTTTAGTTTATTTTTTTAAATAGTATTTTATTTTTTCCAATTACGTGTAAAAACAGTTTTTAACTCTAACTTGAAAACCTTTTTTCAGTTACAAATTTATTTTCTCCCTCCTTAGCCTCCTTTACCCCTAAAATGGTAAGCGACGTGATAGAAATTATACATGTGCAATCATGTAAAATATTTCCATATTTGTCATGTTGTGAAAGAAGAAACAGACAAAAAGGAAAAAAAAAACCATGAAAAAGATAAAGAAAGTGAAAATAGTATGCTTTGATCTGCATTCAAACTCCATCAGATCTTTCTCTGGATGTGGATAGCATTATCCATCATGATCTTTTGAAATTATCTTGGATGATTATATTGCTGAGAGGAGATAAGTTATTTATGTTGCTATCACTGTGTACAAAGTTCTCCTGGTTCTTCTCACTTTACTTTGTATCAGTTCATGTAAGTCTAGGTTTTTCTGAAATTTACCTTGTTATTTCTTATAATTGTGTATCACAACTTGTTGAGCCACTCTCCAATTGACGGACATCCTCTCAATTTCCAGTTCTTTGCCACCACAAAAAGAGCTGCTGTAAATACTTTTGTACATGTAGGTAGATTCTTTTCACTTCTTTATGATCTCTTTGAGATACAGACCTAGCAGTGGTACTGCTGGGTCAGAGACTGTGCCTAGTTTGATTGCCCAAAGGGCCTAGTTCCAAATTGCTCTCCAGAATGGTTGGATCAATTTACAACTCCACCAGCAGTGCATTGATGTCCTAATTTTCCCATATCCTCTAAAACATTTACCATTTTCTTTTTCTGTCATGTTAGCCAATCTGATAGGTGTGAGGTGTTACATCAGAGCTGTTTTAATTTGTATTTCTCTAATGGATAGTGATTTAGAGCATTTTTTCATATGACTGTAGATAATTTTGATTTTTTTCACCTGAAAACTGCCCATTCATATCTTTTGACCATTTGCCAAACGACTTGTGTTCTTATAAATTTGACTCGGTTCTCTATATATTTAAGAAATGAGGCCTTTATCAGACACTTGCTATAAGAATTACTTCCCAGCTTTCTTTTCTTTCTAATCTTGTTTGCATTGGTTTTGTTTGTGCAAAAGCCTTTTAACATAATATAAACAAAATTGACGATTTACCATCTTACATTGTTCTCTATCTCTTGTTTGGTCAAAAATTCTTCCTTTCTCCATAGATCTGACTTATAAACTATTTCTCGCTCTTGTAATTTGCTTATAGTATCACCCTTTATGTCTTAATCATGTACGCATTTTGACCTTATCTTGGTATATAGTATGAAAAAATGGTCTATGCCTAGCTTCTGCCATACTGGTTTCCAGTTTTCCTGGCAGTTTTTGTCAAATGGTGAGTTCTTATCCCAGAAGCTAAGGTCTTTGAGTTTATCAAATACTAGACTATTATGGCCATTTACTATTGTGTCTTGTGTACCTAATATATTCCATTGATCCACCAACCTATTTTTTTTTTTTCTATTTGGATGGGGGAAGGCAGGGCAGTTGGGGTTAAGTGACTTGCCCAAAGTCACATAGCTAGTAAGTGTTAAGTGTCTGAGGGTGGATTTGAACTCAGGTCCTCATGACTCCAGGGCCCATGCTCTATTCACTGGGCCACCTCGCCGCCCCCTCACCAACCTATTTCTTAGCCAGTACCAAATAGTTTAGATGATTGCCACTTTATAATATAGTTTGAGATCTTTTGATTTTTTTGTTAATTCCCTTGATATTCTTAACCTTTTGTTCTTCCAGATGAATTTTATTTTTTTTCTACCTCTATAAAATTGTTTTTTGGTAGTTTGATTGGTATGGCACTAAATATAGATTTATAGAACCTGAATCTCTAATAGAACTTGGACTGTCTGATCTAATTTAATTTTACAAGTGAAGAAACTGAGACTCAGAAAAATGATTTTTCTCACAGCTAGTTTAATAACCTTTAATGGCAAGTCGTTGCTTACTCTGTGCTAAGCACTCTGCTAGGTGCTGGGTTTCCAAAGTAAGGCAAAAACAGTCTCTGCCCTCAAGGAGTTCATGTTCTGATGGAGGAGATAATATGCAAACAACTGTGTGCATATAAGATGTCTACATGATGGCCTAGCCTAGCGGAGACACCTATCCAGTACCTTGCCAATTTAACTTTGAAACCCCCAACCGTAGTTTGACAGAGGAGCCCGTGTCCCTTCCCTAGGCATTCTGTTCCCTTTTGGGGTAGTTAGGAGTCTTCTAGAGTGATAATCTCCAAAAGTAATACATTCCACAAAGGGTGGTGAGATAAAGCCTTGTGGGATAGTGGAAAAAGCACTGGATTTGGATTCTAAAGCTTCATATTTTAATCTTGCCTCTCCTGCTTCCTAGTTGAGTGACCATAGATGGACGAATCAGTTTCTTCAGTAAAATGAGGAGCTTTGATTAGGAAATTCTTTTCAATTTGATGATTAAAAGAGTACTGTGTTATATGTAGTTGATACTTAGGAAACATGCTCAGAGATTGAATGAAACTTAGATCACAAATAAAAGGAACTAGTATAAAATTCATAGTAATATAGAATAATGGGACTAAAAGGAACCTTTTAGATTATTTGGACCAAACAGATAGTTTCCATTTTAGTAGCTGATCATTTACTTACAGATACCATTTCATTAGTTTAGACAGTGATTTCAGAAAATGTCCCCGTGAAGTAGAGAATACAGGCATTGTGTATTAACAGGTAATGAAACCGAAGCAGCAGTCACATTGAATTATTTACAGTGGCAGAACTAGCATATGTCTCTAGACTTAACAGTAAAATATTCTTGCCATGTACTGCTCAATTCATGTGCTTCATGCTCTTTTACCTGATTCAAGAACAAAGTAGTGTGCTATAGGGGAAAGAGGGTTAGGTTTGTAATCATAAAGACTTGGATTTAAATTCCATCGTGTCATTCACCATCTTTGTGACTTTGAGCAAATCACTTCAGTGTCTTTCATCTTTAATGTGAGAGGGTTGGACTAAATGACCTGTTAAAGTCTCGTTGAAATCTAAATGTGTGATCCTGTGGTCTTTTGACTTTTCAGTTCTCCATCTGAGTGTCACCTGAGTGACTCACCTTTCCTGCTAATATTACCATTTGGTGACACTTCTTTAGGAGGGGTCCTAGTAACTCAAGAAGGGAGTATCTATGTTCCCTGGAAATGGAGGAGGCTTAGGAAGGCAATGAGCCTCTATTTTGCTCAGAAATCCTGGACTTAAACTAGCAGGGTTCTGGGCATCATTATATTTGGCTTATCATAACATTAACCTCCACTAGTTAACTCAGTAGAATAAAGCTAACTCATGCTAACTCCTGGATGTGTTCACATAATTCAAAGTTATAATTATATGTAAAACATTGTTAATTGAGTCCAGCCCAATGGAAAAAATTAATATAACAGCAAATGAATAGAAATGTATTTCTGATTCAGATTTATTAAAAAATAATAGTTATAGAAGGCAAACATTTTTTTCTTTAACGTGCACTTTTATATGAACAGGTCTTAAGTCAGTGTACAGATAAAGCTCCTCCCCTCCCCCAGGTACTGGCACCAATTTCTTCGAAGGGAGACTATAAAAGTCCTCATTCACATCTGTGTTGGGGGCAAGGAGGGAATTTAGGGGGCCAGTCAATATGACTGACAGTTTTTTAAAAAGGAACAAGTATTAAGGTGGAAGATAGAAAAAGTTGTTTTTGTTTGTTTGTTTGTTTTTTGTTTTTTTAAGGATTACACAATTTACATTTAAAGCAATACTGGTATCTTCTCCTTCTCTGCTCCCCCCTTCCCATCAGGATCTTTGCTCTAGGAGAGGATAGCCTTCACAGAGGCTTATAACTCTATAACAATGCATTGTACACTATTTGAAATGACTGTTTAAAAAAAAACAAAAACAAATGTGCAATCAGAGTCTTGAATACACATTGTAGAACTTTGGGGATGTTTGAAGGCAAACATTTAAAAAATATGTTTATTTTGTTAAATATTTCCCAGTTGCATTTTCACAAATTTCAGATTAATTTTTTAAAATTTTGAGTTGCAGATTCTCTTCCTTCCTTAGCCCCTCCCCCTTGAGAAGGCAAGCCAGTATATCAATTATTCATGTGAAGTCATGCAAAACATTTACATATTAGCCATATTGCAAAAGAAAATGTGAGTGTTATGTGCATGTGGGCATGCATGCCACATGCGTGTGCGCGCATGCACACACACACACACACACACACACACACACCCCAAAAGGTCCAAGAAAAATAAAAGTGAATAAAGTATGCTTCAGTTTGCACTCAGAGTTCAACAGATGTCTCTCTGGAGGTGGGTATCATTCTTCATCACAGGTTTTTTGGAATTGTCTTGAATTATTGTATTGCTCAGAGTGCGTAAGTCTTTCACGGTTGATCATTATTTCAATGTTGATGTCATTGTGTACAGTATCGTGGTTTTGCTCACTTCACTTTGCATCAGTTCATATGAGACTTCCCAGGTTTTTCTGAAACCGTGGTGCTCATCATTTCTTATAGCACAGCAGTATCCTGTCACCATCCTCCTATACTTGTTCCAGCCATTCCACGGTTGATGGGCGTGTCCTCTATTTCCAATTCTTTGATACCACAAAAAGCTGCAGTAAATATTTTTGTACAAATAGGTCATTTTCACTTTTCTTTGATCTCTTTGGATGACAGACCTAGTAATGATGTTCTTGGGTTCAAGGGCACACCCAGTTCTATATTTGGGCATAACTATGCTGACAGTGCAGTCAGTGAGTGTCCCACTTTTTGCACATCTCCTCCAGCCTTTGTCATTTACCTTTTCTGTCCTGTTAGTCAGTCTGATCGGTGTGATGTGGTACCTCAGAGTTGTTTTGATTTGCATTTCTCTACTGGATAGTGATTTAGAGCGTTTTTCCTTTGTGACAATGGGTAGTTTTGAGTTCTTCTTCTAAAACTTCATATCCTTTAACCATTTATCATTTGGGAAATTGCTCTTATTTTATAAATTTGACTCAGTTTCCCATATATTTGAGAAATGAAACCTTTTACAGAGAAACTTGTGTAAAAATTTTCTGAGAAAGCAAAATTTTAAAAAACAAAGATTACTGAAATACTATATTGAAAGACAAGACTTAGGGGCGGTGGCTAGGTGGTGCTGTGAATAGAGCACTGGCCCTGGAGTCAGGAGGACCTGAGTTCAATTATGGCCTCATACACTTAACACAAAACTAGCCATGTGGCCTTGGGCAAGTCTCTTAATCCCAAATGCCTTACCTTCCCCCCTCCAAAAAGCAAAAAAAGAAAGACAGACAAGACTGTAGAGATGTAACAAAAATGTCATTATTGACGTTTACAATATTTTAGCAGTTTAGATTGAAATGTCTTCTATTTCTTTAAATCTCTATACATTCCTGGTAGGTAGAGAGCTTTCTCCGCATCCTCATCACGTTTGTGCATTCACGTTCTCACATATAACATTGTATAGTTGAACGACCTGGGTTTTGATCTAGAATCAGTAAACACATATTGTCTTTGCAATATTTTTTCAACAGTTGGACCAAAATAACTTGAAAACCAGGCTTTGGTCACCCATTCTTATTTTGATCATCATAGAAGTGGAAGTGATCAGTTATCAGCATCTCAGAATGGGAGGATTTTGAGATGCATAAAATATATGGCATTAATTTAAAATCACCTCCTGCATTAGAGTATTTCCCAATAAAAGTGTTCTGTGATTTTTAGTTTAAATCTATGTTGAATTTTTTTTTTCTTAGAAATGTAAGTTCTAGGAAGTATCCTTTTCTGGAAAAAGCTCATTTAAAAAATCAGTTTATCTACCTTTGTTTATTTTCTTCCAAACATCAGGACCCTTAAATTTCCCAGTCCACATCTGCGCTGACTCTGCAGTAGCATTTAAGAATAATAGCAGTAGCTAACATTTATATAGCACTTACTTGTGTACTAGGCGCTGCCGAGCGCCTGATCATTATCGTCTCATTTGATCCTTACGACGATCCCGAGAATAGGTGCCGTTATTATCCTCATTTTACAGATGAGGAAACTGAGGCAGAGGTGAAGTAACTTGCCCAAGGTCACACAGCTTGTAAGTGTTTGAAGTCAGGCCTAGTGCTGTGTGTACTATACTACCTAGCTGACATTATGCAATTGAAATTGATTTTTAAGCAATCAAACCAACAAGGCTTATAGTAAACTTTTTTATTCTTGAGTCTCTGTTTTATTTCACTCCCTTTCATAGGTATGTTTGAAGCTTTTATCTGAATAGCTGCTTTGCCTAGAGGAATGTTCTGCTCCATGTCTATCTCTGTAACACTTTTATTCCTTGTCTTTGTTTGCAAACCACAAATAGCCAGTGCAACTTGGTCTTTTTCTTTTATGCCATCAGCATGTTTTGTAATATTCCCAAGAGCAGGCATTCTGACATCTTGTGCTGTTTTAGAGTTAATATAAACATGTTCATACTGTTCAGTTATGTCAGATTTTTGTTCTGTTGTAGTAAGACTTTCTTTGTGGTGTCAACATTACCATCTGACTTTTTCTTCCTTTTGTTCATTTAGTTAAATGCTCTTTTAAAAAATTAACACAGCTGTTGGTAACATGGTAGGCAGCAGCATATCACATCCACACATAATGATAGGAGAGGGCAGACTGACAGCATATTGACCTTTTACTCAAGTGTTGCATTACTTGAATTTGACTCCCATTAAATTCAACCTGGTATCATTTTATAATTCATGTTAAGCATAATTTTGTATTATAGGAACACTCATTAATTATGACCTAGTTGTAATTTGTCTTGTAACCATTTAAACTTTTCATTTTATTCTCATAACAATCAAGCACTTAGTAAATTATACTTTGTAGGAAAAGTTGCCATTGAATAATGTTCATATAAGCTGTTAGCCTGTAGTAACTGAAATCTTCTTAAAACCTCAAATGTCAGAAGGATCACAGCTTCAGGTTGTCCAGGTTCTTGATCAGTGTGCAGCATATAATGGATGCAGCTAGTATTCAGCTTCTTTTTTTTTAAATTTTAATTAATTTTCTTGGTTATATCATTCATTTCCACAAGGTTTTGAGTTACACATTTTCTCCCCTTTTTGCCCTTACCCCCCAGCCCAGAACATTGATCCCACTGTAAGGCCCCTCCCACAATCTGTTCCCTTTTATGCCCTCCTCCAACACCCCTCTAGTTTTCTAGCAGGTGCCCCCGTCCCTGTATGTATTATTTCCCAGTTTCATTTGATTGTATAGCTTTAAATACTAGATTCTTGCAATTCCTCCCCTGTCACCCACTCCCACTGGGAGAAGCAGCAATTCAATACAGGCTGTACCTGTGTAAGTATTCAGCTTCTAAAGTAACGTTCTACATTAGTCTCCAATAAATAGGACCCCTGTAACTTGTACTTTCGTTTTTTTTAAAATTAA
>CM053595.1:51592497-51604630 GCA_028646575.1 Pseudocheirus occidentalis | reverse complement strand
GTTTTTCTTTTTCTTTCTTGGGTCTTTTTTTTTTTTTTTGATGGAGGGAGAGAAAATAGTTTTTAAAAAATTCACAAAGTTTGATAAATTTTAGAATTTTTTTTTGTTTTATGAGCCAAAGAAATAAGGAAACACTGATTTTACCCCTTGAATGACTCATCAGACAATGACTGTAACTAGTTTTGAGGCAGTATAAGTAAGTGTGCCTAGGTGAGGAAATAGTGATTATGATTAATAATTATGATTAATACAAGTTTTCCACACCTGGATTACCAATTTAAAAAACTCAAAACAGCATTACATATGTAACACTAAAGACTACACTGAAATTAATTTTTATTTAAAAATTCTGAAGGAATCTTGGAATGAACCCAAGAGGTCATTTAATAAACCAATTGAGACTTGTCAGAATTAAAGATTTCAAAGAACTGAGTGAGATTCTGATTGGTAATGACCTTATCACAAAGCCTGAAAATTGATTTTTGCCTTGAGGGGAAAAAGTTCTGCTACGTTTTTTTTTAAAATTCCGCATTAATGGAGTTTATGCCATTTTTTAAAACTTCTGCTAATAAGGGCTGTCTTCTAGAATATTATGCTGAGTTTTAGTCATTTAGTTTAAGAATAACAACTGGTCCTACATAATCAGGAGGCCACTATCTGATAACTACTCATTTTACAAAATCAATAACAGAATTTCTGCACTAGCATTAAGTTGTCCACTAAAATTCATTATATAAACTGAGTAAAAAAAAAACTTCCCTAGGGTCATTATGGGTTTTACTGAAGTCAATACAGTATTATCACTGTTAAAACTGGCATAAGATGAACCATAAGATCTCAAGATCATAGAGTACCAGTCAAGTACCACAGAGATCAATTAATTCAATCTGCCTCATTCTGCAGATGAGGAATCTAAGAGAGATGAATTAACTTTCAAGGTCACACAGATAACAGAGTCAATGCTAGATGATAGATAACCAAAATCAGAATCTAAGAATGTAGTAAAGAACAGTATTCTTCTAAAGTCTCCCACAAATCCTTCCAAGACACTTATATGGTATTCTACACATTAGCCATTAATCTTAATTAATATCAAACATCAGCTGTATAAAATTTCTGTGCAAAAGCCAAGCTCAATTTTTGGAAATAGTTTAAAAATTGAGAATCACCTCTCCAATGTTCTCTGATTCTTCAGGGACCAACATGATATAATTGTAGTTTCTGCATATATATTTCAAGAAAATCAGAAAATATTTTACTTGAACCACGACCATGTCAAAAGAGATCCTCTGGAACAAAAACCCCAATGAATATTAGGCAGTTTTATCTTAATAACCCCAGTGATATTTGCACTAGATATATATATAATGTGCATACTGCCTACTTTCACCAGGGAGAAGTGAACAGCTCCAATTACAGCAGTAGGTGAAATTAGAAGTGACACAGGGAATATGCACTCATTAAATACAGCAAAAAACCCCCAACAACCTACCTTTAGACTTTTACCAGGATATGAGGGAATATCACATATCCTGTAATTATTCTTAATTTAATCCAATGTGCAAATGTAATTATTTATGCCCTAAAATGGATCTCTTTTTTCCTTCTAGTAATGTTTTTAAGTGATGGTGTTTTACTAAATATACAAAAATTTGGTAACCTTAAAAAATAACACTTTACCTAAGAGACACTATTTTATTTCAAAAACAAATTGAGACATAGCAAGAAAAAGTTACAAATATGTATGAATTCCTCAGTTGTACAATATTTGCAAAGAGACCTGCATCTGAATCTCTGCCCTACCACTTATTGCATGGTAAAACCCTGGAAAAGTAACAATCTCTATGAGCTTCAGTAACTTCATCAGTGAAATGAGAGGTTTGATTAGGACTGTAAGGTCATCTACCTCTGAGGTTCTTTAACCTTTTTATCTATAAAAAAAAGCATTTCTGAAGAAATTAATTTAAAAACCCCAACACTTTATGGGCCTTAACAGATTTAATTTCAAAAATGGCCCTGTTAATTGTAAACTAAACATACCTCCAACAACAAAAAACGGTCTCCAAAGATGTAGGAAAATTAGAACACTAATGCACTGTTGGTAGAGTAGTGAAGTGATCCAACCATTCTGGAGAACAATTTGGAACTCTGCTCAAAGGGCCATAAAACTGCATAACCTTTGACCCAGCAATACAATACCACTTCTATTTTTTTTTTTAAACTTTTTGGAGGGCAGTTGGGGTTAAGTAACTTGCCCAAGGTCACACGGCTAGTTTTTTGTGTTAAGTGTTTGAGGCCGGATTTGAACTCAGGTCCTCCTGACTCCAGGGCCGGTGCTCTATTCACTGTGCCATCTAGCCGCCCCTACAATACCACTTCTAGGTCTATATCCCAAAGAGATCATTAAAAAAAGGGAAAATGACCCACATTTACAAAAATATTTTTAGCAGTTCTTTTTGTGGTAGCAAAGAATAGGAAATTGAGGAGATGCCTATCAACTGGGGAATAGCTGAACATACTTTATATATAAATGTAAGGGAATACTATTGTTCCATAAGAAATAGTGAGCAGGTGAACTTCAGAAAAACTTCTGGAAAGACTTGCATGAACTGATGCTGAGTGAAGTGAGCAGAGCCAAGAGACCATTGTACACAGTAACAGCAACACTGTGCAGTGACCAAATTTGTTAAGACTTAGCTCTTCTGAGCAATGCAATGATCTAAGACAATTCCAAAAGACTCATGATGGAAAATGTTATCTACATCCAGAGAAAGAACTACGGAATCTGAATGCAGACTGAAACAGGTTGTTTTCTTTTTCTTTTGTTTTTTTGTTTTTTCTTTCTCATGGTTTTTCCTTTTTGTTCTGATTCTTCCTTCACAATATGACTAATGTGGAAATATGTTTAATATGATTATAAAGGTATAGCCTACATCAGATTGAATGCCATCTTGGAGAGGATAGAATGAAAAGGGGGGAGGGGAATTTAGAACTCAATCTTATGAAAGCAAATGTTGAAAACTAAAAATAAATAAATTTAAAACTTTAAAAAAAGTGGGGGGAAGGGGTGTCTCCGCCTTTCTTGGACCTCACTCCAATTCAGGGGCAACTTGTACAATATTCACACCTGAGACTTTTGGCAAGGTTGAGATGCTAAAAGCCTGAAAACACCAATAGTAAGGGTCAAACAGCAAATTATTTAGATTGAATATAATAATAAGGCTCATTGAAAGAAGCCAAGTTCCTCACTGCCCAGGGTAATGATGCTATTTAATGATGGAATTATAACCAACCATCATTAATAACAAAACAAGATTTGCAAATAAGAAGGGACTTTAAATTCCAATAGGTAGATTTCTATCACATGATGCTAAAAAAAATGCATATGGAAGCTCCTAAAAGGTAAGGAGAGGGTCTTATCCAAACCTTTCTATAATCCCAGAGTTTATAAATACATTTTATACACAATAAGCAATCACAAAATGTTTATTGATCATGCTCAAGCAGGTAAAAACTAAGAATTAATCAGATATGACGAACTCTGTACAGCATACCTGGAAATCACGAATTGCATTCATTAGACAAAACTACTAGTATATGTAGGTCAAAAACTCCAACAATTCACTATCTTCCTCTACTCATCAAAAAGGCACCTCCCCCTCAACATTCCGTTTCCACCGTCCCAGTCAAAGTTGGAATACTGGGACCAACTTTTTAAATATGTACCCTTTTCTTTCCCCACCTACTTACTAATATCAGAACTTAAAAAAAAAAGTACCTAACATCAGTAAGAGTGCTTTATCAGCTAGATATGTCTCAATCTAGCCCCTTCTCCTCCATTTCTACTGTAAGGGGACAGTTTACTTTTTCTAGGCTTTTCCATTCTAATCAATCCTCCATATCCACTCCCAGAAAAATCGTTACAAAGCACCCATTTCATGATGTCACTCCCACACTCAAAAATCTGAAATGACTCCTCTGCATGGTTTCTTAAGTTGTTCCTAATCTAACTCATCCAAAAGTCCCTAGTCTATAATCAGGCTGTTTTCACTGCCCCATGAATAGGCCACAGGGTCCTACTATCCTTGATCACTGCTACCTGGTCAAATCCTACCTAAGCACCTTCCATTCCTGCTTCCAAATCCCACCTCTTCCAAGTACCTATTTGAAGGTTTGGGATGTTTTTCTTGAAGTCTTTTAGCAAATATAGTCTTGCTCACATAGTTTGAGAGTCAGCATATAATAAAGGGTGGCCTTGGACTCAGGAAGCTCTATATTCAGGCCCTATCTTTAATACATATAACACGTGTGACTCTGGCTAAGTGACTTAACCATTTGGGGCCCCATGTAACTCACTAAAACAATAAATTACAGACCAGCTGCTGATATGTATCAGGAATTCTCTGTACAAATGTAATCAAAGGTAAAAATGACAACAACAGGAACAACAACAATAATAATAATAATAAATTAAACAGTACTTTAATCATACAGCAGCTAACACTATCTGCTAGTTGCTTTTTACATATTACTTATCTTCCTAAGTATATAATAAGCTCCTTTTAGGCAGGGACTATGTCATCAATTAAGGAACTTACCACATATAAATGTTCAATAAATATTTAGTAATTGTCTATTTTGAAGTTTGTATAACAACTTTGGCTTCTTCACTTCAGTCAGTCATTAAACATTTACTATAAACCTACCATGTACTAAGTACTAAGCCAGGCCTCAAGGACAGAAAGGCAAAAACCCTACTCCATCTCTGCTCTCAAAGAGCTTCTACTCTAACAAGTAAGACAAAATGTAGATGTAAATACACAAAATAAATCCATGGCAAGAGATGGGAACAATAGAAGCTAAGGGGAACTGAGGAGGTTTCATACAGGAAATGGCACTTGAGGTGAGCTTTAAAGGAAATTAGGGATTCTAAGACATGGAGGTAAAGAGTCCACTCCACATATGGGAGAGAGAACAGTGCATAGCAGAACAGCAAGAAGGCCATTTTGGCTGTACCACAAAAGAAAGTTAAGGTGTAACAGAACTTAAAGGCAATTTGAACCAGACTGAAAAAGGTTTTAAATGCCATAAGTGTGATGTGTATGTGTGCACACATGCAGGTATACACCTTCCACTGAAGTCATGTTTTACGTATCACACCACAGATGTGACTCTAAATTCCCAAAGACTATGCCAGCCAAGCACGCTGCCACTGAAGAGCCTCTCCTAAGCTTCAAAGGCCTAGGACATTCCACATATCTCTTGCCCAACTACCTAAGATAAGAGTTATCTTCAAAAAGATGGCCATTAGTTGAACTTTGTGGTCACAGCAATTCAGTAAGACTGTCTAGCAAATTTTAACTATGACATGAAAAAGTTGTAATCTGTATCTGTGGGAGGAATAAAAACACAATGAAAGATCCTTAAGCAAAATGCATATATATATACATAGGCTTCAATGGGCCTATGCTCTTAGCAACCTAGGTACTCACTCCAACTATGCATATTGCAACCTGACTATGACTCCTCGAATTGTGCATTTCTTCTCCAAGTCCTCTGAGTTTTAAAATATATAGAAAACATGTGCAAGGAGAACTATGTTAAACAATTTAGAATTCTAACACATTGTTATAGAGCCTAATATTTCGGTATTTTAAAGGAAATGTTAAGTGTCCACTATTTTAAAATAAGTCTTAATTTACTAATAACAGATGCAAATACGAGCTCTGAGGATTGAGATTTGAGGCTCAAAGGTATAACCCTGAAGTCTCCAATAGCATCAGATTCCCTTCTTTCTAGTGATGAAACTAAAACTCGAAAAGAAGCTACCTGCTTTGGCCACATATTTTAACACTCAAAAACAAGATTACACGGGGACTAGAAACTGCTCTCACCTAAAATCCTAGCATCTCTGTGGTCATGTCTTTTTGTTGTTGTTGTGACTGTGTCTTCCTGTTTCAAAAGTAAATTAAAGTTATTAAACCACCTCTTCTCTCAATTCCAACATGAACATCACAGATCGAGTATGTGAAGTAATTCACTGGCATAAAGATACTTGGATTCAAGTCCCACTTCTGCCATTCAGTCGTTGTGCAAGCCAGGACCAACTATATACAGAGTGAGCCTCCACTTCCCCAACTGTAAAATGAGACTAGTGGACAGATCTCTAAGTTCTCTTCCAGCCCCAACAGCTTTATGAACTTATAAAATATGTTGTTATTCATGCTAGAAGCAGCAAGATACAATAAAGAGGAAAGGACCTAAGATCAAATGCTAGCCCTGCCACTCTCTGTGTGATCTTTGTCACACTTCTCTGGTCCTCAGTTTCCTCATTTGTAAAATGATGAGATTAGAGTAGATGACTGAGGTCCCTTCCAGTTCCAATACTGTGAGCCTAATATGTGACAGCACTATTTTAAATAAATTGGTTGCTTTTAATTCTAGTTGCTGGGAAAGGAGAAGCTGAAAAAAATTAATTCTCCATTTTTTTAAGGAAATTAATAATTTTCATAATCAAAAATAACAAGAAATTTTTGGTTTGAGGGTTTTCCCCCCAAATTTCTTTGACTTCTATATTTTATATAACAGTCCACTCCTTGACCATCACAGCTTAGGAAAGCAACAATTCGGAGACTGGTCTCATACCACACTTTCCCTAAGGATTCATTCCAAATACTAAGGTATTGATTGACTTCTTATCTTTAAGATTGTATTTAAAGATCAAGGCGAAAACTAAGAGGAGAACCACCTAATTCACTCACATTTGAGCCAAAGGTCTTTAAGACTGGAATCTTCTTCATTAAACCCATAGCAGTCTTCAAGTCACTTTAAACTCTTCACTTAAAATGTCCATATCTTCCGAATCTCTGTAAGTTTAGCTTATTCCAAATAGCACGTGCACGCATGCGCGTGCGCACGCACGCACGCACACACACACACACACTTCTTTCTCACTCTCTCTCTCCCCCCAATACCCTACAGATCTATTTCCTTGAAGGGACTCCTAATTTTTACCTCTACTTCCTTCCAAGAAACACATTCATTCAAGAAAAACATGTCTCTGGCCTTATACACAGGCTTTACAAGAAAATCAAGATTAAAAACGATACATAAAAATTAATTTAAATGAACCCCAAGGAATATTATTTCTTTTGTCTCAATTTCTAACAAGTTTACACACTTATCCATTCCAATAAATCTCAATCCCTTATACTAGAACAATGCAAGCATTACCAAAAAAGATCTAGGGTAATTATAAATAAATCCACATACACAAAGCCAGACTAAGGAATCAGAGTATTTCAAGGAAAGCTGAGACATATCTAAGATATGAATCAACAGAAACAAAAGTGACACACCCACATTCTCCTTCTGTAACTTTAAAGGACAGCTCAGCTATTTGGTAGAGTTCTTCAAGTGCCCCAAAGAATCACCACATGCCATAAAATTATCTGTTGATAAACCTTCCATAATGGTTATTTCTGAAGCACTTGTTGGCAAAAGCAGCCATTTCTTAGTAACAACACTAATGACCATGACAGTGTGTAAAGAAGCAAATTTCAGTGTCAAAACTATAATCCTGACTTTAAAAAAAAAAAATCAACTGGTCCAATCCCTTCATGACAGATCAGGAAACTGAGGTACAAAGTGATTTACTCAACCCTTCACAGCAACAGTAAGACTATTAACTGGCTTTGTAATAAGAACCTTTTAATGTTTTTAAACTAGTGTCTAGGTGATTCACTTTTTACTTTTTAAGCACTGAAATTATCCATTACTTCAGTATTAAAGTTACTTTGAGGTTCCTTTAATTGTGCCTTGTCTCCAAATCTATACCTTCAACAACAGGAAATTCAGAGCGACAACCAGGAACTTTAAATGTATTCTGACTTATTATGCACAATGAATATTGGAAGCTTTTGGTTTGTGCCAAAGAGATGTAGTTCTGCGTGCAAGAGCAACCTTATCTCAACTAAAAGGAATCAGCCTTTTTTCTATAAAGGTTTGACTTAATGAAGAAATTGAAGACCAAGTAAAAAAATTCACACAGTGAAGCCTATCAATATTTGCTTAAACAGTTAAAATATATACTATTAGCTCTAAAAACTAAGATTTTTTTTTCCCAATTAGATTTGAAGCTAAGGCTGACTTCTCTTAAAAATCACTTGAAATAAGCAAGCATAGAGAAAACACAGATCTAAACTCAAAATACATTAGATTTTCCTTGTCAATAATGACCAACAGGTTACTAATTACAAAAATGACACACAACAGAAACTCTATTAGCAATTATCAGTTTCTAAAGTTGTCTGTAATACATGTTAAGTTGTACCAAAAACTGCTTACAAATTGTAATTCTTGTGAAGTAGATGATGATGATGTTCCAGGTAATTCTATCATGTTTCCTAATGTACTGGTACTGGAATCTGGATCATCCTGAAAAGATAAATTTATGGAGTTTAATTGTTCTTCTAATGTAATATTTGTATCTCCTAGTGAACAGGGGTCTGGGTGAAGCTCTGGCTTTTCAATTCTGCTGTCCATGGCAGTTCTTTGATTATTTTTCTGCATTTCGTTTTGAGAGGCTAATGGTAAAACTGGTGACTTTATTTCACAACTTTCTGTTGTGCTGTCTTGTTCAATTCCCATGAGCACTTCTATACCATTCTCTGATTGGGGCTCGAAATTGCAGGTAGCATTTGTCTTAGTTAGGTCTTGCCTTGTTTTCTCAAAGTTTTCATCTATACTGTCATCCTCTGTGCCTGGCTGCTCTGTGTCCATTTCAGACTCTATATCTGTATCTGCATCTTCCATACAAACAAAATTGTCAAAGTGTAGAATTCCATTCTTGACAGTCTTTGTTATTTTTACCTTGAACTCAGGGGAGTCATTACAAGTGGGTTCCTGTTTCATAGCAAGTGCTCTTGGATCACCAGGACTCAAGGAAGTGCAAACATTTGGTGACCCAGATCTTGAATCTCTTTTTTCAGGGCCTTGAAGGGATTCTGATCCATCAGCAGACCCATTTAAACATTCTACATTGATCATGGAGGCCAAATCCTGTAGTCGCCGCAGTGGAATGTAACAAGATGATGGATTTTGTCCATAAGTAATTTTGGATGTTCCACTATTAATGGCAGCCGATAACTGCATAGCATACCCATTAAGAGGCTCAGAAATATTGGATTGACCATTACCGAAAGGGGTGTCCTTTTCTTCAGGGGCATCTAAATCCACTGTGTTGGAAAAGGGCTGCAGACAATTTCTTCTGGGCAGTTCACAGGTTTGATCCATTCTGGGCCAACATCAACCTGCAAACCAAAAATAAGGCAATCATTGAGAGTGAAGAGAACCATCTGTTTTCTTTGCTCTTCAAAATGGCAGCACTACTTAAGAGGCCTACATGTCCTCAAAGCCTTTCCAACACACTTGCACAGGAGAAAAAAAGTTCGTCAGGTCAAACTGGGCTCAGGAAACTACAATACCACCTTCCAAAGGGAGAGGAGAGGAGTCCAGATCCCTGCACATGGTCTCCAAAAGCAGCTTTTTCCTGTGCTGCAGAGAGAGGGGGTGGCCAGTTGGTTTTTAACTAAAATTAAAATCTCCTGGAATTCGGTAAGAGATGGACTCTCAAAGGAAAGAGTCAGCGCCCCCAAGGACAAACAGAGTTCTCAGCACCAGTTTCCCCCTACTTGGGGAACGTGGGCAGGGGGGGAGACTTTGGTGCGGTGGCACAAAAAGGACCCCCCCCCTCCCGGTCCAGTCACAATAGCGCTGCACCCTGCAAACCGCGCAGCAAAGCCCAGCCAAGAGACCACAGGCGATCACTTCTCCCTTCGTCGTCGTCGTCGGTCTTTCTCCACAGCCTCCTCCCCAACAGCCCCGGCCCCCCAAGGGCCAGCACCTCCGGTGCCCGGCAAGGAGTCAGGGCAACAGCAATTGCTGCTGTTGTTGCTGCTGCAGCTGCGGATTGACAAACATGGCTGCTGCTGGTGCTGCCTGCCCCCAGCCCCCGCTCCTGCCTGCTCCTTCCCAGAGCCCCGCACGCTCATCAATATTCAGCGGCCTGCAAACTTTGCAGCCAGGAGGCTGCCCCCACCGACACCTCCCACCTGCTCGGCTACAGGGCTTCCGGCCTGCCCGACTGCCCTGGGCCTGAGGGACTGCCCCCGGGTACCTGAGGCCCGGGGGAAAAGGGGGACAGTGACTGCAACTCGGCCCAGAACCCCGGGGGGAGGGGAGGAAGTTCGCAGCAGGGACCGGCTAGGCCCGAGCCAGGCTGGTAGTGATGGAGAGGGGAGGGGACCATACTCCTGCTGCTGCTGCTGTCTAGGCCACTGATTCGGTTCGGCCCGGTTCAGCCTGGGCCAATCGGCTGGGCCCGCAAGCTCAGACTCGCGCTGGGGCCGTAGCTGCAGCCAGAGCAGGGCTGGTGTTCTTCCCCGCTCCGCTTCCCCCCCCCCCCCCGACTCCGGCCGCCCCGCCCCCCCATCGCCCCCTCACCTCACACGGCCGCCACCATCTTCCCTGCCAGGCCCGGCCCGGGCCGGCCCTCCCCTGCTCAGCGCTCGTGGCGCCCCCTCCCCGGCCTGGCTGCTGGGGAGGGGGGCTGACCTCATTACGCTGGATAGGGGGTAGGGGGTAGCAGTGAATGGGGAGAAAGAAGCCGCTCGCTGCGCTCCCCCTCCCCCTCCCCGCTTCTCTCTTCCTAGGCTGAAGGCAGCGAGTGAGCGCTCGACCTGCCCCGGCCTGTTTCTCCTCCTCCTCCTCCTCCCTCCCCACTCACTCCCCCCTGCCGCCACCACCACCCTCCTCCACCCTCCACGGCGCGCGCTGGGGCCCTATGCGCGCGTGCGCGTGTGCGCGTGCTTCCCCTCTCCCGCCCCCGGGGCTTCGTCTCCCAGCGCGCGCTCCCTCCTCCTCACTCTTGGGGTTCAGTGCGGGTGAAGGCCGGTTCGCGACGGCGCCGCCCAATCAGCTCCGCCCCTCAGCTTCACCCCCCCCCTCACTACACATACCCCCCCCTCCCGGTCTCTGCCACCCTCCTCGTGCCTGGCCCGCGAGCGCTGGGCCCACTGCGCCCCGCGGCCCTGTGCTGTCAAGCAAGGGCCTGCTTCGAAGAGGGGGGGGGTAGTATGGGAGGGGTAGAAGCTGTATCCGACGGTGCCTCCGTCGGAAGCCCGGTGAGGGCCGGCGATGTCAGGCTGGAGCGTCTCTGCAGCTCTTCACACACCTCTAGGCGCAGCTGCCCCAGCTCTCGCTCCCGGCCCGGCTGCAGCCACACATGGCTCTGCCGCCGCCTGCAGCCCCCAGGCTAGCCGTGCCAGGTGGTGCCGCCTGGCTTGGCCTGCCCCAGCCCAACACCTGGCGGCGGCGGCGACAGCCACTGCAGTAGCTTTACCCACCCCTCTTCTCCTCCTCCTCCTACTCCAGGACCCTCAGGCCTTCCCTCCCTCCCTCCTTGCCCGCCTGACCCGGCTCGGCCCGCGTCAGTCCTGGCCTCCATCTTAGGTTACAGCCAGGGTTCCCCATCCACTGGGCACCTGCCCCCCCCCCCCGGTTCTGGACCAGCCCCTCCCCCCGTGCTCTAGGGCCCACCTGGGTGTCTGGGCAGGGGGGCTCCCCACGGCCTCAAGTCCGCCCCCCAGATGTAGCGGCTGCAGGTGATCTCCCAGCTCCCACCCCCCAAAATTTATATATTACAGATACCACCACCACCGACCCAGCTGAGCAGGAAACAAAATGGAGGCAGCTGTTGGTCTCCCTGAACGAACCTGGAGCAGCCCCAAAGACTGGCTCCCCGGCTCAGGCCGGGCCTTCGGGGCAGCGGCAAGCTAGGCACCGCAAGAGCAGGGGCTGCAGCTTCGGCGACTGCCCCCTGGAGCTGGGGGGGTGGGTGGAAGGGGGAGACACCGCCTGGCTCTTCCCATACCCCCTCCTACCTCCCCTTCCCTGCCGATGGTGGTGCAGCAGCGCCCAGCAAGCTTGGGTCGGGTTACCCCACCCTGCGGCCCGGCCTGGGCCACGGTTCCCACCCTCAGGCGGAAGGACCACCCGCCCCGCCCCCCCCCACATGCATCCTAGCCCAAGAGCAGCCCTTGGGAAGTGGGAGGGGAGGGAGATACACAGGACC
>CM053595.1:51575863-51592397 GCA_028646575.1 Pseudocheirus occidentalis | reverse complement strand
CAGCCTGAGTCTCCCTCCTCCCATTTCCCCCCACCTTTTTTTCCTCCTCCTCCCCCCCCCCAGCCCGGGGTATTGGTCCCGGTATTTCCCAGCCCGGGGCTCCCAACCGTCTACACATACTCCTTTCCCTCTAGCCCTAAAGCCTCAAGGGGTCCCTCTGGAGTGGATTTCCCTGTTCTCCAGGGTTAGGGTCTAAAGGGACTAGGAGCCGGTGAGATGGGGCACTGCTCACTTCCCTAATTCCCCCTTAGCCCTCCCTTCCCCCGATCTGCTGCCTGTGCTTCTTTGCCACCCGGGGAGAAGATCTGACGGTCCCCTGCGCTTCCCTGGCCTACTCGGCCCACGGTGACAGCAGGAGGCGCCTAATTATTCAGCACTAGGGCGAATGCACCCAGACACCAGACGGGGCGAGAGGGCGGATAAACAAAGGGCATGTGCGGTCCCGGGAGGTGCCACCACCGCTCCGAGAGGAGGCTGCTCGGCTGAGGCGGCCGCCGCTGCAGTTCTCGGCGCTGATGCAGATGGCCCTCTAGTGCAGCCTGAGCCCAGCCTTCCTCCCTGCAGCGGGGCTGGGCGGCCCGGCTTCTCTAGGGAACCAGCTTTCGCCGCCGCTGCCGCCGCCACCACTGCCTTTTAGTACAGCCAGAATAAAAGGAAAAAAAAAAACCACTACCACCCTCCACCCCCATCCAGGGCCAGCGCCCACCCAGACCCAAAAAGCTTGGAAAGGAGGGAAGGTTCACTGGGGGACACCCAGGCGGGCTGCTCTGCTGGCTTAATGCCTGTTGCAAGTTTAATAACACAATTGGCCCGAGAGCCTTGGGAGATGAGACACCGGTTCCAGCCAAGAACTCCCCGGGTTATGTAATAACTAGGCCCAAACGGGCTTCGGCGAGGCCTGGAAACTCAGGGCTAGAAAAATCAGGAGCCTGAATTCTCCAGGACCCCAAACCTAAGGTTCATGATGTTCACAAGTCATTCAGTCCTAGCTCAGTTCTTTTAAAATGAAAATTAAAGCTTAAGGATAGTTTTTTCTGGACCCAGCAGGATTCAAAGTCCCCTTTGTGTCTCCACCCAACTCCCAAAAATTCTTGAACAACTTTTCCTCCTTCCCCCTGGCCCTCGGGGAAAATCATGCAATATGAGTTATTATTCATCTATCCTCTCATTGACTATGCAGCCTACAAAGACTCCACTCTTCAAAATCCATTTCCTCCAGAATGCCTTCACTGATTAGGCCTAGAATGTCCCAAACAAATCAAAAACAACCTACCTTCAAGTAACTCCTTTACTTCCCTACCAATTGAGACAGGGCATGGCATAAATGCCTACTTCATCACCATGGTAACTGTGCTCTTCTCCAGTCTGTGAACTCTAAACTCACCTAGGTCAGGATTCCCAGCAGAGGTCAAGAGTTTTCCAGTCAGGGCTACTCCACATATATGCCCTCAGTTTCCTACTCTATCACACTAAGTAGGATGGACTATATTATGGAAAAAGCCCCCCTCCAGCTCTGCTAGTCCAGGCTCCTAGGGAGCTACCTGAGTTGAAGTAGGAGGACAAGAAGACAAAAGACTGGAGGGACTCAGTCCTCTTCTGTGTCGAGTAGTTCTGGGGCAATAATTTACAATGATCTAGAAAGAAATCCAGAGTGCCTGCATATTTGATTCCAAACAAATTCACAACCTTGTGGGGCAGATTTTAAATTCTGAGGCAGGTATGTACTCTTAGCCTAATAGTGGCCATCCCTATCGTCATCTATCAGAAGTCTGAGTCTAGACTAGAGGGGATGAGGTGTAATAGAACAAGCCTGGGTTTAAAATCACTAACTCACCTTGACTGTGTGACCTTTGGCAAGTACTTCATCTGAAAAGAACTAACAGATAAGGAGACCCTGAAAAAAAAAGTATAACCTCTCTGTGCCTCAATATCCTCAACTGTAAAATATATATGCTACTGACTTCATAAGTTTGTTTTAAGGGAAACAATTTGTACACCTTAAAATAGAAATGGGAGCCGTTATTGGTGCACTCATTCCCATTTACCAATTCAGCATTTCAATGACTAGAGGAGTTCCTCTCCCTCTGAAGATTCTGCCTTGGAGTCTCTCTCTTCCAGAAACTACTCCAGACAACATTAGCATTTACTAAGGCCAATTACTGTCTGAGGCTCTGGCAACTCAGACAAAATGCCACTGCCCTCACAGAACTTCCATTTCATTATCTTATCAGGGGAAACTTTCATGTAGGTATAAATACAAAATATATGCACCAAGTAAAGATGATGTAATTTTATTTTGGGAAGTTCCACACAACCTCATGGAGGAGACAGGTTACTCTTGCACAGAATGTTAAGTGAAAAGAAAAGTACAGTTAGTCCAGGAATACCAAGGAGATGAGAATGGGTATGGGGAGGTGGAGGCGGAGGGTGTTAAAGCCCTGGTCTTTTCTGACTAGATTACATTGAAGGAGAAAGTTTCGGCCTTTAAAGAGTTTATCACCTAATGACAGCTCTCAAGATTAGGGAAAGTCTGAATTCAAATCACCCCAGTCTGGTGTGCCTCTGGACTTACTAGCTATGTGACCCAGGACAAGGCAATCCACTTCTCAGATGACTCTGTTTGCACATCTGGAAAATGGATCTTGTAGTTAGTGTTTTATAAGATGTTGATATTAATTGAATCCTGACTCACCCTTCTTTTTCTGTACCTTTCCCAATTCTGCTTTGTACTTCCCTTGGAAAGTCTGTACCGATGACCCTCTGTTTGTTATTCCTATCCCTTTATAACTTCCCCTGCCTCCTGTTCCAGTCTTCTCACACCTAACAAATTCCCATGACTCTCAGATCCAGCGATGCTGACCTCTTGGCAGTTCTCAGCTGCAGGAACTTTCCCTGGCTGTCTCCCATGCCTAGAATGCTCTCCCCTTCTCATCTCCACCTACTGGTTTCCCTGGTTTCCTTTAAATCCTAACTAAAATCTAGCTTCTACAGGAAGCCTTTCCCAACCTCTCCTGATCTCCTGCCTTCCCCCTCTGTTAACTTTTCCTCCTTATCCTGTACGGCTTGTTTGTACATCTTCCTTTGTACATGTTAGATGGTAAGCACCTTGAGAGCTGGGGCCATTTTTCCTTTCTGTTTTCACCCAACACTTAGCAACCTTCAAGGTACATAGCGGGCAGATAATACTTATTAAGTGACTGACCCATTTGACATTTTGACCTCTTCAGTTTTTCTTCCCAGTAGCTCAGATTTTCTCATTAACAAATCTCCCCAGGGAACCAAAGCTTCTTGAGGACCACTAGACCTTGAGTAGGTAGGGGAAAATCTGACCTGATCTGGCAGCACTCCTGCCTCCTTCACTCACTCACTCCTACAACCAACATTTCTTGAGCTCACAGTCATAGCAATAGAAGTTCACATTCATAGAGTGCTTTCAATAACCCCAAGATAGATGATGCAAATATTATCCCAACAGCAGGTATTTAATAAATATTCATTAAATGAATTTTTGTTGTTGTTCAGTCATTTCAGCTGTGCCTGACTCATCATGACCCCATTTGAGGTTTTCTTGGAAGAGATACTAGAATGGTTCTCCTACATCCTTTTCCAGCTCATTTTACAGAAGAGGAAACTGAGGCAAACAGGGTTAAGTGACTTGCCCAGGGTCACACAGATAACTGAAGCTCATCTAGTCTAGGTTATGTTGCATGAATTTTCTGATCAATTTGACTAACACCAATAAGCTACAACAAATCAGAAAACAGGCTACAAGATGGAGTCAGTTATGTTTCTCCCAAAATTTCCTTTCAATGCTGACTTGCCCACGGTCACATAAGTTGTAGAGAAAGTTTAATACACTGAATTAGGAGGCAAAAAAGGGAAGTTTGAAAGCTGGCTCTATTTACTTACCTGTATAATTGCTAACAAGTCACTTCATCTCTTGGGGCCTGTTCGCACATTTTTAAAACAATGTAATTAAGACAATGATCCCTTCCAATTCTAAATCCTATGACACCATGAAGTTTAAACAGTCTTTTGATTAATAGTCCATTGCTCTTTTCATTAGGGCAAGCCCCTAAATTTTCTTCAAAGGAGAGTTCAGAGCAGCTAAGTGGATAGAACTTGGGACTGAAGTCAGGAAGACTCATCCTCCTGAGTTCAAATCCAGTCTCAGACACTTCCTAGATGTATGAGCCCTGGGCAAGTCACTTAACTCTGGTTACCTCGGTTTCCTCATCTGTAAAATGAGCTGGAGAAGGAAGTGGCAAACCACTCCAGTATCTCTGCCAAGAAAATCCCAAATGGGATCATGAAGAGTCAACCAAAATTGAAAACAATTGAACAATACAGAGATTTTTCTTTAAAATTTGCTGTAAAAGAGCTCACAATCTAATAATATAGTTAAAACTCTGGCATCAGTAATGTATAATCCACAAAAGAATGAGATAACTACATAAGAGAGAAGGGAGACTTAAGAGTTAGAAGAGGCCTTATATGGATCACATGGTCTAGCCCTCACCATTTTATAATAAAGGAGAAAACTGGTCCACAGAAGTAGTGACTTACTGGCATACGTTTTTATTTATGTGCAGAGATGCATGTTGTTCCTCATTGCCTGTAGAATGTAAGCTCCTTGAGGAGAGGCACTGCCATTTTTGGTCTTTGCCCAGCCTAGCACACAGTAGGTGTTTTTAAAATGGCTGAATTCAGTTTTCATCGAAGTATTCTTCTAGTTACCCAGGTTATCAGTCACCCTTGACCCTTTCGCTCTCACTCAACACCCCCATTAAATCAGTTGGCAGATCTTATCAATTCCCTATTGCCTCAACATCTCTGGAATCTGCCCCTTCTCTCTACTCACACTACAACTAGTCTGGTCCAGGGCCTCGTATTACTTGGAGTCTCTTTCCAATCTATCCACTATCATATACCTAACAACCAAACCGATAGCCACAAAAAGCAGGTCTGACCATGTCATTCCACAACTGAAGAAGTTCAATGGCTGCCCACTATCCTGAAGATAATATAAAGATTACTCTGCTTAGGCTTCAACCCCTTCACAATCTGGCTCAACATTATCTTTCTAGGCTGTACCCGTTACTGCCCCTCATATACACATTCTGTTAGAGCCCAGCAAGTCTACTGGCAGGTCCCCATACAGAACACCACCTGCTAAGCTGGACCTCTGCACAGCACCCCCAACCCACCCCCAGAATGCTCTCCCACCTCTTGGAATTCCTTTGTTGTTCAGTTGTGTCCAAATCTTCATGACCTCATTTGGGGTTTTCCTGGAAGAGATACTGGAGAAATTTGCCATTTCCTTCTCCAGCTCTTTTTACAGATGAGGAAACTGAGGCCAATAAGGGTTAAGTGATTTGCCCAGGGTCTCTCTGCTAGTAAGTGTCTTGAGGCTGGATCTGAACTCTGATCTTCCTGAATCCAGGCCCTGGCCAATGTGCAACCTAGCTGAGTCCCTAGCTCTCTTCAAAGAAAATCAGCTCAAATACTACCTCCTCCAAGATACCTTGACTGATTAGTGTCTGTCAATGCTTCTGTATATGTCCTGTATTTACTTAGTAGTGAACACAGTATACTTACATTATCACGCCCACACCCACAGCACCCAGTACAAAGTAAGATTCTTAAAGGCAGGGACTGTCTTCCCTTTTGTATTTCTACACACACACACACACACACACACACACACACACACACACACACACACACTCTCACACTCTCTCTCTCTCTCTCTCTCTCTCTCTCTCTCTTTCTCTAGTTCAGTCAACCCACCCCTTTTCCACAAACACACTTCAAGTGACAGCTCCCTTCTTTCCTGAGCCTTCTAGCACAGCAAGCCTGGGAGATCCACCTGGGGGCATGAGCTTGGTGGGAATAAAGAACATCTGTCCTTACCTGAGTTCTGGAGCACCTTCCCAGTTAGGGCATGTCATAGCTCTTGTTCAGGAGCTCCAAAGATGAGTAATGGCATCTGCTGGCCCTCTTTTTTCAGAGAGGAGTCTCCGGGGAATGTTCCCCTGTGGCAAGAACACCTGAAACTTAATATGTTAGAAGCTGACCGGACATTTTTTCCCACAACCACTGAATTTCCCTCCCAATATTCCAGTCCCCCACAGTGACGCCCCCTCCCTATTCAAAGACACTACCAACATGGGCTTGTTTTTGGTTAGGCAACATTTGCTTTCTCAACTCCTACCACAGAATACCAAAGCTGGAAGGGATGAGGAAGGTAGATGTGGTACAATGGAATGAACACTAAATCTTAAATCAGAGGACCTGGGTTCAAATCCCATTTCTGACCTATAAATTTTCTAAATGTGGGCAAATCATTTCACCCTCCCCTAGTCTCATTTTCCTCATCTGTAAAATGGAAAACAAGGTCCTGGAAGTCCCTTCCAGGTCTAGAGCTTTCACTCTATGGCCTCAGAACTAGAAAAGAACTTGACACACAGGCAATCAGAGCTAGGGAGATTTTGGGAATACAGAATACTAGACACGGAAGAGACTTCAGAGACAATGGGTTAAGGAGAAACCTTCACTCCTTAAAGAAGGGGAAACACTCTTGCCCAAGCCTGACATCCCGTGTCAGTAGCTAGGCTAAAACTCAAACCCAGGTAGGTCTCCTTGGCCCTGACTCTCAGGCCAGCACTTTTTCCCCTAACAGGGGACAATGAAGATCCCTACAGTGGAGCACCTCCAAAAAAGCTCACTCTGGCCCGACCTTCTCTCACACTCCTCCCATTTGCAGACTGTTCCAGTCACATCTATTAGGCGATGTGGATTTGGCTCTAACTTCACAACAATATCTCTGAGGTGAGTTTCTATCTTCTAATCCAATGGCAAATATTTTATCTGGTTTAAACTACCAAGTTTCTTTTCTGTGTCCTTCCAAGATTGCTTTTATTTCTGCCCTACTGTGCTTCCCCAAGCCACAATCCAAGGCTTTTCATCCTTTGTCCCCCAACCCCACCAATAAAGCCTTTTCTCTACCCCCAGTCAATAACGAATTATAGAATTTGGAAGCCAGGTCTTTAAAAATCATACTTCCCACCACTGCAGGAATGTTCTTTATGAGGTACCACTGTGATCATGTGTAGGAAGTCCCTTTCCCTCTCTGAGCCTCAGTTTCCTAATCTGTAAAATTAACACTAGGTGATCTCCATTTTAAGAAACTAACTACATCGCTCAACAATCTCCACTGGTTTCCCACCGCCTACTAAAAACCACCACAAAAATCTTCCTGATCCCTGCAGTCAAGTACTTCCAAAAAAAGCTGGTTCTGACCCAGCCTTCTCTCCCACTCCTCCCATTCGTAGACTCTGTTCCAGCCAGACCAGACTACTCTCCATCCCCCCTTCTCACTATATCTTCTCTCCCACCTCCATACTACTTAGGCCAGCAACATTTCTGCTTCAGTTCCGCCATCTTGGCTCTGCCCCCATCCCATCTGCATTTCTGGAATGAGCTTTACCCAAACAATTCTTTTGAATGAAATCCCTCCTCCTTCTTTCAGGGCCCAAGCACTTCCTCAATGAAGCCTTTTCTGACCCTACATATCCACCAACTTCCAGGTGGAGGAGTTAAATTCTCCTAGTACTTCCCAATGTGCACAAGGGTCATCCTCTCTCTTCTATCATAATTATTTGTGTGCCTGACTTCCCCCTCAATATAATGTTAGTCCCTAAAGAACAGCATACATGTCCTATCTATCTGCCTTGTATATACATACCAAGGACCCAATGTTTAATGAATGAATGAATTTAGTGCTTTTGCTCCCAATCCTTTGAGACTTAGGGAGTGAAAGTTCCTTTTAAGTCACAAAAATAAAATCAGAACCAAGTTCTCACAATCCCAATAGGCCTTGTTACTATCTGGGCTTGTACTCTCAGAAGAAAGACATCAAGACACCAATGGTTACTACCACGCCAGCTGACCCATGTGGAAGCCTAGGGTGAATACTGGGTAAACTTTCTCCCCAAGAAACTCTTGGCACAGTACTAGATATATGAAGTTGAATAAAGTATAATATTGAAGGTTCCTTAGCTCATGGCACTAGAAATTTTAAATTGCTAGGCTAAGTAGACTTGCAGTGTCTGTATTTAATCACAGTAATGAGCATGGAGCTATGAAGTGGTCCTTAAAACACTGAATGGTAGAGCTGAAGGCCAAACCCAACTTCAGGGCATAAGAGAAGTAAAACTGAAACCATAACAATCCCTTATGTGTGTATAGCACTTTGCAGTTTACAAAGGACCTTCAGTACTTGCCAGGAATGTCATAAAGATGATTCAGGCCTCAGAGTAAGGATGGACTGGCTTTCACCAGATTCAGAACTGACAAGGACCTCGACCTACTCATTAGACAGATTAGGAAACAAACCCTACTCTGTATCTAACAACTTCAGATTAAAATCCTGGTGGACTGGCTAGTAAATCACAGAAAAAGAAAATGACAAATTTTGGATGGGATGTGGGAAAATCAAGACACTAGTGCCCGTTTGGTGGAGTTGTCAACTGATTCAATTATTCTGAACCAATTCTTGAACTATGCCCAAAGGGCTATAAAACTGCATACCTTCTGACCCAGCAATACCACCGCTAGGGCTACAGCCTAAGGAAATTTTTTAAAAGGGGGGAAGGGAGTAGGACCTATACAGATAAAAATATCTATTGCAGCTCTTTCTGTGGTGGCAAAGAACTGAAAACTGAGGGGATGCCCATCAATCGGGGAATGGCTGAACATGCTGTGGTATATGACTCTGATGGGATACCACTGTGCTATAAGAAATGATGAGCAGGATGCTCTCAGAAAAACCTGAAAAGGCTTGCATGAACTGAGGCAAGGCAAAGCGAGCAGAACCAGGAGAATTCTGCCAATCACACTGGGAGATGATCAACTATAATCAGCAACACGGAGACATGAGACAATTCTGAAGGACCTAAGAGAAAAAGTGCTGTCCTGTCGCTAGAGAAAGAACAGACAGAATCTGCATGCAGATCAAATAAGCACATTCGGGTTTTTTACTTTTATATTTTTCGGGTTTTTTTGTGGTCTGTTTTCTTTCACAACATGACTATTATAGAAATGTGTTTTGCATGACTGTACACGTATAATCTTTATCAAATTGCTTGCCTTCTCAATAAGGGGGAAGCAGAAGAAGAGTGGGAGAGAAATTAGAACTCAAAATTGTTAAAAAAAAAAAAGGTTAAAAATTATTTCTACATGTCATCGGAGAAAAATAAAATAATAATTTTTAAAAAACCCAACTTCCTGCTCAACTCCACACTTTGCTGATTGTATTCTAGCTATCATCCTTATCTTTCCATACCCTGGTGCTAGACAGCTTTCACCAGAAAAGAGCACAGCACACTTGGGCTCCCATCCTCATCACTTCCCCCAGCCTTTTCTTCTTTTGAGCTCCCCAAATGTATTATCTCCCCCCACCCCATTAAAATGTGTGCTCCTTGAAGGCAGGAACTGTTTTCTTGCTTCCATTTGTATGCCAAGACATTTGACAGTACTTGATCAGTGGTTCTCAATCTTCCTAATGCCATGACCCTTTAATATTGGTATGTAGGAATGTCTGCATGTGAGCAGACCCACCTGGAGACAGATACAGGAGGTTCCTGAGACCATCGGAAATATGTGTTTTCCGACGGCTTAAGTGACCCCTGTGAAAGGGTCATTTGATCCCAAAGGGGTTGCAACCCACAGGCTGAGAACCATTGTACTTGATAAATTTTCTATTTATCTACCTACCTACCTATAAGAAGCTGTGGCAATGAGAGTGAAAAATCTGCCCTGACTAAATAGGAAAGTTGATATGAGAAAGTAAAAGGAAACGAACCTCAGGCAAATTGGATGAGGAGAGATTCAGGCAAAGAGCCACACTTGAGATCTAGAGGGCCAGACAGGGCCTTGAGGCAGAAGGTTCCCTACCTCTGATCCAGACTTTGCATGAAGACCTCCAAAGAAGAGAAATCATCTAACTCTGGAGACAACCCATTCCTCAGGCTTCCTGTAAGTGTCAAATAAAATCTTGCCTTCTACTAGGAAGACACTAAAATTAAGAATGGTTGGCGGAAGGAAGGAAAAAAATTTACATGATAACTTTATATAATGGTTTTGCAGTTTCATGTGGAATCATCTTTTTTATTATATTGTTTTATTCCATAAATTAAAAATAAAATATATTTAAATAAAAAAAGAGCAGTCGGGAAAGGCTTCCTAGTGTCTTCCTCCCATTAATTATCTCCAACTATCTTGTTTGTGCTTATTTGCCTGCACACTGACTTTGAGCTCTGGGAGTGCAGGGACTACATTTTGCTTCTTTTTGTATCTCTGGGGCTTAGCACAGCACAGTGCCTGTGCCTATACAAAGTTGGTCCTTAATAAATGCTTATTTATTGGACTGACACTGGATGACTCTGGTTGTCACCAAGTTTTTATTTACATTCAATCTAAATCTGCCTATCTGCCATCCACTGCTTCTAGTTCTGCTCTGTGGGGGCCAAACAAAACAATTCTAGTCCCACTTCCACCATTCAGAACAGCAGTACTTGAAGACGGCAATAATATCCTCACCAAACCTTTTCTTCTCCAGATTAAATACCCCTAGTTTCCTACAACATGGTCACCAGTGTCCTCAAAAGCCTCTTCCTCTTCTTCCTCTGGGCACTCTCCCGGCTGCCGTCCAGAGCAGAATCCAGCAGGTCAATCAATAACCATTACAGACTAGCAACTATGCTGCTCCCATCTCAGTAGCATTTCCTTTTTTTTTTCTTTTTCTTTTTTTGCTTTTTGAAGGGGAGGGAAGGGCAAGTGGGGTAAAGTGACTTGCCCAAAGTCACATGGCTAGTAAGTGTTAAGTCTCTGAGGCCGGATTTGAACTCAGGTTCTCCTGACTCCAGGGCCAGTGCTCTAGTCACAGTGCCACCTAGCCACCCCTACAGTAGCATTTTCTAAGCTGCCAAGTCATAAAGTTTTCCTCAGTTTGCAAGTTTGCTGCCTACATAATTCCCCAATACTATATAAACAGCTAATCCTCTGAATCCAAGTATAGTATAACTACTAAATTTCATTTCATTAGATTCACAGGTTAAAGTGAATACAATCAATGTAAAACATTTGCCACAACAAGGAGATCAAAAGAGCCAAGAAATTGGCTCTGTCAAAAAACACAATTCTCCTTGACAAGTAGAGACCTGACAGGCGAGAAGAGTGATGGTTAAAAGCCCAAATCCATTTCTAAAACTACAGAAAAGGATTGTTTTTGCTGTTTTGTGTCAATTTAGTCATGTCCAACTCTCCATGATCCCATTTGGGGTTTTCCTGGCAGAGATACTGGAGTATTTTGCTACTTTGTCTCCAGCTATTTTTAGAGATGAGGAAAGTAAGGCAAAAACGGTGAAATGACTCGCCCAGGGTCACATAGCTAATAAGCATCTCAGATCTTCCTGAATCCAGGCATGAGGTCTAGCCACTGTGTGACCTCACCACCCAAAAGATAATCAATATCCCCTAAAAGGGGAAGGGGGAGGCAAAAACAAGTCTACAAAAAGCTTGGCTTCTATGTGAAACGGGCTAGAAGAGAACAACAGAAAACGGCCCAGAACTGTCAGTGTCTCTATGACTATCCATGCACATCATCAATGATTCAATCCAAACACCCGCATCTCCAAAAGTCCAAAAGAGCTGCTGGACAAGACCAAGCACACACTACAGAAGCCTCTACTGGAAGGCGCCCAACCTCAAAACCACTCAGGGATTTCATGAGGTAACACAGGATGAAGTGGCCCCGTCACTCTGCAAAGCCACTGAAACAACGCCCAGAAAGTCACTAATATGGCCGCTGCCGGGCCATATTCCACAGAGATCAAATAAAGAGAAAAAATAGTCATATGTATAAATATATTTTATCAGCAATTTTTGTGGCGGCAAAGAATTGGAAATTAAGAATGTACCCATGAAGCAGCCTAACAAAATATGGGATACGAAGGTAACGAAATATTGCACGGTAAAAAATGAAAAAAAGGGATGGGAGGTCTTCAGAGATCCTTGGGAAAACTCATATGAATGGATGTAGAGTAAAGCGCAAAGAGTCAAGAGAACAATTTATACAGTAACAACACTGCAAAAACAACTCTGAGAGTCTTAAGAACGTTGACCACCGGAATGACCGACCACCATGGACACAAGAGGCAGAATGGGACAAAGGCTTCTGGCAACTGCCAGTGCAGAAATGTGCTAAGCTTGGCTATGCGTAGTTGTCACAAAAGATTTCATTTTTCTTTTTTCTTTCTCAATCGGAGGAATGAGTGTGAGAAGAGAAAGTAACTGCTTATTAATTTTAAAAACTTTAATTTTAAGACTTCACAGGAATAGAGGCAACAGGGAACTCGAGGTTGCCTAGTCCAATCCTTCTCATTCTAAGTTAAAGAGCTGAGGCTTAGGTAGGCAAAGTCATAGAGAGAAGCCAGTAATTGGCAGATTTGAATCTGAACCTGGGTTCTTTCATTCCAAATCCTTCACGTTTTCCAATATATTTAAGGAAAGAAAGAGAGCAAAGGAATGAAAGAAATCAGAGACAATATTACTATCCAAAAAAAGGTGATTAAAAGGACATTGGTAACTACCATCTATGTCTATTTCTCAACTTTTTTTTGGAGGGGAGAAGGCAAGGCAGTTAGGGTTTAAGTGACTTGGCCAACGTCACAAGACTAGTGTTAAGTGTCTGGGGCCGGATTTGAATTCAGGTCCTGACTCCAGGGCCAGTGCACTATTCACTGCGCCACCTAGCCACCCCCATTTCTCATTTTTATAAAAAATCTTTTGCAACTCTCCAACTGATAAATAGTCAAAGGATACGAACAGGCAGTTTTCAGAAGATGAAATTAAAGACATCTATTAGCACATGAAAAAAATGTTCCAAATCACTAGTGATTAGAGAAATGCAAATCGAAACAACTCTGAGGTATCACATCTCACCAGCCAGATTCACTAGGATGACAAAAATGATAAATGCTGGAGAGGATATGGAAAAATTGAACACTAATGCATTGTTGGTAGAGCTGCAAACTGATCCAGCCATTCTGGAACTACGCCCAAAGGGCTATAAATAAGTGCATACCCTTTGACCCAGCAATGCCATTTCTAGGGTTATATCCCAAAGAGGTCAGAGAAGTGGGAAGAGGACTCATATGTACAAAAATATTTATAGCAGCTCTTTTTATGGTGGCAAAAAAATTGGAAAACAAGGGGATGCCCATCAATTGGGGAATGGCTGAACAAGTTGTGGTATATGAATGTAATGGAATACTACTGTGCTATAAGAAATGAGGAGCAGACGGACTTCATAATAACCTGGAGAGACTGATATAAACTGATGCTGAGTGAGAAGAGCAGAACCAGGAGAAATTTGTGCACAATCACAGACACAACGTATGTGTGACAACTAACTTTGATAAACTCCTCTCAGCAATACAAGGTTATAAGACAACTCCAAAAGATCATGATTGAAGGAGAGCCACATCCAGAGAAGGAGATGCAGAGTCTAAATGCAGATAGAAACAAACTACTTGCCCTGTTTCTTTTTCTTGTTTTGTTCTGTTTCTCTTTCCCACTGATCATTCCATCAGTTATAATCCTTCTTTACAACCTGACTAATGATTATTGGGAAGATATTTGTAGATCCTTTATCTGCGTGCATGCCGCCATGATGGGGGGGGAGAGGAAGGGAGGGTGAAGAAATCTGAAACTCAAGGGACTGTGGAACTGAATGTTGTAAACTAAAAGTAAATAAACCAATTTAGTAAAAATAAAATAAAATAAAAAATATTTTGGAGAATGGCCAATGGTATTCTTGATGAAAAATATGAGAAGGCAACAGAAAGACCTTTGCAAAAAATTATCTCTAGCAGACCGTATCTTTACAGTCAGAATATAAGATCCTACTGTGTTTATTGTTTATGTAGAGCAAAATGCTGCAAATTCTCCCAGAGTAAGTTGTCTTATGCATGTTAAGATTGTACAAGATTCTTAGAACTGTACTAAGATGAAGATATTCTAAGCAAGTTCCAAATGAAAGTGGGATTCCCTAGAGAGGGTAAGGTCTTCCAGATGCTCACATCTCCTGGTTACTTCATCTTTTGCTGAGTGCGTTAACTCTCAGAACATCATAGGGCCTCTTCAATGAGATCCACAATTATGCCAATAAAATCAACTTAATAAGCCATATTAGAAAAAAACAAATGGCTGAAGAATGGCTACTATTCAGATTATGGTATGCAGCAGGATAGCTAGCCAGTCTCTGAATTAATATATCAGTATATATTTTTAAAAGATGAAAAAAATTTTAACCAAAAAAATTTACCTATAGGGGCCATATAGATATGAGCTGGGTCTAGAATTGAGTAAGAGGAAAAAAGTAGGCTAGATTGGAGAAATAGAGTCATGAATCTTAAATAGTTCTTAAGGGCCCCCTGATATAAACTCCATTTTTTAAAACACCTGAAGTGTCAAAGTTTCAAGTGACCTGAACAGAACAACTCAGGATAGGCCACATACAAGTAGACCGTAACATAATTCCATGATATCCTATGTGTAAGAAAAAAACTAAAGGAAATCAGAGGAAATAAATAAGTAGAAAAGAAGATGTCCTGACCTCCTAAGGAGATAGAAGAATACAGGACAGCAACTAGACTTCAGTTATACTTATTAAATGGCCAAAGACCTAAAGGAAAGCCTCCGGAAGGTTGGACAAGATTCACACAGGGTGGCAAGGCAAGGATAGGTTTCAATTTGCACATCAATGAAGCCATAACCCACCCACCAAAACATGTTGCAGACTTCTTATCTTCAGCATTTCACTGAAACCAGGTGAGATCTTTTAGATCCAAAGGATGAGCTATCTTTCCCCACTTCATGTCATCTGCAAATATAATAAGTATAATCTTGTAAAAGGATAGATAATCCCCGCGGCAGCCACTACACCAGAGACTTCCTTCCAAGCTGACATCAAGCTCTGAAGGGCGACCCTCTCTGTACCTAGTCATTCAATTGGTTCCAATTGTCGCCATCATCACAGAATGGGCAGGCTGCTGTCAAAGCCTCCAGGCTTTCTAGAGCATCCCCAATCTACCAATGCTATGAAAAGAAAGGGGGGAAGGGGGGAAGGGGGAGGAGGACGAGGAGGAGGAGGAGGAAGAGGAAGAGGAAGAGGAGAGGAGAGGGGAGAGGGAAGGAAATGGGAGAGAAGAGGAGGAAGGCAGGAAAGGGAGGAAGGAAGTAAGAAATGTGCTGGGAGAGGGATACAGAGGAAAATTATGATGTAAAAAAATAAAACATCTATAAAAACTTATTTTAAAAACTTAAAAAATATATTTTTTAAAAAAGAAAGAAGGCTGATCTGCAATTATCTATTCTTGAAGAAACCACACTGGCTTTTAACAATAACTACTTTCTTTTCTAAATTCTCCCAAACTAAATCTTTACTAAGGTACATTGCAAACACTGATTGATGTTCTGGTTCATTTTGCTGAACTGCTTCTTCCCCACCCACACACTTTTTTAAAATTCTTACCCCCCCTTTTTTTGGATGGGGGAAGGCGGGGCAGTTGGGTTAAGTGACTTGCCCAAGGTCACATGGCTAGTGTTAAGTGTCTGAGGCTGGATTTGAACTCAGCTCCTCCTGACTCACACTTGCCAGTGCTTTATTCACTGTGCCACCGAGCTGCCCCTATTCTTTTTTTTAATAAGGGATTAGAGGGGGATATATTTGGAAATGAAGTTAATGTAGAAACAAACAAACAAAAAAAAATCAAAGCAAATTTCAAATAATAATGTTCTAGGACACTGTCAGGAACCAAACCGGCATCAAGCTCTCCAGTCTGAAGATTGGATTCTCTGCTTCTTAGAAAACAGGACAATCTTGCCCTGTATCTAGTCCTACAACACCTCTCCCATGGCGTACAATTTCTCACAGATCTCTAGCAATGGTTAGATCACATCCACCAGAAATGATGGGTAACTCTAATGACCCAGCTTGGCCCTGAAGAAGAGGTGTGAAAATTCAAAGAAGAGAGAGAATCAACATGAAATGCAGCACATGACTGCCAAAAATGACAGACCACAGACACACTTTTTGGTTTGGTTTGGTTAAAAAAAAAATAAAAAGCAAAAAACCCAGACCCTTTGGGGATGGTAGTTCATCTGTGCAGGCCTGGTGTCTTACATTCAATGAGGACAAACAGATGCCCTGTTACTATCTACTCACATATCTTAGGCTTCAAAAAAACTCCCTGTTTAACCATTTTTCATCTGTCCTTCCCAGTCCATAGATCATCTTACTCCAAAGAAACAGACACACTGTAAAAACAAAAAAGATCAAAGCATGGAGCGGGAGGAAGACAACTCAATCAAAACTCCCTCACCAAATGCTTCCAAGACACTGGAAGAATGCCTACTAGCTATACATCAACTGAAAAAGGACTTTGAAAACCAAATAAGAGAAGTGGAG
>CM053595.1:51544441-51575363 GCA_028646575.1 Pseudocheirus occidentalis | reverse complement strand
CCCGCCTGCTGCGCTGCCTGTAGCAACAGATGTGCTTTCAGTCTTGTGGAGAGTTTTGGAGCTTGAAAATCTGTTTAGCGTCCCATTTTATGAGTTTTTTAGCGTGTTTGTGTGGGAGCTGTGGTGCTTTGCTGTTTCTATGCCGCCATCTTGGCTCCGCCCCCCTTAATAAACATTTTTAAAAGAATAAAATTCATGAATTCGAATTTGGCCTCAGACACTTACTAGCTATGTGACTCTGGGCAAGTCTCTTAATCCTCTTTGCCTCGATTCAATATCTATAAAATGAGCTGGAGAACGAAATGGCAAACTATTTCAATATCTTTGCCAAGAAAACCCCAAATGGAATCATGAAGAGTCAGACAGGGTTGATCAACAATTGCAGTTACTGTGTACAAAGTTCTTCTAGTTCTGATCACTTCACTTTGCATCAGTTCTCAAACATGTATCTGCAAAAATACAAGAGAAAGAAGTGACTAGAGAGCAGTTCATGTTAAAAAAAATAGGGGGTGGAGCCAAGATGGCAGAGAAAAGGCAACGATGTGACTGAATTCTTCCCCAAACCTCTCCAAACAACTTTAAATAATACCTCAAAACAAATTCTAGAGTGGCAGGACCACAAGATGGGGTGAAACAATTTTCCTTCCCATGATGGCATATAAGATTGGGAGAAAAGGTTTGTTACACTAGGGTGAGAATAGAGACCAGTCTAGCACAGGCCATGCCTGGTCTTGGGGCGGGATGTGACCAAATCAATGGAAGCAGTGGCAATTTTTGGAGCTCTCAGCCCAGACAGTAAGAGTTTTTATAGTGTGTGTGGGGGGGGAATGGGATAGAACATGTGAACTTTATTCTCACTGGAACTGGCTCAAAGAAGAAATAATATGCACACTCAATTGGGTATAGAAATCTATCAGAAAATAGAAGGGGAAGGGGATAAGAAAAGGGCAGGGTTGGGGGGAGAGAGGGGTAAGATGTGATAGAAGGGAGGGTGGATTACAGGAGGTAACAGTCAGAAGAAAAACACTTTTGAGAATGGATAGGGTGAAAGGAAAGAAAATAGGATAAACAGGAGGAAAACAGGATGGAAAAAATACATAGTAATCATAACTGAAAAAAATTACAATTTCTCTAATAAAGACTTCATTTCTCAAATATATAGAAAACTGAGTCACATTTATAGAAATAAAAGCCATTCCTCAATTGATAAATGGTTAAAGGTTATGAACAGTTTTCAGATGAATCAATGCTATTTATAGGCATAGGAAAAAATGTTCTCATTCACTATGGAATAGAGAAATGCAAAATAAAGCAACTCTGAGCTATTATTCTACACTTAACAAGTTGGCTAATATGGCAGAAAATGTAAATGACAAATATTGGAGGGGATGTGGGAAAAGTGAGACACTGCTGCATTGTTGGTGAAGTTGTATATTGATTCAATCATTCTGTAGAACAATTTGGAATTCTGCCCAAAAGACTATAAAACCATGCATACCCTTTGACCAAGCAATACCACTACTAGGTCTTTATCCCAAAGAGATGAAAAAAAAGGAAAAGGACCTATATGTACAAAAATATTTATAGCAGCTCTTTTTATAGTAGCAAAGAAATGGAAATTGAGGGTATGCCCATCAATTGGGAGATAGCTGAATGAGTTGTTGTATGTGACTGTGATGGAATACTATTGTATTATAAGAAATGACAAGCAGTATGTTCTCAGAAAAACCTGGAAAGACTTACATTAACTGATGCATAATGAAGTGAATAGAACCAAGAGAACATTCTACATAGTAACAGCAATACTGTATAACAATCAAGTGTGAATGACTTAGCTATTCTCAGCAATACAAAGATCCAAAACAATTCTGAAGGACTTATGATGAAAAATGCTATCCATCTCTAGAGAAACAACTGACAGAGTCTGAATGCAGATCAAAGCATATTTTTTCTTTATTTTTCCTGGCTTTTTGTTGTCTGTGTTTTCTTTTACAGCATGACTAACATGGAAATATGTTTTGCATGACTGCACATGTCTATAACCTAGATCAAATTGCTTGCCTTCTCAGTGCAAGGGGGTGGGATGAGAGGAAGGGAAGGAGGGAATTTGGAACTCAAAAGGTTTTTTTAATGTTAAAAATTTTTTTTACATGTAATTGGAGAAAAATAAAATATTAATTTTTTAAAAATAGACCTGAAAGTTTAGTGATTTGAGTCCATAGTATGACATGGCAGTCAGCAAAGGTAATGTGACCTTAAGCTGCATTAACCAACGTGTTACAAATGAATGAATAAATGAAAAATTTATTTAGTGCTTCCTATGTACCAAGCACTGTGCTGGACATACAAATACAAAGTGAAGACAGTTAGCCCATGCCCTCAAAGAACTTATATTCTAATAGGAGGAGGCAACACATAAAGGGGGTTATAGCCAGGAAAAGTATTTGGTTTATAAAGTTACAAGGATGGTAAATGGTGGCATAGGAGAGCAGACTGATACAGCCATTCCTGTAGAAATGCCAATGTTGATTTGATTGTGCAGTTCTGGAGGTGAGGATAAGGGTGGGAGAAAGAGAACAGGAGTAGTACAGAAGATCCACAAAGTGGTAAAAGAGCTGGTGAGTAGATGGTTGGGGTACAAAATGGAACCTTTACATCAGAGGCTCTTGATGCAAAAAGCCTGGGTACCCTTTGGGGGAATCTTTCATTTCTTTGGCTCATTTGCTTAGATAGATTCTCTGGGAGTTTCAATATTTAGTGCACATGCTCATACACACACACACACACACACACACACACACACACACACACACACCCCTCTCCACCAACTCATAAGCAAACAGACTCTCAAAAGTCAAAACATGAAGTTTTATTTATAAGTAAATAGAAATGGGCAAGACTTGCTTGAGTCATAGAAAGTAACTTTTGACACCCAGTGTACAGCTCTTCCTCAGAGACTTGTATGGTTTCCATGACTTACAATAATGCCCTGCATGGGGATCCGGTTAGAGACAGTCAGGAATGGTGTTCCTGCATTAGAATTCTCCGCAGCTTCTCCTTCTGTGCCTTGTTACTTGTCTCATGCAGCAACTCTCTGCTCATAGTGGCTGTCACTATTCCCATCATTTGTTCATCGTTGCCCTGCAGCTCCTTGCTTCATTTCTCTTCTCCAAGAAGCTGGTGGTTCTTTCAACATCTCTGCCCTCCTCAGCCTTCAGCTTTACTGATCTCTAAAATTCAGCTCTTCTACTTTAGCAGATAGCTTCTTGTCATTCACTTTCTCAACTCTGCTTACCACAATTTCTCTTTCTTCCAGTAGATGGCACTCATTCCCTTTCTCAGGGGACTGGCTCACTGAATAGCCACCTCCCCTCCACTAACTGAATCTGAGACTATTTTTTATAGCTCAAAAAAAAATCACTGTAATTGATTGTAAGCCTTAAAAAAAAAAAATCCCAACTCCTACATTTAATATGTGTTTCTGTCTTCAATATCCATATAGGTTTATGGTGAACGATTGACACTTGACTCCTTTCTCCCCCAATGTCCAGCCAATGTGTCCAGTCCTACTTCTGCTGGTAGTTCCTTCTGATTTTGGGTGCCTGAGGGGTACTCTCACTTTTCTCCATTGTTCTTATATTATCTAACTTTCCCAAGGGCATCTGGGCCAGATAATTCAAATTTCTAGGGCTGTTTTATGAAAGCTATCTAAAAAGGAGGGGAGAAAAATGGAGCTTACTTCTCCCTAGGGACTTACAGTGGGGGTCAGGGAGAGCTTTAGTCATTGATACAAAAACATAGTCTCCAAAATAATGGAGATTACAATAATGCCCACTAGAACTCTTCAACCTCGGACTCAGGTTCACTGAAGAAAATAGGGAAGACCCAAGATATTGTCAAGTATACAGCAATAACTGATCTGACTTAAAAAAAATAGTCCTTATAGCCCAACACTTCAATGATCTCTCTCTCTCTCTCTCTTTATATATATATATATGTATATATATATAAGGTGGCTCATGGCATGACACAAGGTTTTTTCTTGAGATATGTGTCTGCATGTATGTACATACACACATAAATACACATGCATATACACTTATGTGTATATATCTATACATATGTATTGTGTGTGTGACAGGGCTACATAAAGACAGGTAGGGAAAGTTATCCAGGATCATCTCCAGAGACCAGGGCTAGGGTGAGATGGTGATTCAGCACCTGGTAGCTTTGCGTAGCCCAGAAAGGGAAAGGAATTTGTCCAAGTGTGTAGCATAATCATCCACTTCAGCCTGTATGAATCTAGCTAGCATCCAATAAAAAGAAGGCCATAGTCTTACTATTCTCTGTCCCAGTCTGCTATGTCTGGAATACTGAAGGGATTCTCGCCGCCACCACCACCACCATGAACCTATTCAGTGTGAACCAGAGAAGAAGGCTCTCTTTCTTTACACTCATGTGGGGGGAGTCCACACACATACATGTGTACCTTTACAGAGAGTCAAGAGACCTGGGTTTCAGGCCCAGTTCTGGCCCTTGTCAGCTATGTGTGACCTTACAAGAGACACATTACCTAATCAAGCCTCAGTTTTCTCCTTTTAAAAATGAAGATAATAATCATTACCTACCTCAAAGTTGTTGTAAGAATGCAATGTAAATCTTTAAGCAATTTAGAAATGGGATGTCTTATCTGTGGTAGGTGCTTATTAATGTTTTATGGACAAATTAATGAATGAATTAGAGGATAAATATTCTTAAAGTATCCCGCAAGTTAACTCTGTCTAGCCAGACCTAGAGACCCAGGCCTGGTCCTCCCCCCCATCTTATGCAAAGGGTTGGATAAGGTCAGTGCCCTTCCTTCCCACAACAGATTTCAGCCTTGAGTGATTTAATGGTTCCCATGGGGATTGGGCCATGGCTCTTTGAGAAGGACAGAGAAAATAACCAGCCGTTAGTCCCAGGTGCAGCCTGAGTTCAGATTTCGGCACTGAGAGAATAAAGAAATATTTTCTCCAATTTGCTGCCCCTGCCCCCTCAAAGACAGCCACACCTGCTGCCCCTTCCACCCACATTCTCTTGGATTAATCATAATCCCTCAGCAGATGGCAGAAACAGGCAGCCAACATTGCAAGCTTTGCCGTTACAGTCACCCCCGACAGCAGCGCCAGGCATCCACAGGGAGTAAGGCTGTGTCTATACATGTGAATATGTAAGTCTTCTCAGGCCTGGGCCCGTGCATGTGCATCACTGTATGTGGTGGCACATACATGCACGCTTGTGTACACAGTTGTCTACACATGTGAATGTCTATAGAGCTAAATGCATGTGAACACAATCAGAACATTAAATATGTACTTGCACGTGTGTGTCTATTTGCATATGCACCCATGGTTCTCTATGTGTGTCTATACATGTGGATGTCTATTACAGTCCATGCGTGTGTGTGTATGTGTGTGTCTGTCTGTCTGTGTCTGTGTTCTCCCCATATCCACAGAGGTAAGAGTATGTGCATGTTGATACTATTTAAGGCTTTATCCTGGGCCCAACTCTCTTTTCTCACTATTGTTCACTCATGTCCTAGTCTCTGTGATCCTGTGGACCATATTGTTCACGAGGTTTTCTTGGCAAGGATACTGGAGTAGTTTGCCATTTCCTTCACCAGCGTATTAAGGCAAACAAAAGTCAAGTGACCTTCCCAAGGTCACACAGCTAGTAAATGTCTGAGGCCAAATTTGAACTCAGGTCCTCCTGACTCCAGGTCCAGTGTATCCTCTGAGCCTCCTACCTGCCTTTCCTAGTTATATTCTGTCCCTTAATTCTCTCGACCATGTCCATGTTTCCACTTATCATCTCTATACAGGTAGCTTCCAGATCTATTATCTCACCAAATCTCTATCTCTAGCCCCAGTCTCTCTCCTGAGCACCAGTTACACATTTCTAGCTGCCTACAGGTCACCAGCATTTGTTTGTCCTTCTGGCATCTCAAACTCAACTTGTCCCAAAAAGAATTCACCATTCCCCCACCCCAAAAAAATCTTCCTCTCATACTAACATCCCTGTTGTTATTTAGGGCAATATCAGCTTCCCTGCTAATTATTCTCCTCTTGTCTCTCTGTGGACTTTGCATCTCCCCTATCCCACCCCCCTGTCACATCCCATCCATTGTCCCTCCCTCCTTCCCTCGCCATTCAGGCCTTCGATATCTCTTGCCTATGCCACTGGTGTCAAACAGAAAAAGGAGATACTCGTGTGTACAGAAGGATCCCTATGGGGCATGTATTGACAGTTTAAAAATGCAATATCATTTGTTTTATTATATTTTTAGTTATTTGGTTAAATATTTCCCAATTACATTTTAATCTTCTCCAGGTTCACTCAAGTGTTGTGGACTTGACCGTTATAACAGCCCCTTAACCGATCTTCTATCCTTCAGTCTCTCCCCTTGCACGCTACTCCAGTGTGATCTTCCTAATGCTCTCCCTTTATCACAACACTCTTCTTCTCATCAACCTTCCATGGTTCCCCACTGCATAAAGAATAAAGTTTATACTGAGCCTGCTACTTAAGGTTCTTTACTTAACTTTCCAGGGGCATCTTCTGCTACTCCCACACACATAGCTCATGTTCTATCCCCAGATGGACTATTCCCTACCACTCACTCATGCCTAGACTTTTCCTCCCTCCTCAAATACTCTCCTCCCTATCTCTACCTATCAAAATTCGACTCAGCCCTCAAGATCCTACTCCAGTCTCTATCTTCTGCATAAAGCCTTCCCTGAGCACCACCTTGCCCAGGTGGAAACAAGCCTAGATTATACTTTGTACCTTTCTTACTTTTCTCATATGCTTTCACATTCTATTTTGTGTTAAATTTATTTTTACATGTGTCATGTCCCTCCTATTAGATTGTGAGTTTCCTGAGGGTAGAGACAGGATCTTATTTATTTTTGTATCTACCATAGTAACTTCCCAGAGAAAGCAGTATTTGGATAAGGTTTTTGTCTGGCTTGTATAGAGTAATGTGCTGGTTCTTGAAATGTGGTCTGAGGATCTCTGGTAGCCTCTGAGACGCTTTCAGGGATATCTGAAGTCAAAACCAGTTTCATAATAATACTAAGATGTTTAAATTTTTAATATGGAAAATATCAATAGATATAACCCATATAAACATACAGCTCTTTGGGTCTTATAAGAATGTAAAGGGGTCCAGAGACCAAAAATTTGAGAACCACTAGGTCCTTCCAGGTATAGAGCTCAGCCTAAGGAAAAGGCTTCTGACCAAGATCTTCTGACTCTTTGTCTAGTAGCTTTTTTTTTCCCAAGGGGGGAAGGCAAGGCAATTGGGATTAAGTGACTTGCCCAAAGTCATACTTTAAATGTCAAGTGTCTGAGACAGGACTTGAACTCAGGTCCTCCTGACTCCAGGGTCATTACTCTATTTGCTGCGTCACCCAGCTGCCCCTTCAGCAGCTTTAACAGGGTTCTATGCATGCTACTCTTCCCTCCTTCCCCCTCTCTTCTTCCTCTCCATCCCCTTCTCCATCCCCATCACTAATACTCCTTCCTCTCCTTGGCTCTGTGGATGCTGATAGAAACCCTTGAGTTGTTTTATAATCAGCTTGGGGGGAGCAGAGATAAGAACAGTAGAGATGGGAGTGGAGATGAGGGGGAGGGGAAGGACTGGGAGACTGGCCTGGAGCATCAGCTGAAAAAGGCCTGGATGAGGGCGCCACCTGCCGATAGGCAGGATCAGCTGGATCACTATTGCCTGGACAGACCTAGGGCTGACTCAAGGGGATGCTAATAGGTGGAAGAGACCTGTTGAATGTAGACTATCCCTCTTCTCCTCGTTTCTCCGGCCTCATTCTAATTAACCTCTGCAGAATGGGTACCTGTTGACCAACTGAATTCAATTCAACAAACCTACTATGATCCAGGCACTGTGTTAAGCCCTGGGCATGAGACAAAAATGAAACAAGTCTTGTCCTCAAAGAGCTTACTTTCTCCTTGGGGTAGAACACAAAGTGCACAAAAATAAGTAAAATACAAGAGAAACTGAGGAGGAAGAAAGCAACAAAGGGGTTGGAGTGGGGATCAGGAAAGGCCTTGAGGAACGGGAAACAGGAGCTGAGCCTTGAAGGGAACTGAGAATTCTAGGAGACAGAGGTGAAGAGGAAGTACTGTGCATCCTAGGCCTGCAGGCTCAGAAAATGGCTTGTGCCAACGCTGGGGGAGAGGGCACAGACTAGTATCAGTCACATTTCAGTTTGATTAGACTGTAGAAAAAAGTGAAGAGAGTGGTATAGAATAAGATTGGAAAGGTAAGCAGAAACCAGATCATGGAGGGCATTAAATATGAGGCTGAAAAAGAGGCACTGGGAGCTGGAGGAGAGGAGAGCAGGTTTGGAACAGTTGCTGAGAGAGATGGGAAAGAGATTCACTGAGGACAAAGAAAAATTTTGTTGCACAGCACTGTGAACCCAGTTGAGATTAGATATCATGAATCTATGGTGGTCAGTTGGGGGGGGTGATTCTTCTCTGGTGACATTCAGTAGCTCAGGAATATAAGGCAATAAAGCCAATGATGGGGATGATCCACAGTTGGGGATGGACAGGGTGCAAATGGTCAAAGGGGCAGGATGCAGGAGGCACTGGACAGTGCATAATTTAACAAATCATTTAGTGGGTCAAGAGACAAAAGTGAGATCAGAGGAGGGATGAGAGAATAGGGAGAGATGGAGAACCTGAAGATGATGGGGCACCCCCCCCAAAAAAAAGTTATAAAAGAATTAGTAAGTCAGAGGGAGAGATGGAAGCACAGGAGTTTGGGGGCTGAGGGGAATTTCCTAGTTCACAGTCAAAGAGGTAGCAAAACAATTGGGGATAGTGAGATCTAGGGTTTGCCCATCTATCCTTTGGGTAGCTAAGCTAAAGTGAAGCTATGGGGCAAAGAAATTGAGGTGGTTGGAGAACAAGGTGGCTAAGAATTGAGGGGCCATCATTGTGACTGGGCGGGGGGAGACTTCATATGGCAGTGTCAGAGTATGAGGGCTGGGGATGGATGGTTCTGGAGAAAAAGTCCTGAGCCCCTTGAGAAAGGCTGATAAATGACCTGGAGGCTTGCAGAACACTCCTCCCTCCTTTCTCCTCCTTATGTTTCTATCAAACTGCTCTCTTCTAGCTTTCCTCCTACCTGGCAGATTGTTCCTTCTTGGATTTCTCTGCTTGTTCATTATCTCCCTGGCACCCCCTAGGTAGTATGGGTATTCCCATACTCTGTCCTACAGCCTCTTCTCTTTTCTCTCTACATTCTCTCCCTTAGTGAATTAAATGATCACATCTAAGCAGGTAATTCCCCATATATAAAGCCACACACACACACACACACACACACACACACACACACACACACACACACACATACACGGCAGCTAAGAAGCACAGCAGATAGGGTGTCTGGCTAGGAGTCAGGAAGACTCCTGTTCCTGAGTTCAAATATATCCTCAAATACTTACTAACTCTGTGACCATGGACAAGTCACTTCACCGTATTTGCCTCAGTTTCCTCACTTGTAAAATGAACTGGAGAAGGGAATGGCAAACCACTCCAGTATCTCTGCTAAGAAAACCCCAAAAGGGGCCATGAAGAATCAGACATGACTGCAAAATAAAAACGACAAAATATATACATATTCATTCCACTGAACTTACTTTCCTTGTATCCAGTTGCCTGCTTTACATGTCAACCTGAATATCATCCCAAACTTATCATAGTCAACAATGAACTCGTTATCTTCTCCCCCCAGACCTCCTAAAATCCCTATTTTCATTCAGGGCATTTCCATTCTCCCAGTTCCCCAGGTTCCAAACCTTTAAGTCATCTTTCATTCTCCCTTCACCCTTGGCAGCCACATGTAATCACTCATTCACTCATGAGTCCTGTGGATGCTACCTCCACAATATTTCTCATATCCATTTCTCGTGTCCCATCTGTCCATTCAGACAGCTATCGCCCTAGCTCAGGACCATCTGAGCTCCTGGCTGGACTACTGAAGCATCCTTCCAGGCTTCCCTTATTCCTGTCCCTCCCCAATCCAATCAGGCTTCCACCCAACTGCCAAATTAAGCTTCTTAGGGGCACAAACTTTACTACATCATTCCCTTACTCAGAAACTTTCAGAAGCTCCTCATGCCTAAAGGATTGTATACAAACTCTCAGTTTGTGAATAATCCTCAGCAATCTGGCTCCATTTTACCATTACTCCCTTTTATTCATTCTCCTTTCTAGCCAAATTAGACAGCTACATGTTACACATTCTGTTTTCTACCTCAGCACATTAATGCAGGCAACAGCCCAGGTCTGAAACACGATCCTTCTGTATCTCTACTTTTTTAAAATTCAGTTTTAGTTAATCTTCCCTCTATTCTGCCTTCCCCTCCCCACCCACGTTGCAAAAACAAGCCTTCCTTGATCACCCCAGCTGAAGGCATTCTCTTCCTTTACAAATTTTCCTTGAGCACTTTATATATCTTTCTTTGGCATACTCTATTTTAGAATATACTTCTCTGTGTATATATCATGTTCTTCTCATCCCCATTGGATGTAAACTCCTTTAGGGGAGCCTGTCATTTTTTATTTCTGCATACCCAACACCCTAGTATAATGCCTGGCACACAATGGACATTAATAATATATATTATTGAATTGAATCTGTTTCATCTCAGGAGCAGAACACACAACATAGTTGTAAAGGAACTAAAAGACCATCTACTCTATTCTCTATTTTACTCAAAGAAGGAAACTCAGGCTCTGAGAGAGAAAGGCATTAGTGCAAGGACACTTATCTCAGCATGTATGGATCTGGTATTTGGAACAAAGGAGGCAATAATCCCACTGTTCTCTGTTCAGATCCAAACATACATGGAATACTATGTCTAGTATTTTAGGAAGAGAGAAGGGTGACCAAGGAGGTAAGGAGACTGGAAACTATACCATTGCCAGAATCCATTGAAGTAAATAGAGATGTTCTTGCTGAAGAAGAGAAAGCTTAGGGAGAACATGATTGCTATCTTAAAGCATTTGAAAAGCCTTCCCTAGAAGGGCAGAATTAGGAACAATAAGGGAAAGCTACAGGGGAAAAGATGCCAGTTTGATCAACCATAGAACTGACAATAAGGGGCATCCAGCAACAGCATGGGTAGCCTCGGAAGCCAAGGAGTTCACTACCTCTGAAGGTTTTTTAAAAGGATATTAAAACTGTAGAAATTCAAGACTGTGAGGAACCTCAGAATGTATCTGGACCATCTGATAGAGAAATTTTCTCTACCGCTTTCTCAATAGAAGGCTATGCATTCTGTTTAAACACATCCGGGTCACAGGGACCTTGCCACTGTTCAAGGCATCCCCAGTTGTCTGGGGTAGCCAGGTGGCACAGAAACTAGAGCCCCAGGCCTGGAGCCAGGAAGACCTGAGTTCAAATGTGGCCTCAGACACTTTCTAGCTGTATGATTGGTTGGGGGGTGGGAGAGGAGGGCATGGGAAAGGAAGGGACTGTCAGGGAACATTCCCTGAAGCAGGGACTTTGAACTGGTCCTGGAACAATGGGGAAGATGTAACCAGATGGAAGTGAGAGGGGAACATTAGGGATTCAGCACAGAGATGGGCCTTCTGTCTGAGGGACAATGAGAGAGTCACTTTACCTGGCTAAATATTATATTTCCTCAGCTAAGAAAATATAACATATTTTGGAAATACAATAAAATGGGGGTAATTAATAACTATTTATCTGAGAGGGTTGTTGTAAAGATCAAATGAGATCATATTTTTAAAATTACTTAGAACAAGGCCTGGAACATAGTATGGGATATAAATGTTTATTCTTTTTCAAGGTCTTTTTCAAGACCTTTTCCCAAGGTCTCTCCTAACTCTGCAAAGATGTAATTCTAAGAACCTGGCTGGTGACCTGCTCATCACCCATTTACCCAGGGCTGGTCCTGAGGCCTTAAGAGCTCCAACTGGGTCCCCTCTGAGTATCTTAAGTGCCCAGAATGTCCTGCTCCTGGATCTTCCTCCCTGCCAGGGATGTGTTTGTAAATTTAACAATTCTCTGAAAAATAATTTATGCATTAACTTTAATCTGCATTATTAACGTTTTCTCCATCACTCTTAAGTCTAGGCGACCAACCAAACAACAAATCAAGTCCTGATTTGGAGCATTTGCAGATTTCCAAAGTGTAAATGCTCAAAATGAAAATTTAACAAAGGGCTAGTCCAAGCTGGCTCCAGCACATCCTTCCCCTTCCCCACCCCAAGGCTCAGGTGGCCAAGACTCCCTACCTCAGGTCCTAAGCCACATCCCTAGGAAATGACATAAGTACTAACCTGGCAAAGCCACCTGTTTCCAAGGCAAAGTTGCCCAGAATCAATGGCGGGAGGGGGGAGGAGGAAAAGTGAGGGGAGGGGGAGGCGAGGAGGAGACTGTCAGGGTACGTCCCTGGAGCAGGGACTTTGAACTGGTCCTGGAACAATGGGGAAGATGTGACCAGATGGATGTGAGAGGGGAACAGCAGGGATTCAGCACAGGGATGGCCCTTGTGGCTGAGGGACAATGGGACGGTCACTTTACCTGGCTAAGCCTCGGGTTCCTCATCTGTTCTTGCACCACCTATTTCACAGGGCTGTTCTGAGGAAAATTTGATAGCAACAGAAGCCTTTGTCATCATTCCTATCATGGCGAACGGTATTCGCAAAGGCACGAGGCGGGAGCCACAATTAGGACAAGAACGGAGAGAAAAGTGTAACCTAGCAGCGTGGTACATCAGGCAACAGAACATGAGTGGCGGGCGGGTAATGATCAAATACAGGTTCCAGCCAGGTTTTGGAGGGCGCTGAATGCCGGGCTGTGTCTTTCGCATCTATTCCTCACGGGGCTGTAGGGAAGCCTTGAAGGCTTTTGAGCAAGGGCATGATGTATAATTCTGGCAACCTGTGAAGGACAGATTGCAGGAAGAGAAATTGAAGGCAGGGGATTGGAGATGGGGAGGAGGCTATCTGCAGTTAAGTGCAGGGAAGGGAAGGGAAGTCTGCCCTAGGGTAGGCTTTGGGAGGTACTGCCCATTTACTGCCGCGTTCCAGCCTAACTGACAGAGAAAGACAGGACAGGAAGGACCTAGTAGCCACGGTGGAAAAGATGTGGAGATCTAAAGCGGATGGCACCGTCAGGAAGACCTGAGTTCCAGTGCAGCCTCAGATGCTTCCTCTCTTGGACAAGTCACTTCACTTCCGTCTGCCTTCATTTTCTCAACTTGTAAAATCATCCCCACAATAACATCTATCTCCCAGGGTTGCTGTGAGGATCACAAGACATGTCTGTAGAGCGCCTGGCACATACTAGGCATTTAATAAACGCTTCTTTCCTTCCTAAATCCAGAAGATAGGAAGTTCTTCCGCTCGTCTGGGAAAACATTTCTTTCCAAGGAGATAAAGCATGGCTGTAGTACTGCCAGAGGCCACCAGAAGGCGCTGCAACTCCATGAGAATCTGGCTGTGCCGGCGTGGCTGCCGGGAGGGTTTTCTGGGGAGAGCTCCGAAGTCTGAACCTGCACTCGCTGGATTGTAAATGTGCTATATCGCGTGTGTGATTCACACATGGAATTGTGTGTGAGCGCATGGGTCGGCGCTGTCCTTTCCCAGCTCCCTGGCTCTTTGTCCCTGTGTTCACATTCCTTTCTGTTTCTGTTTCTTCTCCGGAATTCTCCGTCTGGCTCGCTTCTTCTATAGGGGATCTCTCTCGCTTTGTCTGTCTCCTAGTTCATGAGCTCGCAGACGTGGGTAATCTTTCCAGCCATGAGATTAAAGCCGGCCAAACGTTTTTAATCCTTAGGCTAGTAGACCTAGGGCTGGAAGGGATCCCAGAGGCCATCTAGTCCCAACCCCTCCCCCCCCATTTTACACAGGGGGAAACTGAGACCTGGGGAATATAAGGGACTTGTCCAGCGTCGCAGATCACAGAGGGAGTTATCACCGGAGTCAGAATTTGAACCCAGTCACCGGTCCGCACTTCCCCCTCACATTGTTTCCCTTTCTTGCTTAGTTCCTTCTGCCTTCTGCCTTTCTCTCCACCTCATCCTAAAATACACCTGGCAAGACTTTCATTATCTTTTCTATCTCTTGAATAGAATTAGCTATTTCGGTTTCTAATGATTAAAATGTTCAATTCTTGCGGAAAAAAAAAAGCAACGATGAATATGCAGAAAACAGATTCTAATTAAATTGTTTGACTCCCTCCTCTGGTCCTTAATACCTCTTCGGAAGTACCCCTTCCCACCTGGGCCTCAGTTTCCCTATCTGTAAAATGCAAGTTTGGCTAAATATTCTTCCAGCTGATCTTCTGTAAGGTCTCTTGCAGCTCTAGCTTCTTTTTTTTTTAATTTACTTTTTATTTGTTTTCTTGTTTACATTATTCATTTTCATTACGTTTTGAATTACAAATTTTCTCCCTGTCTTGCCCCTGCCCCAACCCTAAAACAGCAATCCCACTGTAAAGCCCCTCCCCTGCTCTGCTCTCTTATTTGCAGCTCTAGCTTCTTATGTTTATAGGAGATAGTTCTGAGAGCACTTAAAAATTAACCTGGAGTAAAATAATAGTAATATAATAAAAACAGCTATCCTTTGAAAAAATAGAGTATTTGTACCACAGGCCTCTCATGATTGTGAGAAAAGCATCTTCATCACTTTGCCCTTAACTTTAAGGTGTAGACTGATAGGGCCTACCTTCTGTCGGTTTCTATTGATGAATACCCAAGGGGACAAGTAATTTACAGAAGCAAATCAATGACCTAAAACTAGGCCTCCTAATCCTCAGCACAGATGGCACCATGGCCAGACTGCTGGCCGTGGAGCCAGGAAGGCCTGGGTTCAACTGTGACTTTAGACTCAATATCTGTGTGACCCTTAATCTCCAATTGCCCAAGTTTCCTCAATAATTGATAGCACCCACCTCCCAGAGTTGTAGTGAGGACCAAATAACTATAAAGTACTTAGCACAGTACCTGACAGGTGGTGACTGCTATATAAATGTGAATTATTATCATTATTATTAATTACTCCATCATGAAGAGTGCATCAAAAAGGGATGAATGAATAACATTTCTCACTGCTAGAGCGTGTGTGTGTGTGTGTGTGTGTGTGTGTGTGTGTGTGTGTGTGTGTAGGGGGGTGTTGGTGGAGAAATGCTAAATATGTCTATTTTGTCTCCCCATAAGTCACATGAAGACAGATTCATGTGGACGTAAATAACCAACATGGCAAAAAAACAAAACAACACTTCATATGCCACCCTTATGTATAAATTAATTTGGATAGTTTCATTTTTATCTCAGGTTTTTAAAGTAATACTTCATCCTCCCAGATAATATAGAGACTGCAGAATCTTTCTTTCCTTTCTTTCCCCTCTCACAACAACCAGATAAGGCAGTATTATTATGGCCATTTTGTAGATGAGGAGACTGAGTGGCTTTCCCATGTTCACAGCGTTTAGACAGTGATAGAGCCTGAATCAGAACCCAGACCTCCTGGCTCCATATCCAGAAGCTGAGAAAAAATAAATGAGCTTTTATATGTTTGTCCTAAAGGAATGGAGGTTGGTTTGGAACCTGTTTCCCCACTTGTTCACCCAGTAAGGAGAGAACTCCATACCCGTTGGCCATTTGAGTCAAGGGTTACATATAGATTTGTAATGGGGAACTAGACACTGAACCCAGTCCCATGACCATGAGCAGAACAGAGTAACACCAAGGCAATGACCCATTTGGAAAAGAGGTTGGGGAGCCTGCTTCCCAGGATAGCTGTGGTGCAGTGTAAACTGGAGTAGTGTCCTGGAGAAAACTGGAGCATCAGTAGACATTTCGTAACTGGTTCTCCTTTCCCAATCATGTGGTGAGTAGAAGTGACTCTAACTGGCTGTCATCATATAGTGTTAACCTGAAAGTTTGGTTAAAGGAGGCAAACAGGCTAGGTGATAGGTAAATCCATATTGTTTATTCCCTTAAAACTAGTGGATGCATAGATGTATGGAGCCAGATAAAATCAGACTGCCTGAACAAAAGAATGAGAAGGCTTAAATACATTTTGGAATCATCCTAATTCAGGGTGGCTGTGTCACTCCAATTTATGATCTCCATAAATGTTTAATCATTGTATGAGAAAGGAATTTTCTTAATTGGATAGGTGGTAAATACAATAAAATAAGAGAGTTGACAAAGTGCCAATTGAAATTATGACCCAGGATACCTTTATTTTCTTTAACATTAAAATACCATAACATAGTATATAAGTCCAAAAAATATTAGGATAAGAAAAAGTCCCATTACTCTAGATCAGTGGTTCTCAGCCTTCCTAATGCTGCAACCCTTTAATACTGTTCCTCATGCTATGGTGACCCCAACCTTAAAATTATTTTTGTTGCTACTTTACAACTGTAATTTTGCTATTGTTATGAATCGTAATGTAAATATCTGATATGCAAGATGTATTTTCATTGTTACAAATTGAATATAACCCACAGATTGAGAACCGCTCCTCTAGTGCCTCAGGTTAAGGGTCTCATCCTTAGTGGACATAAAGTCAGTCTGGCTTTGTTGCCATAGGAAGAAGTATTCTCTGAATTTACTCAGAGAACAAAGAAGCTGCTACACCCAGGCTCTTCTTCTGGTTGATTAATTCAGGCTCTGGCCCTTATTGAGGTTATTAAATTGATATTAAATGATTATCAATAGCCATAACTGGGAGTACATTCCAAAGGCACTGGGAGATCAGAATTTTGGCCTCTTCTCTTCAATTGATGCCATCTTCCTGCTAGGAGGCTTCAGGTAAGTGAATAAACACGATGCCATTAAGAGGTAAGGCCTTGGTTCTTTTGCTGCCTTGCTATTTATTCTTTTATTTTAGGTGGAGGGATTAGAGGCTGTGCCCTTATGAGGATTCACAAGGTCAGAAGCACAAGCCATGATATCCAAGAATATGAGAAGTGAGCACGTATCTGGTTTTCAGCTGGCCCTGCATCTATGCCTCTAGAAATGAGAAGTGACCTTCAGGACTCACTGAGACAAGGACTCATCTGACAGGGAGGCCACCTTTGGACATGAACTTGGTGGGATCAAAGCTATGGAGAAACCGCCTTAAGTCTGAGCTCACTCTCCCCAGAGATACAAATGATATAAGGAAGGATGTTCCCCCAAATGTTAGGGGGAAAATGTTTATACTTCTTCCTATTCTTGATAATTTTGAAGTAAATATCCTTTGTAAAAGCTAATTACTCATCTGAACTTGGTGTCCTATAGCTGTAATCTCTGCTACCAGGGAAGTTAAGGCTGGCAGATCTTTTGAGCTTGGGAGTTCTGAGAGCCTTGGTTGGCTAAGCCAATTGGGTGGTCACACTAAATTTGGTACTGATGTGGTAAACCCTTAGGAACAGAGGCCCATAAGGTTGCCCAAGGAAGATTGACTTGACCCAAGTCAGAATTGGAGAGATTCAAAGTTTCTGTATCAATTAGAGTGGAACCAGGGCTATAAATAAACTCTATTTCCAACCTAGACAAGATAGGATTTTTAAACAAAAACAGCAAACTCAACAACAAAAATTAATTAACATTAATTAATTAAATGGAACTGGTGCTTTAGTCACTAGTGGGTAACACTAGAGGGAACCACACCAGAATGAGGGCTCAAAGCCAATGGCATTGGAAAAAGCCACCCCAGCTCCTAGGGTACCCCTAGAATCCCAAGAGGGAAATACAGTTGGCCTCACTCAGAAAGACTGAGGTTTGAGGCACTGGATACAGGACTAAAAGAAATAGCACCCAAATAAATTTACAGATTAGGTGCTCTACCAATTAAACTACCAAGAGGTTATTTTACAGAACTAGAAAAAACAATCACACAAAATGTATATAGTTAAATACAACAGTTACAAAGATGTATTTGAAGGAAAAGAATGTCTAAAACCTTAAGGAAAATAATAGGGGCAGGGGGAGAATAGGAATAAAGAGGGTCTCAAACAACTAGATCTCAAAATACATTATGAAACAGCAATCAATAAAACGATTTGCTTCTGGATAAAATGTGGAAAAGATGATTAGAGAAACATGCTAGACAAGAAAACCTAGAAGCAGTAAAAACATCAGTACAGCATCTGATAAACCTGAGAACACAAATTACTGGGAGAAAGATTCTTTATTTAACAAGAACTTCTGGGAAAAATAGAAAGCCCAAGGCGGAAAATAAACTTAGACAAGAATCTGTAATACCTTATTATAATAAATAGCTTGCTTCAAGCCTAAGGGGCAATATAATGGCTCCTCTTCCCACCCCATGTCCACTTGGTTTCTTTCTTTTTTTTGCTTCAGGGAATTTATTTTAGATGAAAATCTCTGAATTCAGAACCAATCACTCTGAGCCCCCAGTAAGGAAAATTCCTAACTCCTATGGAGAGGATGGGCTCTCTGCCTAATAATACATTTAATCTGTCTAGAGTTAACCCCCTGGTTTCTTTGTGGTTAAGGAAAAATTCAGTTTCCTGGTAACATGTGGGTAATAAAACAACAGATTATGGTAAAGAGTTTGTGGATAGATAGGCATCAAAAGAGGAAACTGGGGAAAGAAATGACTTTTCCTTGGGATTTCCCTCAGCCTAGGTCCTTGACTCCAAAAGGCCTGTAGAGTCAACCACATTGTTCCATTCTCTCTTTTTCCACACTTCAGCCCTCCCTTGGCTCCTAATGTGCTGTAAATGCCATACTGGCTCCCACCTCTTATATACAGACTCTCAGAATCTCTCCCTCCACTTTAAGATAGTTTTTCCTTTACTCCCATAAATTTATATCAGTTCCTATACATCACAAGATCAGAAAAACTTACTTATATACATATATATGCCATTTATCTACTTCCTTTCTGGTTTTAACTGTACTGATCTTTCTTATGCAAAACCTTTAAAAATTTTATGCAATCAAAATAGTCCATTATATCTTTTTTTATCTTTTCTATCCTTTGGGGTTTTTTTTAAGCCATGAATTAATTCTTCCCCTATAAATAAATCTTAAAGGCAATTTCTTCCTAACTCTTCCAATTTGTATTGCTATATGGGATAAGATACTGATTGGTCTATACTTAATTTCTTCCAGCCTGCTTTCCAATTTTCCCAGCAGTTTTTACCAAATACTAAGCTCTTACCCTAATAGCGGGGATCTTTGTATTTACCAAATATTAGGCTACTGTGCTCATTTGCTGTATATTTTTGTTTGTATATATTTGCTCTGTATATGATATACTTCATTAGTTCCCTTCATAGACCTATTTCTTACTAAAAACCATATTGTTTTGATGATTATTTCTTTGTAGTATAGTTAAAGACCTAGTACCTGTGAGTACTGGCTTACTGGCAGCTGACAGGTGGGATTCCATTTGCCCACCAATTAACCTCAGGTGCCTAAGCACCAAAAAGTTCCTATATACCCAATAACCATTTGAGTCAGGTTCATTTAGGCAAGGAATGTAAGGCTCTCTTGATCATAATCAGTCTAGAAATCTTAACATAATCCAGGTATGCAAGGTTTGGAAACTTTCCTAATCACCACATCCTTGTGACTGATAGAGTAGGGGGTGGGGAAGATGAACCAGTCTGGGCCACCCACTGATTGACTCCTGGTTTTCCCATAATCCCCCTCCCAGTCCTGTTCCAGTGAATCTACCCAGCACAATAATCAGATATAAAAGCGGAGGCCCAGAGTTCTAGGTTCTCGGAGTAGATAGCCCACAAATGCCAATGCTTCTGCTGTGGAATTGAAGTGCCTGGAAGCCACAGGCTTGCATGTCTGTAAGTAATAAAACTTTCTGATCTATAATTCTCTGAGTGCTTGTATTCTGACCTTACCCACTATCTCAAAATCTCTTTGAAAAAGCTAATTGATACTAACTGGTTAAATTTATATTTGGCTGCTAAACACCAAATCAGTCGGTGGTACAAGGGATATACTAACTAAAACTGGTGATTGGTATTGAGACAAACACACCAGAATGGGGACTTAAGCAGATGGCTTTAGAAGAGCCCCACTGCCCCTCAGGGATACCCCTAGAATCCTGAAGGAGGAGCAGCAGCCTTGCTCTGGGAACCTAACCTGTTAGTTCATCCATGGGTTAGGAGAGTGAATCCAGAGCTGCACTACAAACACATTCTAGAATTCTCCCAGGGATTCACGTCAAACCTTATCATGTGTAGATTCTACACGTTTGCTCGCCCTCTCCCCCCAGAATCTGGAAAGCATTTACACCACAGTTTTTCAGATATCATGGACAATATTTTAGTAATCACATCTACCATCCTTTCAGTACTCAGAGCTGTAATGCATTGGGGTCAGATCACTTGAATATATCATAGGTAACTAGGTATTCTTACTATCACATTAAGTATTTGGATATCAGTTCCATAATAGCCATTTTGCTTTTTCTCCTTTCCAGTTCAAAGAAAAGGGAAAGAGAACAAAAACAAAATAAATCTTGAGAGCTCTGTTCTCTCTTGTGATATCTTTTTTTTTTTTCTTTTTTGGAAGGGGAAGATAGGGCAATTGGGGTTAAGTGACTTGCCCAAGGTCACATGGCTAGGGTGTGTGTGTGTGTGTGTGTGTGTGTGTGTGTGTGTGTGTGTGTGTGTGTGTGTGTTAAATATCCTCCTGACTCCAGGGCTGGTACTCTATTCACTATGCCACCTATCACCCCTATTCCCAGTACATTTGCCTCTGTCTTTTCAGACCAGTTACCATTTTCTTCTTAGAATTGTTTCTCTTAGGTGGCTTAGTGGCTTAGTGAATAAAGCACCAGCCCTGGAGTCAGGAGGACCTGAGTTCAAATACAGACACTTGACACACTAGCTGTGTGACTTTGGGCAAGTCACTTAACCCCAGTTGCCCTCCACAAAAAAAAAAAAAAAAAAAGAATTATTTCTATTTGGGACTTTAGACCCTTGGTTCTTGAAAGATTCTCAGTTTTTCTGGTCTGATCCCCACTATGGAATTTAGTCCAAACCAATAGCATGCTGGAGCCAGCTCCTATCATACCCAAGAGCCGATTGTTATATTTTCAGAGTGAGAATTTACAACTCAGAAATCAGCAAATGCTACAAATCAGGTCTTGACCTATTGTTTTGTTGATTTTCAAGATTTAAGAAAGTAATGGACAAAATGTTTATAATGCAATTTAAACTTAAAAGTGTGTAATATACATATTTGTTCCCCCTAGGGAGCCAATTATTAAACATTTACCAGAACATCCTTGAAATTATTCTACCTGTGTTTTCTCTGAACACTGAAATCTATTCTCTCAAAATTTAGGGTTCATATCAGCCCAAAGTCACCAATAACATGTATACATGCCTGGTTTCAATTTGTTTCTTAAGCTCCTCATATATCTATTCTTTCTTGCTAAGGAACCCTACTGTATTCTCCAATTAAGAAACGGCTTCTGTTTCTGCTTCCATTGACCTTCAACCAAATGCTCTCCCCTATCTTTCCTACCTCTTATTCCTAGATTTACTAACATAAGCTTATTTTCCTTATGTATAATCTTGCCGTGCCCTCCCCCTTTTTATCCATCCTGATTCTTTTGACTAAGACATACCTAACTAGGGCCAAATTCTAGTCTTGGGTCTCATCCCACAAGATCTCAGTATGAAGGAGAACAAACTTATTTCCTTGAATTCAGATTATTAATTTATCTTGTTTGTTGTTTATATTTTTTGTGTAGATATGTGAGGCCACATATTTTTTTATTACTTTCTAAGATTTTGTCTCCTTTGAGCCTCTGTGTGTCTGCTATTCTTCCTGTATTATTGCCTCCCCAAATATTTCTAGCATAAGGTAAATGATTTGGGGTTCAAGTGTTCTCTCAGTGAGAATGGGATGCCTCAAGCTATATCCTCTAAAGACTTGATTGCCTTCCCACCAAATGCTAGTTACACAAATAAATCCAAATAGCAAATAAGCCCAACCCTATATCAAATAGAAATCAGAGTAGTTATACAGATCAGAATATACCAGGCAATATACAGGATGAACGAGCTCTCCCACTGCAAGCCAGACAGCTGCGCTCAACCAAGAGAGTACCCTATAAGCATCTTACCCAAGGGGAAATTTTCTGAATTTTCTAGTGCAACAACTTCGAAATCAGAGACATGTTGAGGTGCTGGTTCCTCTATATGTCAGCTTCTTCCTGAGGTCTTTTTTTCATTCTGCTGACCTTTCTCTCCAGAGAACCAGAAAGGAGAAACAGAACTCTTCTCTTCCAAGTTCCTTCCAAGTCTGCCCCCTCACTCAGACATGACGAGTCAATTAACCAAGTCATCATTCTCTCTACTGTGCAGAGTCTTATACAAATACCTGGGCTTAAACCCCAGTTACCTCCATAGATGACTATGATATAGGATGGGAGGGTGGCAGTAATACAGTTAGGAAACAATAAAGAAGGCTTGTAAAAGGGTAACATGAAATAAGGTTTGGGCTAGATTATCAAGGGCCTTAAATACTAAGCCAAAGAGTTTGCATTTTGTCCAATAGTGATAGCAGTGACCTGATCAGACTTATGCCTGAGGAAGAAAGAAGAGAAAAATAACCTATTAACTAACAGTCAGAGCTAGGATAATAGGATTTAGAAAGGACCTTAATGATCATGGAGTCTACCCCATCACCCTTACCCACCCACCCCAGCTCACTGTAAGATGAGAAAACTGAGACTCAGAAAGGTTAAGGGACTTGGCCAAGGTCACACAGGTGGTAAGAAGCAGGATTAGAATCTGGGTCTTCTGTCTACAAATCCAGTATCCTTTGCACTATGCAATGCTGCTTCTCAGTCAATAAGGCAGCGAGCTTCCCATGCCTCCACCTCACCCCCTCTCCCCAGGCAGACATACTTTAAGGTGGCAACGTCAAGCTTAAAATAGAAAATTGACTACAGACCACTAATCCATCCATAAGCATTCCTGCCCCTGCTCCACATTGACTTAGTTTTAAAATGTAGCATTATCTATGTTTTATTACGTTTTTATGTGTTTGGTTAAATATTTCCCAGTTACGTTTTCATCTGGTTTGGACACCACTCAGGAGTATTGCAGGTATGTTTGACACCTCTGCCTAAGTCTCTTTAGACTAGTGACCTTTGAGCTCCACACATCCAGTTGTGGTATCCTCTACCTGAAGGCTATCTTCTCAGGTTTTCAGTGGGAGCATAACCTACCCACAACATAGCAAAAAGAATTTTCTAACTGAGGAATGGCTTGGCTCAGTAGAGGGCGAGCTTCACATTACTTGAAGTGCCCAAACAAAGGACAGGACCCTGTGTCAGAGGGTCTGAGGATCAGACTTTGTGCCTCAGGTTGCTGCTGGATTGTAGGGCTTCAAAGATCTTTTCCTGTCCTGTGATTTTATAATTCTAAGAGATGGCTAGGGAACAAGACCTCCTCCTTTTCTCAGTTTTCTTATTTATAAAGTGAGACAATTGGACAGATCCATAGAATGTCGGAATTGGAAGAGCCCTTTATTGTTGAACTGTTTCAGTCGCGTCAGTTCTCTATGACTCTATTTGGGGTTTTCTTGGCAAAGATACTGAAGTGTGCTTACCATTTCCTTCTTCAGATTATTTTCCAGATACGGAAACTGAGGCAAACTGTGTTAAGTGACTTGCTCAGGGTCACACAACTAGTTAGTGACTGAGACCAGGTTTGAAGTCAGATACTCCTAATTGTAGGCCTTACACTCTATCTGCTTTGCCACCTAGCTGCCCAGAAGGAACCTTAGAACATAGAAATTGGCTTGCAAAGGACTTAAGTCTATAGAATATAGAATTTTAAAATTTCAATTCAATTTTAGTTTCACTTCTGCATATTCTCTCTCCCTCTTCCCTTCTCTCTCTCCCTTTATCTCCCCTGATGCTCCAATAAGAAAACTAGAGAAATAAAACCTACAACATAGAATCTTAAAGTTATAAAGTCTCTTAGAATATACAACATGATCATATCAGAATTAAAAACCTAGGAACATAGAACATTGGGATTAGAGATTAACATGAGTTCAAACTTATTTACAGATGAGGAAACTGTGTATTTTTCCCCCAGTACTTAGGGAGATTAAATAACTTTCCCAAGGACACTTAAATTGAGGTCTTCAGACCTTAAAGCAAAGGTGCTTCCTAGGCCTATCTAAAAATCCTAGGACTTGCAGACTCAGCCTTCCAAGCAGTGATTCAGGGGTCAAGGTTAAAGGGCAAATGAAAACTTGCCTAAAGGGGTAGCTGACTTCAGGCCTGCCTCCCCAAAGAACCACTCTCTTTCCTAAGTCTGTGGGGCCCTGAGTAATAAAGGCCAAGACCCTCCAGGGCTCAGAACAGGTTTTCAAGCTAGAATATCAATAATCAATAATAGTAATGTTAATTCACATTTAGGTAGCTAGTCAACACAATTCACAGCTGCAAACATTAGGTGCCAACTATGTGTAACTATGGCATGAGGTGCTGACTATATAAGACTATGGCATAAAGTCACAATTTTTATTTTATTTTATTTTTTAAAGTAAAAGTCTAAATGGTGACCAAGAAGTTGTATAAGGATGTAGGTGAAGCGCAGCGTCAGTCCCACTGGGAAGAAAAAAACTGACCTCAAACATTCTCTCAAGTGCCAACTTTTACTGTTCAGTCTTTTCAGTCGTGTCCAAATGTAGCTGCCCTAAAGTGCCAACTATGTGCAAATAGTTATTATAGGAGGGCAAAGTACTAAGGTAAATTTGAGGATCAAAAAAGTTAGTTTCCCCTGGATCCAGTCGGGAGATTGGGAAGAGCTGGGCTTCAGGAGAAATCTCAGCAGCTGAAAGGTTTCTGAGGGAAGGAGTCCATCCTCAGTGTGGGGGGACGGTCCCCAGCCAATAGGAGACCCAGGATGAGCAGGTCATTTAACAATAGTATCATCCCTGGAATGCCCTCCCTCCCCCTTGGCCACTTGAATTCCAATCCAACCCTTAAATAATGCCCAATTCAAAAGCTACCTCCCCCCCAATTCCCCTCAACAATAACTACTTCCCCCACTACCTCCTCTAGCCCTTTGTTTTCTATCTGAGACATTAATTAGGTGGTCTTTTATATTTGAGTTGACTGAGGCTGCAATCTGTTAGTGTATTAACCCCTTACTATTTTACCTTATGATTTCTCATCCTAAGTTGATACTTCCTCCCCTGCCTGATGCAGTGTTTTGTATATATTAAGTGTTTAGAAGTGTTTTTTGAAGAACGAATGAGACAGAACTAGGATTATTATCCCCATTTTACAGGTGATGCTCTGATTCCCCATTCCCCTCCCCCCTTTTCCCCCAAACTTCTAGTCTAGCTCTTTTCTTTTCTGGAGTTCTGGCCAGCAGGTCCCCACAAAAGAAGGAATGGCCCATTAGCTGGGAGAATAGCAAGGCCTGGAGGAATTCAAGATCTACTCACTCCCAGTTGAATAAGAATGGGGGCAAAACTTCAGGATTTGTCTCATAACCTGAAGCAGAAATCAGGGCAAGTCTGAGCTAAGAAGGGAGCTGAATGGTCCATTTCCATCCCACCAGAGGAGGGAGAAAATGTTTTATACACACACACACACACACACACACACACACACAGAGGTTAGTTAAAGTTTAAAACTTCACTGAGACTTTTGGGACACCTTCTGTGTATATATATTTATATAATTTACATAAATACATATAAAGTGCATGTGTGTGCCTATGTGTATATACTATAGGTACACAAATGTGTCTATACATATCTGAAGGAATTTGCTCATCTAAGGGAATATGTTCATGTGTATTCTGTTACCTATCTTTTTGACAATAGGGAGAGTTTCCAAATTTACTGGAAATTTTGTCTTCTGGATCGAAATACATTACAACCTTTTTTAAAGAATGAGAATTGTTTTTCCTTTTAATCTGTCATTTTGTCAAACTTTAGGAGTCAAAAGATAAATCTGAAAGATGAATTTAAATGAATAAATAGGCCAATGTGAAAACCACACCTGCACATAGTATGTGTAATATATTTATGTATCTATATTCATATAGATACATATATATGTATGTGTGTGTATATCTGTATACACAATTATAAAAGCACTGGATGTAGTTAGCATATTTTTATTTGAATCTTGCTTGTAGCATTTGCAATGTATCTCTGGGTAAGTCATTTAACCTCTTTTAACTGAAAAGTGAGAAGAATAATACTTTCATTTTTTCTTTATATCCTCAGCATCCAGCACAAAACCCTTCATGGGGCAATCAGTGTTAAATTTCATTCATTCAGTTGCTCATTCCAAAAACATTTATTTTGCACCTGCTGAATGCAAGGCACAATGCAAGATGCTGATAGAAATACAAAGTTTAGAGGAGAGCAAAGATACTTGGGAGAATTGTTTCATGTTTTGTCTTTGTTTCCCCAACACCTAGTACGGTCCCTGGTCCCTAGTTGCTAGAAGCCACTGATTGACCTGATAGATCCTTAGATCAGTATTGGATAATGTGTGTATTAAAGTGGTGCAACTACTCGGTCAGGTACTCCATGGCCTAGGAGAACCTTGCAGGTGGTAAGAACCTTGAGAGATGTGTGTTGAGTTGAATTCCTAGAGGAGGTGGCATTTAAGCTGAGCTCTCTGGGGCTTTGAAGGCTATGTAAGAATTCAACAGGAAGAAGTGGTTTGAATTGAGGCTGATGGAGGCAGGATGAGAGCCCACATCTGGTTTGTTGTTCTGTGTCCCCCACCCAGCAGCCTAAGAGGTCATAGGGGTCAGAAGGTTTCTAGGTAGAAATCTCAGGGATTAAAAAAAAGAAAAAATTTCACTTGATTTGAGGGACAAGGCCTCTAAAACCTTCTTAGGGAAAGTCAATCATGCCAGTCATTAAATAAGGAATCTTGATCCATGACTTCTGGAAAATAGATTCTGGTTTTCCCCTTCCTTTAGATTAAGCCTTTTTTCCTTTTTTCATCACCATCCTCAATAATAAAGGGCAGGTGGTGGCAAAGTGGATATTGTATAGGGCCTAGAGTCAGGAAGACTCATCTTCCTGAGTTCAAATCCAGCCTCAGACACTTTCTGTGTGATCCTGGATAAGTCACTTAACCCTGTTTGACTCAATTTTCTCATCTGTAAAATAAACTGGAGAAAGAAATGGCAAACAGTATCCTTGCCAAATGGGGTCATGCAGAGTTATGTATGACTGAAATGCCTGAACATAGAAACCCAATAATAAAAAGGTTGGATTATTATTTTTTCATTTTTCAATTAACAAGCATTAGAAAAAATAATAATTCTTCCCCTCTCCCCATTCCCTTTCAGGAAGCCAGGTTGCAGTGGAGAGAACATTGGACCTAAAGGATAATAAGCATTTATATAACACCTATTATGTACAGACGCAGCACTAAGTTATTTTTAAAAATATTATCTCATTTGATCTTTATAACCCTGCAAAGTAAGTGCTATTAGTCCTATTTTACAATTGAGGAAACTGAGGCAGGCAGAAGTGAAATGATTTGCCCAGGGTCACACAGCCAAGAAGTATTTGAAACTGGAATTGAACTCAGGTTGTCCTGACCCAGAGCTCTATCCCACTATCCCACTATCCCACTACCCCTCTCCCCCCCCCCTCAGAGCTCTATCCCATTGTGCCACCCAGTTGCCTGAAGTCAGGAAGTCTTGCATTCAAATATGGCCTCAGACTTGACAATGACTAGCTGTGTGACCCTGGGCAAGTCACTTAACCTGCCTGCTTGAGTTTCCTCAAATGTGAAAAAGAGATAATAATAGTACCTACCTTCCACAGTTGTCCAGAGGACCAAATGAGATATTCGTAAAGCACTGTGCCTCCTGCCTCATAGTAGGGACTTAACAGATGCTTGTTTTCTTTTTTCTTTCCTTCCTTCCCTCCTTCCCCTCCCTTAAGGGCAAATTTTTAAAAAGCAAACAAAAGTCCTCAAGAAACAGCTGCATAGTTTGGAAAAACAAATCCTCACATTATCTATGTACTAAAATTTATGTCTCTTTTTAGAGAACAAGCTGAGAGGGCCAGTGAAGCCTTTCCTTAGAAAAGGAGAGAACCAGGGCTTCATTCAGGCCCTTGGCCTCCCTGCCTCCTTCCATGCCCAGCACTAGTCCCAGAACCTCTCTTGTTCAGTGTACTGACATCATTAGAAGATATCCCTGTGTGGGGTGCAGGACCCCAAAAATCTCCTACCCAAGAAAAATCAAAAGTCAGGGGCAGCTTGAAGAAGGAACAGGAAGTTTTATTCTCTTCCCAGGCAGTAAGAGGGCAATCCTCTCCCTGGTGGGGATCAAGGAGAGGAGGCTCGTTATAAAAGGCAGTACAAGAATTTATACCCTAATGCAGTCAAGCCTCTTTCCCCTGGCTGTCCCTTCTCCCACTGACTGGGAGGTGGGCTCTCAGTCTTAGCGTGAAATCTAAACCAATGACGGATAACAATGAAGCCCTCCACTATCTCCTATTGGCAGGGAGGTGGGACAGGGAGCCAAGGTATCATCCACGGTCTTACCCGGTAAATGCTAAAGCAATGGAGGGGAAAAGGTCACACGCAAGGGTGGAGGTCAAAAACTCCTAAAAGAGGCCTAATACTGATGACAGCAAGGGAAGTGGGGAAGGATCCTAGGTTGTATAAAACCAGGACTCAGGTCTGTCCTTCCAGTAGCTCAGTCTTACAAAAGTCTATCTCTGGTTTCCAGATAGTTTCTCTCCCTTCTCATTCTGAGGAACTCTCCCTTCTCATTCTGAGGAATCTTCACAGAGGGTGCAGAGAGTGTACCCCGCTCATCCCCAAACGGTAGCTTAGCACAGTAAAAATCAGCCTGGTGTTAGAATGAGGAGCCCTGAGTCCAAAAGTTGTGATACTTTCCTGTGACTCTGGACAAGTCCTTTCTGGTCTAAAACAGGAACAAAAATTCTTTCATGACCTATTTGGGCTATAGGATTTAGAGGTAGAAGGGACTTTGCTGTTCAGTTGTATCTAACTTTTTGTGACTTCATTTGGGGTTTTCTTAGCAAAGATACTGGAGTGGTTTGCCATTTCCTTCTCCAACTCATTTTACAGATGAGGAAACTGAAGCAAACTAGGTTTAGTGACTTGTCCAGGGTCACATAGCTAGTAGGTATCTGAGGCCAGGTTTGAACTCAGGTACTCCTGATTCTAGACCTGGCACTCTATCCACTGAACCACCAAGCTGCCCATAGGAGAGACCTTAGAGTTCCTCTATCAAGGGTTCATAACCTCGGGTCCATGAATTTGCATTTTAAATATTTCAATAACTATATTTCAACATAAAATTGGTCTCCTTTGTAATCCTATGTATTTAATTTTATACATTTGAAAGCATTATTCTGAGAAGGCATCCACAGGCTTCACCAGACTTGCCAGGAGTGTCTGGGATACCAAAAAAGTTAAGAAACCGTCACATAGTTCAACCCTTTCATTTAAAAAAATTATTTGTATCTTTTGTTTTAATAATAATAGTAACAACAACAACAACAACAATAATAATAATAGTTAAACGTTTACATAGCACTTTCCATGTGCCAGGCAATGTGCCAAGCATTTTACAATTATTATCTCATTTGATCTTTACAAAAAGGTAGGTGCTATCACTATACCCATTTTACAGATGAAGAAACTGAGGCAAAGAGAAGTCAAATGACTTGCCCAGGATCATATAGTTAGTAAGTGTTTGAGACCAAATTTGAACTCAGGTCTTTCTGACTCCAGGCCCAGAGCTCTATTCCCTATGCCACCTGGTTTTGACATCACCTTCCTTTCTAAATAAGCCCCTCCACCTTCCCTTGCTCATTGAGTTACCCCCTGTAACAAAGAATAAAAAAGAAGGGGGTGGGGAAGAAATTCAGCAAAACTGTCTGGCTACTTATCTATGTCTGTGTGTGTGTGTGTGTGTGTGTGTGTGTGTGTGTTCCTCTAGTATTTCATAGTCCAATCTTTTATTTCTAAAAAGAACCTACTGCTTTGGAACTAGGCTAGTCAGAATCACACAGATTCAGTTTTACTTTTTTTTTTTTTTGCTGATGTCATTCTTTCCACTTACATTGTTTTCCTGCCAATGCTTTTGTTTTACAGATGAGAAAACTGAGGCCTCCAATCCTAGACCAAAGCCTCATTAACTGTCAACTGGACTATGAGATTCATCAAGTATTTCTATGGCACCTAATATGTTCCAGGTACTGTACTAGGTGCTGTGAATTAAAAAACAAATAGGAAACATATATACACATATGTGTATATATACATACAAATATATATACACATGTATGTGTGTATCTATCTATATGTGTGTATATATGCATATATATTTGCTTGAGTAATTAGCATGCATGTAGACAAGTATATTAAAAAAGTAAGTACAAAGGAACATAGTTATGTAGTGCCACTATGTGTGTCCACATCCTGTTTTTTCTACTGGACTAGGAGCTCATGGAGGGCCGTTCTTACTCATCTTTGTTTCCTGTATGACACCTAGACACAGATGAAGGTAACTTCATCTGAAGCTCTCCTTCCTTTCTTGGTTAAACTCTTTGAGAAAGCCATCTAGACTCAAGTGCTTCTACTTCCTCTCCTCTTACTTGCTCTTTTTTTTTTTTTTTTGGCTTTTTTGGAGGGGGGAGGGCAGGGGAATTGGGGTCAAGTGACTTGCCCAGGGTCACACAGCTAGTAAGTGTTAAGTATCTGAACTCAGGTCCTCCTGACTCCAGGGCCAGTGCTCTATTCACTGCACCAGCTAGCCACCCCTCTCACTTGCTTCTTTTTTTTTTTTTTTTTTTTGTTTGTTTTACAAAAGATTTTATTAAAG
>CM053595.1:51511461-51543941 GCA_028646575.1 Pseudocheirus occidentalis | reverse complement strand
TTCAATTCTCCCATTTTAGAAAGGGAGAAACCGAGGTCCAAGAAGTCAAGAGACTTGCCGCTAATAATGTAGGGAAATATCAGCCAGCATTAGAACTCTGGTGCCAATGTGGACTCACAGACGCTTACTGTGTGACCCTAGGTAAGTCACTTAACCCTGCTGGCCTCAGTTTCCTCATCTGTAAAACGAACTGGAAAAGGAAATGGCAAACCATTCCATTATCTCTGCCAAGAAAACCCCAAATGGGGTCATAAAGAGTGAGACATGACTCAAAGGATTCAAATCTAGTACCCTTAATTTCTACAAGTTACATGATGCTCCGCGAGTCCCTTAAAGTAGACGAGCCTTTGCTTCATCAGGAAATGTATTCATCCAACAAACATTTTTATTAAGCATCTACGGTTTATGTCACAGGCCTCAAAGGGTTACTGAAAGTACTTCTAAACATTAACTACTACTACTAGGTAGGAATAGGGCTAGACCTGGAGGGAGAAAAACCTGTGTTCTAATGCTGCTTCCATGCCTGTGACCCTCTGTTTTGGGTTCCTCATCCATAAAAGAAGTGGGCTGGCCTTGAGAGCCTCTTAGATTTCTTCCAGTTCCAAACTTGGGACCTTTCTAAGACTTAAGACTTCAGGAAAAGTTTGTTGAATGAATGAATGAATGAATGAATGAGTACAGCTCAGCTCAAACTTTCCTCAATCTCCTCGGGGAAAGGGGGCCCAGCCCTCCCCCCTTACCTCAGTTAAAAGAAGCTTTGTTTCCCAGGGGGATTTGTTAATGGACAGACTCCCGGAGCAACTAGGAGGAATTTTACTTTTATAAAGTACTTACTCATGGAACAGGACCTACTGGATCCTGGCAATTAGAAGTGGTCCACAATGCAACCAGAGCTTTCTGAATGTAGCAAAGCACTTTTGCTTCTCGGGTGGGCCAAGCCCAGGAATGCATTACCAAGCATACAAACTACTAGCGATGTGATTAACCCTCTTTCACAGACGTCCAAGGTCACACTGATAATAAGTTGCAGAGGTGCTGAGGCTGACTTGAATTCAATTTTTCTAACTTGGCTTTTTAAACTATTAAAGGAAAAGGTTCCTGCCCTCCAAGAGGTTATGATCTAGCGTTAGGGGGAGGGGAAAAGAGAGGGAGAAGTACCTAATGTAAGTGGTAACTGAGGAAGGGGGAGGGGCCGGACTCGGAAGGTCGGATCAATTAGTAAAAGGGGCAGGGTCTAGCAGTCTGGGGACCAGATCAGCGGTGGAATTAGGAACTGAGAGTGAAGATCACCGTTAACAGCTCCAATTTCTGGAGCATTTTAAGACGTATAAAGCATTTTCCCTTTCGGCAACCCCAAGGAGGGTCTACCTTTGGGTGAAGTCAGTACTGTACACTTATTATCGCCATTTTACAGATGAGAAAACTGAGGCCCTGCTGGCCTGGGAGCCTTGCCCAAGGTCACGCTCCTGCCCACTACTCCAAGGGCCTTCTCCGCGCCGCGCTCCGTGGCACTCGCTCCGTGGCACGGCAGGAGGCTCTTTCCTGCCGGATCTCACAGAGACCGGACGGGCAGACTATCGAGGTTTGTTCAGGTGTGGCCCCGCCACTACCTCCGCTGTGCACCGCGGGCAAGTCCCTTCCCCTCTCTGGGCCTCAGTTTCTCCCTCAGCCAAACGAGGGACCCGAGCTCCAGGAGAGATGATCCCTGCGGTCCCTCCCATGGCAACGTTTCTTCTTCAGCCCCTGCACACGCCTCGCTCAGCCCCCACCCCTCCCTCGGCCCTGACCCGCTTCCCAGGATCCCAACCCGCCCCGAGATCGGGCACCCCTCCACTTCCGGCAGTGCCCACATGCTGCGGGCTCGGTCCATCCCACCCGCCCGGGCCCCCAGCGACCGACTCACCCCGGCGGACGGGCGGTGGGGCCCCGGCGCCGGCCCGGGCTCCGGCTCCCGGCTCGGGCTCCGGCTCCCGGCTCGGGCTCCGGCTCCCGGCTCGGGCTCCGGCGGCAGCAGCAGCTGTGGTGGTAGTGGCGGTGGCGGTGGCGGCGGCAGCAGCGCCGGGGCAGCCCCGCGCCAGGGGTTCTCCGCTCCAGGCACTGAAGCCGCTCCGGCTGCGGGGGCCGCAGAGCCGCGGAGGGGGCGGGGCCACGCGGAGACCCGCCAGGGGAGGGGGAGGGGAGCGGAGCGGAGGAGGAGGGGGCCGGCAGCGGCCGGCGCTGCTGAGTCATGTGCCTGGAAAGTCAGGAATGGATCCGCAGCCCTAGGATCCTGGTGTACGCGGCAGTCACCGCGGCCACGCCGCCACGTGCCAGGGCCGCTGTCCCCATTTTACAGATGGGGTGGGCATGGCCAGTTCCTTGCTCCTCACACGCCGTTGGACTTTCTCTCAGCTCTCCCCAGAGTGGCCATGCACATACACATCCCTGCGCTCGCTCATCGTATGCGTTGTATGCCTTCTGCCTCCTGTGTCATCAGAGGGACCACACACGTGCTCACTTCCTGCATGCAGCATTACGGACCATACAGAGTTTTCCCATATACACCACATACACAATACTTACAAGTGTCATGCATGTACATGTTATACGCATTTTCCCTCATGTCACCAAAATGATACCATATGACTGCTGTGCTCCTTTCCCTCACTATCATTAAAGTGACCACACAGATTCTTTCCTATATATATATATATATATATTTATATGAATATAGTATTGTATATAATTACAATCATCACACATGTACACCTTTCCCATCTACATCCATGTGTTGCACATCATGAAATTATCATGTGTTCTTCCCCATATATGATAGTGATAATGCACGAGGGCCTTTTCCCTCATGTATTATTAAAAATAATTACATGTTGTACCCTTTTCCTTCGTATATCATCAGAACAATCTTACGTGTTCTTTTCCTTACATTTTATTACAACAATCTTACACGTTGTATTCATTCTCCCTCACATATTAGGGGTGACCATACATGTCCCTCACATATTATTGAAGTGACCATTCATGGCTTTTTCCCTTGTATTTCATTACAATGGCTATACATGTTGTATACTTCCTGTATCATGAAGGATCATACGTGTTTGGGTACCTTTTCTGTCATGTAGCCATTTGTGTTCTTTCTCTAAGATATCATTGGAAAGATCACCTATGTTGTGCTCCTCTCCCTTGGGGATCTTTATGATGCATCCCACCATTAGAATGTAAGCTTCTTGAGGGTCTGGACTGGTTTCACTTTTATATCCCGTGGGACTTAGCAAAATGCCTAAGCATTTAATAAACAGCTTCTTGACCACAGGACGGCCTGTATTTCACAGCTTGGTCCTAGGGGCCTGAGATGTGCAGCTGGGACAGTTTGCCAGCTCACCTTGTCCTATAGGGAACAGACCAAAGATTCAAACCCCTTTCTCCAAACTCAGTTTTTTCTACTATAATTGCACTGTCACTTTAGAAAAAAACAAATCCTGGGTACAGCTTGCAAAGCCTAAATTCAAGAAAAATAAAATACACTTAGAAGAGGGTTTGAAAAAATATTCATTTCATGGTGCCAAGAATATGATCGCCATTAGAACCCTAATTTAGGATTTGCCCAGGAAAATTGTACTCCTTCAGCTGACAGAAACAACTTGTATTAGCACCTAGTAATAGATGATAAATAGTTAAAATGGGAAGCTAGAAGCTCCTCACAGCCCCCACCCTTCCATGTTTTTCTCCCTTGGCATTGCCTAGCAGCATGGAACTAGGCCTCAGGGAAGCCTGGAATTTCCTGGCTTTCACTCTATGGGAAGATGTCCTGAGGTGTCTCCTTTGACAAGGCCTTGTGTTCCAAGGTCTAAGAGCCTAAGATTCGTTGATCCTAACTGTGCTTTCACTTGCTGTTCAATATACTAACTAAAGCAATAGTCTCTACACCTTTACTTTGCAGCCTCTTTCCTTCATAAGCTGATTCTAATGGCACTTTACAGAGGAGTGCAGACATTATTTGAGAAGGTGACTGCTTAACAAGGTTCTTAGTCTGAGGTCCATGAATTTTAAAAAATATATTTTTAAATTACTGTATTTTACTATAATTGGTTTTCTTTGTAATCTTAAATATTTTATGTATTTAAAAACATTATTCTTGGGGCAGCTAGGTGGCGCAGTGAAGAGAGCACCAACCCTGGAGTCTGGAGGATCTGAGTTCAAATGTGAACTCAGTTAACACAAAAACTAGGCGTGTGACCTTGGGCAAGTCACTTAATCCCAATTGCCTTACCTTTCCCCCCTCCAAAAAAAAAATTACTCTGAGGAGGGGTCCACAGATTTCACCAGACTGCCAAAGAGGTCTGCTGTGACACATATGAAAAAGATTAAGAACCCCTCCCTGGATTAAAAAGATGGTATTCTTTGTATAATTGTTCTTCAGTCTGTTCATGAAGGAAAAAAAAAATTAGTCCTCTTCCTTTGTAGTCATGCCCCCTAATCCACGTTTCCAAATTGCTGATAAATTGGGAAGGGGTGGGACAGAACAATGAATACTAAAGCAATTGGACTAAAGGCCTCTAAAACCTCAGGTCTGGCATTTTGTAATTCTAAAGTGTGAACACCATTCTAGCTTCTTGATCCCCCTCTGAAGCTATATAACCACAAAATATTGGACCTGGGAAGGACCACAGAATACAGAATGACAAAACTGGGAATGACCTTAAAGAATGTAGAACTCCAGTCCCACACATCCAGATGCCTGCTAAAAAAATCTTCATTTTGGTGTCTTGGCTCAGCTGGTACAGCCTCCATGTGAAAGAAATGAAGGAGCTTGCTTCAGGGAGACATATGTAAGGGAACACCTTGGAGAGGCTATGTATGCATGGGTATTGTGTAACTGGTTTGAGTTGGCAAACTACTTGGCTGAAAAGAGCCTTTTTCAGTTGACTGTGTAACTAGAATTATCAGCATCTTCAGCAAGGCCCGCCTTCTTGAGCCTGGTTACTTTTGCCCTACAGCACCTGGCAAGACACCATACTGTTAAGGGAAAGACCTTAGGTTCTCCTCTTCCTCTGAGGCTATAGTACCCTAGAGAAATAGGCCCCCAGTCCTTTGGTCTCTTCCTTCAGTTCTTTTCCATCCAAGGTGAAGGTAGTGGAGTTTCCAGCCTTGGGAGTGTCCCAGGAGGTCAATCCACAAGAAACTGAGGGTCAAAATCCAGGCCAGGTTTTTTGAAGTCAGGGCATCATTCATGCCCTAAGGAGCAAACAGAAATATTCACAAATGACCTTATGGACCTCAGTCCAATGGAAGGATCCACCTGGCAGTCATACCTTAGCTGAACATGAACCTAGTGGGGTTAATGCTATGTAGGAACTAAGCTAAGCTCTAAGTTTATCCCCCTAGAGACCAAGGAGAATATGTCCCACCCTCAGAGGTGGAGGAGGAGTGTTTGTACTCTTGTCTTTATTCTACCATTAAAGTAAATACACCTTTGTAAAAATAAATAAACAGACAAATAAATAAAAGGCAAGCCAATTAATGTTCTGGTTAAATGCAACTGGGGTACTAGATAATGGGGAAACACAACCATCTGGGGCTCACACAGGTGGCAGTAAAGAGGAGAGATGTCCCAACCCCTCAAGGTTCCCTCTGGAACATGTGATGGGCAGATGTAGCCTAGCCTGCCTCTGGGAGACGGCTAAAGCATCCTCACTTCATTTAACCCATGTACATGGTAGGATATGGTATCTTTGAGTGTTCAACGCTGCCATTTCAAAATATCTCTATCCCTAGTACCCAAGCAGTGAGTCAGGCTCATAGTAGGTGCTTAATAAATGTTGGAAATAAATTGAATAAAAAACATACAATGTCAGAACCAAAAGGGACCTTAGAAATCTCTTGTTTTCCCTAAATCCTTCATTTTACAGGAAAGGAAATGGGCCCAGAAAGAAGTGATTTGATTAAAGATGTGAAAATCCTGTTGGGAAATTGAGAGGTGGGATATTATAGTACATAGAGCATTAGGCTTAGAATTAGAAAGGCCTGGGTTCAAATACTGCCTCAGTTACCTACTAACTGAGTAATCCAGGGCAAATCAATCATCCTATCTGAACCTATTTCCTTATGTGTTTAAAAACAAAGAATGAAATTCAATGACTTTAGAAGTCCCTTTCACCTCTAAATCTATGAGTCTATGAAAAGAAAGATTGTAAAATATATTTCATATATTTTAAGGGCAAGTCTGCAGATGCAGTGAGAAGCAAGGGAGAAAACTTTAGCTCTTAAATGGAGAAAAACCAACAGCTGCATCTCTAAGGTCTGTGCTTTATCTGGAGAAACTAAAAATGAGATGAGGAAAAAAAATGTTTTTAATTAAAATGAGATGTGGGAAAAAGTACAGAAAGACACATATCCCTGGATTTGTTCCTCCAGAGACCATTAAATGTCCCTAACTAGATCTCAAAATCTCAAAGATGCTTTTCAACAGCTCCCATGATAAAGGTGTCCTTCAACATCTGTTCTTTTGTAAAAAAAAAAAAAAATTTAAATTACAGGAACAATGAAACACTATGACCTTTGTACAATTTTTTCTATAAGTGTAGATCATGCTAAACTCAATTGTCTGTGATTGGTTGCTTTGTTGTCCTGACTAATTTATTTATGTGAAATTTAGAAAGCTTTATCCTGCGGAAGATACAGATATATTGATTATAGTTGATCAAACCCTTTATTGAGTGGGGAGGAACCTTAGAAAAGGAGCATCAGAACACAAAACATCAAATGTTTAAGCTGGAAAGGAGGAGAAAATAATGCATAGGATGTTAGCACTTGAAGGAAATGTCAGAAATGAAATTTATCTGAAATGTTAGCTATATTATCTAAGGGAAAAGCAGTTTCCACTGAAAATTCAATTAAATAAACATTTATGGAAGAAAAAAAATGAAAGCTAGGAAGAAGAGGACTCAGGATGTACTAAGACCTGCAGTAGCCTGGTAAAGAGCAGGGATGCACTAATATAATTGTCAGTGTCCATAGCTTATTTCCTCCTCTAGGGAAGAACTGACATATTCATCTTTGTATTCTCTCTAGTGCTAGCACAAGGGCCTTGGTAGGCCCAAGGAAATGTTTTGCTAAATGAATGAGATGAAAATTAGGCACAGAATCTATTGAGCAATTATTTGAGTGTGTCCAGGTCTCCTCCTTCCTTAAAAACAAACAAATAAATAAAACCACTTTTCATTTGCCCCTTCCTTCCCTTCAGTCTATTAGGCCGAAAAGGATACACCTAGGAATTATTCTGGGTTCTTGTTGCTACCCTTTCATAAGAATATTGTTCATAACAGGACTATAACAATGACAGGGGGAATAGAGCTTTTTTCCCCAGGGTGCTGACAGTAGGGTGGTATGATTTCTTCTAGGATGCAGTGGGACACACTTCCCCACAGGAAGAGGCCCTCACACGGACTGCCATCCCCATATGTTTGTCTTTCAGCGTTTTAAAAAATATATATTTAATTTTTTATTTAAAAATAGTTTATTTTTAATTTATGGGCTAAAACAAGCATTTTCATATCAGTATAATAAGAAAAAACGATTGCATATGAGACTGCAAATCTACTGTGTATAACTTGCTATTCCTGTTAAATATACAAGGTTATCAGGTAAACTTCTTTTTTCATTTTTCTTCCCTCCCTTACTCTCCCCATCCCACTGCCTTAGAGATGACCACCATTAGATGCAAATAGGTATATACATATATATATACACATATAAAATTATAAAATTATTCTATATATATTTCTATTTATCAGTTCTTTCTCTGGACGCAGATAGAATCTTTCTTCATATGTCCTCTTTAGTTAATTTGGGTATTTATAATGGTCCTTCTTTTCTGTTTTTCAGCAATTACTTGGCCTGTACCACCTTGTAGGACAAACCTTATCCTTAGCACATTCACTCAGGTCCCATCCCTGTATTGCCACCTTCCTTCTGACCCCAGTGTTTACAAAGATCCAATTGTTCCCTTCTTTTCTCATGGTTATACTTATTGTTGGACTGTGGACTGTCTTTTCTGTTGCCATCTCTCCCCTTTGTCCCTACACACACACACACACACACACACACACACACACACACACACATACACCAAGTGTATTTGCCCTAGACAAAAATATTCTGTTTTAGCTCTAGTGAACCAATCAATCAGTCAATAAGCATTTATTAAAGGCCTATTATGTGACTGTGCTAGGCCCCAGTGATTCAAACAAAGGCAAAACACAATCCCTGCCCTAGAAGAGCTCAAAGTATAATGGAGGAGACAACATATAAACTGTATACTAACAAGATATACAACTGTATCCCAACATGTGATAATTTAGAGGCAATCTAAGAGGGAAGGTGCTAGAATTGTAATGTAGTTTTCCTATACCAAGTGTTCCTACAGATAAGGCCTTTATTATGACAATAAAAAGTCATCAGTTGGATTTAAGTGAGGCAGAACTGCACAAAGTTATCAGTTGGATTTAAGTGAGGCAGAGCTGCACAGAGTCAGGGCTGCTTGGGGCAGACATCCCTTTAACTCCCTGATGGGTTTGAGGCCTGTCAGTTACCCTCTACCTGGGTTAGCCCAGTTGCTGAGACAGTTTTACCAGTGTGTGATCACTGCCCTTGCTACTGCTTCATGGAGTCACAGATGATAGTTGGATGGAAGATGGTTATCAAAAGTGGATAAGCAACCCTGAAAAGGGCTCAGCAAGTCTTCACACCAGAGCACCTCCATACACCCTGAAGAAGAAATCACTCCCCACACCTGTCTGTGAGCATCCAATGAAAAGACGTCTGTAAAGTGCTTTGTAAACCTTTAAGTTCCACATTGATGTATGTTACTATTACTTTTGCAAAATATTAAGCCAGGATTGCCACCCAATAAGAAGGCCTTTGTTTGGGGTGGCTAGGTGGTGCAGTGAGTAGAGCACCGGCCCTGGAGTCAGGATGACCTGCATTCAAAATCCAGCCGCAGACACTTGACACACTAACTAGCCCTGTGACTTTGGGCATGTCACTTAACCCCAACTGTGGTCTAAAAAGCAAAAAAAAAAAAAAAAAGAAAAAAAAAAGGACTTTGTTATGAATTTAAGTTGTCTCCTGATATAAGGTAGGCACAGGCTCTTTAAGACCACTTAGAAGGATTATTGATTGATTGATATTAAGTGAGTGAGTCCTGGCTCCTTATGAACCTGAGTCACATCCTTCTACTTTATAAAGGAAGACTGTGTCTAGTTTCTCTTCTCCAATTATCAACCACATAATTTCCAAATTAATCTTCAAAAACCTATGTCATTCCCTAGCTAAAAAAATCTTCAGTGGCTCCCTACTGCCTCTAGAATAAAATTGTGTTGTTGCTGGGTTGTGTCCAACTCTTCATGACCACATTTGGGGTTTTCTTAGCAAAGATACTGCAATGGTTTGCCATTTTCTTCCCCAGCTCGTTTTACAGATGAGAAAACTGAATTAAGTGATTTGCCCAGGTTCACACAGCTAATAAGTGTCTGAGGCCAGATTTGAACTCTGGAAGAAGAAGGTCTCTACCTAGCTGCCTAGGATAAGATATAAACTCTTTAGCCTGGTATTTGAAGCCTTATACAATATGACTCCCACCTACTTTTCAGTCAATCAAAAAGCATCTATTAAATGCTTACCATGCTAAGCACTGAGCATACAAATGTAAGGGAAAAGTATCTCTGCATCCAAAGCTCCCTTACTTCTTTTAAGATGTAGCTCAGGGTTTTTTAAATATTCTTTATTATATGGGATGGTTCTGAGTGTGGCAGTGTGAAAAAATACAATGGGAAATTTAGAGGATGTAAAAAAAAGATATTAATAAACATTTATTTTTTAAAAATACGGCTCAGAGCCATCTGCTGCATGAATCCTTTCCTGATTCCTCTGATGTGTGTGTGTGTGTGTGTGTGTGTGTGTGTGTGTGTGTGTGGTGTGGTGTGGTGTGTGTGTGTAATGGGAGTCTGGTGCCTGTGCTAAGTGACTCTAATGATATCTCCTCACATGGAGAAGCTGAGGAGCCTACTTTCTGTTTCCAGGAGTACAGGGAAATGAAAGTGCCTTGGAAAGGCTATGGAGCACATGCAGACTTTCTGTAACTGGTTCTGGTCTGCTCACTATGAAGTAAATGAGAAATTCTTTGACTGTGGAAGTTTTCAAAAAGGTCTGGCAGACTATGGGAAGATGGTGGTGTGTAAGGATGTAGAGGATCCCAGATCTCCTACAAATCCCCTAATGGGGATTAGAAATGCACCAGTCTTGAAAAGAAATTAGAAGAATCATCTGTAGACTCTTCCATCCCAGAGATTCACAGAACACCTCTGGAATCTTATGAAGACCCTGAGATAGATAAGCCTGGTGAGTGGAAAGCAGAGCACAGGAGAACTCTGAAAAGTTTCAGGTGGCATCTGTTCATCATCAATGGTCCAGTCCAGTGGTATGAGAAAGGCTCTAGGCAAAGACCAGACTAAAACATCTGCCTTCTTCCAGGCCTGCCCTTTCAGACATCTTTATAAAGAAAGCATGCCCAAACAAAGTTCAGCACCAGAACAGCCCTGGAATCCCTTGAAGGAGAGGCCTAGTCTTGGCCACCATGCTCAGGACCAGTCAGGTCCTGTCCATCAACATTCAGTTATGAAGTTTGACCCAAGCAAAGACCTTCCCACCTCCCCAATCTATATTTTCAATCTGATGATATCATAAAACCAAGGAAAGCAGAATACCATAAGGAAATACCTTTTTTTAAGAGATGCCTAGGGATAAACCCTGAGGAAACTAGCTACCTAACAAGTCCAAGTAAAGCTTCAGATAAAAAAAGTATAATCCTTGAAACAAAAATTATAACATTACTTAGAAGTGAAATAAGAGATATAAAATGGAATAGCCAGGGAGGAAAAAATTGCAAGAAGAATTGCTCCTTTAGAATAGACAATGGAAAATCTCACCAGTAGAACTAAACGTCTCCTAAATTAAAATGGGCCAGACAGAAAACAATGACTCAGTAGGACAACAAAAGATATAAAAACAAAATTTAAAGATTAAAAAAAATGGAAGAAAATCTAAGAAATATTATATGAGGGGAAAAGAAAACCAGCACTTAATTTTTTAATAATTAATTTATTTATTTTTAGTTTTCAACATTCATTTCCATAAGATTTTGAGTTTTAAAATTTCTCCCTTTCCCTCTTCTCTCCTCTCCCTAAGACAGCATGCAGTCTGACATAGGCTCTACTTACACATTCGTATTAAACATATTTTCACTTTGGTCATGATGTAAAGAAGAGTTAGTGGGAGGAACCACAAGAAAGAAGAAACAAAACAAAGCAACAAAAGAAAATGAAAGCAAATAGCCTGCTTCCATCTGCATTCAGACTCCAAAGTTCTCTCTCTGGATGAGGTCGGCATTTTCCATTGTGAATCTTTTGGAGTTGTCTTATATCCTTGCATTGCTGAGAAGAACTAAGTCTATCAAAGTCAGTTATGACACAACGTGAATGTTACTGTGCACCATGTTCTCCTGGTTCTGCTCATTTCACTCAGCATAAGTTCATATAAGTCTTTCCATGTTGTTCTGAAGTCTACCTGCTCACCATTTCTTATAGCACAATAGTATTTCATTGCATTCATATACCACAACTTGTTCAACCATTCCCCAATTGATGGACATCCTCTCAATTTCCAATTCTTTGCTACCACAAAAAGAGTTGCTATGAACATTTTTATACGTGTGAGTCCTTTTCCCATTTTTATGATCTCTTTGGATGCAGACCTAGAAGCGGTATTGCTAGGTCAAAGGTATGCAGTTTTATAGCCCTTTGGGCACAGTTCCAAATTACTTTCCAGAATGGTTGGATCAATTCACATCTCCACCAACAATGCATTAGTGTTCCAGTCTTCCCACATCTCCAACATTTATCTTTTTCCTGTTTTGTCCCGTTAGTAAATCTGATAGGTGTGATATGGTACCTCAGAGTTGTTTTGATTTGCATTTCTCTAATCAATAGTGATTTAGAGCAGAAAACAAGCACTTATTAAGTGCCTGCTATATATCAGGCACTATGCTCATTGCTTCACAAATATGATCTCATTTGATCCTCTCAACAATCCTGGGAACTAAGTACTATTATTACTATTTCACAATTGAAGAAACTGAGACAAAGTTTAAGTGAGTTGCCCAGAGTTACAGAGCTAGTGTTTAAGGCCAGATCTGAACTCAGTCTTTCTTACTCTATCACCAGGCCATCGACTCCCCAGAAAAAACAACTGACCTAAAAAATAGGTCAAGAAGAGAAAATCTTAGAATTATCAGAGTATCTGAAAATCAAGAACCCCCCGAAAAAGTTTTTATATCCTTTTTGAAAAAATTAGAAATGAAAATCACTCCAAATTCTTAGACCAAGTAGTCAAAGTAATATAGAAAGAATTCCTTAGTTATCTCCTGAAAAAACTTTAAAATGAAAACTCCCAGGAATGTCATAGCCAAAATCCAGAGTTACAAGATCAAAGAAAAAAAAGTACTAGGGGCAGCTAGGTGGGCAATAAATAGAGCACCAGCCCTGAAGTCAGAAGGACCTAAGTTCAAATCCAGCCTCAGACACTTAACACTTACTAGCTGTGTGACCTTGGGCAAGTCACTTAACCTGAATTGCCTTGCCTTACCTCCACCAAAAAAAAAGAAAGGAAGAAAAGAAAAGAAAAGAAATGGAAAGGAAAGGAAAGGAAAGGAAAGGAAAGGAAAGGAAAGGAAAGGAAAGGAAAGGAAAGGAAAGGAAAGGAAAGGAAAGGAAAGGGAAGGGAAGGGAAGGGAAAGGAAGGGAAGGGAAGGGAAGGAAAGGACTATAAATAGTCAAAAAGAAAAAGTTCAAGTACTAAGGAGCCACTGTAAAGATCACATAAGAATTGGAAGTTACTACTATAATGTAGAGAATACAATAAACTAAAATATAATATTTCAGATTGCAAAAGATAAAGGGTTATAACCAAGGCTAACCTATCTGGGAAAACTAGGCATAATCTGACAGGAGGAAAAAATAGACTTTTAACGGAATATAGAAAATTATTAATCATTCCTGATCAAAAGGCTAGAACTGAGTAGACATTTTCAAATGGAAACACAAGCATCAAGGGAAACATAGAAAGAATATAAATAGGATTAATTCATTCCTAAAATTGGTAGAAAAATGGCTTAGAAACAATATAAACAAGGCCTAGACGGTGATTTTGCTCCATTATTATAGTCTTAGGAGATGACAAAATGGGAGGGGCAGGAGACTTCCAGAAGGAAAATTACTATCACATAACAAAGGTGCATAAGATGAAGAACATATAATAATGGCAAAAGGGGTAGGGGAACCAAGACATCCCATGACCTTTATTTTCATTTGAATTGGAGAAAAGAATATTAAACAGTTATAATTATTTATATACTCCCTCCCCTTTCCCCACACATATACAGAGAGATTTTTGTCATACAGAAACATTAAACTCAACAGGGAAATAAGAGAGGATGGAGACAAGGGATGGATAGAGAGGGGTCTAAAAGGGAGGGCAGGATAGGTAAAAGAATAGTCATAAAACAAATTCAAATGTTGGAGAGAGGAACATGAAGGAAAAATTAAAAACAAGGAAGAAAAAGCCAAAATTTGGAATAAGAGGAAGAGAAAAGTTGCAACAGAGAGGAAACAGGATGTTTCATTTACATATCAGTTATCAGGCAAACTCCTTCTTTTTTATTAACTTCAGATTTATAAAGAAAGTGTGGCAATAGGGGTCGCTAGGCAACACAGTGAATAGAGCACTGGCCCTGGAGTCAGGAGGACCTGGGTTCAAATCCTGCCTCACACACTTAACACAAAAATATAGCTGTGTGACCTTGGGCAAGTCACTTAACCCCAATTGCCCTTCAAAAAAAAATGTGGCAACAAAGAGAGAGGAAAAATACAAGAGAAATGGACAGGAAGAAATAAACAATAATCATAACTGTGAACATAAATAGGATTAATTAGCTCATAAAATTGATAGAAAAAATGGCTTAGAAACAGGATCTGACACAATGTTTTTTATAAGGAACAAGCTTTAAACTCAAAGATTCACAGAGTTAAAAATGAAAGGCTAGTGCAAGACCTATGGCACTTCAGCTAAACTTAAAAAAAAAACTAGGATAGTGATCATGATTTTGGATAAGGATGGATAATATTTATATTGGAAAATATAAATATGGGAAAAAGAGATAAGCAGAGAAATAACTTTCGCTTAGACAATGAATTCATAGCAACACTATCTTCATACATACAGACACAGACACACATACACCAAATAGCATAGCATCATCTAAATAGTAAAGGAAAAGTTGATTGGATTGGAGGTAGAAACAGAAAGTAAATTAAAACTATAGGGAATCTTAATGTTCCTTATTGAGATCTAGATAAATCTAACTAAAAGATGAACAAGAAAAAAGTTAGGGATCTAAATAGAACTTAAGAAAAATTGATGATTAATCTCTGGCAATTACTGAGCGGGAATAGAAAGAAATTTGCATACATCTTAGCGTATATAGCACCTTCACAAAAAATGACAATATATTGGGGCATAATGACCTCACCAAAAAATGTAGGAAAATAGAAATATTGAACACATTATTTTCTGATCATTATTCAGTAACAATTATATTAGAAAATGGGCTCTTTAAAATAATTAAAACATAATTGGAGACTAAATGTAATCCTAAAGAACTGGTAGATCAAATAATAAATTGTAGAAACAATAAAAAATTTCATCAAAGAAAATTTCAATAATGAGACAGTATACCCAAAATTATAGGATGTAGCTGAAGCAGTTCCTAAAGGGAATTTTAAAAAATCTCTGAATGCTTTTATCAACAATGACAACAACAACAAATCAATAAATTAAGCACGTAACTTAAAAAAACTGAAATAACAAAAAATGAAAAATTCTCAGCAAGAGAATTTCTGAAAATTAGAGATCAATAAAAATTAAAAGCAAAAGACCATTGAATTTAGAAATAAAATGAGATTTTAAAAAATTACTAATAAAACAAATAAAATTAGATAAGGATAAAATGAAATAATATCTACAAGCTACCTGGAATTTTTCTTTAGTAGCAGCTTAATAAATGCTTATTACCTTCCATTCTTCTCTTTAACATAATCTGATTTTTAAAAGAGAGAAGAAAACCACATTATTCATGTGAAAAGAACACATGACAGTTGAAAAGGAAATGACCAGAAACTGTTTTGCTCATAATATACAAACAAAACATAACTGAGAAGAAAACAGATGAGTGTTTACAAAAATATAAAATATTCAAACAAAGAAAACCTGGCCATCTAAATAATTCAGTTTTTTAAAAGAGAAATTGAACAAGTCACAAATGAAGTCCCAAAGAAAAAAACTACAAACTGAGTAGGATATAGAGGTGAATTTAATAAAATATGCAAAGAACAATTAATTGCAATATTATATAAACTGTTTCCAATAATAAAAAAGAAGGTGTCCTTACAATCTCTTTCTCTGGTACAAATCTCTTCTTTTTCCTTATGTGAAGGAGAGATAAGACAGAGAAAGAAAACTGCAGATGAATAACCTTATTCAGTGTTGACCCAAAAATTAAAAAATATATATTAGCAAGTATTTTACAACAAACATATTAGGAAGATTATATACCATGGCCATGCTGTGTTTATGTCACAAATTCTGGGTTAGTTCAACATAAAGAAGACTATATAAATAATAAATCGTGTTTATTATATAAATAATTAAAACCATACGGCTATATTAATAGTTTCCAAAAAGATTTTAATCAAAATCCAACACCTATTTCTATTAAAAGCACTAGAAATCAGAGGAATAAATGGACTTTTCCTTAATATAATAACATATCTATTTCTCCAAGGGCAAATATTAATTATAATGAAAATCTTTTCAGTAAGATCAGGGATAAGTCAAGGATAGCCATTATCACCACTACTACTTAACATGATGCTAGAAACTCTATACATAACAATAAAACAAGAAAAATCAAGGAGATAAACATAGGCAAACTAAGGAAGCAAAATTATTATTTTTGTATATGACATAATGATTTATTTACAAAACCCTAAAAAGCCAATCAGAAAATTAATTGAAACAAGAAATTCAACAATGCTGGATGACATAAAACAAAATATAAATATAAAATAAATCCACATAAATTATCCTTATTCTTGTATATTGCCAACCAAATCCAATAGGAAGATCTAGAAAGAGAAACTACATTAACACAACTACAGAAGCTATAGCATAATTCGGAGTTTATCTACTAAGATACACACAGGAACTATATAAATCCAACTATAAAACACTGTTTAGTAATACAGACCTAAATAATTAGAGAAACACTTGTGTTTTCTTTTGCTTCATTCCTTCTTTCTTGCTGTTCACTCCATTGGTTTTAATTCTTCTTTACAATTTGACTAATGTTTGATGTGAAGGTATTTGTAGAACCTATATTGTGGATTGCTTGCTGCCATGGGTGGGGAGCAGGGAGGAGAAGGAAGGGGAGAAAATTTGGAACTCAAAAGATTGTGGAACTGAATGTTGTAAACTAAAAGTAAATTTTAAAATTTACTATTTTTTGTCTTTTTTTTTTTTGGAGGGGGGGAAAGGCAGGGATTCTCCAGGGCCAGTGCTCTATTCACTGCACCACCACCCTGGAGCCAGAAGGACCTGGGTTCAAATCCGACCTTAGACACTTACTAGCTGTGTGACCTTGGGCAAGTCACTTAACCCCAACTGCCCTCTAAAAAAAATAATTAAAAAAAAAAAGAATCTCAAGCATAATAAAGAAAAAAATTGGAAATAAGGGTACCAAATCTCAAACTGTACTGTAAAGTAGCTATTATTAAAATGATTTGGTGTTTATTTAAAAATAGATCAATCACTAGAACAGTTGAGGGGTACAACATACAGAAGCAAATAATACCATAGCACAGTGTTCAATGAACTCAAATGAGATTGTCTCAGCTACTGGGATAAGGACGTACTGTTTGACAAAAATTGCTAGGATAACTAGAAAGCAGCCTGACAAAAATTAGGTTTAGACCAATACCTCACACCATAAATCAAGATGTGTTCCAAATGGACACATGAACTAACTATAAAAGGTCACGTCCCAAATTAGAGGAGCTAGGGAGAAATTACCTTTCAATTCTATAGACAGGTGCAAAGTTTGTGACAAAAAAAGCGATAGAGAAAATCATATAAGATAAAGTGGGAAATTTTGATTATATAAAATTTTTAACTTTTGCAAGCACACAAAAATACTCTAACAAATTAAAATTAGAAGGGAAACAAGTAACTATGAAAAACCTTTGCGATGAGATTCTTTGACAAATACTTCGCATCTAAGATATATAAGGAACTTATTTAAATTTGTAAGATTAAGATTAAGAGCTATTCCCAAACAGATTTATGATCCAAGGAGACAGATAGTTTTCCCAGGAAAAAAATCCAAACTACTAATAACCACATGAAAAAAAATTAGAGATAGCTAAAAATTAGAGAAAACATATATCAAAACAACTTTGATGTTCTAGCTCACACCTATGAGACTGACAAAGATGACAAAAGAGGAAAAGGATTAATGTGGGAAGGGCTGTAGGAAAACAAATACAGGAGTACCCTCTTGGTGAAGTTTTGAATGAAGAAAGATAGGTCATCCAAGGCATGGCCAATGTGGAAATTTGATTTATGGAACTATGAATGATTATGAAGATTTTATTTTGATTTTGTTGCTGTTCAGTAGGAGGTAGTCAAGGGTGGCTAGGTGGCGCAGTGAATAGAACGCCAACCCTGGAGTCAGGAGGACCAGAGTTCAAATATGACCTCAGATACCTAATACTTACTAGCCATGTGACCTTGGGCAAGTCACTTAAACCCAACTGCCTTCCCCCACCCCCCCCCAAAAGGCAAACAAACAAACAATAGGAGGTAGCTAGTAGTGGGAGGATCAGATTATAAATTCATATTTTTTAAAAATACTTTTTTTTAAAGGCCTGGCAGCCTTGACCTAGGCCTTTATTTGGCAGTTCTCCCTTCATTCTCCCTTCACCTGGGCCCTCCTAGTGCAGACTCTGAAAGACCATGCTATAAGGGAAAGGGTTTTTTTCCACCAACCATCTGTGTTTGCTTTTTTTCCTCTCAGGTGAAGGAGAGGAGGGGACCCTTGGTAATCTTGTGAGTTTTGAAAGATCTGGAGGGTATCTCATTTGCTGGTGTTCAAGAACACGGGTTGGCAGCTAGCAAAATATCAGTGCTCCGAGGAGGCACCTTCACCACTTTCAGACCCCAGCCAGCAAAAACTGAGACGAAGACTCGATCCAGAGTTTAATCTCAGGGGAAACAATGCAGAGCAGGAATAGGGCCTATTCTTCTCCCTAGAGACCGGGATGATAAAGGGCAAAGGGAGTACTGAGGTTTTGGAAGAGAGGATTGTAAACTGGTTCTTACAATAACTTCAAAGTAAATATCCCTTTGCAAAAGTTAATTGATATTAAGTAGTTAAACAGAACTGGAGTGCTAACAATGGGTAGGGGGAGGCTCTTGAGCCCCTTGTATCCTGAGGGACGGTTGTAACAGCCTGCTTCTGTTCATTTGTTCATTTATTAACTTGTAAATTATAATATATATACATATACATTATATGTAATTGTCTCCCTCTTTGGAAAGTAAAGCAAGCTCATTGTAAGAAGGGATTGTTTTAGTGTTTAGTGATATATGACTCTTTGTAATCCCATTTGGGATTTTCTTGGCAGAGATACTGTAGTGGTTTGCCAATTCTTTCTCCAGGTCATTTTACAGATTAGGAAACTGAGGCAAACAGAGTGAAGTGACTTGCTGGCAACTGTCTGAGGTGGAATTTGAACTCAGGAAGATTAGTCCAGGCCTGGTACTTTTTTTAATTTTTTAATTTGTTTTTTGCTTTTTCGAGGGGGGAATGCAGGGCAATTGGGATTAAATGACTTGCCCAAGGTTACACTGCTAGTAAGTGTTAAGTGTCTGAGGCTAGATTTGAACTCAGGTCCTCTTGACTCCAGGGTTGATGCTCTATTCACCTCGCCACCTAGCCACCCCAAGCCTGGTACTTTTTCTACTGTACCACCTTGCTACCTTATTGTTGTATGGGAGGTCCTTAATCAATACTTACTGATGGATTAATTGATTAATAGAGGAGACTGCTTCTGTATATGACTGCCTCTCAAAACTCTGGATTTAATCAATCCAACAACAATAATTTATTAAGCTCCTACTATGTGTCGGAAATGCTGGCAAGTAATACAAAGACAATTCTATGGGTGTGCATTGAGACACCTTTTAGGGAGTCTGCAATGTCAAAACTATCTTCTTAATAATACTAGGATATTATTTACCTATTAAAATACTCCTCCCTTTTCCACCTTTCTATTTGTGTGAGGCTGGATTTTCTTCTTATATTTCAACTGAAGTAATATATTTAACAAATTGAATGCAAAAGCAGATATGAGAATCTAGCTTTCTTCTATTAAGCCGAGCATTTAAAAGATTTCCAAAAATAAATTAAAACAATGCCACTCCACACTAATTTTTTATATTTTGGAAAATAAAGTTATTTTTCATTAAAATGTTATTTTTGTTAGCATTTAATGGCTTTATTATTATTTTAAATGAATTAATAAATTTTTAATGGAATTAGTTTTAATTTTTATTACAGTAAATAAATCACATAAAAGCTCACTGGGGTCCTTAATTTTTAAGAGCATAAAGGGGTTCCCAATAGTTTTTTTTAGAAAGTAAAGGGATCCTAAGACAACAAATTCGAGAACTACTGTCCTAACTCCTCCTCCTCTTACCCCCTCCCTATAGATCAGGCTAGTTTTTCCTTAAAAGGTACTGAGATTTTCCTGGAGGTTTGGCTTCGGGGACTAAAAGTTCAGATTGTTGATGTCACTTCCTCATAACCTGAATACAAAGTAATCAGTAATTTGGGTAACACAAGAGTCTTGGCTGATTAATCCCAGTGGATGTCAGGAAAGGGAACTCATTTCAGCTGAATCCACTGGAGGTGCCCTCTTTTGAATCTCCTTCTTCAGCTATGGTTAAGTAAATCTCCCTTTGTTAACTTGTGGAATAATTTATGAGGGTCTCTCTTTTTTTTTTTTTTTAACCACTATAGAACCTAAACAGCCAGGAGACTGTCCTGAGTCTGACCCAGCCTAGAAGAGGGGATAAATATGAACATATGTGAGTATATACAGAATAAATAGGGAGAGATCAGGAAAGGTTTTGTATAGAAGGTGGTATTTGTCCTGTGTCTTGAAGAAAGTAAGGGACTCTATGAGGCGGAGGTGAGGAAATACAGTGTGGACGGAAGAGATGGCCAAGGCAAAGGCCTGGAGATGGGAAATGAGTTGCCATGTGAAAAGAACAAAGAGAAGGTCTGTATGACCTGTATGTAGAATGTGGAGAATGAATACTATATGGGACTGGAAAGATAAGTTGGGGCTGGGTTGTAAAGAATTTGTATTTTTCCTAGAGACAACAGGGAGACGCTGGAGTTGTTTGAGCAGAGAACTGACATGTCAGACCTACAATTTGGGGAAATCCTTTGGCAGCTGTGTGAAGGATAGGCTGGAGCAGAGAGGGACTTGAGGCTGAGAGGCAAATGAGGAGGTTGATGAGATAATCCATGGAAACAGTAATGATGGCCTGAACCAAGGTAGGGGCTATGTAAGGGAAGAAACTGAGTCATTTGTCGGAGAGGTGATGATAACAAGAAATAGAAAGAAATCAAGATTGGCAATTGATTGGATATGTGGGATGAGGGATAATGTTGAGTTCTGGATATGCTGAATTTGATATATCACTGGGATATCGGATTTAAAGTGTCTGGATGGCAGAGAAATAACTGTGGAGTCTGAATGCAGATCCAAGCTTATTGTTCTCTTTTTTTTCTTTTTTGTGGTTTTCACCTTTTGTTCTGATTTTTCTTTCACAACATGACTGATGTGGAAATATGTTTAGTATGAAATTAATAAAATGTCTGGATGGCAGTTCATGATGTGGGGCTGGAGCTCAGGACAGAGACTAAGACTGGGGGCCTGTCATAGATAATGAGCCATCAAAGGAGACTAAGAAATGGTGGCCAGAGAAAAGGTAGGAAAAGAACCAGGCAGACCCAAAGAAGAGATAACATCCAGGAAGTGAGGATGGTCAATAGAATCAAATAAAGTAGAGAAGGCAAGAAGGACTCGGACTAAGGAAAAACCATTAGACTGGCAATTACAATTATGATTGCCCCCCCCCTCCTTCCCTACTCAACTCCAAAGCTGCAACATCCCAGATCACTTAACTTTATTGGAGGGAAGATTGAGGTAATTTTGTCATGCTAGAAAGACTTGTATAGTATAAGAAACAGACTCGGATTCAAGAAAGCTTTGACCTTCAACAATTCACTTAACTTTTCTGTGGCACAATCTCCTTGTCTGTAAACTATAAGAAAATTACATTTGCTCTATCTCCTGCACACGGTTGTAGTGACGAGTTAGCGTGTAAAAAATGGATTGAAAGAATCAATATTTAGGTAACACCCCCTCTGGAGCCACTTCCCTAGTTGAGCACTCAAACTAACAGGTTGGGGTCTCCAAAAGATCAATTAATCACTCACGTTAGGGTCCTAGGGGAAAGTCTGGAGATATTGGTTGCTTGTACTGTCTTCCACAAGCCCCCACCAATGTGTTTCCCTGTTTCCCGTTGATAACTTCTTAGATAATTCATTTCTAGAAAAGGTATTTACTAAGGTTGTACAATAAAAACAATATATAACATTTCCCCAGAATTCTGAATCATGCTTTCCCCTTGAAAAAAAAGGAGATATTTGAGTAGAAAAATACAAACTCAAAGTAAAATAATAGGTGAGGTACATGCATAGAGAACATGTACAGCAAAAGGGTACCCATTAACTCCTGGCCCTGGGAGTCCTCTTTTCCCTTCTCAGAGTATTTGTGAAGTTTACTATGGGGCATGATGTAGGTGGTGGATGAGTTGTTCTCCTGGCCCGGCTCTTCCCTGGACAAGACTTCTATCCTGGAATTAAATTAAATTAAATTAAACCACTGCTGGTGAGGTTCTCTTTTGCAGTGCTAAAGAAAAGGAAAACATCCTATATTATTAGTATGTGTTCAGACCCTGCTCTGCTTACAAGGTTGTTGCTTAGATATGTCCATCTCAAAATTGCTACTTAGTTACCTCCCAATTCCTTGGGTTATTGCTGCCAACTTCAAGTCATGGTCATGGGTAGGACCTTTTATAGGACCTCTATATCTTCTTAACTTACACAGTCACCTAGGATACTTTGGGAGGAGAAAAATCTTCTCTCTTCCCCACAAACAATTTCTTCTCAGGGACTTAGCTGGAATCTCCCTACCATTAGACTGGCCTCTTGCTGGAATGAATACCTCTCAACTGGTTCACTATTTTATATATAGGCCTAGAGATATGTTTGATTCTTTTAATTACTCACAAGATGTCCCCTGTATTGTCCTTATCCAATGATCAAAGCATTTTAATTTTTTCAAATTAATTAAAGACTTTATTTACATTAATTGTGGCTGGTATAGAAATCCCCTACCTACTTACGCACATATATGTGTACATGGGGTATGTATACACAACTATATGGATATACATGTACATACATTGCATATTTTGTACATGCATGTGCATATACACATAGTAATTTATATAATGCATGAGATAAATGTAATGTACATACATGCATACATACATATATGCATATGTGTAGAACAATAAATATATAAGGAGATCATTGACCAAACTGGTCCATTAGCTGTTTCCTGGACTCATAGTCTATCTTTTGCTTCTATGACATTACACAAGGTCTTACTGGTGACTATAATATACTCCCTCTTTACCTTCACTTCTTAGAATCCTTAGGTTCTTTCAAGGCTCAGTTCTGGCACCACCACTTCCTACCAAAAGTCCCGCCTTTCCTGTCCCTCCAAATGTTAGTGCTCTCTCTCAACTAAAATTGCCTTCTATTATATACATTTATCTGCGTACATGTTCTTCCCTCAGTAAAATAGAAGTTCCCTGAAGCCAGGGGCTGTTTTTCATTTTAGTCTTTGCATTTCCAACACATAATGAGCAAAGTGCCATACACATAGTAGTAGATCAATCATATTTATTGAGCCCAATTTAATTTGAGTACAATTTTGTGTCATAATAATAATAATATTATAATAATACCGTAAGTATTATTGGAACTCAGAGAAGAGTGGAATCAATTAATGAGACCCTTTGAAATATTAAGAAAGGTTTACTTCATGAAAGAAGTAGGAGAAGAGGTAATGTGGTAGTAAGAACATTGTGTTTGAGGTCAGAGGACCTGAGTTCAAATCTTGTCTCTACCACTTATTACCTGTGGGATCTTGGGAAAGTCATTTAACTTCTGTGGGCTTCAGTCTCCTTATCTATAAAAAGAGGAGGTTGGACTAAATAACTTCCAGAGGTCTTTTTTACTCTCTCTTGGCCTATGGTCCTTTGGCTTTAGTCCTGGACCTTGAAGAAGGAATGGAATTTTGATAGAGGAAAGTAAAGAGAACATTTCAGGAGAGTGAGACAGCATAAGAGAAAACTCACGGATTGGAGGGTGCTTAGAGAGATTGACAAATGGGGATAAACTGGGTCATGAAAGGCTAACAAGGGTGGGGAACCTGCAGCCTCAAGGCCACACATGGCCCTCTAAGTCCTCAAGTGCAGTCTTTGGCTGAATCCAAACTTCACAAAACAAATCCCCCTAATAAAATAATTTGTTTTTCAGTCAAAAGGGCACACTCAAGGACCTAGAAGGCCACATGTGGCCTCAAGGCTGCAGGTTCCCCTTCCCTGGCTAAGATTGAAGATGTAATGGGAGCTTGGCGCATGTGTAGGCCACCAAAGATGAAGCCACATGTGTTGGCCTCCCAGGTGGTTAGGGAATAGACTCTCTCTGGCTGCATGGTAAGAAGAGGCAACTTTAAAATAGCCAGACTTGGCAATGACTTTTGTTAAATTCACATCTGAAGGTGAACATGGGTTTTTTTTCAGACATACCACGTGGCAAGGCAAGAGGGCTTCCAGGTCATGACCCCCTTAGGCCATGTAACCCCAAGAAATGGGTCTGGGGTCTTGGGTCTTTTCTTCCTTTTTCCATTCTAAATGCAGAGAGTGAAGTCTCCAATCTGACCCATGAGCCATTGCAATCTGAGAGTCCAGGAATCCAGGCCAGATGTTGTGATCAGTACAGTAGATATGCCCACAGGTCTTGGACTGTAGCCCAACAGAAGCCTCCAGCCTATCAGAAGTCTGGCTTTGGACTTGAACTTGGTGGGACCAATTTCCCCTAACCCTCAGATACTGAAGTGATATATCTGAGGATTATAATCCCAAACTATCAGGGAAAATGTTTGTGTGTTTATTTTTCCTGTATCTTTGATGTAAATATCCCTTTGTAAAAAGGTAATCTGATTTTAAATGGCTAAATGGTACTGGAGTGCTAGTCACTGGGGGGTCCCTGAAAACAAAAGGAGAGAAGAATGTAAGCCGGTGGGGGCTTTAGGTGATGGCAGAGAAAAGAACTATCAAACTCTTCTGGTTCCTAGAGAAGGGGGCAGGGAGAGTCAAAATGGAACAGGCCTGGGCCTAGGCATGTAGGATTAGATTCAATCATGTTACAAAGATAAAAGAATCAATAACGAGTATCTAAGAGTACCTACTATTTTTTTTACAAGTATTTATTTCCTCTTTATTTCATTCCCAGCCCCAATTAAATGAAAGAAAAAAAAGAAAGAAAAAGTGACCCTTAAATCCTTAGAACAAATATGTACCATCAAGCGAAACAAATTCACTCATTGACTATGTCCAAAAATGTATGTCTCATTTTGCTCACTAAGTCTATTATTTCTCCGTCAGGAGGGGGGGGGTAGTATGTTTCATCTTTGGTTCTATAGAATCCTAATTTGTTATTGCATTGAGCTGAGTTTTAGTCTTTCAAAGTTGATTGTCTTTATAATGCTGTTGTCATTGTATAAATTCTTTTCTTGGTTCTTTTCACTTCACTTTGTATCAGTTCATACAAGTCTTCCCAATTTCTTCTGAAACTGTCCTTTTGGTCTTTATGACACAGTTGCATTACATTACATTTCACAATTACAGTCCATTACATTCATTCCATTATATTTATATAACATAGCTTGTTTAAGCATTTTTCCATAAATGGATACTCCTTTAGGTTCCAGATTTTTGCTACCGCAAAAAGAACTGCTGTAAATATTTTTATGCATATGAATTCTTTGTCTCTTTCTATATATATATATATATGCCTAATAGTGGTATAGCCAGATTAAAGGGTATATGCACAGTTTAGTGGCTTTTAAAGAGTAGTTCCAAATTGCTTTTCAGAATGGCTGGACCAATCCATAGTTCCACCAATAATGCATTAGTATGTCTGTTTTCCTACAGACCCTCCAACATTTGTCAGTTTCTTCCATTGTCATTTTTTAAATACTTACTATGTTCGAGGCTCTAAGGATAAAACAACACAGATGACCTCGAGAAGCTCACAATTCAGTGGGGTGGGTGATACAGCAGAGATAAGTAAGCAAATACATATAATACAAGGATGAACCAGTTCAATTCAACAAACCTTAAAAGTCTTCTATATGAAAGACCCTGTGTTAGAGTCTAAGAGCACAAATATTTGGTATAGACCAGGGGTGGGGAACTGGTGGCCTCGTGGTCCCCAGGGCCCTTTGACTGAATCTAAACTTCTGAGAGTTTGTTCTGGAAAACCTGGACTCAGTCAAAAGGTGGCACCCAAGGACTTAGAAGGCCACATATGCCGTCAAGGCTGAAGGTTCCCCACCCCTGGTATAGGCCCTACTCTCAAGGAGTATACCAAGGTGACATACAAACTTTTTACATCATTCCCTCCCCCCAACCTTTTTTTCTTATGAAAAATTATAACGCCCCCTACTTTACATAAAATAATCCACACAATTTTCTTAGCTCATTTATTCAAGTGAAGTATTTTAATGCATTAAATAATCTTTACTGATAATTGTTATATAATAAACCACAGTGAAATACCTTTCAATAATTGAAGTTATTATTTTAACTAAAGAAAATTTTATAATTTATTCAACTAGTTTAGAATTTGTTACAGTTTTATAATAGAAGTGAATTTTAATCTCACACATACAGATACTTTGATAAGATTCTTAAAACTTTTGTATTTACAACTTGTAAAATAATACCACAATAATATTAACATGAATGCAATGGATGGGCTGGCATTTTGGTACAGTCTCTCGAAACCTGATGTAATGAATGATATCACCACTTGTAGCGCTTTTTCATCTCTTTATTAAGATAAATATTTAGCCTTTATAATAGTTAAATAAAATTCTATCTCATACAAATAGTTAATAATTATATCCCTTTATTTGATGAATCAGAGAATTTTTTATTCACTCAGAATCAAAGCATATTCTGATTTTTCAAGTTCAAATATTTATTTCAACATATCATTACAAGACAGGTCTATTAGCAATTTTTCTTATGGAGTAAGAATGTATCATATTTGTCCATTTTAAATGAGTTCCTTATCCATTCAAATTTGTAAAGATCTAGTTCTTTGAAATAAGAACTTCCTACAAAATTAGACCATCCAAATGATTAATAATTAGGTCCTTATTTTCTTCTCTTTTATTTGCAGGATAGACTTTTTTTTTTTAAATTGGGAAACATTAATTCATTTGTTCATTTCTAAATCAGTTATCCATAGTCCATTTTTGTTAAGTACTTTATTTTATCTTTGTGGATTAAAGAATGAATGAATTTGAAGATCTTGTATTGATTTATCAAGAGTACTTGAGTTTTAAAAAAATCCGCCAAACATTCATGTTTCAGGAAAACATTATTACAAAATGAATTTCTTCAACTTTATATAGTATCATGTATAAATATGTTAATTTCTTTTTTTAGCTCAAATACCATTCAAAGTCTTTTGGCATGAGAAAGCCAGCATGTTTGGCAACAATATGGAAATGCCCTGTTCTCTTTTGTATCACACACAATTTTGCAGAGACTTCTGTTGGAAGTACTGTATTTTTTAAAAATAAAGTTGATTACTCTTCTAACAAGTTAAAAAATTATACATAGTTCTTCATTCATATTTCTCAATCCAAGTGTAGCACATTTGCTCTAATCCCACTTTCTAAGGGTCAGGCTGCTGTATCAACCCCTCAAGGTACACTCAAACCTAGACAGGGTTGGAGTATCTCTATTGATATATCTTATTTCCATTAGCTCAAGCCCCAATTGGGAATATTCCCCTCATTGTTAGTGGTCTAACACCCCCAGTTCTATCTAACATTGGACCAACTTTTACAAAGATAATTACTTCAAAGTTTTCAAAATACGAATGTTTTCCCCCCCCCAAACTTCAGGGGCATAATCCCCTTTAAACCACTCCCCAGAGTGGGAAACAGAAGAGATGAGGCTCAAAACTTAACTCGGTTCTTACATAGCAAGGGATCTACCGTGTTCCTCTCCAAAGGCAGCGTTTCTGTAGGATGAATCCTTTCCTCAACTTCAGTTCCTCTGGAAGCCCAAAGGTTCTCCCAAAGATCACTCCTTTCTCATCAGAACATTGAGAGGAGACTGGCTACAATTCCTGCCCTAGGCTCTGACTCCCTAAACCATATGACTTGCTCTCCCAAACTTTTAAAACTCCTAAGGTCTGAGACTCCACTCCTTTTTACCAGATGCCAGCACTGAAGATCTGCCATACCTGAATGAAGCAAAGAGACCTTCACTGACAAGTCTTTTTGAATACCTCAATAGCCAGTCAAGAAGTCTCCCTTTCAACATGTGGTTTGCTGATTGAACCAGGTATTGAGTATCCATGTATGCTCCATTCTCTCCAAAGCATCTCTCTTACATGTCTTCAGTTCTCTTGAAAGCAGCTCCCTACTGTCTTCCACATGGAGAGTCACCATCTGCTTCCTAGCATGGTCCACATGGAAATGCCATCTGAACAGGCTAATGACATCTGCACGTGTACTATACCTCCATTACATAAGTATTTTGGAAGCATGTAATATGTCCAATTTTCTGTGTGAGTCACACTTTTAACTAGTGTATATATAGACCCGTGTTTCATTCTGACATCAACTGAGTTTTGCCAGCACAAATCTTCCATGTTTTACCATTTGCATTAAGCAATCATTGTTAACATTCCTCTTGATGCAGCATCGCCATCAGTAGGTTTGCAAAGTAACAAATCACCCCTAACATGAGTTTCAATAACATATTATACGTGTGTAATCAGATGAACATCTTTAACCACATCTGTTGCTTCATCTATTTGCAATAGCAAGATTATAGTTTCTCAATTGATTGATTGCAAGTGTCTTCTCAAACATATGGACAATTCTCCTCAGTGTATTATCTCAATGTATCATCTAAAGTTGCTTAGCATATGACTTGTCATATCACTAGCTGGCACTAACATCCATATTTCTCTCATATCAGATGAAGCTTTTTTAAATATCAAACAGTTCTGAAAGTAATTGTATATGCTGCCACACCTATGATGTCAGAAACTGGTTTTTAAGTGTGGTCTTTTCTCTCCATCAATTAATATTTGGGAATCCCAAGGATAAATGTAGTGGATAATATTTTCTGGATTTGGTTTTTTTTTTTTTTTACTGTGTTTCTCTGTTTCTAATACTTGCTCTGTCTCTGTTGGCTTTGTTTGTACCAAGTTGTTGTGCCTGTAAATTTTCTCAACAAATTGGTCATGTATTTATCCCAAAGGGGTATTATTTTTTAAAAATAGAGATTATTTTTAAAATGAATTATTGAATGCAAATTTAATTGTTGAACATTTCAAATGATTAATTCTAGTCATTTTTGAATTCTTCAATCTTAAAAAATTGCATTTTAAATGATAAATTAGCTTAAGATATTTTACTTACTATAATAAATGGTTATGAAATATAAAAGATTCTGGTACTTTTAAATTCTACACAAAACTTTTTTCACTTTGAATTTAAATATGTCACCTTCAAATGTAGCCAATGGCATGACACACAACTATCTGTGTCATAAACCTATGGTGGCAGATTATACCTTTGATAAGGTGCAGAATGCTGACTCAAATTTGACCTTGTTTACACATAACTTGGTAAATAATTGCTTCACCTCAGTCTCACTGTTGATGCAAATTTGCCACGTTAATCTCAGTTTTGTTGATTGATTTAAACTGTGTTTTCATTGAAAGAAGTGAATGTATTTGTGTGGAAGTTGTACTAAAAAATATCTAATAATTTTACCCATTGTCTAGTGAAGTAAAAACTTTTAATCCCCATGAATAAGATTCTTTGAAATATGGTTACAGCGTCCCTGTCCAGGCTTTCCTTGCATTGCTTTAAGTATATACTCCTTTAAGTATTTAATGTTCTAGAGGAAATGGATTTTGTTCCATCCTCCATTTTTATTCTTCATTTTCCTAGCTCCAGGTTGTGGTTTGTGTTATCCAGGGGTATGCTGGAGCTATCTCTATGGAGAGTCAATTGTTAAATTTTTAGCTAAATTTTCTAAGGATCTTCATTAACCAAAGTAGCTTAAGGACTTAGTCTTCACTATTTCAAACATATTCCAAGTTTGGTCTTTAATTTGTCAAAGTGTTTATTTATTCTAAACATAGATATAAAAAGGCCATTGAGATTTAAATTAAGAGGAGGGGAGGGAGCAGTGACTTTGGGGGTGGGTGGGGGGGTGGGGGGGGTTAATGAAATTAAGTGCCTTGCCTAGGATAATAGAACTAGGGAGTGTTTGAGATCAAATTTGAACTCAGGTCCTCTTGATTCTAGGGTCAATGCTCTCTCCACTGCCCTAGCTGCCCAGAACAGTGATATTTTGTGCTTACAATGGCCTTGCAGATAGCTTCAAGATTAGTCAGACCTACTAAGTTTACATAGGTTCATCCCAGGGCACTACCTAATGAATACCAAAAGGAGTCTTATATGACCTTTTTCTTATACTTTTATCCAGCCCATTCTATCAGGGCTGCAAGTTTAAACTCTATACTCCCAAAATACCATCTGTCAAGGACCCACCCCACTCCTAGAATGTCTTTACCATGTACCCCTGTCCCTTCCTAGTCCCTACAGGGTCTGCATGAGTTGAACTTCCACCTTCACTCTTGTCCTTTGGACATTTTGCCTCAATTTAATTGAGGTACTTCCTAATTTTCACACTCCCAAGGAATTTTTCCCAGGGCATTTTGGCAGAACTCTCCCAGATGCTAGCTCAAGCTGGCTTAAAGACAGGCATCTAGGAACTTATTCCTTGGTTACCCAGAAGACCATCAGTCTCTTCCTTGCCGAAATTTTAAGTCCCTCTGGTCCATAGACTGAACCAAGTTTTTCTTCTCCTTAGGACCCAACAAGACGTAATATTTTTTTATGCAGTAAAAGTGAGTATGGCGGGGCCCTTGTGTTCCTGGCTGACAATTTCTAAGTTTCATCTCCCAGCCTTGTGGATCTGAGAGAGAGCTGATCTGGTACTGAATGTTCCTCATGTTATCCCGGTACCTTGTATTTATGGACTTTTAGTTCAGCAAAGGTGTCTCAGTAATACTTTTATTCCAGTTTGTACATATTCTAGGTCCAAAAAATATTTGTTTATTTCATGTGGGTTGTAATTTTGATTCTTTTGGTTTTGGTTGGGGGGAATATTTTTTTTGTCTCATGTTTGTGATCTCAGGGGAATCAGGGGAGCACTTACATCCTGGAAATCAGCAAACTCTATAAACCAGGGACTGGTTTATTGTTTTGTTGAATGTCCAGACTTAAGAAAGTGATGGAAAAATTTTTAATAAAGCACGTTAAACTTAAAACTGTGTCCTACATACTTTTTTTTTTTAGGGTGAAAGAGAAGCTGGTTGTTAAACATTTACCAGCATATTATTGATGTCATCCTAATGCTGGAAAGGACCCTCTCCTCAGTTCTGTCTGTTGAAGTCTTTTCCTTCTAGACTCAAGTGCCATTGTGAGTGTTATGTGGGGCACGTGTGTCTTATCTAACCTCTGTATCTCCCCTAGAATCAAGTAAAAACATCTGCAAAGAGCAGACTCTTTGTGGAATTACTGCGGAGATAAATTCACTAGATTAACAGAAAGAGATGGAAACAGAGATTGAAAGACTAGGAGAGCTGAAAGGAAATTTAGAGACTAGTGAGTTTAGCCTCCTCTTTCTATAGAGAAGAAAACCAGGGCCTAGAGAGGAAAAACAACTTGTTCCAATTAACTGAGCAAGTACCATCTCCCAGCTCATAGTTCAGAGCTCTATCCACTAGTTGGGGACATCTTAAGAGCCTAATTCTCCTCCTACTTCTTATTTTTTTAATTGATATTTTCCTTTTATATCACCTTCATTTCTTACTATATCCTTCCTCTATCCCCTGCTTTGCAAATCACATCTTATAACAAAAATCTGTTGGGGTAGCTGGGTGGTGCAGTGAGTAGAGCACTGGTTCTGGAGTCAGGAGGACCTGAGTTCAAATCTGGCTTCAGACACTTAACACAAAACTAGCTGTGTGACCTTGGGCAAGTCACTTAACCCCAATTGCTCTGCCTTCTCCCCTCCAAAAAAGAAAAAAAGCACAAATTAAAAAAAATTGTTTTGAAAAATATCAGATCAACAAAACCAATCACATATATCAATGGAATCTGACAGCAAATACGATTGTCTAGCCCCATTATCTACACAAAGGAAGGATGTTTTCTCAACTCTTTTCTAAACTCAAGCTTCTTGATCATTATGATAGCTGAGGGTTCAGTTTCAGTTTTTTATTGTTGTTCACCTCATTTAAAGGGTTATAATCATTGTGTATATTGTTTATACACAGTCCTGCTTATTTTATTTAGTATTATTTCATGTATCTCACTATGGATCTTTTAATTCTTCATTTTTATCATTTCTGAGGCATTGAGGTGGTGTTGTGGAACCTGTGTTCAAATCTGGCCTCAGACCCTTACTAGGTATATATTTCCTGGGCAAGTCATGTAATCTCTCTGCCTCAGTTTCCCCATCTGTAAAATGGGTAATAATAACACTTACCTCACAGAGTTGTTGTAAGGATAAAATGAGATACAATTTGCAAAAATACTTTGCAAACCTTAAATTATTATATATAAATGTATAGTAGTTGTAGTGTAGTAGTAGCAGTAGCAGCAGTAGTAGTAGTAGTAGTAGTAGTAGTGGTAGTAGTAGTAGCAGTAGTAGTAGTAGTAGTAGTAGTAGCAGTAGTAGTAGTAATAGTAGCTATAATAGTAGTAGTA
>CM053595.1:51485455-51510961 GCA_028646575.1 Pseudocheirus occidentalis | reverse complement strand
GTCAGAAAGGGGTTATAACTAAGTGCTTTCTGAGTTCTCTCATATCTTGAAGACTAGGGAATGGAGGGAGTTCCTTGGAGATTTATAATCTGGGCTTTGAAGTAGGAATAGGAATTTAATAGAACTTAGCAAGGGAATGAATGTTTATAGTACATAGTACAGTACTTTAAGGTTTGCAGTTCACTTCTGTGTTTGCAAAGATAAAAGGGAGTGCATTATAGGTTGATGAAACAGAGGTGACAAGGTATGGGCTTATTCAGGAAGTAGCCAGTAGTTCAGTTTGCCTGCAGTATGGGTTGGGAGCCTAAGAGGCAGTGTGAGACAAAACTCTAGAGATAAATTACAGACAGATCATCAAATTCTTAAATAAGAGGCTGAGACTTTTTTGGTCTTGATCCTTCTGTACAGGAGCAACATTAAGGAGTTTTGAATGGGAAGAACTGTTTCCCCAAAAATGGATCTGATAACAGTTAATCAGATAGACTGGAGAAGGGCAAAAGTAGGATATCTTATGTGGAAATTTGCTTTGATGTACATCAATAATAATAGCTGTGATTTCTACAAGGCTTCATAGGTTATATACACAAATCTACTCCCTGACCATATGCTCACAACAGCCCCTTGAAATAGGGATTGCAGCTCTTCTCATTGTCAGGGAGGAAAATAAGGTTAAGTCAAGATCAGTCAAGGTCTCAAAACTAGTCAGTAACAGAAATGGAGAGGAGGTGGTAGAACTGGTCTGTGGCTTTCCAGCTTAATACTTTTCCCCACTATCCCACAGCTACCTTTCTTTGTGGGAAGTCCTATGGACTTATATGGATTGTTAGAAGACCAAGATGAAATTTAACAGGCATGAATGTAAAAGTCTTACACATGGGGCGGCTAGGTGGCACAGTGAATAGAGTACAGGACCTGAGTTCAAATTTGGCCTCAGACACTTTACACACACAAAAAAACTAGCCATATGACCTTGGGCAAGTCACTTAACCTCAATTGCTCTCCAAAAAGCAAAGCAAAATAAAATAAATTATTATATAGTATTTTTTTTTAAGTCTTACACATGAGTAACAAAAAGTTAGTCTCATAAATACAAGATAAGACAGGGATAGCTAGACAGTAGCTTGTCCAAAAAGATCCGGAGACTTAGAGTAGACTGTAAGTTCTCTCTGAGTCACCTATGTGCAGTGACAGCTAAGGAAGCTAAGGCAATCCTGGACTATATTTTGACATCCTAGAATTGGGAAGCTGTAGTCCTACTGTATTCTGCCCTGTTGTGACCACATTCAGAATATTCTGGGTGCCACATTTTAGGAAGAACATTGGTAAGCCAGAGAGTAATCATAAGGGCAACCAGGATGGTGAAGGGCCTCCAATCATAATCATATGGGCATTAGTTAAAGCAGGGGTAGGGAACTAGGAACATTTATCTTGGAGAAGAGAAAGAGGAAACATGTTATCTTCAAGAATTTGAGGGCTTTTACCTGGAAAAGGAATTAAATTTACTCAGCTTGGTCTGAGGGCAAGAACTAGGAGCAATGAGTAAAAACTTCAGAAGGACAAATATGGGCTTATTTGATATAAGAAAAGAGTTCCTAACCATCACACTCTCTAAAAACAGAATCTCCTGCCTTGGTAGTTAATTGCATAACCATTTATGAAAGTCATTGGATGTTACAGTGGAAATTCTTTTTGTTAGTGTTCAGTTTGGACTAGATAGCCTTTGAAGTCTCTTAACTTCAAGAGTATGTGATACTATTTCAGTAGATAGAGATAAAGAGAACCTAGACCAAGGTGGAGACAGTAGAAATAAAGAAAGAAATGGATTCTGGGATTGTTGTATAGGTGGTAGCACCAGGACTTCATTACTGATGAATATGAAGAAGAGGGAGGAATCAGATGACTTATGAGGTTTTGATTCTGGGTGACTAGGAGGTTGGTGGTGCTATTGTGAGGTTCTATTTCATCCCCAGTTCTGCCTTTGTACCACCTGTCCCCTATGTCCTCCTTTACCTTCAATTGTTAGAATCTCTCCCTTCAAAACCTAACTCAGCCATCGACTTCTACAAAAAGATTTTCCTAATTTTTCTCCAGTTGTTAGTGGCCTCACTCTCTGAATACTTTGTATTTAACTACATTGTTATTGTTATTCCATGTACGTTCTATATATAATTGTGTATATATGTCTCCCCTGATAAGCTCAGAGCCAGAGCCAGTTGACTTTACCATGGACACAGTACTTGACTTCTCTGAATCTCAGTTTCTTCATCTGTAAAATGCAAATTTCTTCTATTTGTGGAAGATGTTCTGTTTTTTCTTTGAAAATTTTATTGATTCCTTTTGTTTTTTTTACACAATACATTTCTAAATGCCCCCTACTGTAGAATTCTATCTTGTAGCAAAGAAGAACAAGCAAAATCAAACGATAGAGCTAATGCATTAGACAAGAATAGACAACATCTCACACCAGTGCTTCTTTATCTCCCAGCTAAGGAGAGGGATGTATCAAGAATGCCTTTTGTAAACCTTAAACTGTGACAGCCCTGTACCAGATCGAATGGAAAATGACTTCTTGTGTACCAGAGACATAGAATTATTAGCCCCTTTGGCAGAATTGTGGTAAAAATTAAATCAACCCTCTAGTTTCCCAATTTGACATCCTGCCTGCCTTTATAAAGAAATCAAGAATGCTATGAGAGGGGCAGCTAGGTGGCGAACACAAAAACTAGCCATGTGACCTTGGGCAAGTCACTTAACCCCAGCTGCCCTCCAAAAAAAAAGCACAAAAAAAACCGCTATGAGACTATTTTTGCTTCTTCTCTATGGTCAGTATAGACTAGAGGATATACTGATAAGTTCTGAAGGGGACTGGGTCATTTTGTGACCTTGTGGGAGGGGTATGAGACAATTAACATGACTTTTCTTTTCCTCTACAGTGGATCGAATGATTCAAGAAAACAGCCACCTGTTCACAGAAGTCCAGTGTAAAGTGTGCAATGCAGTACTCATTTCTGAGTCCCAGAAACTCGCCCATTACCAGGTATCATGGAGTGGTCATTTAAAAGAACTGTAGTTACTCCATAGACCCATTGACAATGATTCAGAAGAGTGGGAGGGAGACTAGAAATCCATTTCTAGCTTGTCTTTAGTTTATCAAGTTTAAAAGGTGACTTTCCCTGCTATCTTCTTGGATCTAGTCTCTGTGTATCCATAAACGATGTGGTAATTCAACCTTGAGTCTGGGGTATCACTGACTTTTAAGTTATATTCCCAGGCATACGAGATTTTCCTTTTTGATCAGATCAAGGGAACCTGGCCTCTAGCCCTAGGCCCTTTTGCCTTTCTTTTTATTGAATCCCAAGCCAAAACTCCCAAGTCTTAGGCTTTCCTGGCCCTTGCATTTTTTGACTGCATGTTCAGTCTGCAATGTAAGAATTCTGTTTATCTGTTTCCATCTACTATTTCAAGATACCGTGGTTTCAGTATTCACTTTCCTTGCTTCCCTTCTACTCCTATGATTACACTTTTCAGAAAACAAGAATATGTATCTAGGGTTTCTTAACAAGGTAGAAAAGACTCTACATTAAATATTCAGGGATAGATCATTAGGCGTATCTAAAAAATAAATCACTTGGTTCTAGACTAGGTAACTCGCAGTCTGCAAGCTTATCCTATACTAAAGTTTTCCCAGCCTTAACCTAGTGGTCCTATTCCTTCTATATGGAGTACCCCAAATGAAAATCTCTTTTTCCCCAAATAAATTTGGGATTCTCCCCTCCTTTCTCTACCCTCCACCTCTCGACCTAGCTCATTGGTCCAGTCTTCAATCTCAGCAGCACTTTCAAATCAATCTGGAAGCCACCAAATGATTTGTGCTACTTTGTTCATAAGTGACCACACTTAGCTAATTAGATATATACTCTCACCTCTCCCTCACTTTTAAGAAAGGGAGGCAGCCTGGAATAGTAGGAAAACCTGCAGTGGGTGTCAGGCAGCTGGGTCAAGTTCCTGCAGAGCCATTGATGAGCTATAATATCCAGGGCAAGTGACTTTCCCTCACTTGTATTTCTTCCCTCTATAAAATGAGAGAGTGAACTAAGTGATCTCTAAAGTACCTTCCAACTCTTGATATCTTTTTAATTCTTTTAACAGACAGAAATACACATAAGCAAATAGGGTAATTCTTCATAGCTCAGTTAGAATTCAGGCCAACACAGAGGCCACTCCCATGTTCAGTGTACAGCCCCTTTTCTGTACAGTATCTTTGCTATGTGACCTTAGGTGACAACTTTTGTATGCCTCATTTTCACTATATTATATCTGTTCCCTCAATCATACTGGTTGTTATGAGGATGAATTGTATAAGTTTGTTGGGGGGGGGGGGGGGAGTTTCTTTGTATAAGAATCTAACAATCTTGAGAACCTTAGAGAGATGTTCTAGATAGGTAAATATTGTTAGCCAAGCACTATTATTGTATGACATTTGGTTAAAAAAGTATTTTTTATTTTCTTTCTCCTGGGTTCTTTCCAGAGCAAGAAACATGCAAACAAAGTGAGGAGATACACATCTATTCACAAAGAAGAAGAGTTTAATGATGGGAAAAAATTGAAGCTAGATTCAAAACAGGTAATAATAGCAAACTTCCCATGGTAAGAGAGACCCATCAAAACGAATTCCCCTTCTGGTGTATGTTGGAGCAGGGAAGGGAATTAATTTAGTGGGTGCTCATCTATTTTCTCAACAGTATATGAGCACCAATATTCCTCTGAGGTTGTGAGAAGGCTCCCAGGTAACCAGTGAGTAAGACAGCAATCTGAAAATGTGATCCCTCTTGTCAGAATACCTCATTTCTCAAGTGTCCCAATTCATGGAATGAGGAGACACATTAGAAGCCCAAGTTTATGGTCTTCCATTTCATTTCAATTTAAAGAAGTGAATTCTGGATCTGTAATAGTTGTCCAAAAAGTAGAATGTACTTCTGCTTAATTGCTGTAATTAGGATTTAATTAGGCTTAAATGTGTTCCCCAAATCCAGAAATCCCCATTTTTCTCTCTTCAAATCCAGAAGTCTGTCCTCTTTCTCTCCCAGGCATGTGTGCCTGGAACTGTGTCTGAATCAAGAGGGCAATGTAAAGCATTGAAAAGATCACTGGGCAAGGCTTTAAGGCCTGGCATCATCTACTGGTTCTGCTACTTAAGAGCTGTATGGTCATGTTCCCTCTCTGAATCTGTTTCCTGATCAGTGAAATGGAATTATTTATCAGGCCTACAGTGAAAGAGAGGGTGGAGGAGATCTGTGGGACAAGGTATTAGGTGAGGGGTGTATTTTAGGAGCTGTCAGGAGTGCTGGATTTGGAGTCAGAGGACCTGGATTCAAATCACAGATTTGCTGCTCGTTGCCTTTGTGACTTGGACAAGTCACTAAACCTTTGTGGGCCTCAGTTTCTTAATTTTTCTCCTGTAAAATGGGGGAGTTGTCCTAAATGGTTTCTAAAGTTCCTTCAGGGACAGAATCCTATGACCCTTTCATCATTGCTTTCCCTCCCTCACAGGGCTGTTGTGGGACTCAGATGAGCAAAAGCACTTTGAAAATTATCAATTATCCTACATATAAGAGGGAGCATTGTTACCGAGCCATTTGATCCCCTGATTACCCTCTTTGAACACTTAAGTCAGGATTAAAACACAGATGAGGCCAGGGCTCTACAGACTGAGGGTGGGTTGAAACTGTCTTGTTTTCTAGCCTGGTCCCTGTAATAGCCAGTAAAAAGGCACCGTTCTCCCTCCTGAGCAGGAGAGCAGCCATGGCGATGACAGGGATCGGTGCTGTGCCATCTGCAACATGACCTTTTCTTCCCCCATCGTGGCCCAGTCTCACTACCTGGGGAAGACCCATGCCAAGAACATGAAGTTGAAGCAGAGTAACTCCCAGGCGGAAGGTACTGCTCTTTCTCTGCACCTCTTCATGCCTGAGGATGGGAAGGGGCTGATGGTCGAAATGAAATCTTTGGGGGATGGCTTAAAAATAATCATGAAGCAAGGACAGCTCCACTCAACCAAATTGTTCATTCATCAAAGAACTTATTAAACACCTGTTGTGAACAAGGGCTGGTCATTGGAGATTTAAAGATAGATAGACAGAGCAAAGACCTTACTCTCACAGAGTTGACAAGTCTAATAGAAGAAGACATTTAGGCCAGAGCACTAACCATAACAAATACCTCTAATTCAGTGGGATACTGAAATAAGTGCCCTTTTACCAGGAGTCAGAGAAGATGTCATTGAATGAAACACCTGAGTTGAGCTTTAAAGGGAAAGATTTCAGTGGTACAAAATGGAAGAAGGGAAGGAGGGAAATCTCTTCCAAGCTTAGGGGTTGTCATGAGCAAAGACAGGCAAGACAATAAGATGAAGATAGAATGAATGTGTGGATGTTTGGAGTGTGAAGTAAGGATAAAAAAGTAGGTTAGAGCCAGTTCTTTAGATAGGACCTTGAATTCTAAGTTCAAGGGTTTATGCTTTATTTGATATAGGCAGGGGAGCCACTCAAGGTTTTTGAGTACCAAAATAATATGATTCGAGGCATCTTATAGGAATATTATTCAGACTGAAGTATGAATGATAGAAGGGGTTGACTGTGTTTGGGAAAATTAACTACAAGGCAGTTTAAATAGCCAAGGCAAGAATAGATTTGATTCAACAAATACTTATTACTTATGTACAAGGTACTATGCTAGGAAATAGGAATGCAAAAATTGCAAAACCAAAATGTCCCTTCCCTCAAGGAGCTTATATTCTCCTAGGGGTATGCAATCTGTACAAAGAGAAATATAGAACATAATGTGAGTACAAAGTAATTTTGGAAAACTTGAGGAAGGAGACAACATTTTCAGCTGATGAAATCAAGTCTGCTTTGTGGAGGAGTTGGTGTCTGAGCTAAACTTTGAAGAAAGGGAATGATTCTGAAGGGAAATAGGAGCAGGACATTTATTGGGAGTATTGGGAAGGCCCGCTAGAATGAACAGAAGCAGGAGATAGCATGGCAAGTTTAGGTGACATGCCCAGTAGTAGTAATGTTTGGAAGATAACAGTGAATGAATGGGAATAAAATGAAATAACACCATCAAAGTAAGTTGTAGTCAGTCTCTGGGATCTGAGGTCAGAAGAAAGCATAGTACACTCCAGGCATGGGGAGAGATCTCAGTGAGGGCCAATGTCCAAAAGGAGAAGGAGGAAGGTCAAGTTTGAGGAACAAAAGATAATTGAAATTGACTGGAACATACAGTTTGTAAAGGAGAGTTATATGAAATAAGTCTAGAAAGGTGGGTAGGAACAGGACTGCTGAGGGCCTTATGTCAGGAATTTGTATCCTCCTGTAGGCAGTGGGAGCCACTAAAGCTCTTTGAACTGGTTAGTGCCACGGTCAGACCTGTGCCTTAGCCAGATTATTTCAACAGCTCTGAATATTGATCAGAAAAAGAAGAGACTGGAAGCAGATAGGACATTTAGAAAAGGTATTAGAATATCCATTCACAACTTGATGTACGTCTGAATTAGAGTGATAACAGTGTGATTCTAGAAAAGGTGACAAATTCAAGAAACGTAGAGATAGAATTGAAAGGATGTGGCAGCTGATTGGACCGGAGTATGACTAGACATGCTTATCACACTTTACATAGTATATATTCTTTAATCTTCACAGTAACCTGGTATGAGGTAAGTAATGTGGTGATTATTATTATTCCCATTTTTTAGATAAAAAAGTAGAGAAAAAGTGATTTACCCATGGTCACACCAAAGCTTGAGTCCAAAGTCTCCTAACATCAGGTCAAATGTTTTTAAGGGACTTGGCCACCTAACCTCTTCTAGGGCCAGATGAATTTTTCTGTATAGGATCCTTATGGCCCCAATCCTTTGTCTGGAATTAGAATGAGTTGTTGAAAGTACAGAAGTTCTGTGGGTATATTAAGAGTATGTTAAGAAATTCCCTCCTGCCTCTTCTACTTCTATCTTCTCTTAACAACTTTGATCTTCCCCAGTCACTGTGTGCTCAGACTTGAAAGGAAAATCCTCATCTTTTTGGAGTGTGTAGGTCTCTACTTGGCTTTTATCTGCAAATGCAGCGTTTTCTTACTGAGACAGGGAGATTGCCTATAAAAGCAGAGAACTTCAGTATTGCTTTTGTTGTCTAGCAAGCTATGTTGTCAGTTATTAGGAATTAATTTCCAGTAGTTTGCAAATAGACACCTTTGAGGGCGGCGAGGTGGCACAGTGAATAGAGTACTACCCCTGGAGTCAGGAGGACCTGAGTTCAAATGCAGCCTCGGACACTTAACACTTACTAGCTGTGTGACCTTGGGCAAGTTGCTTAACCCCAGTTGCCCTCCAAAAAGCCAAAGAAAAAAAAAGAGAGGAAGAAAATAGACTCCTTTAACTTCTCACAGTGGGGATTTATCTCTGGGTTTCATTTACCTTATTAATACCAAACTTTCTGTCTTAAGTACCTTCTTTGATCCCATGAAAAGGAGTGATTGGTTGGTGTCCTTAGTTTAATTTTTTATAGTAATTTGAAACCTCCATTTTGTTTTGGACTAAGCAACATATCTGTGTTCATGATACTCATTATTTCCTGAATAATTTGGCTGATTCCAAGTCATGGCCTAGGAAGCTTAGGATCATAGAATTTTAGAATTAGACTTCCAGAGCTAAAAAGGACCTTAGTGGTTGTCTAATCCAGGCCCTATTTGAAGTATAAATCCCATCTATACATCTACATGACAAGTGGTCTACCTCTACTGAATGGGAGTTCATTACTTACTGAAGCAATTCATTCCATTTTTGAAGGTTTTAATTAAATTTTACCTTTATATGGAGTGATATCTACTTCTTAGTAACTTCCCTGGGATGGCCACTTGGCACAGTGGATAGAGCAGTGGGCCTGGAATCAGGAAGACTCATGAGTTCAAATCCAGCCTCAGACACTAACTGTGTGACCATGGGTAAGTTACTTCACTCTGTTTGCCTCAGTTTCCTTATCTGTAAAATTGACTAGAGAAGAAAATGGCAAAGCACTCCAGCATCTTTGCCAAGAAAACCCTAAATGGGGTCACAAAGAGTTGGATGTGACTGGAACAATTCGACAACAACAAAATAACTTTCCCTCCATTGATTCTTTTTCTGCCCTGTGGAGTAGAACAAGTCTAAGCCTTCTTCCACAAAAAAGCCTTTCATAAATTTGAAAGAAATGATCCCATCTTCCCTTTTCTAGGCTCAACATCTTCATTTCTTTTATACAATCCTCATTACGCGGTGTTGAATCCCTTCACTGTTCTGATGACGACACAGATAATATACTTATTAAATTTTCAGATGATATAAAGGTGAGAGAGATAGGTAGAGTTTTAACTTGAGTTAAAGAAAAAATGTACAAATAAAAGATGGAGAAACCTAGCTACAAATATTTAAATGTGAAAAAACCCTAGGAATTCTAATGGACTGCCAACTCAAGATGAATTAATTAGAGTGATATGATACTAAAAGAGTTAATACATTTTTCAGCACTTCCCTTCACTGTAGATCTACCAACGCAGGTCACAGCCCTCTACAATTTAGTAGATGGTTTTTGAGATTTTCTGTAACCAAAAAAAATCTTGACTTAAAATCCATCCCAAATTTGAGACCTTCCAAACTTAGCTAGACTTGTCCTCAGAAAACAGAAATACAGTTCTGGCAACAAATCCATACTCAGAGCCTTTCCAACTTGGTAGGACTTTCCAGAGCTGGTGTACTTACTGCTGATATATGCTTCAAGACCCTGTCATTCCCTCCATGCCATGATGAGGTACCAGAGGAAATGTAAGGTGTAGAATTCTTCAACCTTCTTGCACATGGTCTTTCTAAATCAGACTTTACATAAAGCAAGCTCTTTCCATTTGTTAAAAAAAAATAAAACATAGAAAAAATGTTATTTTGGAAAGAAAAATAGCATGGCTTTGAATGGAGAGTCTTTGGAGAGACTGGAGAGTCTGCCCATCTGTGGCTCTGATTTACGATGTGGCTGATCAAGACAAAAGGGGCAGTCTGTGATCAAGCCAGTGAAAGGAATTGGCCCCACAAAGGGAGCAAGCCTTTGTTTATTTTATTACTCATACTATGCTCTAATCAACTGAGTACACTGATCCTGGACTCAACAAATATACTGTCTCATGATTCAGATAAGCACTATAGCCCTTGATTCTGCTCCCAACTCTTCGAAGGACATTTATATATAGAAGACAAGATAATGCTTAGATCCCATTTCTGGACAACCTCTAACAAAAGGAAGCAATTGTCATCTAGTAGAAAGAGCATTCGTTTTAGAGTCAAATGTCCTGAATTTACTTCTTATTCCTCAATTTACTTGTTTTTTTTCTTTGGGCAAATCATTTGAATTTTCTAATCCTTATTTTCCTCATCTAAAAACTGGAAATGATAACTGCACTTCAGAACTCATAGTGTTGTTTTCAGACTCCAATGAAAAGCTGTATCAGAAACATTTTATACATTATAAAGTACCATATGTCAACTATCATGATTATTGATTTACTTTGCTTTGGATCCACGAGACCTGGGTTCAGATCCTTGCTCTGCTATTTAATATATATATGATTTTGAGCAAAATAATTTGCCCCCCTAAACCTCATTTTCCCATTTATCGAATGGAGGTAATGTGCTTTGAGGCAGCTATGGATATCCAGCATAGTGAATAGAGTCCTGGGCCTGGAGTCAGGAAGGGCTGCATTCAAACCATGCAGGGTTCTTGTGAGAATCAGATGATATAGTATTTGTTATTTTAAAAAGCACAGTGCCTGGCACATGGTAGGTACCCTGCAAATGATTATTTCCTTCCTTTCTAAACTACAAATAAATGTTTATCCCATTTACTTATAAATTGGCCTCTGGATACTATAACTGGAATATTTTGAGGATGCATAACATTATTTTGCTTATATCATATTTTGAAAGGTTTCTATATCCAATTTTATGGGACTTGAGGGGATTAATCAAAGTATGGGGTTAGGGGGAATTAAGGATCAAGGATGACTCAAGGGTTGTGAACCTTGGTGACTTAAGAGGCTGGTGATACCCTCTACAGAAAAAGGGAGGTTATAATTATAAATAACCAAAGAGGTTATATTTGGTATGAAAATTAATTAGACCTGTTGGTTTTTGAGGTGCCTATAGGAAACCATTTTGAAACCCTGATGATATAATCCTGGAGTTTAGGAGATGACTACAGCTAAACCTTAGATCTAAGTCATCTGTGTAGAGATAATTTAATCAATAGGAGCTGGTGAGATGGCCAAATGAGGAAGAGAGAGAAGAACGAGAGACCCCAGGACAGAACCTCCATAGATAACTACAGTTAGGGGATAGAGTTTGGATAATGATAAGCAAAAGTGTGAAATCAAAGATGTTTTTTAGAATATTAGAGAACCAAGCTTGGTCCATGACCAACTTGTTAAATTTTAATCCAAAATGAGAGGCTTAGTCATTATGGCTTCCTGTACCTTTGGCAAGTCCCATCATCCCTTTCGTTCTTCTGCTACAGCAAGAGGAAACACTTTTTGCAGAGGTGTTCCCAGATTAATTGTTCCACCTTTTCTTTGTGTTAACGTAAAACCTACTCACTCCTGAGACTTTTCATTGTCTTTCTTTGTGTTCTTGTGCATAGTTAAACTACACACAAATGCTACAACCCCTGGTCTCAGTGAAGATGGTGGTGACACATCTGATCCAGACAAGTTCTGCAACCTCTGCCATGCCACTTTCAACAATCCTTCCATGGCTAAGCAGCACTATATTGGCAAGAAGCACAGAAAACAAGAGACCAAAGTAAAGCTGATGGCTCATTATGGCAAGAGCAAGGACTCCCCCATTACAGTTTCAGAAGGTGAGGACATCTTATCTTGAAATGCAGGCCAGGCAAAGGGACAGTATTGTAGAGCCATGGAAACATTTGATTTGTAGTCATAGGACTTAGGTTTGAATTCAAGCTTTGTTACTCTTCCCTGTGCATTATTGGGCAAGTTATTTAACATGTCTTGGCTTCAGTTTCCTCAACTGTAAAATGAGCAGTCTTAGAACAATTGATATCTAAGATTCTTTCCAGATCTAAATCCTAGGATCCTATTCTGATTTTTTTCTGGGAGCCACTTTCCTTTATAAAGGATGTTGACAAGCTGGAGCATATCCAGAGGAGAATCCTGCAGCCTCAGAACTTAAAATGACCAGAGCATGTTTGTCCATGCAATGCCCAAGTAGAGATCCCTTATATGATATCTTCAGCAAGTGATGTTGAGAAATTCCAAGGGTTATGCTTCTGTTTCTATAAAAGATAGTGCTTGCTCTCCAAAACCTAGCTAAAAGCAATGAGGATCAGCTTTAGCAACCCACTTCACTTAGCATTCACCCTCACCAATTCCACTGTCCCAAGGTGGTGTTTGGTCCTCCTCTCTGACTTCCCTATACTTACTGTTCCTCCTTTGAACTTGGCTCAGGGGTGCCTAGACTCTAATGCTTCCCTAGGCATCTACCAGGTAAGGTCACCTAGATGAAGGAACTGAACCTGTCTACAGGCTGCTTGCTCTGGCCTGCTGGTCATAACTCAGGTTGAGGTCAGGAAGATATTTATGTAGCAGAGGTGCTGAGAGTTACCTATTCTGACTTAAAACATTCTGTATCACAGCTCTTTTTGTGGCCATCTGGAACATAACAGAACCTGAACTTTTCAAAATCCATGGTGCAGGAGGTCAAGGAAGACCTCCTACCAGGTGGATTGGGTGAGATCTGGTAGTTTTATTGGAAGCCTCACATTTTTATCATTGTTTATGCTCAAGATGCTCCAGGTTGACCCAATATTCTTCCCCAGTTCTCTCAAAAGCAACCCCTCCTCCCCAGTACCTGGTTACTCACGGGTGATAATACTGTTTTGAGGACTTCTTCCATCTCCTTCCTTTGCTATCGTTCTGAGGCAGTAGTCTAGAGATTTCAGAAAGGAAGTAAAATACATCTAATCTAGTCCTTACTTTATCTGATCAAGATCAGATCCCTTCATCCCTACACTCCCTGCTAGTGGTAGTGAGAACCACAGGCAGACGAAAGACCCCTGAGACTTGGTAAGTCTTCACTTTGATTCTGCATGAGCACATTCCTGCCTGGGAAGCCTTCTCTCCACACTCGTCTCTTTTTAGAGGAAAAGGAGTTGCTCTGAGATACTTGGGAAACAGAGGATAGGATTTAGATTTGGGAGAGAACAGTAAGTTTTTATTTTTAGAGAGAAGTAAACTGAGGCCCAGCAAGAAGAGCAAGATTTTAATCGGGCTCTTTCTCGCTCGCACTCCAGCAGTCTTTACACTGCCCTGCTGCTGAATGAACTGATGGCTGGGAGTTGGGTAGGCGAGGAGGGACGGACTCCCAGAAGTGCCCTGGGGTATTTCTTACACTCCTCCCTTTTCCAGTCACGTGTCCTTGGTGGCATATTTTGCACCATTTCTCTTTGTGTAAGTCATTGTAGGCGACATAAGGCAGCCTCCTTACTTAACATTTACTATGCCCTTTGGGTTACTCAAAATTTGGTTCTTTTGAGATCATCATGAAAGTCCCCCACATAAATAATAGTAAGCAATACTATACTTTTTTTTTTGGAGGGGGAAGGCAGGGCAGTTGGAGATAAGTGACTTACCCAAGGTCACACAGCTAGTTTTTGTGTTAAGTGTCTGAGGCCAGATTTGAACTCGGGTCCTCGTGACTCCAGGGTCAATGCTCTATTCACTGCACCACCCAGCGGCCCCCAATACTATACATTTATATAGCACTCTTTGATTTGCAAATCCTTTTTCATGTATTTGATCCATACAGCAGGCAGGCCTTTGAGGGAGGCAGAGGAGGGCCCATTTCAAAAGTGAGGAAATATAAGCCCAAGCCAATGAGTGCTAGAACTAAGACTTGATCTTTGGTCTTGTGACTCCTAATACACTATTCTTGTTACTATATGACACTGCCTTTCCCCTCAAAGTTGGTTGCTCTGAGTAGCAAGTGTGTCTCTTGTCCGTTGACAGTTGCAGTTTGTGGGTGAAGAGGAGGTGGACTTCACAATTGTCATTCACTCACAATAGTGCCACAGTGCATCCTGAGGATCCAGGAGCTTTTCTTCCAAGGCCATCCCACCATTCCCTAGTCCCTGACCAGTCAGTCTCTTATGGCCTAACTCCTTCCAAATAAGTGAAAATAGGGACTGTTTGGATTTGGAGTCTTCTGTCCTTAACACACAGAGTAGAATCATATATGTAGGGTAGATGGACTTTAAAGGCTATCTATTCCAATCCACTGAGACCTGGAGCAGTCTAAGACCTAAGATCATATACATAGTAAGTGAACCAGGATTTGGAACCAGGGTCTTTTCCACTATAGCATATTCGATACTTCAGAGACTATCTAGATTTAATAGGAATTGAATCCCTAGGGGTAGCTAGGATTATATCTGTTTTAATGGTAGTCAAACACATGATTGGAAAGGTTAGATTTTCTTGTCCAAGGTATCATAGACCTGTGTTTGATCTTTGGGGAGGCTTCTACTATTCTGCTGTTGTGTCTGAAGGCTGGGCAGTCTGTATCAATAATGGCCTTGATTGTGTCAGCATTTGCCAGCTGCTTTTATTAGGAGGTTTGACAGAAGCTTGGTCCCCAAAGTACTGTATAGTCAGATATGGCACTTATAAGTCCAGGCTCTCAAACAAAACTGGCTTTGTCTTTTTTTTTTTTTTTTTTTTTTACTGTCTTTCCTAGCACATACACAGCTAATGTACAAAATAAAACCAGCTTCTACAGGGAGGGGTGAAATATTCCCTTCTTCCCTCCCATAATCTTGTGGAGATGCTGGTAGTCCCAAGTCATGCTGCTGATGATATCTGGTCTTGTACTAAGAGAATTTGGCTCCGAGGGTAGCAGTTTACTTCTTGGTAGATATATAGTATACTTTGTCTCAAAGGAGGTGTAAAACTTAGGCAGTTGATAGATTGGGCTCCCCTCAGCAATGCAAGGTTCTAAGACAACTCCAAAGGACTCGTGATGGAAAAGGCTGTCCACACCCAGAGAAAGAATTACAGAGTCTGAATGCAGACTGAAGCAAACTACTTGCTCTCTTTTTCGTTTTCTTTTATTTTGTTTCTTCTTCTTCGTTATTTATTCCATTGGTTATAATTCTTTACAACTTGACTAATGTTTAATGTGAAGGTATATGTAGAACCTTTATTGAATTGCATGCCACCATGGTGGGAGGGAAGAAAATTTGGAACTCAAAAATTTGTGGAACTGAATGTTATAAGCTAATAGCAAATAAATTTTTAAAAGAACTTAGGCAAAACATTTTAGTAGACGGCATTAATTTTCTAGGCATCTAGACTTAAGATGGGTTCTTATGATTCCTAACCCTAAATGTTCTTTCAGTAAATGCCTTTAAAAAGTGCCTGCCATAGCCACATAACTCTTTGATATGGCAGTGTTGTACAAAGCATTGTGAAATAATGAGGATTGGGTGCTGAACAATTCATAAAACCATGCAGTGTCTAAAGGACCTTAGAACACACTGTCAGAATAGGAAGACACATTACAACATAAAATGTAAGAACTCAAAAGAACCTTAATTAGAACAGACCTTAGGCAGTGGTTCTCAACCTATGGGTTATGTTCAGTTTGTAACAATGAAAATCCATCCTGCATATCAGATATTTACATTACGATTCATAACAGTAGCAAAATTACAGTTCTGAAGTAGCAACGAAAATAATTTTATGGTTGGGGGTCACCACAACATGAGGAACTGTATTAAAGGGTCGTGGCATTGGGAAGGTTGAGAACCACTGCCTTAGAGTATAGAATAGTAGAGCCAGAAGAGTCCTTCGCATGTAGAACATGTAGTGTTAGGGCTAGAAAGAACTTTACACTATAGAATGTTAGAGCAGGAAAGGACCTTTTAAGCTATCATCTAATGCGACCCCCTTGTTTAACTGGAGCCAATAAAAGGGACTAGTTTATGGTTATATGGTAAGTCATTCGCAAATCCTGGACGTTTTAAACCCCTTAGGTCTCTGACTTATTAAGCCAGAGCTTTTTCTGTTATACCATGCCAAGAAAGACCACTCTTTGGAGTGGTCTGGAGTGAGCCTGGTTATGAGGAAGGCTCTCTCTAAGCCCAAGGGTAGATGGATAGGTTTATCAAAATAATGATCTTTGTTAATTACTATTATGAGCCCAAGAGGAATAGAACATTTTGTAGATTAATTTGATTGAAGGGCACCACCAGCTAGGACCCTTAGAATGGTACATTGTGAGAGCCTAAAGCTGACTCTTAAAGAAAGAGTAGAAAGAGACCTGGGTTTGAGTCCTACTTAAGATTCTAAGCTGTATAACACTGCTTAGATCACTTTAACTCTGATGCTTAGTTGCCCTATCTGTCAGAGAGATTGGAATAAATGTTCTCCCTAAAGTCTTTAACACCCTTGATAGAAAACTATCACAAAGTTAGTATCTGGCTTGGTCCTGCTCTCCTTATTCAGTCAGAGCTGAAGTGTTTGGGGATAAGAATGAGGTAGAAAGGAGGATTTAAAAATTAAAAGGGACCATGGATATCATGTTGTGCTCATTACTCAAAAGTATTTCATTGATCCTTACCCATTTATGAACTATCTTGAACTATGAACATTTCAGCTACAGACCCTAAATTACGGATTCACAATATGTTTTAACATTGCTGTCTGTTTCAGCTGGGTGGGGCTACCCCTGCAACACATGCAAAATCATGCTGAATTCCATAGAACAGTACCAGGCGCACATCAGCGGCTTCAAGCACAGAAACCAGTAAGTGAACTTTGCTTTTCAGTATAGGCACAGGGTGGTGGAATACTGGGAGAAACCATGAAATGGTATGTTCTACCAGTGCCCAGTTCCACCATTTCTCCTACACAGACATTTAGCTCATTCTTTCAAGAATTATGGCAGCATTTTGGAGCCCCCCATGACAGTTTGGAAAGAATTCACCAAGATGTCTCCCAGAGTGGGGAGGGGCACCATCCCATATGGGTCAGCATCTTAAAGGAGAATTACTTAAGGATTTGCCCATAGCTAAAGACCATAAGCACCTTGAAAAAAGCCCTGAATTTAAAGGACCTAGATTCAAATCCTGGTTCTGCTATTTATTACTTATGTGATATTGTGCAAGTAATTTCTCAGAGCCCTCATTTTCTCATCTGCAAAACTAAGTCATATCTAAGGTCCTTATATATTTAAACTCATAGTTAAATCTTTAAGACCAGAAGGAAGCTGGTTAATTGTACATGAAAGAAAAATGACCTTTCCCATTTCTCCAGAGGGTTTCCAGGATGTGATGATCCTACTAGTTTTAACCATTTATCATAAGGCAGTGAGTGGCCTTGGTCCCTGTGGCTGGCCATTGTTCTTCTCTATTTTAAGTGCCAGAAAGGACTGACTGGCTGAGGGTAATCTCTGTGTCTTGACCTTCTCCCTCAATCTCTGTAACTAGCTTGACATACTGATCCTCTGAATCACTTGCAAATTACTTAATTTTTTCAATTAACCAAAAAAAAAATACGTTTTTTCTCCTTCCTACCACTTTCTTTCAGGAGGTAAACTTCTTTACTTTTGATGAGCATGTTTCAGAGAGGATGTAGTAAATCTTCCTCTTTGATTTTGCCCAGTTGATTTTTATGTCCAGTTGGTTGCAGGGGTTAAGTTCTCCCAAAATTTCAGCTTAATTGGTTTGTGACATTCTGCTCAGTATTGTTAGCAACACCTCATATATACTACCAGGTAACTTGCTAGTAATCAAATTTGTAAACAGGATCACAGGATTCAGAACAGAAAAGATCCTTAGAGGTCACTCAGTCCGGCCCTTTTTTTGCAGAAGAAATTAAGGTTCAGAAATGGATCACACTAATAATAAGTAGCAAAGCAAGGATTCAAACCCTAGCTTTGTGACCCAAAAATCCAGCATCTTTGCACACTACAGCCCATAGTGCCCTGACCTGACCACATTGGAGGGAAACAGCTCTGATGCTAACCAATTTAGGGAGGTTGGGAGTCCAGGCTTTTGCAGAGATTCTGACGCATCTGTCTCCTTTCCCTTTCTTTTTCCTTCTTCTACTCCTCCCTCTTCCCACTCCCCCCACAGTATACCAGGAGCTGTGCCGATCCTAGGACGCTTTCCAAAGCAGCAGTATGTTCGAGAAGAAACAGTGTCCTCAGGAGACTACAGTTACTTTAGCCAAGACTCCTAGAGCCAATGGCAGTACTGTTCTCTTCAAGTTGGTACCAGCCAAGAACAAGCAGCTAGTGCCAACTCTCAGCGGTTTTGTTATCTGGTCAGAGACTGGCCTGTACCTCCCTCTGATAGTGACTGCATAGGACAAAAGCAGAAATGACTTAGTTTGGAAAGGATCTGATGTAGCAAGCTTTGCTCCGTCTTGTGTGCTCCATTAGGAAGCTCCTTTGGCATAATCTGTTAATTGACATCTTGTTCTGTGTGTTTCTCGAACATACAGTTGGTGTCCCTCCTTTATATGTCACTTCTTGCCACTTCTCTGCCTCTAAGCTATGTCCCTGCCCTCTACAAACAGTGAAGAATTCTTGGGTTTCAAGAACAGCACCTTAACTAGTTTGTCTTAGAACAGGAGTAATAATATAGAGCTGGATGTTAGCAAAATTGTATTCCCAACTCCCACTTGAACTTGTGTGGCTAGGTATGTGTTACTTGGCTTTCTCTGATGGGAAAACTTGCATAGGATTTATCACCCTGTATTTGGAAAGACAAGTCCTTGTCTTTTTCCTAGTGCTCTAGATACCTATTAGGGAAACCACAGAATGTGAGTACCAAACCATGGCAGGGGTTGAGAACAAAAAATGTGTTGTTCCTAAGGGACAACTTCAAGGTATTGGCCAATTCTACTGAATTATCCCTTAAAAGAAAGGCATCTTAGACCAAGTTATTTCCAGTTGTGCAGGAGGGGTTCCCTTTTCAATCTGATTAATCTGTCGAAATGTTTTCTGACTTTTTGTTGGAAGCCTCATTTCTACTTTTCACAGTATCTAAATGGTCCCTAGGGAGGCCATGCTACTCTGGGCATATTCAATAGTCAGATTAGTATGGACAGCACAAGCTTCTTTCCTCTCCCAGTTGTTGCTGTTCCCAGTTACGTGTCATCACTGGAAGGTTACTCCGAGGGTGCAAGTTGAAAGATGTCACTTGGTAGCAGCTCTGCTTGCCCAAGGTCTGCTACCTATTTGCTTTACAGACAGACCACATTAAAGTCTTTATTCACTTGACCCTTCAGACTTTCTCCTTCCGTTAGTTATGCAGTCCCTAATAAAAATGCAGTGGTGATAAATGGAATTTGTGGAAAAAGAATAGGATGGGTTCTTTCCAGAAGAGGAGGCCCCTAGGTCTTAGGGGACTGACTAGAGTTAAGAGAATGGTTTTCAAATGATTAGAGAAAACACAGGAGGGAGAGTAAAGAATTTAGTTGACCTTAGACCATACCATGCAAACAAGTAAGCAAAGGGTCCCTTTGACCACCCTTCCCTCTCCAAAAACAGAGGGACTACTTAATCACAGAACTTTAATCAGAAGGCAAAAGTTTTAGAGGCCTTCTGGTCCAACCCATACTGAACAAAAGTATGCTGTCCTAAGAAGTGGCCAGCCAGCCTTTGCTTGAAGATCTCTGATGGAGAAGAACCCACTGCCACCTGGGGCAGCTCATTCTACTTTTGGACAATTATGATTGTGGAAAGATTTTCCTTATGTCAGGCTGACATCAGCCTTCTTGCAGCTTCCACCTGTTGTTCTTAGTTCTCCCCTGCCCCCCAGCCTAGCAGGACTCTTTCCACATCACAACTTTCACATATTGGAGACGGGCACTTTGTCCACCCAAGCTTTGTCTTCTCCAAGCAGAAGCATACTCAATTTCTTCACCTGAGTGTCATATGACATCATCTTGAGGTCTTTCTGGTCCCCCTCTTCTGACTTCTCCAGTTTATCAGTATCCTTCACAACTGTGACTCCTAGAACCAGTCAGTGTCCCAGGTATGATCTGACTATGGCAGATGAAAGCTAAACTTTTACTTCCCTAGTGTCTCAAACACTATGCCTCTCTGTGTAGCCTAAGATTGCTTTTTTGGCTATCTTATCACAATATTGACTCATATTGAGTTTAAAGTCCACTCAAACTGACAGAACTTTTTCAGATGAACTATCTAGTTTTTCCTTCCCTATCTTGACTTTTTTTTCCCTAATTTGATTTATTTTTTAACCAAAGTGTAAGACTTTACATTTATCCCTGTAAAAATTCATCTTACTCAAATGATCCCAGTGTTTCAATTTGTGAGATCTTTTTGAATCCTGATTGTAATCCAATCTTTTAGCTGTCCCTCCAAGTTTTGTTTTGTCTACAAATTTGATAAATATCTTTCACCTTTATTGAGTCATTGATAAAAGTATTGAATGTCATAAGACCAATAACTTCTCTGGGGCCTCCTTCAAATAATGACATAGAACCATTAATGACCACTCTTTCAGTCTGGCCATTCATCCAATACCAAATCCATTGTCATCTAGCTCTCCTTTTCCACAAGAATAGCAGTAAGAGATTTATTAAATGTTTTGCTAAAATCTTGGTAAACTAAATCTATAGTATTCCTTTGATCTATCAACCTAGTAAATCTGTCCAAAAAAAAGTGAGGTTAAATCAGGCAAGCCCTGTTCTTCATGAAGTCATCCTGGCTTTTTGTGATTACTCCTTCCTTTTCTGTACATTCCTTAACCGCTTCTCTAATATTATGTTCCAGAATTTTGACACAAACTGAAGTTATGCCTATTGGCCTACAGTTTGCCAACTCAATAATCTTCCCTGCCTTCTTCCAGTCCTGTTCCATTTTTCCCATTCATCTTGATCTTTCAAAGATTCACAACAACAATTGAGCAGTTGAATCTACCAGTTCTTTGGGATGTAGTTTATCTGGGCCTAGTGACTTGAAGGGCAGGTAGGTACTCTCTTACTCTTTCCTTGCTGATCTTAGATCTTAATATTCTGTTAGCCATTTTGTCCAGTCCTTTCCAATCCAAAGATTGTCCTTGGTAGACAAAGCAAAAAGGGTCGGGCAGTTATGATTGGCCCATCCACTTTGAGCATCTTTTTCCTCAATATAGTTTTTTAAAAATAATTTTGAGGATCATTTTTTTTAGCTTTTCCAACCAGTCTTAGCTCATTCTGACCTTAGATGTTCCTGACACTGTTCTTACAGGCCCATGTCATACTTTGTTTTCATCTTCATTACCTGCCTTTGCTTCCGTCTTCTATACACATCTTTTTAAAAATCTAAGTTTCTCAAGTTGCATTTGCTTATGCATTTCTTGTTCTCTGAAATTATTATGTGTCCAGGATTTCATTCTTAAAAACTTCCTTTCCCTCCTGCTATGAGTTCTGTCAAATTTTGGTCCTTAGGATCCTGGCTATTCTTTCTCTGAATCTTTCAAAATCTTTTCTCCAGTAACCTTGCATGCATGTCAAACTGTACTTAATTTTCTTCTCCTTTTTTAAAAATTTAAGATGAAGTGATCGCTTCTCTCTTGATTCCCCTTATATCTCTTCTTTAGGACCCAGTTCCTTTCTGGTAAAAGTCTGATCCAGAATAGCGATTTCCCATCTTCCTTTTATGGATGAAGTTATTAGTGCAAGCTAAGACATTATTAGCTGCTGCTCTGCTTTTTACAGAGCATGAACTCTGGCAGTAGTTTATATGATGACTACTGTGTCTTCATTCCACACTTCCAGGCTTATGGTCTGTTTGGTAAAAGCTAACTGTTTCTTCTCTTTACCTGGGTGTTCTATAGCATTTTTTGAATATTTGTTTCTTTTTCCTTTGACCCTTTAGAGTTTTCTGACCTAACAGCATCTATGGGTCTATATCACTATTCCTTTGAGGACAAATAGCTGCTTCCTCCTCAGAGGGTCTTGTTTCTTCCTCTTTAGGAAGAATGTCATATCTTCTGTTTAGCTTCAGGTGCTCACTGGTCCTTCCCTTTCTTTCTTTTTTGTTACCATCTTCCATCCTCCTGCCACAGACAAGTCTTTTCTGTCTTAACAGATCCTTTTTCTTTGTCTTTATTAAACTTGAAAGCTTTTTCAGTTTTTTTAAGGAAGACTGCATTCTTCCTGATAACAGGGATTGAAGGGAATTGTTCCTCAAGGCACTTTACTTTGTCTTCTAAAAAGGAGAGCAGCTCACACTTTATACATAGACAGTTGTCACTTGGCCATGGCAGAAAGACAAATGTCATGTAGTCTGTGCAAATCACTATCAGATTTTCCATGATCTTCAGATTTTCCCAGAAACACAAGTTTCTTGGACCTTTGTTTTTCTTGCTAGTTGTGGCCAGCTCCTCTGGAGAATTCTTGTGGCCTGTGAGGGTCTTGGAATCCAAAGTTTTCTTTCTCACCTCTATAGTACTATAGACACACCCAGTTTTTTTTTCCTTTGTCTTCCTAACCTCCTAGAGTCCCTTATTGTCCTCACATCTTCTTTTTTTAGTATTCTAGTTCTCTTCTTCCTTTCTTCTTTGTCCTCGAGTCAGCACTGCATAAGGGATTCTCCTGCCTGACCAAACTCTCCAACCCTCAAGTGCTGAAGACTGCTTGTAGCAGGCAGCCACCCCACAGGTAGCAAGGGGCAGACCCTGCAATAGAGAAGGTGATTCTTTCAATTCTGCCATAGCAAGCGTTCCAGGATGTCCCACAGGAAGGTACTTTGAAGGGTTCCCTTTCTTAAAACTCTTTTAAGATTTCTCCCTCTACATACTGGGGAACAGAGGAAGCCTGCTATATATTTATAATGCCTTTCCAGCTTCCCTCTAAAACCCCAACCTCCCTTTCTTTGTGAAGAAATGCCTTTTGTGTGTGAATGTGTCTACTGTGTGCCCCTTGGGAGAGAGACCTCCCAATAAAGAATAACTCCTCTGACTGCCAGGGGTGTGTGTTCTATGCCAGAACTTTTGGTTATCAGCAGTATGTCATTGTGTCTCTGGTTCCTGAGTCTAGGCATAGACTTTGTAAATTTTCATGACAGTAGTAACTATGAAGTAGGTGATGCAAAGTGATTTCATGGATGAGAAAACTGAGATTCAGAGAGGTTGATAGACCCAAGATTGCACAGGTAGAAAGTATCAGAGTTGGGGTTTGAAGCAGTCTTTTGACTCCAAATCCAGGCACTTGGGTGCCCAAAGCCCCATCCAGGAGTACCTGAGGAGCAAAACTTCTGATCTTTGACAAGTCTTAAGAAGATAAGCTATTCAGCTTCATTCAGACTAAGATGTGAAGAGCTGACAGTAAGGTAGAGGATATTTGTATTATAAAGCCAAAGCTTGTAAACCTAATGAATTTATGGCTAGCAGTTTGACCTAGGATGTTTTGAACCAGATTTTGAATCTACCTCTGCATTATCTGTGATAAGCTTTTCTTCTCCCACAGGCCACAGTGGGGGATCCACAACCTGCCACTCCTTTCTACATTATTGTGACACTTCCTATTGCATAAATTCTCAGCCTGGGCCAGAACCTGGGAGCAAAAGGTATTGTTCTTTTTCTGGGATTTTTGTCCTCTGCCACCACCTGACCCTGTCAGAGAAAAGAAGGAACCAGCAATGGTGGGTCTTAGCCAGAGTTTATGTGGCTTATTGGATTCATAGATTTATTGGCTCTGATCTTTATTTCCCTGTCCTCATTCTGTTATGGCCTCCATCTTGGCTTATTGATCTTGGCATCCTCTTCATCCATTCCCTCACCCCTATTTCCACAAACTCTAGAGCACAGCAGTACATTTTTTTTTAATCTACAAGGGAAGAGAATGCAGAAATTAAGAAATAATGCACAAGAGTATGGGAATTATCAATATGTGAAAATCTACCTTGAATGAGACCAGGCAAGAACTGAATTTTCTAAATTAATTAGGAGCTAAAATTCTATAAGACAAGCCTGAGAGATACCATTTCCTTGGAACATTCTTACCCTATCCTCACCCCCCAGATAACGGCATCTGTCCCGTCCATACTGCACAGCATCTCCTAAACGGATCCCCTAAAAGTTCAGTGGACTTAGATTGAGTGTATTTACCTGTTCCACAAACCTTTGCACTGTGTGGTGGATTTGGTGTTTTTAGTCCTGCCTAAGCAGATTCTGTCTTCCCCCTGCCAGGCACAGAAAAAGTAGAAGATGAAAATGTAGAATTATAAGGATATCAGAGGTCATCTAGTCCAGTCTGTATCTGAACAAGAATAATAGGCTCATAGGTAGAGAGCTGGAAGGGACAGATGTCAATGGAGACCCAGATGGGTTAAGGGATCTATAGACAAAAATGTAGTAGTTAAGCCATTTCCATTAGTCACCTCTCAGTACATAACTGGTTCACCTCCTTTTCTGCTTCAGTATTCTTCTGGTTATATCCTTTATGACACTTTTCCACTCCAATGTAATTTTTTTGTTATACAGCTTACTCACATCCACTGTGTACTTCTCCATTGTCCTTTGGATGACCTACAACTTTTAATTCCATAGAGATTGATGTTCCATGTAGCACTGCTGGAAGACTATTGAAAGATGGGCTTTTGTTTCAGGGAAAAGTTCAGGGTCATTAAAAGTACTGATCTGTCAAATTGTCTGAAAGAGGAGAGAACACATATAGATGAGTGGTGCTAGGAAAAGGTATTTTTGATCCAAAAAAATCACAGGGACTGTGAGTAGAGTCTTAGGGCAATCTATTGACAACTCTGTAAACATTTAAGATATTGTTAAAACCTCGGGTTATTGACAATATTACCCGGAGGAGCCTCCAACCAAATTGTTCACTACCTACCTTATCATAGCAGGAAGGTAATGGCAGAATGCAGGCTGCCCAGGCTTTGGCTACAGGCCTGAGGATGGGCTAGGTGTTTTCACACTAACCTGGCTGCATTCATAGAAGTTCATCACTAGGTTGGTTGCAAGGTGATGAACTGATCACAGCTTCCTTTGAAGATAGTTCTTTCCATTGTGAAGGAATTATAATATCCTAGGTCAGCAGTTCTCAACCTGTGGGTTATGTTCGCTTTGTAACAATGAAAATACATCCTGCATATCAGATTCATAACAGTAGAAAAATTACAGTTATGAAGTAGCAACAAAAATGATTTTATGGTTGGGGGTCACCACAACATGAAGAACTATATTAAAGGGTCGTGGCATTAGGAAGGCTGAGAACCACTGTCCTAGATCTTGAAATATTGACCAGTCAAGTCTCCTAGTGACCACCAGAGGGCACCAGCAGCCCAATAATCATAGAGAAATTCCACCCCACACCCACCCCCCCCCCCACTACACCTAGGCAAAGCTGGAAAATCCTCAAGAAAGCATAGAGTTGTACAACCCTTTC
>CM053595.1:51459360-51485355 GCA_028646575.1 Pseudocheirus occidentalis | reverse complement strand
CCTCCCCACTCCTAGCCCCATTCCTGCCCCTTCCCTATTTCAGGCCTTACCCTGAAGGTCAGGAGGGTAAGGTAGTTCAGGTGTCTACCAGTAACCTAACCAGGATTTTCAAACTCTCTTTGCACTCTTAAAAATTATTGAGGACCCCAAAGAGCTTTTGTTTATGTGGGTTATGTCTGTATTTACCATGTTAGAAATTAAAACTGATAATTTTTTAAATACTTATTAATGTATTATGAAAAATAACTATTTTCCAAAACAAAAACATTTTAGAAGAGTGGCATTGTTTTACTTTTTTTCCCAAATTTCTTTAATGTCTATTTTAATAGAAGATAGTTGGATTCTCATATCTGCTTCTGCAATTAGTCTCTTGCAATATGTTGTTTTGCTTGAAATTATGTGAAGAAAATACAGCCTCACATAGAAGTGTAGTTGGAAAAAGGAAGAGTATTTTAATAGGCAAATAACAGCTTAGTATTATTATGAAGATAATTTTGACCTAACAGATCCCCTGAGAGTCTCAGGACCATCAGGAATTCCAGACCATACTTTGAGAACCACTGGCTTAACCCCAAGCCAGAGACAAAATGGGAAGAGAAGAGGCCAAGTCACTGAGATTGGAGTTGGGAGTGTAGAACACTGGCCTGTTCTTTGTACACATCCTGCCCCACTCAGGCAGGGCCCTGTGATCATAAGCTTATAGGATTTAAAGTTGAAGGGAATAAGGAAACTGTAACCCAAAGTACTTGCCCAAAGTCACACAGCTAATAAGAGAGAATTAAAGTCTTCTGACTCCAAATCTAGTGCTCTTTCTACCACATCACCATTGCCTACATACGTACACACTGTTTAGCAAAAGGGTTAGGGTAGATTCATAAGCCCCCTTTTGCCTTAGACCAGGATTCCATAACAGGAATCCTGAAGCCAAGCCAGAGTTTGGGCCCATCAGGACTGCAGTCAGTTACCACATCACCACCAACAGGAGAGGTAAAAAAGTGTCTCAGTCCGAAATTTATCCGCTTCCTAGGTCTAGGCTTTCTCTTCCTCCAAAATTAGCTTCAGCCGGATTCTTCCTCCTCATTCTCCTCCCCTTCACTCTCTCCTGGGAGGATCTGGGGCAAAGAATTACCAGTGTAACTACAGTTGGAGACGTCAGATTCAAGCCCAAGAGGAAGAAGCAGCGGGTCCAGGATACACACTATGAAGGAGTCAGCTTCTTCCAAGCCACCACTGTATCCTTCCACCACCACTTCCTCCCCCAAGAAAGCAGTGCTTGTCTAAGGTACCTACTTTCTCATATCACAGAATTAGACTTGGAAGTAGAAGAAACCTTAGATATCGCCCAGTCTATTCTCTTTAATGATAATCATTTCAGGACTCCAGCCTCTTGTAATGGAAGATGTCTTTTCTGTGATGAAAGAGGTAGTCAGAATCACTAAGTCCAAATCCCCACTCTGACCCCTTGCTACCTATGTGACAGGTCATTTTATTGATCTAGACTTGAAAGGGGGGACCTTTGCATCTCTAAAATTCTGTGGTTCTTTGTACCTCAGAATCACCAATTGACTCGTGGTCTCTAAAGTCTCTTCCTACAAAAAGAATCTATGTTCCATATGTCAAGATCGTTTCTGATTCTAGCCTCGTGTGTCCTAAGAACCCTTCCAGCTGAAACCCTGAATCTTTAAGAATGGGCTATTCCTCCTCTCAAGAGCCTTCAGGTAGAGTGACTGTTTTCCAAACTAAAAATCAGGACCCACAGTCTGACAAAGAATTCCCTGCTACAGGGGTCTTGTTCACTGTACATAAAAGTACAGATTATTGATTTAAGAGCAGAGAGAAATGGAACCTTATTAATCAATTTAAGAGCAGAGAGAGATCACCTAGCCCCACTCATTGTTAAGGAAACTGAAACTCAGATTACTTGCCCAAGATCACAGGTAATGAGTGTTAGAGAGTTTGAACCTATATCCTTTGACTCAAAATTCGTTCTTTTCCACTATACGGGGCTGAGCACCTTTCCATAAGAGGTTGTGGTTTTAGTGTCTTATTTTGAGAGACATCTGCACCCTTCCCAGCCTTGGCCAGGCCCTACCTCAACCTCTGTCTCCACACTAGTTTTGGTGGTTTGAAGAAGAATAGCTTCCACAGTCCTTCCCAGCCTTTGTGGCTTTGCTGTCTCCATTTTAGAAATTGGGTGCAGATGTGCCCAGAGGAAGAGGTGGAAGAAGATAGTCTTTGGAGATGGGTAAAGAAATTTCCTGATGTTAGGGGTATAAATGGAGAGAATTCGCTCTGGTATCCAGTGTTGGAGAAGGCATAGCCTTGCAGGGACTTTTTTTGTTAAGGTTCCAAAGAGGCAGAGAGCTCAGATTTTCTTCAAACCTACCACACCTCTGCCTCACTCCCCACCCCACCCCCAGGAGCAAAGAGGAAAGAGAAATGGTAAGAAAACTGTCTTTGGGGATCTCCAAATGACTTCCCTAGGGACCGATGAGAAGGGAGGTAGGGCCTGGTGCCAAGCTGTGATCTGCTAAAGGCAAAAGCTTGTCAAGCAGGGCAGGAAGCTGGCATTCGTGGCCCAGGCCTTAAAGCTCACAAGGGCTTGGTCCAAGTCTCAGGGTCTGGGACTGAGCTTGGGGCTAAGGTACTGGAACTCGGCAAGCAAGCAGTTTCCTGATCTGGAATAACAAAGTCGGTAGTGTTCCCCAAGCTGGTCATCAAAGCCGACTGCCATCCAAAGCAATATTGTTGGCACCAAGGCCAGACCTAGAAGCTGATTCTGCTCTGAACTTCTTGTAGAAAAGCCCTCACCCACAGTCACAAGCCCAGCCCAAGAGCAAGGAAGGACTCCTTCTTTTAAAGGAAAGTTAAGATGAGAATGCCTGTATACAAAGAAACTGAGATAAAAACTGTCCTGGTGACTTTAACAAGGACTATTAGATATAAAGCCAAGGCTAGAACCCAGACTTTCCTCCCCCCAGGACACCTCCATTCACATGAGAGCCACTCTTGTTCCTGTCAGAAGGGAACATGAAGAGAAGGAAGAACCTCAGGAGAGAAGGGATGGGGCCCCTCTAACAGTGTTGGGGCCCTGCTGCTAAAGGGAGGAGTGAGATGGAGTTCTGGGGAGAGGGGGAAGGGAACACCATATTAGAGGACTTGAGAGGAGGGGAACCCCGGTGGGTGCCTGCTAACCTGGGGGAACTTTGTGCTATTCAGGAGACAGGGAGGCGGCGGCAGCTACAGTGGAGCCAGACGTATGAAGGGGTTTTTGTTTGATTCTGGCTTGGGTTATAAATCTAGGGAAAGACTCCAGCCTGCCCAACTTTCCGCTCCCTTCTCCTCCTCCTCTGTCTCCCTCCCTCCTTAGGTCCCATGGAAGGCCTAGCCTGTGGTACTTGGGAGAGGGTCAGGCCAAGGGACTAGTACTACCCCAGGGTCCAAACTAGAGGTGTCTGACACTGTTGTTCAAAGCCAAAGGAGGTTCCGAGTCCTCCAAGAGCCCAGCTTGCTCCAAAAGCAAAGCCTGGAATGGAAAAAGCAGTGAAGACTCAGCCAATGAAAAACTCTTAGGAGGGGCCATTTTCATAAAACTCCTTTCTGCGAGCAAGGGGGAACTCTTTCCCTTGGGAAACCAGAGCCCCAGCTTCTTCAACTTCCCCCTCCCCCAAGCTTCATAGACCTTCCCTCAATGCCCACCCCTTACCCCTCTAGGCCTCATTTGATGTCAACAAACATTTGACTGCACATCTATTCTGAGCATGACCATGTAGTATCCAGTGAAAATACACATGTGCATGCGTACAAATACACACATATGTGTGTTTATTTTTACATATAACACATCTTGCTCCCAAGGAGCCTGCAATCTATTGGGAGGGGGCACTACAGGGGATAGGGGAATTACACAATCTATACAAGGTGAAAAGATGAATAGGGTAAAGGAGGCATCCAGGCTAAAGTCAGGTTCTAAGAGAACCATCAGGAAAGAGAACACTTTCACCCAAGAAGAGATCTGAGAAGGCTTCCTGGAAAAAGTGGCATCTGAATTTGGTCTTAAATAAAGAGACTAACAGATGGAAATGCTTAGGGAGAGTTTATTGTAGGCAGAGAGAGGAGCAGGCAGGATGACCATAGCTCAGAAACTGATTTGACTGGCACACACTATAGGGTGTCTGAGCTGGCCAGGACCTCAGAGACCACTCGTTCTGATCCAGATCTGAGTGGCCAAAACTCGATCCTCCAGCCTTGGATTAAAGAGCTTTAATGAGCAGGAGCACACTGCCTTCCGAAGCAGCTTATTCCATCTGTTGAGAGAGAAGCTCATGCATCTTAGTAGATCTGCCCTCCAAAGTCAGGAAGACCTGGGTTCAAATCCCACTTGAGGTATATGCTGCTTGAACAAGTGGTTAACGCCTCAATGTTCCCACAAAACCCCGAATCACAGAAAAGAGTCCAATCTGAATTGACCGAGCAAGTTTCCTCACCCAGTCCAATCACAGAGTCCAATCCCTGTCAAGGAAAGAAAGCACCTACTGTGTACCAGGCACCCTGCTGAGTGCTTTACAAATATCTCATTCTTACAGGAACTCTGGGAAGTAGGTGTTATTATTATCCCCATTTTACAGATGAGGAAACTGAGGCAGACAAGTTAAATGACTTGCCCAGGACTAAGGCTAATAAGTCTCCCAAGGCTGGATTTGAACTTGAGTTTTCCTGACTCCTAGGCCCAGCGCTCTATCTACAATATCACCTAGCTAGTTCTTCCTTGTAGCCAACTGAAACCTAGCTCTGCAGCTCCCATACACTGTTCCTGGTTCTATCCCATGTGGCCAAGCAGATTAAGTCTAACAGCTATCATGTCCTTCCTTCTTAAGTCAGCCCTTCTCCAGGGCTCCTTTGGAAACACTCCAGTTTATCAGTGGCTAACCCAAAACTGAACACAAAGCTCCCAATGTGATCTAAACAGGGCAAAGTCCAACAGAGTTATCTTATACTCTCTACTGTTGTAATATTATGCCCGGCACTGTTCCTGCCTAAGTGCAGCCTAGGATAGTACTGGTCTTTTTGACTGCCAAGTGAACTCATTCAGTTTACAATCCACTAAAGCCTACAGGTCTTTTTCTTTTTTAAAATAATCTTTTCATTTTATGTTGACTAAATTGTCCCCTTAATCCTTTTCCTATCTTTATCCCTCTCCCACTGAGCCATCCCATATGACAAAGAATTTGTAAAAGAAAAGGAAGAAAAGAATTAGCATAACAGATCCATGGACTGAAAAAATCTGAAAGTCAGCAGACTTCCCCCTTCTGCCTAGGAGTGTAAGGGGGAGGGGCGGAGAGGGAAAGCCGGCTTCTCCTGTCTCTTCTTTGAAGACACATGTTCTTTATGTTGCTGCATTTATTCTTTATTGTGTGGTCCTAGTTCTTTCCACTTACATTGTTGTAGTCATACATAGTATATGTTTTCTTGGCTCTGCTTACTTCACTCTGCATCAATTCATTCAAATCTTTCCCTGCTTCTCTATGTTCATCATATTTATCATTTCTTACAGCAGTCATATTCCATTAAATTCATGTACCAAAATTTGTTTAGCCACTCCCTAATTGGTGGACGTCTATTTTTTTTTTCATTCCTTTACTACCACAAAAAGTGCTATTATAAACAGTTTGGTATATATGAGACTTTCTTTTTATCAATGACTTCCTTGGAATATAAGCCCAAGGGGCAAAGGTTATAGACATTTTAGTCACTTTATTTGCAGAGTCCATGTGTCTCAGGAAGACCCAAGTTCAAATTCGGCCTCAGACACTAGCTTTGTGACCTTGGTCAAGTCACTTAATTTCTCTTTGTTTCCTTCTCTGTAAAGTGAAACTAATAATTATAAATATATTATTATAACTCTTACTATTATAATTATCATATCATAATTATGTATTATTATAATTAGTAATAATAACTCCCCAGAGTTGTTGTAAGGATCAAATGTGGTAACACTTACAAGAGTATTTAACACAGCCCCTGATACATAAGATAGCTATCAGCATCATTGACATCGTTATTGTCCCCAAGAACAGCCTCGTCCAATCAGCAAGCATTTTATTAAGCACCCTACTGTGTGACAGGTACATATCCATATGTACTGTTTCCCCTGTTAGAATGTAAGCTCCTTAAAGAGAAAGGGATTGTTTTACTTTTCCATTTGTATCCCCAGAACTTAGCCTAAGTGCTTTGCACATAGTAAATACTTATTAATGCTTTGTTTATTCATTCACTGTGTTAGGTACTTACTGAACTACAGACTGGCTGACTGACTAGGGCTACAAATACCAAAAATGAAGCAATCCATACTCCCAGGAAGTTACGTGTCTTTCTAATCAAGCGAGATGATATTAAAAGTTCTGCTGAAACCTAGGTAAACCCTGTCTCTGGGATTCTCTTGATTTGCCAGTCTAGTAATCCTGTCAAAGAGAAAATCAGTCATCTGTCATAAGCTGTCCTTGATGAAGCCTTATTGGCTTTTAGCCATCACTGCCTCTCTTTCTAAATGCTAATCACCTTTGAAAGGGAGTCCATGCCTTAAGATAAGGCCTATGGTGTCAAATTTTAGAAAAGATGTGCTGTGATCAGAGTAATATTAACAAGACTGCTTGTGCAATTAAAAGGAAAGTCAGGGAAGAGAAAAAAATAAAGTAGTAAAGTGATTTTTTAAAAAGAGGTAATACATTAGTGTTAGTAGCATGAGTGAAGAAAAGGGGACGGAGGAAGCTTGGCCCTGGAGAAGAGATTTTTTAAAATGCACCTCTTTCCCTTCTTTTCAGAGGTGGAGGAGTAGAAGAGGAGAGAAGGGTATCTGTGGGTATAGAACATTGCACATTCTCAAATTCCCATTACGTACTGGTTAGTTTTGTTAAACCACTTTTTTTTTCTCTTTCTTCTTCATACTTTGTTACAAGGGATGGCTTGTTGAGTAGGTGAAGGGGAAAGGATATATGTGAAAATAATTGACAGGACTCCTGGCAGTGGGAGGGTGAGGGAGAGGAAGGAGTTAAAGATGACTAACTCCAAAGATTTGTTTGAATAGTGAATTAGAGGATAAGAGTTCTATAAACAGAAACAGGGAGGTTGGGAGGAGAAACTGGGTTGGAGAAAAAGGCTGGGCCTGAGTTTTGGGTGCCAGTCAAACATCTAGATGAACCTAGATGTATGGCAGGGGATCAATGATGTGTGACTCAGCTGAAGAGAGATTTGGGCTGAAGATGTGGATTTGGGAGATGTCAGTATAGAGGAGATCATAGAAATCCTGGGAAGAGATGAGATTGCAAAGAGAGGATATAACAGGAGAGGACCTAGGAGAGAAGGTTGGGATAACCACCATGAAGGGGCAGGAGGAAGAGGAGTAGGCAAAAAAGGAGCTACAGAAAAAGTAGCCAAAGAAGATAGGCACCACAGGATGCAATAGCATAAAAGCCGATATCAAAGGAATGGTTAACAATGGCACATTCAGCTAAGGGTTCAAAGAGGATGGGAACAGAAGGTAAAGCCATTGGATTTGGTGATGAAGTCATTGGAGAGAGCAGTTGCAGTGGAGATGAAAATCAAGACTAGATTTTAGGGTTTTGAAGAATGAGTGGAAGGTAAGGGAGTGGAAGCAGTGAGAGTAAACTCATTTTAGAATTTTAGTGGCTGGGGCGTCTGGGTGGCACAGTGAATAGAGCACCGGCCCTAAATTCAGGAGGACCTGAGTTCAAATTATACCTCAGACACATAACACTCACTAGCCGTGTGACCTTGGGCAAGTCACTTAACCCCAACTGCCCTGCTTTCCCCCTCCAAAAAAAAAAAAGGATTTTTAGTAGTTAAGGCAGGAGGGCTATAAGTCAAAAGCCTGAAGTAGCGGTGGAATAAAAAGAAGTTTTTTGTTGTTTTTGTTTGGTTTTATTTTATTTTGTTTTGTTTTAGGATGGAAGAGACCTGAGCAATTCTGTGGATAGCAGGGAAGGAGTGATTCAAGAGCTGAAGATACCTGAGAAGGACAGGATGCCTGAGGGAACAAGGTCATGGAGGAAGGAGAGGAGGGAGAGTGAGGGCTCAGATAGACAGTTAGAGAAGGGGCCACTTCTTCCTTTGAAAATTTAAAGAAGGAGAAGATTGTTGAAGATAGGTTATACATTGTGGAGGAAGAAGATTTATATCCTGTGGCCTCAATTTTCTCAGTAAAGTGTGGGATAAGGTCACCCACTAAGGGGGCAATATGATTTTGGGGGGCTTGGAGGGAGGGTATGTAATAGCCGCTGTGCATGGTACAATGGGGAGTAAGTCAGTTCTGAATAAACAGCATGACTGTGCCAGGGAAGGTCCAGGTGAGGTTAGGCAGTATAAATCTTTGTGGTTGACCTTAGCTTCTTTTGGAGATGTTTCTCCAGCATATTTGAGCATTTTATATGTAGAAAAGGAGGCAGCGCATGGTTGGAGTTACTTGTGGTTGGGGTTAGCCAGGCAAGAAATGGTGGGAGCTCAGTGGCAAAGGAATCAAGGGTGAAGGAGAGGGCATTCTTGAAGTGTCTTGTCATCATTAAGACTAAGCAGAGAAGGGACAATGGCCAGAATAAAGTTTATAGATTAGGAGAATAGGAAAGACCTCAGGGATAGAAAGAAAGGATGAGAGGAGAATTGGAAAGAAGTGGGGGTGCAGAAAGAGAAGAGATTGTGGTCAAAGGGGAATTTCAGAGTTCAGAATCATAGAGGTGTGACCCTTTTGCATGATGGTGAGGATGCGACTATACTGGGAGACCACTGGGCCATAGATTTAGAGCTGAAAGAAACCTTAGAGGTTATCTAGTCCAAATCTGACTCATTTTGGACATGAGAAACCTACGGTCAGGGGAGGGGAAAGGATGGAAGTGATCTACCCAAGGTCATAACTAATAACAAACAAATATTTATTAATAAATAATAAACTTGTGACTTAAACTGAGGATCTCTGACTCCAAATCTGTTGCCCTTTTCACTTTACATGCCTGAAAGAGAATCAAGTTCCTAGGAGTGACTTCAAAGAAGCATGAAGACACTGTTGGAAAGGTCATCAACATGAACATTAAAATCTCCGAGGATGACAGAGAAAAAGGAAGACTGAGTCTGTTCATGAAGAAAAATGGGAAGAGTGCCCTGGGAGGTCAATACAAAATAGCAGAGACCATTGGGGAACATACAGATGGCATAAACTTGGAAGAGGAATTTGTTGAGTGATGGTGGCAGAGGAGGGATCTGGAAGTGACAGTGGGGAGTGAGGGGTATATCACCCCCCAGCTCTAGGACTGGGGGGATGGGGAGAAAAAAAGAGAATCCACAGTAGAGAAGGCAGCCAGAGATATGGACTCCTCAGGAGAAAGCCTGTTTTCACTTCATATGAAGAGACTGAATGAGTGGAAAAGTTCACAATGAAGTATGGTTTGTTCAGGAAAAAAATAGATTTCCAAAGGGCCCAGTGGAAGTTGGGAGAATAAGGACTGGGTGAGAGTAGACCCCGGATGAGCAGGGATGAAGTTCCTGGTGGAGGCAGCATTCAGGGCAGTTGGCCTGGATGAATTGGATTAATGGAATAGCATAGCAGGAGGGGAACTGGAAGGACCTGTTAAGCTGTAAGGGGACTTGAGAGGAAGTACGGATTGGATTGTTACAATTTACAGGAGGAGCTGATGGGGTTAAGCAACTCCAAGGATTCCCTTTAGGATATTGGTATGAGAGGAGTTTTAGGAGTGCTCTTACAGGCCCCACAAATCTTCCAAAGGTCCCCACATACTAGCCCCACCTTCTCAGGTCCTCCCCACAGGTCCTGAGCTCCCCTAAGATTCCCCATAGCCTCATAGCTTTCTCAGAGTGCCCCTCTTCTGCATTCTCTTTCCCCCTCCTCCCCCCACTGGGCCCCTAATAGCACCCCAGGGGCCTAAACCAGTGATACTCAAGGTCTGGTTAGAACTAGAGGGAGGCAAGGGAACAGGACAGAAAACAGACTGTACTGACCCCTGAGCATCCCAACCTCCTGCTCATGTGGAGACCTGAACAACAGCTGCCTGGCCTTTGACCTGAGGTCAGAGTGCCAGGGAAAGGATCAGGAGACAGAGTGGGGTCTTAGGACAGCTGTCTTCAGAGCCAAAGCCTGAACCATCTGCCCACTTTCCCTGCTCCAAGACAGAAGCTAGAGATAATAGTAGCTAACATTTATATAGCATTTTATGACTTGCAAAACACCTTACAAATATTTTATACTCATGACAACCCTGGGATATAGATACTATTGTTATCATGATTTTTACAAATGAGGAAACTGAGGCGGGCAGCAGTTAAGCCCGGGGTAGGGTCCAGGAGGTGAGAGAGACCCTTTGTTCCACATTCAGATTAGTAGCTTCTACAAAGGAGTAGGTGGGAAAGAGAGAGGGAAGGCATGGAGAAATGAATGGGAGAACACAATGCAGGTGAAACAGCAATGATCTTGGAGTCAAAAAAGACCTGCCTTTAAACCCATCTGTACCACTTCCTAGCTGTGTAACCCCAGCTGGACTCTTTCCTTATCTCCACCTTGCAGCTTCTTCTAAGCTTCAGCTCCCGCCTCCTACAGGAAGCCTTTCTGGAGCCCCCTTAATGCTGGCACTTTCCCTCTGTTAATTTTCTCCTATTTATCTTATGTCATGTCTGAACATAGTTGTGCACAAACTGTGTATACATGGGGCAGCTGGTTGGCCCACTGGCCTGGAAGCAGGCAGACCTAAATTCAAATGTGGTCTCAGATACTAGCTATGTGACCCTGAGCAAATTACTTAACCCTGTTTGCCTCAGTTTCCTCATCAGTGAAATGAGCTAAAGAAGGAAATGTCCAACCACTCCAGTATCCTTCCCAAGAAAACCCCAAATGGAGTTGTGAAGAGCGGGACGTGACTGAACAACAACAAATGTAGACATGGTGTCTTTCTTTTTAGACTGAGCTCCTTGAGAGTTGAGACCGGCTTTTGCCTTTCTTTGTATTCCCAGTTCTGAGCACAGGGCCAGGTACATAATAGGTGCTTATAATAAATGCTTGTTGGGGTGGCTCGGTTGCACAGTGAATAGAGCACCAGCCCTGGAGTCAGGAGGACCTGAGTTCAAATCCAGCCTCAGACACTTAACACTTACTAGCTGTGTGACCTTGGGCAAGTCGTTTAACCCCAATTGCCCTGCCTTCTCCCTCCAAAAAAGCTAAATAAATATATAAATGCTGCTGTTGACTAAGTCAACGCTCACTAAATACGAAACAACCTCACTAAACCCATTTCCTCATCTGTGATAACTGCAGTATTGACCTCACAAACTTTCTAGGGACAAATGAGATTATGTATGTAAAGTGCTTTGCTGAGATTAAAGCGCTACAATCCTCCCATACAGTTATTATAATGAGGAAAACTCCTGGGATAAACCACGGGGCTTCCCATCAGTGCAGAGTCCGTGATCCCCAAAGCATAACCATATATTAAAGGCTCTCAAAGGGCGGTGCTGAGACCCTTGCAGAGGATCCACAAGGTGAGAAGTGTTTTCATAATACTAAAGCATCTTCATTTGTACCGTGGTAAATATAGAGATAACCCACATAAACAAAAAAAGCTTTTTTGAAGGGTCTTCAGTAATTTTTAAAAGTTAAAGGGGCAGGGGCGGCTAGGTGGCGCAGTGAGTAGAGCACCGGCCCTGGAGTCAGGAGTACCTGAGTTCAAATTCGGCCTCAGACACTTAACACAAAAACTAGCCGCGTGACCTTGGGCAAGTCACTTAACCCCAACTGCCCTCCAAAAAGCAAAAAAAGAAAGAAAAAAGTTAAAGGGGCTCTGAGCTGGAAAAGTTTGAGAATCGAAACCACTGACAATCCCTTGGTGGAGGTGGGTGGGTGGGTTGCTTCGTTTCCCAACATCTCTATACTTGTAACTCTTCGTTTGCTTTAGGGGAATCAGTCTCCCTCTCTGGACCTCTGGAAGGGTAAATGGGTCAGATGAAATGATCTCTCAGAAACTTTTCAGGTCTGACGCTGTAGAAAGATGCTCCCTGCATCCTCCACCGCTCTCCCCTCAACCAACTTCCCACTCTTGGTTCGTTTCAAGGGACTGGGAGTTTGTCTTACCCCTCTACGTTTCCCCCAGGGCCCTGGAAAGATTTGTTGCGGAAGGTTACAACCTGACTGGATCTTATCTAAGCCTATCTCCCTAAGCCTAATTCGGACCACACAATGGGCAACTAATAAATGTTTGCTGAGTTTTAAGTGGGTGTACTGGAGGTCATATTAGCTTCTGCTTGCCTTAGAAAGCAGGGGATGATGTCCGATGGAAAGCTTTTAATTGAAGAAGGAAATAATGGGGTGGTCTTGACTGAGGATAAAAGTCCTACAATAAGGGGGTACCACTAGGGACTTAGGGCCAGCAGAGACCCATTGAAAGGGACAGGTTCCCCTTCCCCCACCAGTATCTGACCAATGGGGCTGCACTACGCCGGGTCAGAGGACTTCGCTTGTTACCCTAACCCCTAAAGGCCACCTGCTGAACCCCACCCCTCTTCATTAACCCTTACACCACTGCAACCCAGGCTAAGCCTAAATTCAAAACCTGTCTCCGCTCCAAAGCTACGGAATATCAGAGCAGAAAGCGACCTTGGAGGTCATCTTGTCCAACCAACCCCCTCATTTTACGGGGAGAAAACTACCCAGATGGGAAGGGCTTAAGGGAGGGGTAGGGAATGAAAAGTGGAGGGAAGAGGTGGAGAGGAGGGGAAGATGAGAGAATAGGAAAGCGGGCAGGGTGGGGCGGAGCTGGAAAGAGGAGAGAGGAGGGGTCCACACTGGGATTCCCCTCCAACCCCCTGCCTCTTGCTTGGGTCTTCCCCACCGGCAGCTGTTGGTCTCACAGCTTGGGGGCGGACCGCATCGGGCAGTGACCCAGTGACCGGGGCCAAGCGTCCTTAGAGCCTAAGCGGGGGGGACCCAGAGGGCTGGGGTGGAGCGGGGCGGTCCTGGCCCCCTGCACTGGCCGCCCCTCGCAGGAGCTGCGCCCCTGACTGTGTAGCGGAGCCGGAGCCAGAGCGTGGCAGGGAGCGACAGCCCTGCTCCCCTTAGCTGATGGGAGCCACCGCCCCGGGGGCCCTGCAGCGAGGCTCCGGGGAGTGCTAACCGAACGGGCAGCAGCAGCGAAGAGCCACGGAGGTGAGGAAGGCCGGGCTGGGCTGCGGCTGCCCCGGACTCCTGGGGCAAGAGAGCTGGGGCTTAGGCGGTTTAGAGGATGAGCCCTGGGGGGCTGGGACAGGAAACAACTTTAGGGATATATGGAGACTTTAGCAGCGGAGACTTGGGGACTAGGGCAGGGATGCGGGGCGGGGGGCACCAGCAAGCCCTATGGGATGAGTCCAGTTGGGTAGCAGTGAAAGGACTTCTGAATACTGAAATAAGGAGGTCGCCCCGAAACGTGCAGGGGGATATGGAAATGGGGGACACACTCCTCTTTCAAGTCTACCGGGAAGGGACAGGTGTGTGTGGGGGGAACACTAGCGAGCAGTCATGGGGCCTGGATGTTGTGCTGGGGGCCTTGGGTCAGGGCGCCCCTAGTGGGCTGGGTTAGTGGCCTTGATGGTGTTGGGATCTAGTTGGGGGAGGGCGGCAGTGAGAGAAGAGTAAATCAGTAACCAGAACCCAGAGCACACAAAGCCCTTTGTCACCCTGTCCAAAGAGCAAACCAGAGCTAGTACCAATTGGCCATAGACCCTCTTTCCTCTCTCTCTCCCCAGAGATTGGTGGGTTGGGGTGTCCTGACTTCACTCTGCCCCCCTTTCCTCCTCCCCGAATTGTCCTGCTTCACTGAAGCCCCAGATGACACCTTGGCTGAGTGGGAGACAATGCCTCTTGTTTCAGCATGAAGGTGAAGGCAGTCATGATTCCCTCATGGGCCAGTTTCAAGGCCAGCCCAGACCTTGGGAGAGCTTCCAGCCTCTCCTTTGGTCCCGACATCAGAATGATCCATTCCCTGTTCCTCTGAACATCTCCTGCCTCTCCAGTTACTGCTTCTGTCTGAAATGCCCTTTACAATCTTCACTTGTGAAATTCTCATCTCTCAAGAAATAGCTCAAATGCCTCCTCCTCTAGGATGTCTTCCCAGATTCCCTTTCCCTTATCCCTCTTTCTCCCCCCTTTTCTCAGAGCAGGAAACTCTCCAGCTTCTGAATCTTCATAACACAATACATTTTGCCCTAGTAGCTTCTTGTGCTCATTCCTTGCAGCTCTCACACTAGACTTCTAGGCATTTTTACTAGCTGTCCTCATGGCTGAAATTCTCTCTTTTATTCCTGCCTCCTAGCTTCCTTCATTTCCTAGCTAAAATCCCACAGAAAGTTTTGCCAATCTATCTCAATGATGCTAGTGACTTCCCTTTGTTGTATATCTCCAATTTATTATATACATAATATATCTATTATGTGTTGTATGTACATATATGTCATATAGACATATAGAAAGATAGACAGACAGACAGACAGACAGACAGACAGACAGACAGACAGATAGATAGATAGATAGATAGATAGATAGATAGATAGATAGATCTTTGTACTTAGCCGTTAGCAGGTTTTCTCCCCCATTAGACTATGAGCTCCTGGAGAGCAGCCTTTCAGTGGCTGGCACATAGCAGATCTTAATAAATGCTAGCGATTTACAGAGGGGTTAGCTAATCTACTTGCTGGGCTGTCAATTTCCCCCTACAACCTTCCCTCCTCAGTCTTAATATGCCATGGCAGCATAGCATAGTGGATCAAGAGAGAGCTATACTGGTAGTCAGTAAGTCTTGGGTTTTATCCCCAGGACCTGGCACTTAGTAGGAATTTAAATGCTTGATGATTCATTCAAATCTCATTCTGACACATCAAAACTGGGCAAATCAATTTAACCTCTCAGCGCCCACACACAACCCTCTAATTCTATAAACTGCCATTAACATTGGTGCAGAGAGTTCTTTATACCAGTGGACACATATATTTGAACCAGATAGCTGGACCTGTGATTTTACTGGTATATGGAACTCTTGGTGAGGAAACTACCAGGACAGAGGGGCAGTTTACAGTATCAGAGAGTGGCCCAGAACAGGGAAGGTTAGGCAACTTTTCCTGGGTATTGAATTTAACAAACATTTATTAAGCCCTGTGCTACTAGGGGAAATCATAGGCTGTTAAAATTTGGAATTGGGAGGAACTTTAAAAATAATCTAGTAATACAACATTTTTAAAATCACTTTCCCTGCCTTCAAGGAGCTTACAATCTAAAAAAGGTGGACAACACAAACATAATAATAATTTATTTTTACAAAGTTTTGTCTCTTTTATTCCTAACAATAGCCCTGTAAGATAAGTAATATATGCATATATATGTGTACACATTCATGTGTATATGTGTGTATATATACACACACACACACACACATGTATGAGGCAGCTAGGCAGCACAGTGGAGAGCATTGGGCTTAGAGTCAAGAAGACCTGAGTTGAAAATAGACCTCAGATACTTACTAGCTGTGTGACCTTGGGCAAGTCAGTTTGCCTCAGTTTCCTCATCTGTAAAATGAGCTGGAGAAGCAAATGGCAAACACTCCAGTATCTTTGCCAAGAAAACCCCCAAATGGGGTCGTGAAGAGTCGGACATGACGAATGACAACATACATATATAAATATATAAAATTTGGTCTAGACTTGTGTTTTCATCAATAAAGGGAACTTAGAGGGATGAAACTTTATCAAAGCACTTGCCCAGCACTAGAGGTGCTGAGCTTCAGTGACTTGCCCAGGGTCACACTACCAGAGTATTTGAGGTGGCACTGGAAGTATGAAGGCTTCCTGCCAGAGGCTGGTGCTCCATCATGCCACCTCCCAGATAGTGTACTTTTATCCAAGTAAACACTTAAAAAGTCTTGTCAACTGACTAACATTTTACTGGAGAACAAAATGAGGCTCCAAGATGGGAAAATCAAATCAATAACTGCTTATTAAGCACTTATAATGTACCAGGATCTGTGATAAGTGCTAGGAACACAAACACAAGCAAAGTGACTTGCCCAAGGTCCCACAGCTAGCAAGTGGGAAGAAGCAAGACGTGCATTCTTCTAACTTTAATACCGGACTTTGCCCGCTGTACCGCAATTCTTAAGACTAGTGGGGAGGCAAGATGAGCAGGTGCTGAAGGTGAGACGCTCATGGGCCAGATCCCTGCGGGTGAACCTGACAGCTGGACCTTTTTTTGTCTTTTTAACGTGACTTCTTTTATAAAGGGACATGCTTTTCATACCAGAAACTACAACTAGCCAGGACCTAGAATGGCTGATTTCATGATTAAATCAAGTCCGGCCACAGTATACTGAAAAGAGCCCAGCTTGCAGTCTAAAGGCCTGATTTCTAATCCAATACTTACAATTGGTGTGGACCTCAAGCAAGTCACTTCCTCCCCGAGGAGGCCTCAGTTTCTTACTGGTAAAATGATGGAGACGGCTTCATGCAAAGGTGAGGGAGGAGGGCATCCACCTAGTGGGGAGATTTCTTTTTTTTACTGATCAGGTTTGCTGGTTTTCCCCCTTTTCCTCTTTTTCTTTTTTTGTTCTTTGTTATGTGGAATAGCTGTCTGGGATTCAAGGGGAGGGATGTTCTTTCTAAAGAACTAAAATCCTCCAGGAATTCTCCCACTTGTGCCCATTGCTGACTGGTTAGGTCCGCTGACCCACCAGGCAGAACAAAATTAATCTTTCTGACTACAGCTCTTCCAAATAGAGGAAGAAATCATGCCTGATAGGAAGGGATACAAAGGAAAATAAGCAACGTAAAAAAATAAATAAATAAATAAACATTTATTTTTTAAAAATGATCTAAGATTCTTTCCGGTACTAAATCCTCTGAAAACTCTTTTCCATGAAAGTTCTCTTATTGCTTGTTAGTGCCCTCAAAGGCCACGTCAGTCAAAGGCAAGTTCTCCGTGGACTGCGTCCTAGGATTTACGCTGGAAAGGACATGAGGCAGTCTAGTAGGCCCCTCTCCTTTTACAGATGGGGAAAACGAGGGCCAGAGAAGGGAAGCCACTTGCCCAAGGAAGGCCACACTAATGTAAGTAGCAAAGACTGGATCTGAACCTGGCTTTTCTGTCTTTAAATCCAAAGTTCTTGGCAAGATTATGTTGTCGAACAACCAGTTTTATCCCCCTAGGGCAGCTGCTAGAGGATGCATTTCTTTGACCTTTCAAGATCTTTGTCAGGGCCTCGCCCATATTAATTTGTATGTATGCTTATTTACTTATCTATGTACCCCATTGTTTGTCCCTGGCCCCGTTAAAAGGTAAGCTCCTCGGGGCTAGGACTGTTCTTTTTTTTATCTTTGTATCTGGGATTATGCTTAGCGTGGGGCCTGGCACATGGATGCTTAATAAAGGCCTGTTAGAATGAACAAATAAATGATTGGCCAAGGCTGTTCATGCTGCCATCTATTAAGGAGCAGTGGAGGGAGTATGTAAATTTGTATGCAGATTCATCTGAAAGGGACTTGACTTCAGCCGCTCTCCGGGGAGGAAGGATTGATGAGCCTTGACTTGGGGTCAGGATATGTTGGGGGCCCTGAAAGGGGTTCCAGCCCCTGTCTGCCCAACAGGACATACAGAGAGCTCTGCAGGAAGCCTTGGGAAAAGCAGAGGGAATAAATATTCAATGTTCCAGCTCTTTCTCAGCAGGGCTGCCAGGACACAGAGCCCAAGGGTGGGCAGGCAGGCTGGTGGATCCAACTTGGGAGTATGCGCAGCTGATAGGGACATCTCTCAAGCAAGATGAATCTCAACAAGAACCAATGCACTTTGCAATTATGAGGCCCAGACCTCAGTAGGAGTTCACCGTTTGACTCAAAGGCCAAAGAAACTGATGGAGTTTTAGGCTGTGTTAATAGAATCAGATTATCTAGCATTAATGAGGCAGGTAGTGAGTGATTGCCTGTGTTTTCTGCCCTGACCAGCCAGATCTGCAGCTCTGGGCTTGGCTCCGAGCACCACGTTTTAAGAGGAATATTAACAAAGTAGGGCACTTGTTGACGGTGGACAAGAACAGTGAAGGCACCAAAAACCACCTTGCAGGAGGATCCCATGAAGGAACTGGAGACCTTTAGCTGAAACATTAATTAAGCTGAAAGAAAAATCAGGTACTATTTGGAAGAGCTGTAGTCAGAAAGATTACATTTGTTCTGCCTGGTGGGTCAGTGGACCTAACCAGTTAGCAATGGGCACAAGTGGGAGAATTCCTGGAGGAAGATTTTAGCTCTTTAGAAAGAACATCTTAACAATTGGAGCTCCCCACAAATGGACCTTGCTGTGTTTGGAGGGAGGGAGCTCCCTCCGTGTCACCAGAAACATGGATGCCCAGGCAAGGCTGTGCCTGTTCTGGATGCCAGTGTGCTCCTGGGCGCTGAGTAGGACCCCGGGAGGCCCCTCCAGCTCAGAGATGCTACAGCTACAGCTTGAGAATTGTTCAGTCAACTGTGAATATGCATTGAGTACCCCCTAGGCGCTCTACTGTCCTTTCTACTGAATGTCAGTTGGGGATATTTAGAAGAAGCAGAAGACCTCATCTCTGCATCGGTTCCCATCAGACCTTTGGGGTTCCTTTGTGGTCGTGACCAGGCTCTCTCTGGTGCCCCCTGCCAACCTCACCCTCCCTCTCTTGACTTTCTCCAGGAAGCGGCTGACCAGAGGCCTTCGTTCCAGCCGGGAGGACTCGGGACTGGAAAATGCAGCTGCTGCCATCGCTGTTGAGGGCTCTCCTGGTGGCAGCTGGGTTCCTGGTCATTCATGCCTTTACCTCTGAAGAGGTGGAACAGGGTAAGATTCTTGGGGAGGGAGGGTACAAGCTAGGGAGAAGTAGGTCAAAATGAGGGCAGATCCAGGGTCAAGTTCCCCTTAATCTCTTTATGCCAAAGGAGGAGGTTGGACAAAATGACCTTGAAAGGCCCTTAGCTCTAACATTCTCTTTTTAAGATATCCAGCTCTGACACTTTGTATTCTAAGGGACCTTCTAGCCCTGAAAGTCTATGTTCTACAAGCAGCTAGGTGGTACAGTGGATAGTGTATCAGTCCTGGGGTCAGCAGGATCTGAGTTCAAATCCAGCCTCAGACACTTACTAGCTGCGTGACCCTGGGCAAGTCATTTAACCCCAATTGCCTTTTTAAAAAATTCTATGTTCCAACATTCTCTATAGCTCTTAACAGCTCAGTTCCAACATTCTATGTTCTGAAATCTATATTCTAAGGTCCCTTTCAGCTCTGACACTTTGCGCATCCATAAGCTTCTAGGTAGCAAGCAGGGAAGTGGACCAAATGCCCCTGTGACATATTATAGGTGCTGGCCTTTGGGGGAAGCCAGAGGTGGGGCTAGGCCACTAGTTCCCAGTGCTGCCTGAGAGGAGACTAGCTTTCCCCTGGCCTTTGTAAGTTTCCAGCTCCCTTTTGTTTGAGTGGCAGGGCCTTGGAAGGTGGTGAGACCCCCAGACAGACATGCATGCTATGGCTGGCATGAAATCCTGCATGACAAGCCTGGGAAAGACCTTTGGCTTTGGGCATGAAAGCATCTAAAAGTGTATTTCTACCTGGGGAGAAGAGTGACATTAGGTAGTGTGCATGGGTGAATAGGACTTTAGAGCAAAGGGGAGAAGAGTTTATACAATATAACCTTTGGTGGCAAGACAGGTTGAGGAATTTCCAGACATTCGTTCAGTGGAATCTATAGCTTTAATTCCCAGAAGTAAGGGACCCTAGAAATATTGAATGAGTGAACAGGTCTGGAAAACTCCTGATTCCTAAGAGGATCTGGAAGATTGAGCCCCACAACAAGTGATCGGGAAGCAAGGGGGGATAGGAAGGAGAGTATCCAAGGAGATAGGCCCATATTGGGAGAGCACAGATGGGAAGCCTGGGGGTAAATTTGCTTAGATGTGGGAGAAATGGGGTGGGACATATTCTCCCAAGCAGCCCTGGGCAAGAGGGATGGAAGGATGTAAGAAGGGATATAACTGTTTATTTTATTCTCTTAGGGTAATAAATCTCCAAAGTAAGAGACCCCTGAGAACTTGGCCCCAGGTTCTTTTGGGTCTTCCTACAAGCCCCTGGGGAATGAGCAGCAAGGTACAGCTCAAACCTAGGCTCTGAATTCTCTTCCTTATCCCCTTGTGATTTGCCCACAGAGTCCTGCCAAGCCCCGGGCCCAGAAGAGCTGGAACAGCACCTGACCCTGGCCCTGGGCCAGGCACTACGACTCTGCTGTGGTCGTGCCAATCGAGGTGGCCACTGGTATAAAGAAGGCAGTCGTCTGGCACCATCAGGTCGTGTGCGAGCCTGGCGAGGCCGCCTGGAAATTGCCACTTTAGTATATGAAGATGCTGGCTTCTACCTATGTGTGTCAAGAGGATCTGGCCAAGTTCTGTACAACCTTACCATCTCTGTCATAGGTAGGAGAGAAGGGAGGAGAAGAGGGGCTGGAGGCCTGGGGCAGGCTGGGGTCTTCCCCTTTCCTAGTATTTTACCTTTAACCTGGGCCCTTAGCCTCTGTGCTCCAAGTTTACCATTTCTCTTTGGCTAACAGATTCTCTGGCCTCTGGGGATGATGATGAGGACAGTGACAGCCCCCATCGGGACCTTCCCAAGGGGCACATTTATCCGCAGCAAGGTCAGTAACTCATTCCTCTACCCTACTCAAACTTAGAAACAGAGACCCAGGAAAGGAACTCCTGGGGCTGAACTGAGGTTTCTAGTCTGTGAGGCCAAACAAAAGGAAAAAGGCATTTAGAAGGAGGGTTAGCTTTGCAAGAAGGGACCTGATAACTGTCTTCAAGAACTTGGAGGGCTAGAGATGGATTAATCATTCTGTTTGACCTCAGAGAGTGGAACCCTGTAACTGGGGAAGTTACAGAGAGGCAGATTTTAGCTCCATATAGGGAAATATTTGCTAATAATATGAACTATTTCAAACACGGAATGGATGGCCCCTAGAGGAAGACCTCCCCATCACTGGAGGTCTTCAAGGAAATGTTGGATGAATACTTGTTGGGAATGTTGTCCAGGGGATTCTTGCTTAGGAACAGGTGAGATTGAATGGTCTTTGAGGTCCCTTCCCAATTCAGAGATCTCTTATTCTAGGTATGTTAAGACTAAAAGACAGGAAGGAAATCACCGTCCCTGAGTATTTGAAGGCTTGTCAAGCTAAAGAACAATTAGACTTACTCTATTTAGTGTCAGAGGAAAGATCTAAGGCAGAGGGGTTTCAAAACCTTCCAAGAAGACACAACTTTCCTAATAATCAGAGCTGCCCAGAAGGGGAACGGGCTGCTTTCAGTAGTGAGTTCCCTATTTCTGAAGGTGTTCATGCAAGTTTTACAGTTACCACTACCTTCAGCCAAGAAGGGAATCTCTCTTCAGGTTTAAGTTGCACTAGTTGAGCTCCAAGACCCTTTCCCACTCAGACATTACCGGGCCAGTGGAGATGGAAATGTCCCTTTCCACTGTGATGACCCTCCAGCTCTTCTGGGCTTTGTTCCCCTTAGGTCCCTACTGGACACATCCCCATCGAATGGAGAAGAAGCTGTATGCAGTGCCTGCAGGCAACACAGTCAAGTTTCGGTGCCCAGCTGCAGGCAACCCCATGCCCTCCATTCGCTGGCTGAAGAATGGAGAAGACTTCCATGGAGAGCACCGAATTGGGGGTATCCGGGTGAGGAAATCTTAGCCTGGACCTCACTCTCTGACCAGCCTTATTCCCAGATGCTTCTTGTGAACAGACCATTGGGGGCTCTGTCACCTGGGGTATGAACTTAACCAAACCTTTTGGGAGTCTCATGATAAGAGCAATTCCTCCCAATCATCCTGTAGGTTTTGTTACAGAGGGCAAGTGTTCTCTCCCATTTACAGGTGAGGAAACTGAGACCCAGAGAAATTAACTGATTTACCCAAGGCAACATTAAGTGGCAGAGCCAGGACCTAAAGTCGGGTCCTAACCCAAGCTGTTTTGGGTGGCTCCCAGCTGGCAAAATTGCGATTGAGGCAAAATGTGTCTGGCAACCCCCAGCTTCCCTTTCAGAGTTCTCCATACTTTATAGAGCTCCAGGGGTAGCCTCCCTATGCAGCTAACTTGGCCCAACCCTGTCCTCCTGAGAACAGGGTGTATATGTCTCAGCCTAGAAACTCTGTGCACTCTCTTTGATGTCGTATGTGTGGCCATACACACAAGAGATTGCCCACACGAGGTGGGGTTATGTGGGTATGTGTCTGCATAGGATTATAGAAAGTATGATTATGTCTGCCACCGTCCCATTGATGTTGCCAAAATGGGTGCCTATACAGTCCATGTGTAGGGACGTGCATGTGTCTGTTTATATATCTGTGTAAAAACACATGTTTTCTGTGCATCTGCATGTATAAGAACTGTGGGTATGTAGGGACCAGAGTTTGCAACTCTTGCCCTCTCTCTGACAAGGCCCAGAAATGTACATGTCTTTGCAGGTGTATGTTCATATAAGGAGGCATGCGAGTGTACATGTGTTAATGTGAATAACAGCTATGGGTCTGCATAGATAGGTGAACAGTTTCTGTCCTTCTATCCGAAGGGGGGGATATCTGTACCCATGGCTGTGTGTAAGGACATACACGTGCACATGTACTTGCAAATATGAGGCCTACAGGCACATGTGGACGAGTCTTTCTGGCTGCTTTCTTCTCACTTTTGGGGTCTGGCTGCATCCCTCATTCTCCCCCCAGCTCAGACATCAGCATTGGAGTCTCGTCATGGAAAGCGTGGTGCCCTCAGACCATGGAACTTATACCTGTGTGGTGGAGAATGCCTTGGGGAGTCTCCAATACAGCTATGACCTAGATGTACTGGGTGAGCAGCGGCCGGGGATCCTGGGGTAAGGACAAGGTGGGAGGCATGTGCCATGGGCTGGTATCCTCTGAAGTACTGAGGCCACCGGATTCGAAGTCAAAAGGTCCTAGTTCAGCCCCTGGCTATACTATTGCACAGCTATAGAGCTTGGTAAGTCACTTCCTTTCTCTAGCCTTAGTACCTTCTGTAAAATGATGGCATAGGGGGAGTTGACCTTTAAAGTTCCTTCCAGCTCCACACACGGTGTCCTTGGGAGCCTTTGCTGGCCTCAGGATGGGAGCCGGGGGCTGGCTTTGACCTTGCCCCCCACCCTGCAGAGCGCTCCCCGCACCGGCCCATCCTGCAGGCTGGCCTGCCCGCCAACACCACAGCTGTGGTTGGCAGCGATGTCGAGCTCCTGTGCAAAGTGTACAGCGATGCCCAGCCCCACATCCAGTGGCTGAAGCACATCGAGGTCAACGGGAGCAGCTTCGGTGCTGACGGCTTTCCCTTTGTGCAGGTGCTCAAGGTAGGCATGAGGACCCAGCCAGCCTCTCAGTGCTCTCCTTGCCTCTTCCTGGTTTCCCTAAAGACTCAGCTCCAGGGCCATCTTTCATGGGAGGCTTTTCCCAGCTCCTTCCCCGATAGCACTTTCCCCATGAGATTATACCATCCGTATCTTGTACTTGTTTGCAGTTGTCTCCTACTTTGGAACGTGAGCTCCTTGAAGGCAGGGACCCTGTTTTTGTCTTTCTTTGTACTCACAGTATTTAGGACACTATCTGACACATAGTAAGCATGTAAAAGATGCTTGTGGCCTGACTAGGAGGGGGAGACAGGATGGGGAAAGGGGGACCCAGCCAGCCTGGGAGGAGAGGCAAGGAAAGAGCCCATCTGGCTAGGGGCACCCTCAATGTTCTGGCCTTGCCCTGCCATGCTTTCCACCCTCATCTTTTCCCTGCAGACTGCTGATATCAACAGTTCAGAGGTCGAGGTCTTGTATTTACGTAATGTGTCCACGGAGGATGCGGGTGAATACACCTGCTTGGCAGGCAACTCCATCGGCCTCTCCTACCAATCTGCCTGGCTCACAGTGTTGCCCGGTAAGACCCAGGCAGCCAGGGTTCTGCACAGGGTGTGTGGCACAAGGTTACAGGCCCAGAATGTCCTAGCTTCTGATACATCTCCCAGGCTGGCATGATCTGGGGGGGGAGGCGGAGAAAGCATGTATATGCACATGAAAGCATGCGGGTGGTAGTTTGTATGTGCATCTGAGTTGGTATCTACACACATGTGCATCTAGCAGAGAATTCAGTTTGTAAGTTGCCTGGGTGTGCATGTTTGTGTGTGTTGGAGGGGGAAGCAGTGTGTAAATGAAAAAAAAAAAACCCTCCCTGAAATGCTAATGCACTGTTTACATCTGTGTGTTTCGGCCCCTGTGGCATAGAAGAAGGGCTAGCATGGGAAGCTGCTGCGTCAGAGATGAAGGTCACAGACATCATCATGTACACGTCAGGCTCATTGGCTGTGGTTGTGATCCTGATCATTGCTGGGCTGTGCCGGGGGCAGACACTGTCCAGCCGGACGTCCCGCCAACCCCTCGCTGTACAGAAGCTTTCACGGTTCCCCCTCATCAGACAGGTACATGGCTGACACAAGCCAGCTTCTCCTTGGGAGGGGGAGTCTTGTTACACATGCCTGAGGACCTCCCAGCCTCTATCAGTCCTGTGTGCAACTTATTATACCTGTATGCCACTTTCACTAACCCCTTATACCTTCCTCACCTCACCCAGCCTTATGCCTTCATTGGCCTGGTCTTCTTTCTGTACATTTCTCCTTTATTGATCTGGTGTCTCTACCCTGGCAGTTCTCCCTGGAGTCAGGGTCATCAGGAAAGCTGAGTTCCTCTCTCGTCCGGGGAGGCCGTCTGTCTTCCAGCTGTACCCCTATGCTCCCTGGCTTTGTGGAGCTAGACCTGCCACTTGATGCTAAGTGGGAGTTTCCCCGGGACAGGTGGGTTCCAGAGAAGCCTGTTCTGGGCCCCCAAACACCTACCCACCAGGCAGTCCTTGGGCCAGATGCAGGTCATTCTCTCCCATGCCCACCCCTGGGTCATAAATGCATTCTCCTGGATGTTTTGGAGTGGGAGGCAGGAAGAAAATGAAGGGGGTTAGAGGGTGATGGGCAGGTATGGGTAGGGCTTGAGTTGGAGGGGAATTAGGTCTGAGCAAGGGGTAAACCTGAGTAAACCAGCTTTGGCTCTGGGGGAGTCTGGTGGAAGATGGGCAATATCACCAGGTACTTTAACTCCCTGCCTTCCATTCCTCATGGGCATGAAGCTGAGGCTGGTGTCCCAGGTGAGGCCTTTGGTCTCTGTCTCTTTAGGCTGGTGCTCGGGAAGCCCCTTGGTGAGGGCTGTTTTGGGCAGGTGGTACGAGCAGAGGCCTATGGCATGGACCCTCAGCAACCAGATGGGGCTGCCACAGTGGCCATCAAAATGCTGAAAGGTGAGTGAGGAGCATGGCTCCAGGACAAGGATCTTTTCTGTCTCCCATGTCACCCTCTGTGTCTTCTAGGCCTGCATACAATGTAACAGACTTTTATTAAATTCCTACCAGATGCAAGGATCCTATACTCAGTTCCATGCATACACCCCTAGATTTGACACAGATCCTGCCCTGAAGAAGCTTATGGTCTAGAGGGGTGGAGGGGTGGGAGAGAGGAGGTGTACAGGAACAAGAGGGAGTAGACAGAATGACCTGAGTAGGAAAGGCAGCTGTGGGGCAGCGGAAGGAGCTCTGGGTTTGGTATTCGATGTGGGCTCAAGTCCAGGTTCTGTGAAATTCAGCAAGTCCATTCCCCTCTCTGGCCTTCATTTTCCTCACCTGTAAAATGATCATGTTGGTCCACGTGACCGATTTTCAGCCCTAATGCTGCGCTTTATGTTCTGAGGGAAGTCCTGCACAGCTTCAAATCCTATAAATCAAGGCAGAGATCACTTCTTCCTGGGAGGAGTATGGGGAGGGGAATCAGTGCAGGCTTCCTTGGGGAGATGGTGCTGGATCTGGCCCTGAAGGAGGGG
>CM053595.1:51438112-51459260 GCA_028646575.1 Pseudocheirus occidentalis | reverse complement strand
AGAATATCAGGACCTGGGCTGCAATCTTAGTCTGACCACTTACTCATCATTATGTGACCTGAGACAAGTCCCTTATTCCCCATGGGCCTCAGTCTCCTCATCTGTCAAATTAAAGGGTTGGATTAGGTGACTTCCAAGTACCTTTCCAACTCTATATAATCTCACTGTTCTTACCGTAGGGCCCTTGTACGTGATGGTAGAATTTGCTGCCAAAGGCAACCTCCGGGAGTACCTTCGGGCAAGAAGACCGCCTAGTCCTGACTACACCTTGGATGCACTCAGGACTCCCGAGGAGCAGCTGTCTTTCCAGGACCTGGTCTCTTGTGCCTACCAAGTGGCCCGGGGCATGGAATACCTGGAGTCTCGGAAGGTGAGGGCACATGGGAGAACAGCTCAAGAGTTGCTAACACTTATTATACCTGTGTGGTGGAGAATGTCTTGGGGAGTCTCTGTCATCACTGTCAGTGATGATGATGATGTTGATGAGGATCCTTCTAACCTCCTATGATGCCTAATCACAGTGTGAATGAATTAAAGCTGACCATCAGCTTTAGAGTCCTCAAAGCTGAAAGGACTTTGAGTGTGAGCCAAGTGACAGGCTACACGTCTCTGGTCTCAGGACCAATCTAAGGGCAGAGAAACCCATCTCCACAGAGGCTGGGCCCCAGCAAACTGTGAAACTGAGGCATCAAGGGAGGGGACATCCATGTAGTAATCACCTGCACAGGTGACATCACAGACCCTTTCGGGTTCATTAGTAGTAACAGCTGTTTCTATAGCACAATAAGGCTTATAAGTCACTGCTGTCACAAAATCCTGTGAGGCCAGGAGGTCAGATGTATGGACTGTTCCCATTAAAGCTGAGGAAACTGATGCTTAGAGAGGTAACATAAGGATATTAATGATCAGAGCCAAGATTCCAACCCAGTCTTCCTGGAGACCATGTGGCATAGTAAAGAGAATATAGAGTTAAAGGTTGTGAGTTCAAATCCAGCCTCTGTGATCTCTTCAGGTTCTAAAATCTTGTCATTCTGATAGCCTATGGCTCTTTCAACTGCTATGTCTGTAATAGGTTGTCTCTGGAGTTTCCCCAAACACATTTCTAAAGGACCTTAAGTGTCTGTGTCCTTGCCCTTTGGAGAAGGATAGAGTGAGCACTCTCCTTATGCCACTCATGGAGCAGAAGACCGTATTGGATGTTTCCACATCTACAAAGAAGACTCAGGCTATGGTTTAGTGAGGGGGGTGTAGATGGGTGCATTTCAGGCTAAGAAAACTACCCCTTCCTCTGTGATGAGAGGACTGGGAATTAGGGGCAGTAATTGGCTTGCCTGAGACTTTGCCTTTGCTGCCTCCATCTCAGTGCATACACAGGGACCTGGCCGCCCGAAATGTGCTGGTTACTGAGGACAATGTGATGAAGATAGCAGACTTTGGCTTGGCCCGGGGTGTTCATGACATCGACTACTATAAGAAAACCAGCAATGTGAGTGATCCAGGGAGGCCTGCCCAGAGAAAGTGAAGGGGCAGGGAAGAAGGCATGAGGATATCTGGGTAAAGGGTAAAAATATAGGAGGATGAGCAAGAAATCAAGAGTGGCCACATGTAAAGGGGTAATGCAAAGATCTCTCAACCTCTGATCCAGACCCAGCAGAAAAAACAGGGAAAGGACCCAGAAGTCACTTACCTTGGGACTGAATCATCAGTGCCCATCTTTTTGGTATGGTCTCTGTCTGAGACCATAGGCAATTTATAAAACGTTCCAAAGCAGGAAACTTCCCTTTCGACACACTACAGAAGAATATAAACAGATACATAGGAACCTGCCTCCCCAGAGTGGCCCTGCCCTGCCATAACACAGTCTTGCTTGTCTCTGCTCTCCTTCCTTCCAAATCAGTCAGCTTGAGTTATGTTCTAAGTATCAGCTAGGTCTCCTAGTGTTCTGAGAGAAGTGTGACCTAGCCCCCAACTCCCCTCTTCCCTTCCTCCCTTCCTTTTCTCTCCCTCCCTCTTCCCTCCCTCTCTCTTCTCTCTCTTTCCCTCCTCTGTCTCTGATTTTCTTTTCCTCCCTCATCCTTCCCTCTCTCTTCTGTCTTTCTCTCCTCCCTCACTTTTCTCTGTCTCTTTTTCTCCTCCTTTTCTCTCTCCCTCTCTTCTCTCTTTCTTTCTCTTCTTCCTTTTATCTCTGTTTCTCTTTCTCAGTTCTCCTTCCCTCCCTCTCCCCCTCACACACATGCATGCACAAAAGCTGCCTTTCTTCCTTCCCCTCCTGAGACCCAAGAGCATTACAGGCAGGGCTGGAGGCCGCAGCATCTTGCCCTACTCAGGCAGGGATTCCAGCCATGAGTAGCCTAATCCTGTTTCTCACTGCAGGGCCGCCTGCCTGTCAAGTGGATGGCACCTGAGGCCCTGTTTGACCGAGTCTACACTCACCAGAGTGATGTGTAAGTTCTAGGAGCCCTGCAGCCTCTGAATGAGCATGTTTTCCCCTTATGCTGAAGTGGGAAGGTAGGAGTGCCAAATTCTAATCCTGACTCTGCCACTAACTTACTGTGTGACTCTGGGCATGTCACTTCCCTTCACTGTGAGCACCTTCACTGTGCATCAGTTTCCTCCATAAAATGAAAGGCTTGGGTTGGATGATGCTTAAGTTCCTTCCAGCTTTGATATTCCATCACTCTGTACCATGTTTCAGCTAACCAATTGTCAAGCATTTAAGTGTATACTATGCAACACCTAATGTTTCCCTATAACCTAGGATCTTTCCTCACTGTAGACCCAGGATTCCCAATTTCCAGCTCCACCTTCCTCTCCTCCCCGATTCAGTCTCTATTTGGGTCCTTCTAACCTGAAGTTAGTGTGATCTCATCCCCTGGCTTTTGGATGGGAGTGGGGGGTGTAGAACCCATCGTGGCCCAAGCTAACTCCAGATTCTACCCTTCTTCCCTCCCTCCCCCCAGGTGGTCTTTTGGGATCCTGCTCTGGGAGATTTTTACCCTGGGCGGTTCCCCATACCCTGGCATCCCTGTAGAAGAGCTCTTCTCACTGCTGAGAGAAGGACATCGTATGGACCGGCCTTCCCACTGCCCACCAGAGCTGTGAGCTACGCTCCTTATTCTCTGATTCTTCATTTCCTTCCCCCGTGAACCCCTCATTCATTTCCTTTGGACCTATAATCCCCTCCCATTCCCCAGGTGCTCTGATTCTTATTCCCCTCCTTTCTTATTCCTTTCTTGGCCCACAGTTCATTCCTCCCCTCCAGGTCCTTGATCCCTTCCCTTCTTTCTTTCTTCCCCAGGTACATGCTGATGCGTGAGTGCTGGCATGCCATACCCTCCCAGAGACCTACCTTCAAGCAACTGGTGGAGGCCCTGAACAAGATCTTGACAGCCATCTCTGAGGAGGTATGTTCCTGGGGGGGCACTCATCCCCAGGCCTCACGTCTTCCCTGTCTTCCCCTCCCCAAACACACGTGAGCACTACTTTCCCCAGGCCTGGGTCAAGAAATAGTGTGATATCATTAGACCACCCAGTTTTAGGTCCCACTTCTAGTTCCCAGTTATGTGACCTAACGCCTTGGGGCCAATCCCTTAACCTCTCAGATTTCTCATCTGTAAAATAGAGAGAATCACCTTTGCACCTTTGAAAGCTATTATAGAGAAGGTAGTTTGTGCTATAGAAATGGGAGTTACTGTTTTTATTTAATGTTTAATTTCTCCCTCTTCTATCTGGCCTCCCAACCTAAACCAGATAGATAGCCTAGGGACAGTAAGGAAGGAGCCCAGCCTCTCCTTCTGGGGTCCGTCAAGAGACTATGGTTGACAGGAGGTAGAGGGAGAGGCAAAGGAGAGGCCCAGAACAAGTCTAGGGTTGGGTCTCCAAGGTCAGAGATGGCAGGGCTGGGATAGTCTCCAGGAGCAGCTAGCTAAGACTGCCTCTTCTTTCTTCTCCATTGCCGATTCCTCCCTGCCGCAGTACCTGGACCTCTCAATGCCTTTTGAGCAGTACTCCCCACCCGGAGAGGACACCAGCAGCACCTGCTCTTCCAATGACTCTGTCTTTACCCATGAGCCTCTGGCCCCAGGGAGTCTGGGCCCAAGCCCCTTCATCTACCACAGTGTAAGGACATGAGGTGAAGCAAACCATCTGTGAACTGAGGCAACAGTGCTAGGAATACCCTGGTCTTGGGTTCTGTTTCTGATCTCAAGAACTTGACTTTGCCCTGGAACTTTCTCTCTGGTCCCTGGCCTTCCCCTAAGAAGGGTAAGAACAGGCCTGACCTTGGATGGCTGCCTAATCAGTACAGTTGTGCCTTGATTTGCTGTTGTTTTTTACCAGAGCCCAGTATCATTGAGGGACAGACACAGGTCATTTTCACCTGAAGTTGTCCCTGGAAGGACCTAAACCTACCTAAAGTCTTCCCTTACCCCTCCCTTTGTTTCCCTTCTCCTTCCCTTTTACCTTCCCTTGACTCCAAGGAATGTTGGTGTATATAATGTGTCTAAGCATATATATATGACCTTGGATAAATTATTTTTTGAAATAGACATTTGCATGCCTGGCTTTTGCCCCAGGGCAGGATTAGGGGTTGGGAAGAGAGATCATAACCTGAAAGATGGAATCGTGAGGCTTGGCAGAGTGGGAACAGGGGTGAGGAAGAGAGGGATACACTTTAGGACAGGCCTAAGGGAAGGGAGGGGGAGTAGGAAGGAAGTCTGGCAGCAACAGGTAGCTTTTAAGACATAAAAAAAGGACTGACCCAGAATCTGGTTGTGGTCCCGTCAGACTCTGTGCTTCTTCAGGCATAGAAAGAGGAAGGGATTTGCCCGAGGTCAGCAAGTTGTTGGACATGAAGCCCAGCACTCCCAACACTGGTCTAGCAGTCTCTCTATTTGTCAGAGGAAAGCAGGGTCAGCTTAGGCCAGCCTGGTGATTTGGGCCTGAGACCCAGGTCAGGAGTATCCTTTCCTTGTCCTAGACATGCTCCTGCTGGGGTGTGTGCCTGGGCTAACCTCTTGGAAACCGGCTCAGTCCCACATGCTCTGACTGTCGTCCACTGGGTGTAGTGTGGGATAGAGGGAAGAGCACTGACTTTGGAGTTATGGGAGCTGAGGTTAGGGTTCAGTTCTAATCCTTAGCAGCTATGTAATAATGAGCTTCAGTTCCTCAGAGAATAATACTTCCCCCATGAAGGCTGTGAGGAAAGTGCCTCTCAACACCCTGAAGTGATATGAAACTGCATTATTATCTTTACCTAGGTTTTCACCAGCTTTGCAAATTCAACAGGTCCCAAAACTTAAACTGACTGTATTGTGCTAGCTGGTGAGCTGGCTATGAGCTATGAGTGTTAAGCTGCATGCCTTTCACCCATGCTCGTCTTTCTAGGTTCTAGTCTTGGTTCTATCACTGTCACTCTTACTGAGTGACCTTGTCCCTTCCCCTCACCAGCCCTGCTGCTTCTCCTCAACAGTAAATGTATTGGGCAAGACATTCTCTCAGGTCCCTTCCAGCTCTGACATTCTATGTTCTACATTCCAGGTTTCCTAATATATCTTTAACGCCTACAAGGTGGGTGGGACAATTATTATTGTCTCCATTTCACAGATGAGGAAAATTAAGACTTGGAGAGATTAGCTGACCTGCTAGTCCTCACCCAGCTACTAATTACAAGAGCCAAGATTCAAGATTTTCTAGACATCTCTAATGTCTTCTACATTCTAAGTTTCCTTCTCACTTTAATATTCTTGTTCTAAGGTCTCTTCCAGCTCTGACATTCTATGTTATAAGGAAGACCTTGTTCAGCTCTAACATTCTATATTCCAAGGTTCCTTCCAGTTCTATGTCCTGTGATTGTCTGTGTCTGTCTACATATATGTGTGTGATATGTGCATGTCTTTGACACTGGACTGTGCTCCTAGAGGTGGGGAGCTGGAGCAGGGTGTGAGATCCTGTTCCCATGGGATCTGGTCAGGGACAGTTGGGTTGGGGTAGAGCTCTCCCCACACACAAAACACACCAACTCCACCCATGCCCACAATCCTCCCCCATCTGTTTGGTATTAACTCAGCCGCCCCATTAACCCAGCGTGACCAGGAAGCCTAGCCAGGTCTGAAACTGAGCCCACTGGCTCTGCAGCTCCCACGCTGGGAAAGTTAGCTTCAAGTACTGGCTCCTGGGGATGGCCTGCTTGCCCCGCCCACCACCTGGCCAGCCTCTTGGGCACCAAGCAGCCCAGAGTGTGGGAGGAGACAAAGGGCGGTGTGGGGGGCCTAGGTCACAGCTGTTCCTGTCCCTGAATCCTGGGCTGGGGTTTCAGCCCAGGCTGGGCCAGGCAGCACGTCCCTATTCTCAAAGGATGGATCAGGTTTCCCTGGGCCCTGATCCCCTGGATCTGCTCTCTCTACTCCGCCTCTGCCCCATGAAAGTCCCAATGGCAGCTGCTGCCCAGCCGTCCTGTAGTCAAGAGAGTCTGGGAGCAATCTGCAGATCAAAGCCCCCTTGTGGCAGCCTTCTTCCAGGATTTTACCTCAGTCTTGAAAAGCCTGGCAAGGCCATCTTCAGGGGTGTGAAAGGCCTGCATGGAGGAACTCCAGGCTCCAGACAAGTATCACACACATCACATGTTGAGAGCACTATACAGAACTCAGCCCTTGTTACTAACCCTTCCCATTCCTGTACAATACAAGATTTAAAACATGCTCTTTCCCTTGACAGGTGGCTCATGAGTGTCATACAGTAAGAGTCAGAGAGGAAAAAATTTCTGTGGGAGAACAATCTGAGTTTCCTGGTCTTTAACAGGCAAGGGATGGACTTGCAGGTCCCTTCTGGTACTAAATCCTGTGCTTTTAAGAGCCCCTAGTACTTCCTACACTAATCCAATCAGCCTTATTATCTCTCTGAACTTTCCCAACTGCCATGGGAGCATGGAAGAAGAGGAATTATTATCTCCACTTTGTAGAAGAAATTGGGCTTCAGGGACAAGTGATTTGTCTGAGGTTACATGAGCCTGGACTAAGAATTCACACACGTAGAATTCTTTAAGATTTACTACATGCTTTCCCTACAAAAGCTCTAAGACATGGTGGTGCAATTATCCATTTTACGGATGAGGAAAATTAAGGCTTGGAAATGTTAGATGACCTTGCCAGTCCTCACACAGCTACTAAGAGTCAAGATTTAAACCCAGTTCTCATCTCCAATTCCAGCCTTTGTTCTGGTCCCCAAGATGTCCTCTTTCCTCCATTACATCAAGACATAAACATGGACCTCATTACCATAAGGTGGTCAAGGATGAGACGATCCAAATATGAACATGTTCAAGGATGGGTTGGGCTCAGGATTCACAACATAGGGTTCATAACCTGCACCTTAGAAATTCTGAAGCTTATGCCTGGCATTCTGACTTTTTCTCCCACTCTCTAAGAACAGGTTCTAGAACTTCATGAAATAAACCCCTTTAATAAAAGGATTTGTTCTGGAAAACTTGGACTCAGTCAAAAGGCCACACCTTTTGAAGGCCACATGTGGCCTCCAAGCCAGAGGCTCTCCATCCCTGTATCTAGAACTTTTCTTTCCCTCCTTTCTCTTTGTTTTGCTTTCTTTTCTCTTCTTAATTTCATTTGACTGGCAGTCATCCACACTTGTGTTTTCAGTTCTAAAGTAGATGACTCCTAAATCTCTGTGTTCAGTCCTGACCTCTTTCTTGAGGCCCAGTCCCACATGCTCTGACTGTTGTACACTGGGTGGTGTGGGATAGAGGGAAGAGCACTGACTTTGGAGTTATGGGAGCTGAGGTTAGGGTTCAGTTCTAATCCTTAGCAGCTATGTAATAATGAGCTTCAGTTCCTCAGAAAATAATACTTCCCCCATGAAGGCTGTGAGGAAAGTGCCTCTCAAAACCCTGAAGTGATATGAAACTGCATTATTATCTTTACCTGGGTTTTCACCAGCATCACAAATTCAATAGGTCCCAAAACAAATGATTCAACTCCCCTCTCCCCAAACTCTTTCTCCTTCCATAGGCTTGGTTCCTATTAATGGCAAGCATCGCCATACTCCCAGATGCTCATCTCCCCCGGTCATATCTGATGCTTCTGTCCCTTACCCCACATCCAGTCTGTCTCCAAAGCCTGCCAGTTCTTCCTCTGAGAAGATGTCTCTCCACCTCTTCTTCATTCTCACTGCCGCCATCCTCATCATGGAGCCTTCATCAACCTTCCACCCATAAACAGATTTCATGAGATGAAATGAAATGGAATAGGCTGAGATCTATATATGCAGCATAAATGGCACCGGAAAGGAAAGAATCATTAAGCAGTTTGGATGGGGAGAATGAGTGAATGTTAGTGAATAAATGAGTGAATAAATGAAAAGGGACTGGAGCATAGGATAGGCCCAATAAACACATGGATGGGATAGAATGAGAAGCAATGTGACAGGACCAACACATACACATTTCATGGAAAAAAATGCAGTGAGATGAGATGGGATCAATAAACGCAGATTGGCTGGGAACGAGCAGGACAGATCCAACCCTCTTACAACCTACTCCACAATGGATAAAGTATTTGGTGCACAGTGTCCAAGCAGCGCAACCTGGGTCTCTGCCCTGCCTCCACATCACTATAATCCTAACTCACAGATTTATAATGCTTCAAGGTTTGCAAAGCACTTTCCACCCAACACTTAGTGAGAGAGAGAGGAAGCATGAACATTATCTCCATTTTATAATGGAGATGATAGATAATTAATAATATATTATTAAATATTAATGTGATTAATAAATATATATAGTGGTGTAAACTGGAGATCAGGGAGGTGAAATCCAAGACGAATGCCTGACTATTCAGCTAACAACCGTCAGAGCTAGGACTCAAATTCAGGTCTTTTGAATTTCAGTCTAGGTTAAGGATATGCTGGTAAATGTTTAACTAACCAGCTCTGGAAAATATACACACATATGCAAATACGTGTATGTATACACACAAACACATTTAAGTTTAACGTGCATTATTGAACATTTTCTCCATCACTTTCTTAAATCTAGACAGTCAACACAAGAAATCAAGCCCTGATTTTGTAGCGTTTGCCCCCTTCAGCAATATAAATACTCACTGAAGCTTCAACAATCAGCTCTCCAGTCTAGCTGGCCCCAACACAGCTAGGTCTAGGGATACCTTCCATTGCACCATACAGCCTACCTAAGACCCTCTGTAGTATGTTTAGCACAGCATGGTACAAGCTCCACCAAGTGGTTAGGAAGCAAAATTGCTTACCTGTAGTTTGAGAGGCAATGTATGACTTTATGGAGATTATTTGCCAGCTGTGAACCTCGATTCCCTCTGTAAAATGAGGGGGTTGGGCTGCATGGCCTCTGAGGTCTTTCCAGATAGAAGATTATATTATCCTATTTGGCCTATGAGAAAGAACCTCATCTCAGGCCCTAAATTGCCACCTAAGCCCCAAGCTCCTAGTCAGACTGATGAACAAGCTGAATCTAGTCCTTAATCCTGGTCCATCAAGTGGGAACCTTGGAATAAGTAGAAGAGGTCTTTGTTAGACTGGGAAAATCACTGCTTTTTCTTAAGCCTCAGTTAGTTGCTTTTTCTGTAAAATGGGGATAATTCTTACATTACTATTTAATAAATTTTAAGTTACTAGAGAAATCAGAACAATTTGACAGGGAGCCAGGAGATGGACTGAGTGCACCTTAAACCCCTACTTCAAGGTTCATTGGCCCCTCCTTTCAGGGGCTTACAGGTCTAATAGCTAGAAGAGAAGAGGTTCTTCCCCTTGAGGGGCTGGGGCCAGCTGCTGGTGCATGGCTCCAGGCCAGCAGAATGAGCTCAGCCTGGGAATGAAGGATTGAGCCAGCTGCAGGATTGACAGGCCAAGGAGAAAGGGTCATTGAGCCATGAAGGGTCCCAGGCAGAGGCGAACAAGCCAGGGAGCAGGTGCTCTGTGTCTGCTTCTTCTCTGACTCTTCCATCCTCTTCCCAACCCCTGCATTTTTGAGGACAGCATGGTACAGTGGTTAGAGAGCACTGCCTCTGGGGTCAGAAGACCTGTGAGCAAATCCTGGCTCCTTCCACTTACTACCTGTGTGACCTTGGGCAAGTCACTCTCCCTGGACCTCATTCCTTGTCTGTAAAAGGAGGGGAGGACAAGGGACTAAAAGACTTCTGATCTTTGATCCAATGTAAGTGTTCCCCTGGGGCCCAGCCTACGCCCTTATATTTTGTCTACTTTCTCAGCCATCTCATTGACTCCTCCAACTTCCACATGGTCTCAGTGCAAATGGATCCCAAATCTATCAGAGCTCCTTCTCCGAGTTCTAAACTCTCATCTTCACCTGCCTGCCAGAGCCCACACACATCAGAATGTTCCCCTGATGGCTCAGACTCAGTATGCTTAAAACCAAGCTGGCTATGGTCAGCGGCCCTCCTCTGCTCAAACACCATCATTGTTCTTTGTTATTGTTGTTGTTCAGTCCCTGCCTGACTCTTCGTGACCCCATTTGGGGTTTTCTTGGCAAAGATACTGGAGTGGTTTACCATTTCCTTCTCCAGCTCATTTTACAGATGAGGAAACAGGGAAACAAGATTAAGTGACTTGCCCAGGATCATACAGCTAGTATCTGAGGCTAGATTTGAACCCAGGTTTTCCTGACTCCAGGATCAGCGCTCTATTCATTGCACTACTTAACTGCCCTTCATTATTCTTAATTCTCTACTAAATAAAGCTCAGATTGTTTGGTCTGGCATTCAAGGCCCTTTATAATCTGGAATCATTCTATGCTTACCGCCTTGTCTCATGTTACTCCTTCTCATTCTATGCTTCAGCCAAACTGGACTGAATCCCTGAACCCATGATCCTCTGAACCCACCCAGCATTTTTCCCTCTTTGGACCTTTGTTCATACCATTACTAAGGTCTAGAATATCCCTCCTATTCTCCACCCCAATTCCAATTCCAGGAAATCTTCCCTGGTACCTGCAGAGGGTAATAGCCACCCCCATCCAATCCTCCACAGCACTGAGTTTTATAAAACTTGTTATGCAATTTGGCGTGTGATATTTATCTGTACTTATGTTTAGGTCATAGATCTAAGGCTGTAAGGAATCTTAAAGGCCATATAGTCTGACTTCCTCATTTTTACAGATGAGGAAATTGAGGCCCATGGAAATTAAGTGACTTATCCAAAGTCACCCAGTAGTATCTAGAATTCCAACCCTGTTCTCTTTCTACCGAACAACACCCCTACTAGACTATGCGTTCCATGAAGGTAGGGACTGTATCTTATCTAAAATTGGTATCTCTCCAAGCATGAGGAGAAGGGTTTGTCAATAACAGGTATTTAATGTAATGGTTTTTTTTTTAATTATACCTCCAAACAACATATGGGAACTAGACAGAGACTATCAGCTCCACACACAGGGAGAGAGATTGAGGGTGGCTGCTGGTTCTGGGTGCGAGGAGGATAAACCCCTCACCTCCAAGTTATCTACCCCCATCAGCCTGCCTCCTCCCCTCTGGAACCAGTAGGTGCTAGTCCACTAGTCTTTATTTACTGGTCTTTTCAGACTTAAGTATAGTGTTGTGGGCAAAGTCCCAGGCCATGGGTCCAGCTACAGTTCCACCATTGGTTGACCAGATGACCTGGCAATTCACTTCACATCAACATTGCATTGTCCAGTTTACAAAGTCCAGTCCATTCACCCACATTATGGTATTTGGTTCTCCCAATAGTCTTGGAGGTAGGTAGGATAAATATTATAGACTCCATTTTACAGATGAAGAAACTGATCTTTGGTGAGCCAATCCAGTAACTTTCCCAGAGAGGCAACATGGTTCATGGATTTAGAACCAGAAAGCAATTTTAAAAGTCATCTAGTCCAACCCCCTTCTTTTACAGATGAAGAAATTCAAGTCAAGTTCAAATAACTTGTCCAAGGTCATGCAGGTAGCAAATGGAAGAGGAAGGATTCAAACCTAGGTTCTCGAGTTCTACGCTGGTTTTTGTTTTTGGTTTTTTGGGGGGGTTTTTTTCGGCTATGCTGTACTATTCCATCTCTCTAAGCTTGTTTCTTCATCTCTACACTGAAAATAACAAAATTTATTATATCTGTCCCACAAAGATGTTGTGAGGGAGTGCTTTATACAAGCCTTGATGTACTTCTGAAATATTATTATCATTGAACATGATCTTATGAACTTATATAAGTTTATGGAATTTAGTTAAAAATTATTTTCTCAAGGTCCCAGAATTAGTAAGTGGCAAAATTGACACTTGAACCAGTAAGGGGGACAAGAGACACATTTATCCCCACTTTATTAATGAGAAAATTGAGGCCCAGAGAGAGAGAAAGTAACTGATCAGAGACTGCAAGTGACAGCTAGGACTTGAAATCAGATCTTCTGAATCTGAATTCTTTGCCCAATATGATTCCCAGGGGTATGGGAGAAGGACCAATATTTGGAGAACCTAAGCCAGAATAGTCCACAGTGATCCCTGTATCCTGCCTCCACAGACCCTTTGTGCTGTATTGAGAGCCAGGTTGGAGTCTGAGCATTGGTGTACACGTGGCAACTGGCTTCTCTTCTTCCTCACATCCAAGCAGTTGGGCTCCAAATTGGGCCTGCCTTGTTCTGATTCCCGTTAGAAGAGTTCCAACCCCAGCCCGCCACCAAATTTCTCCCCCTTTTACCCCCATCCCCCAGGTCAAGGTCTTGGCTGTGGAAGAGAGGGAGAATGATGGCGTGTATGGGAGCCCTGGCACCGGGTGTGCTTGTTCCACATTCCCGATATTCGATGTCAGGCCAGAACGGATTGTCCTAATCCACCAAGCTCTTCAGCTGGGCCTGGCTCCATCCATGTTCTTCTTTCACACCCCCTTTCCTTCCTGTCCCCCTCCCTCCTCTCCCTTCTCTCCCTTCCGAGCTTGGCTTTGGGAGAACATTCTCAAGGAGGGAGGCAGGAAAAGGGGGATGAGAACGCTGGCCTCCTAGGTCCTGGTCTCTCTAGTCCCCTCTGCTCTATCAGTCTTCCAGACATCCAGAGTTAGTTTCAGGAATGTGTTAAAAACAGCAACAAGACATCTCTTACCTCTATTTTCCTAAGCTAGGGGTCCTACTTCTGGTAGCATGGACTACTTAAATTACCAACATCTCATTGCTGCCACTGCAAGTAACATGTTAGTCCAGTTCGCCATACTGGGCTGAGTGTCCCTTGAATCCTTGGATCCCTAAAGTTTTTTTGACGTTTACTATTTTCTAAATTTTCACGATCCCTAACCTGTCCTCCATTAGAAGATACCAAGTATGTAGAAATCCATCTTGCCCTACAAGAAAGTAAGGGGGGGATAGAAGGGGATATAAGAAAAGGCAGATTGGGGGGAAGGGGCATTCAGTATGCTTGCTGTCTTGGGGTAGAGATGAGGAGAAAATTTGTAACTCAAAATCTTGTGGAAATGAATGTTGAAAACTAAAAATAAACAAACAAACAAATAAATAGATAAATGAATGAATGAATAAATAAATAAATGAATAGATAAATAAATAAATAAGTTCCCCCAGCCTCCTGATCTTTCTGGCTCCAGAGCCTGTTTGGATCCCCTGCCCTAACCCTCCTTCCCCATTGCTGATGATCTGTCTATCTTCTAACACTATCACCATCTCTTGGATTTCATAGCTTTAATGCCCAATTCCATAATTCCTTCTGCCCTCATCTCCTTACACTTATCACAAAAGTACATTTCTAGCGTTTACTGACAAGATAAAAGAAGACCCCAGAAATTAAGAAATGAGGTCTTTAGAAGTGCAAATGAAAGAAAACTAAGAAAAATTGGGCCCAGACTAAAAGGAATTTAATTCCTAAGCTAGTCTGTCTAGCTACAATTCCCTGGGCCTAGATTGGCTTACCTTGCCAATCCTTTTAGCTAGAGACATTTCTCACTCAGATATCTTTCACCCCTCCATAGACTAGCTGACCTGGGATTGGCCCAACAAGGCTCAAGCAATTAGCCTCAAGCTAATTGTTTCCATTCTGCCATGCCTGTCTCCTTCTCAGCCAATCAGAAAGCCTTCTGATGCCATGGTAAACTATAGTGTTCCACGCAAAATCCTATTTAACCATTGGATTCACTTATTCAGAAGAGATGGGTTCAAATTATAATAATAGCAATATTTGTACTGCCCCACTCCACAGAGTTCTTGTGAAGAAAGTACCTTTTTCTATTTTTTTTTTTAAGGTAAGTCAAGGTTTTCTCATCTTGGCCCAATTAGAAGTGCAAGGGCTGCTCCCAAGCCTGATACCACTACAGTTTGGCATGGGTTCCCTGACCTGCTCTCTTTCTGCCTTCAATCAGATGACAGCTCCTTAGGCAAGTTCATGGCTCCTGTCTCCCTGGGGAGCTCACCACATCGATGCCAAAGTTAGTTTAGACACCCAATCAAGCTTGGCCCACTGCAGCCCAGAACTTCCAGTCCTGAGAGATCCACCAGCTGCTGCCTGCCAGAAATGGTATTACACATGCACAATGTATCGCCTACTTTGGCAACCTTAAAGAGTTTTAGAAATATGAAGCATATAATTTCCTACTCCTTATTTCCCCAACAAACATGTAGAAATAAAAGACAGGGTTCTCGTCACCTAAAAAATAGTATATCATGTCCCTCCAAAATAAAGACACAGCCATGTGTGGTAGGTAAGGATTGGGGGCAGAAGAGAAAGGAATTTAATGTTAGGACTAAGACGAGGTTCAGGCTTAGGGAGGGAGAAGTAGAGCAGGTTTAAGATTAGGATTTTAGGTGACAAAAGTTTAAGGAGAGTGATCAGATACTTAGAGAATGGGATATCGTACTAGATGAAGATGTATTAAAGAACAGGAGTGTAAGGCAATCTGGTATAGTGGGAAGAATGCAGGATTTGGTGAGCAGATTGTCCTTGTTCAGTCATGTTAGACTCTCCATGACCCTGTGGACCATGGCATGCCAGTACTGTCCATGGGGTTTTCTTGGGAAAGATGATCATGGAGTGGTTTGCCATTTCCTTCTCCAGCTCATTTGACAGATGAGGAAACTGAGGCAACCAGGGTGAAGTAACTTGCCCAGAGTCACACAGCTAGTAAGTGCCTGAGAACTAGACACAGGCCCAACGCCCTCTTCTCTGCACCACCTAGAGGCCCAGTGAGCAAGTACCTGGATTTAAATCCCACCTCTATCTCCATGACCTACGACAAGCAAGCCATTTCACAGCCTTGGCCTCATCTTCAGAGCTGGTATGATAATAATGCCTTAAATACGTATTGTGGGGAAAATACCCTGTGAACCTTACAGCACTATAGAAGTGAGGCCGGTTATTATTAAAAGGAGAAGGCAGCTAGGTGGGACAGTGGATAGAACGCCCAGCCTGAAGGCAGGAGGACTCACCTCCCCAAGTTCAAATCCGGCCTCAGACACCAACTAGCTGTGTGACCCTGGGCAAGTCCCTTAATCCTGTTTGCCTCAGTTTCCTTATCTGCAAAATGATCTGGAGGAGATGACAAACCACTCCAGTATCTTTGCCAAGAAAACCCCAAATGGGAACACTAAAAAGAAACAACCTCAACAATTATTAGGGGGAGGAAGTGTGGTGTGATGTGGAAAAAGCCCTGAAACTGAAGAGAGAACATACACTGCTTACTCTATGACCTATAATAATGTGTTGCCTGTTTCCCAGGGTAGATGTGAGGAGATAATAGCCGGCAGTTACATATAAAGTTCAAGGTTTGCAAAGCATTTTACAAATATTATCTCATTCTAGCCTCACAGCAGCCCTGGGAGGTAAGTGTCATGCATTCTTGTTAGCCATTTTATAGATAAGGAAACTAAGGGGAACAGAAATCAAGTCACTTGCCCAGGGTCACTCAGTTAATAAGTGTCATCTCGAGTCTGGCTCTCCATTCATTGTGCCACCTGGCTGCCTTAATCAAAGAAAAGCACTTTGTAAACCTGAAAGTACTATACAGATGGGAGGAAATATTACAATTTATTATATTTAATCTGGTAAAGAGAACATGTAGGGAGGATATAATATCAGTCTTGCAATAACTGGAAAGGGCAGCTACTTGGCACAGTGCATAAAATGCCAGGCCTGGAGTCAGGAAGACTAATCTTCCTGAATTCAAATCTGGTCTCAGACACTTACTGGCTGTGTGACCCTGGGCAAGTCACTTGACAATGTTTGCCTCAGTTTCCTAATCTACAAAATGAGTTGGAGAAGGAAATAGCAAACCGCTCCAATATCTGGGCTAAGAATACCCCAAAAGGGGTCATGGAGAGTCAGATATAGCTGAAATGACCAGACGGTAACAACAAAAATAACTGGAAAACATGTAGAAGAATTCTTAGTAATAGGTGAGATTCAATAAGTACGTGGCTTCCTTGTGGTCCAATAGGATGTAAGCTCCTTGAGAGCAGGGACTGTCAAGTTTTTGTCTTTGTATTCCCCAGTACCCAGCACTAGCGTCCAGCACACAGAAGGGAATGGAAACACATTCCTTAAGCTCTTAAATATGGGCCAAGCATTGTGCTAAGTGCTGGGAATACCAATATAAAAAGAGACCGTCCTTGTTTGCAAAGAACTCTTAGATTAATTGGAAGCAAGTGCAGAAGAATAGGAGTTGGTCCTTAGGGTTCAGCAGTAGGATACTGGAAGGTCCAGAGGTCTTTAGGTTACACGTTGGGGAAAGAGACAACCTGGTGGGATCTGAAGGAGAGAGATTTGGAGAAGGGCCATTGAGTTGTGGAAGCCTATTAAAAAATCCTCCTTTTTAGTTTCTCTAGCAATATGAAGAAATGCTACTTCTCCAGCTTAAAACCCTTTCTAGACTTTTACCTTTAGTAAAGTGGCAAAAACAAAAGTTAAGACCTTTCCTTGAAACAGAGGGATAAGGTAGAGAGAAAAAGAATGAATAATAATAGTGAAATAAAGGCAACACCTAAACATAACTCTTGATGAGATATGACAGGGACTGGTATCTGGGCCACCAAAGAGCAGTGTCTGGTTTTGTATTCAAAGCTAAGATATTGATCACAAGAAGAAATTGTTTTTAATTCTTAAGGGGAGTGGTCGGGGAAAGAGCTGAATGGTAATTATTCAGGAATGTTACTATTTTTTAAGCTGATATCTTTTCCTTATTCAAGATTTCTATAAATGTTATTTCAAATCATCGTGGGACAGAGAACATCACATAATACACCAACTTAACTCTCTATAAATGTATTAGAATATAGTTCAAAATTACTCGAGATTGCATTCCAATTATTTGGCACCAAATAGGAGGGAAGGTAATTTAAATTTAAAGTTTTCAGGGATGTCTAGGTGGCTCAGTGAATAGAGCACCAGCCCTGGAGTCAGGAGGACCTGAGTTCAAATCCAGCCTCTGACACTTAACACTAGCCTGTGTGACCTTGGGTAAGTCACTTAACATCAATTGCCCTACCTTCCCCCATCTCCAAAAAAAAAAGTTTTTCCCTGAGAAAAAAGAGAACACAAAAAGACTCCCAGAAATAGTCCTTCTATTACCATGCCATGGTAGACTAGTTGAAAGCTGCGCAACCATTTCACACATCTCTGTCTTTTTTAGTCTCTGTCCTAGTCTCTGTTCTTCTCAGCTAGACACGAGTAATATTAAATACAATAAAATTGTTTTTGGAAAACTTGAACCTAGGTTGTGGAGTTCATCATTAGTACTGTTTCTTTTCTCTGTGACAGAGGTTAAGAGTCCCTTGGTTCTGATGACAGGACTCCATGGTAGTGTCTGGGCATCAGTTGTCTGGGCAGCCACATTTGTACGTCAATAGAACACTGCTAGGTAGGGAAGAAAGACAGTAGTTACCCCAGGGAAAAAGCATGCTTCCCCATGCGTGCTGCTGAGTCTTCTCTTCTCTAGGCTAAGCATCATGACTTCCTTCAACTGGTACACCTGTACGTCATGGTTTCCTCACAATCCCATTAGCTTTTAGGGCATACACCTTAATAGGTCTGTGATGCCGTCAGTATGGGTTTAGCTTTCAACAGAGCTTATCTCAACCTAGTCATGACTTCTCAGGCTATACAACTCTTGTCCAGAATGCTATTAAATCTTCCACACAGTATCTACCCAGTAGGCAAGAAACTGGTCTCTGGTTCTTTTAACATTCTGATGGTTCATCATGGCTCTCAGATGCTCCTGAGAACTCAAAGACAAAGGCAGCGGAATGGAAGTTCTGACAGATGCTATTGAACTGGACAAGTTTCAAGTGTAACCATAGAATCAAGGAATCAGGTGTTAAGAGCTAAATCGGCTCCCAGGGACCGTCTAGTCCAGCTGCCATCATTATACAGATAAGGGAACAGGAGGCTGACTTGTCCAAAATCACATAGATATAAGGATCAGGATTTGAACTCAAGTCCATAGTCAGTACACTTTCCACATTACCAGTGACAGACTGTAGCAGGTTTTTTTGGGGGGGGGTTGGTCTTTTTGGAGGGGGGAAAGCAGGACAATTGAGGTTAAGTGACTTGCCCAAGGTCACACAGCTAGTAAGCTTTATGTGTCTGAGGTCAAATTTGAACTCAGGTCCCCCAGGCTCCAAGGTCTGTGCTCTACTCACTGCGCCACCTAGCCGCCCCTGTAGCAGGTTTCTGAAGAGCAATCTAGCTAAGGATGAAGGGGCTCTTTGCCATTATGTTGGCCATTAAGCAATAGATTATTTGGCCATGACATTCCATCTAGTTTCCCAATATATCCGTATACATATATGCATGTGTATATTATACATATGTATATAGGTACAATGCATGTATTGTATATATATATATATACATATGTGTGTGTATGAGAGTGTATATTTATATACTGTATATACATACGAGTCTTTCCCATGCTGTATTTGTTCAGTGTGTTTTTTTTAACCAAGAATAGGACTTTATATTTATCCCTAATCAAGTTTCATCTTTGCCTATTGTTCCTATGGAGATCTTTTTGGATCTCACTTCTGATATCCAGCATACAAGCAATGTCTTCCATGAATTTCTGCTGTCTGATCCCTGACCATCAGTCAGCAAGCATTTGTTAAATCACCCATTGTGTATACGGCACTTTTCTAAGTGCTGGGGCTACAATGGCAAAATGAAATAGTCCCTATGCTCAAGGAGTTTAAACTGTAAAGGAGGAAACTCTAAGGGGAGAGAGAGAGAGAACAAAGAGACAGGGAGGGAGAGAAAGAGAGAGATGGAAGAGAGAGACAGGGAGAGGGAGAAAGAGAGATGGAAGAGAGAGACAGGGAGGGGGAGAAAGAGAGATGGAAGAGAGAGACAGGGAGAGAGAAAGAGAGAGATGGAAGAGAGAGACAGAGGGAGAAAGAGAGTGACTTGCCCAAGGTCACACAGCTAGTAAGAGAGAGACAGGGAGAGGGAGAAAGAAAGAGATGGAAGAGAGAGACAGGGAGAGGGAGAAAGAGAGAGATAGGGAGGGGGAGAAAGAGAGAGATGGAAGAGAGAGACAGGGAGAGGGAAGGAAAGTGTGTGTATGTGTGTGTATATGTATATAAGTGTGTGTATGTATATATGTGTATATACAGCAGCCAGAAGGATAAGAATCAAGTAAGGCACTTGAGCTAAGTCTTAAAAGAAATTAGAGGTTCAGAGAGAACTATGTGCATTCCAGACATGCGGGGCAGCTAGTGCAAAGATGACAGCAGATGGTGGGTTGAACATGTAAAATAACAGGCAGGCCCATACGGCTACATTAGAGTATGTAGAGGGAAGTACTGTATAAGAATACCAGAAAGGGGTAGCAAGGGACCGGACTGCAACAGTGTTTGAGTGCCAAACAGAGGAGTTTATAAGCAAATAGAGAGTCATTAGCACTTGGAAGAGGTTGACTTGGTCACACTTCCACTTTAGGAAAATCACTTTGGATTAGACTGGGGAGAACTTTGATTTAGAGAGACCCGATAGGAGGATATTTTGGTAGTCCAGGTGAGAGGCTACCCCGGGACAGCGAGGTGACACCAGAGTGCACACAGAGCTGGTCCTAGAGTCAGGAAGATTCAAATCTGACCTCAGACACTTACTAGCGTGTGACCCTGGCCAAGTCACTTAACCCTGTTTGCCTCAGTTTCGTCATCTGTAAAATGAGCTGGAGACGAAAATTGCAAACACTCCAGTATCTTTGCCAAGAAAACCCCATGACCCATGGGGTCATGAGAAAACAACCGAACAGCAACAACAAAAGATAAGAAGCGATAAGGGCCAGAACCATAGCAGTGACTGAGTAAATGGTGAGGAAGGGATATACAGGTGAAAAATATTATAGAAAAAGAAATGACAAGAGGTGGCCACTGATTAGATATGTGAGGTGAGTGAGAGGGAAGAGTCAAAGAAGACACACTAGCTGTGTAATCTTGGAGAAGTCAATTAAACTCAATGAGCCTCAGTTTCCTTATCTGTAAATTTTGGCAAATAGCACTTTCATTCTAGGGACACCAAGTACTTCATAAAGCTGTTGTGAAGAAAGGATTTTGTCGACCTGAAGCCCTGGGAAAACTGGAGCTATTAGTGGCAGGCTTAATAAATAACTACAAAGGCCTTGAGTGACTGGCTCATATAGCTAAGAATAATAACAATAATAGGTGGCACTGTGCAGACTGTCTCATTTGACCCTCCTGACAACCCTGTAAGGTGGGCGCTCTCATTATCTCCATTTTGCAGATGAGGAAACTGAGACAGAGAGACTTGTCCAGGGTCACATCAGCATGTGAGTATAATCATAATTACCTGAGGTGTTTTTGAATTCAGTCTTTTCTAACTCCCAAATTCAGCGTTTTACTCATTGTTCCACCTAGATGCCCCCCCCCAAATATTCAACTGTCATTACTGGTTTAATGGCAAGACCAATTTTCATCCTATTCAGCATGTATATTCTGAGTAAGTACTCCTGATTTCTTTTTTAAAATTAACTAATTTTTAGTTTTTAACATTCATTTTTATAAGATTTTGAGTTCTAAATTTTCCCTCTCCTCCCCCCTCCTCAAGACAGCAGCAATCTGATACAGGCTATACATGTAAAGAAGAATCAGAACCAAAGGGAAAAGAACACAAGAAAGAAAAGACGAGACAGAGA
>CM053595.1:51418045-51437612 GCA_028646575.1 Pseudocheirus occidentalis | reverse complement strand
ATATAAAGTCATTAGCTTCCATTTGCTCTAATCTAATTCTGAAGGAATTATTCTCTTCAGTGAGTTTTTGAAATTTCTTTTCCATCTGGGCAATTCAGCTTTTTAAGGCATTCTTTTCCTCATTGGCTTTTTGGGCCTCTTTTGCCATTTAGTTAGTCTATTTTTTTAAGGTGTTATTTTCTTCAGTATTTTTTTGGGTTTCCTTTAGCAGGCTGTTGACTCATTTTTCTTTTTTCTTTTTTTTTTTTTAATGTAGGAAAATCTTTATTTGCTTTCTGCTAGCCTCTTGTTTTTTGACCTTTGGAACAGCTGCTTTCTGGGCGGGTGCCTTCTGGGCAGGTCCCTTCCGAGCGGGTCCCTTCTTGACTGGGGCCTTCTGGCCTGAGGCTTTCTGACCCTTCTGGTTAGGGGCTGCCTTCTGGCCTTCAGCCTTCTTTGACGGGACCTTCTTGGTGGAGACCTTTGCGGCAAGTGCCTTCTGGGCAGCTCCCTTCTTAGGAGACCCCTTCTGGGTGGATGCTTTCTGGAGTTTCTTCACTTCATGCTTGATAATTCTATTTCTCATTTTCTTGGCCTTCATGACTTTGTAACGGTCAAAATCTGTCATCTTCGCTTTCCATTCTCTGGTTTCAATCTTCTTGGCCCATCTTGTGACTTTCCATTTTGTATTGATCTTTTCTTTCTCCCATGCAGCCCGGACATATTTCTGACGAGCACTGTGTGGGAACTTGAGCAGGAAGTCTGTGAGTTGCATACACTTAAAAGGCATGGCCTGCCTCGTCACATTGCGGCAGGGTCCATCAACCAAAGCCCGGTTCTGGTCAATGACGTCCACGATGGCCACCAGCTTGCTGGCATGTGGGCTGAAGGAGATGTAGGCCATGCGGCCGATCTCCACATAGCGCTTTTTTTTTTTTTTTTAACAGGTATTGGAGGTGGTTGGTGCAGGAGCTGAAGCAAGTTCCTGCTTTTACTTGGCTATGTTGGCTCTGCCCCCTATAAGTACCAATCCCATTCTCATTAATTTGCAGAGTTTGCCCACTCCAATTGGTGATATAATACTGTATATTTACTAGAAATGTTGGCTGCCTACCTGGTTTTATAATAAAACCTTGCTACTCTGACTGAAAGAAGGCTTGAATGGTCATTCTTTCTAGGCAATTACCCTTGCATTTTGGGGTTCCTAGCACTCCAAACTGCAACTCTACAATATAAACTAGCAAAGATAAAACTATAATCTGGTTAATTGTAATACATTTGGAATACTAATGCCAGGTACTTTTGTTGATTTATAAAGGAATATTGAAAAAGAACTGAAGAATCAAGAACTTGTCATACTCTAGCATAGAGGGTGTTGTAATTCCGTAGACAAAAAAAGCTTTTGAGTGGAGAAGGAAATTCATTAAGCTATGCTAGATTGATGGAAATAGAAGTAAGAGCATACAGGGCAAACTTTGGAATCAGAAAGACCTAGGTTCTATTACTTCCTCTGAAATATTTGTCACGTAACCATGGGCCAGTCACTTAACCTCTCAGTGTCCCTGACAACCCTCTAAGACTTAAAAGGTACAGATAAATTGATAGGTAGAATTTCAACAACAGGAATTACATGTACTAATGGAATATAGGGCCCCACAAAATAATGGAAAATCTACCCAGAGACTTCCCATCCCTTTTCATCTGTATAAAGAAATACTTGGAGAGTGCCTTATGCAGAGACATTATGAATTTCAAAGATGTATAGTGATTTCACAGCTGTTGGGATAGATCACAATATCTCTGCACTTGAGTAGAAGGTTTTTATGAGTTATTGTAGCTGAAAAAATTCCTTCCTTGATGTCTTTTGGGGTTAAGCATCTCTCTGACCTTAACCCTGCTGGCTTTTAGACTCTTATGTGAAGTCTGTCTCCTGGCCTGTACTTGAAGTCTTTTGAGTTTGATAAGTCCTGTGAAGATTTGTGCTAAGCTGGCATTGTAGCCTTTAGGGGAGTCCAGGGTCATTTCCAGGCCATGATAAGATGGTGAAATAGATATTTTGTAGACAGCCAGGTTTATTGATAACAAACATTTATTAAACTCTTTTTATGTGTCAGGCATTATGCTAAATACTAGGGATACAAATACAAAAAAAAAAGGAAGGTAGTCCCTGCCCTCAAAGAGCTTACCATCAAATGGGGAAAGACAACAAACCAAAGAGGCTGAAAAATCAGAGGGTGGGGAAAGGAAGCAACCTACCTGGGGAGCATGGTGAAATAGATCAAAAAAGCCTGAAAGTTCATCCAGGTGAGAGATGAGATGTCTGACCTGAGCCCTACCCTTAAAACATCACGCCTCCACACACCTAATCATGCATCCACATGCCTCGACACACCTTGTCACACCTCCACATGCCCCATCATGCCTCCACATGCCTCATCACACCTCCACATGCCATGCCTTGCTAGTCTCCACACACCTCATCACGCCTCCACATGCCTCGTCACGACTCCACACACCTCATCATGACTCCACACGCCTCATCTGGGAATTCCATAGATCAGTGAAATGCTAAATCCAGGCGCTGTGTGTGTGTATGTGTGTGTTTTTTTTCCTCCAGTAGAATATAATCTTCCTGAAGGAAAAGGCAGCAGTACTTGTTTTGTCATTGTATCTCAAGAACTGTGACTGACTCATAGGACCATAGATTTAGAGCAGAGAGGGACCTTAAAGGTTATGCAATCCAAGTCCCCCAGTTTTAAAAAGGAGGACACCAAGAGGTTTTGTGACTTACCTAAGGTCACACAACTAAATAGGAGAGTTGAGATTTGAACCCTGGTCTTTTGGCTCCAAATCCATGAGCTTTTTTTTTTTCTTCTGTAATATAGTGATTCTCATTTGTTTAGTTGTTTTGATTGTGTTGTGTCTGACCCTTCATAGCCCCATTTGGGGTTTTCTTGGCAAAGATATTATAATGGTTTGCCAGTTTCCATCTCCAGCTCATTTTATACAGGAGAAAACTGAGGTAAGCAGGGTTAAGTGACTTGCCCAGGGTCACACAGCTAGTAAGTTTCTGAGGCTAGATTTGAACTCAGGAGGAGGAGTCTTCCTGACTTCAGGCTAGGGTACTCCATCCCCTGTACTACCTAGGTGCTGCTGTATATAATGGGTACTTAATATTGCTTGAATGAATACATTTTTTATTTGGTAGGGAATAGGGAGTGTGTTGGGAAGATTAGTTGGGCAACTATGTGAAGGATGTAAGGAAGAGGTAATATTTTTCCCTCTCCAGTAGAGCCATCCCATGTAACAAATGGTATTTTTTTAGAGAGGAAAATTTGGCATAACTGATCAGTACATTGAAAAAGTCTGAAAATAGGTGTGATGTGTAACACCTGTGCACCTCCCCGCTTCTATAAAGAGATAGGTTGAGGCTGTCCTCTCATATTCATTGGAATCCTGCTTCATCATTATAATTTATTAGTTCACTTTTGATTTTTTTTTTGGTGTGTCATTGTTCTTTTTACTTACTTACATTGTAGTCATACGTTGTTTTCTTGGCTCGGCTTACTTCACTCTGCATCCATTCATATAGATCTTTCCCTGCTTCTCTGTATTCATCCCAAATAACATTTCTTACAGCGTCCTTACAACCATTCATGTACATTCTTTTAGCCATTCCCAGTCAATGGACATTTGCTTTATTTCCAATTCTTTGCCATCACAAAAAAATGCTGCTATGAATATTTTGGTATACATGGGGACTTTATTCTTGTCAGTGGCTTTCTTGGAGTGTATCTGTTAACTTCATCGCACTTTGTAACATTTATCCAGTAGATTCTAAGTACCCACTATGCACTATGTCTCTGTACTAGGCTTGTAAACAGAAAGAATTTGGGTTTCTCCGCCACCGGGAGTCTAGCAGGGTGACGAGATGTACCTAGAGAAGCGAGAGTGATATCTCTCGTGTACTTTTATCACATTTTGGCTCGTAATGTACAAATTTGCCTAGAAGTGTTAATTCCTCCAATAGACTGTCGGTGTCTGGAAGGCAGACACCTTGACTAGATTAACTCTCACCTCTGCCTGTCTTCCCCTTTCCGCCCACTTTGAAATGGTGTCTCCCATGGATTCCCCTCCTCCTTTAGAGAGTTGGTTTAGTCCGCTGGTCCTGCGCCTGCGCCTGCGCCAGGAGTTCTGCCTGGGTCCTCCCTCCTGGAGTGCACTGTCCGTATGGTTCCGTCGGTCTGGGCGTTTACACCTAGCCCCAGTCCTGGCTCCCGGATTGCCAGGGCCGCCGGAACCCTAGGCACTCTCAGGTTATCCCAGCGAGGCCGGGGTCATCAGGGCAAGGGCCAGGGTCGCTTCAGGCTTAGGCTGGTGAGTAACAGCAGCCTGGTTTCTCCCAGTCCCGAGGGCCGCTTGCTGCTGCTGCTCCTCTGATGGGCTCTGCCTGGGCGCCTCCGCTGCCCAGACTCGCCCCCTTCCCCATCCCCTCATTTTTCTTTCACTTGGATGCTGTAGCCAGAATCTTATTCCCCAGGACCCTGATCTCCTCCCTTGAACGCCTCCAGCTTCTTGCTGGAAGCTTACATACCTCCCCCAACCTCTCATCACCACTTATTACCCTCCGCCTCCCCTCCCCCCCCATCTCTTCACATTCTTTCCTCCCAAGAAGACCCCATTCTCTTTTCTATTGACTTATTCTTTTACGCCTGGTACAGGGTAAGGAATATTTATTTTAAAGTCGGTAGAAGAACTGGGTTTGAATTCTGCCTGTGCCACAGGTTACCTGTGTGACTTCGGCTAAGTCAGGTAACCTTAATAGCCTTGGTTTTCTTCACTGGAAAAGGAGAAGGGTGGACTATATTATTTATGAGGTTTTTTCCAGCCCTCATCTATGATTCTTCGACTTTTCTTATCTCTAGGAACTCCTTTCCTATTTCTTCATTCTCCCCTCTAAGGTTGGTTTGTATATAAATGATTCCAAGATCTCTCTCCTTACAGAAAATGTTCTGAAACTTTTTAAAGTTATTATCACACCATTTCTGTTTTCTCTTTGTTTTTTCTCCTCCAGAGATGGATCCTACCTTAACTTCTAGTTTATTTCCTCCCTCTTGTATTCATTGTCATTTACATTGTTCGTATCTTCCTTTCCATTCAATCTGCACTCTTCTACCATCTTTTCTTTTTTTTGGCATACCTATTGCATTCTTGCTTCTTAGGTTTACCATGTATTGGATGCAGATCCTGTTTTATGAGTGATTAAAAATGAATACAAAATTTTTCCTGGAGTTACAGAGGCCTCTGGGTTGGACATCCAAGTATTCTAACTCTTGTTTTCTTTCTATTAATACCTTTGGTAGGATGTTAAATCCTCTACCTTCCCAGGTGAATCCAGCATCTCTGGGGATGAGATAGAGTAGAACTCCTTAGAAAACAGAGGTTTTGTCCCATTGGTTAGCACAGTGCTTGGCACATCAAGTTACTTAATAAATGTATATTGATTGATTGTAGATTAATTTTTGCTTTCATAGAACCATAAGATTTAGAACTGGAAGAGACTTTAGAAATTAATTTTCTTTTCTTTTTCAGTAGGAAACAGGTTCAGAACAGTCAACTTACGTGCCCAATCACTCAGGTAAGTGAGCAAAGCTTGTGTTCAAACACAGGTCCTTTTACTCAAAAGCCACTGAATGTTCTGGTACTGAGCTAGGCCAGATAAGTTGGAAGCTAGTGGAAATTAGTTCCTGCTGCCCTTAAAGGAATTGACCAAGAATTGGGTAAGCAGGTTATAGTTGCAAATGGAAGCTGCAATGGAAATCCATCCCTAAATTTTCCAAGCTTGACTGGGTGTATGGAGTATATAATAAGCTTTCTTCAGAGGGTGTGTCTGTGTCTTTGTGTGCATGTGTGGGTGCATGTGACTTCCATTACTCAATTGATAAGGGATAATACTCTATCCTAGGCTGCTTTCAGGAACTGGGTTTGTAGCCTTCCTTGCCTTGGAACTTCCTGTCATGTGTAGAGGCCATGCATAGTCTATGGCACTGAACCATCTGAGAGAATGCTCATCCCTCTCTTTCCACTGAATGCTGTCATTGGTAGAGTGGAAGAGGAACTTATTTTATATTTGCTATCAATTTGAAAACAACAGTTTCCATAACTATGGAACTTCCAAGTAGGATTGCTGACACATAAGCCCGCTTTTCCCTTCTCCCTCCTTCCAGCACTTATTCATTTTGGTACCATTACTAGCCCCTGGAGGGTGGAGTTTTAATCCCTCTCTGGAACTAGATTTGGAGGCTTCCCACTGCCTTATACTACCTGTTCTGCCTTATTTAACCAAACCTTCTTAGAAAAGCAATACCTCAACTGTCTGTTGCTAATCTAATGCTTAGATTATAGGCCTTTTGCCTCCAGGACCCAACCAGAACCTGTAATGCTGAATTTCACTTGGAACAAAGTTCACTTTCCATGGAGTGAAGGGTATCTGCAAAGTTGCAATGTTGAAATGAGTGTGCTTTGCTTCATTCATTCCCAGAGAAAACCATGCCTTGTAGGTGTTTGTAAACCTGAATCCTTTTGATTCTGGGAAAAATCTCTCCTTTATCTCTATCCACTCTCTTGTCAGCTACATCCTTCCATTTTTCCTTTTTCTCCCTTTTCGTTTTCCCCTTTTAGAGAATCCTTTCTATTGATAGGAAACTTCCTTTCATTTTAGACCTCTTCTCACATCCTTCCCATCTCTTGCATGCAATGCAAACAAACACCTTTATGCATTTAGGAAATGTTTAACAAATAAATTTAATTTGAAAAAAATTTAATAAAGTGGAAAACTATACAATATGTAATGATAATTTGTGGTTTCCAAGTCAATATGCAAACTGTAGGGGAAGATGCTGAATTGACCTTCCCTAGGGAGGAGGAAGAATAAGTATACAGACAGTTCTTGCTTTTCCCAAATTCAACTTTACATAAAGAATTAGGAAAGAAATCTGTACTCCAAAATAAATTATCTATTTTAACTTTACATTACTGTGCATTCTCCTGCAAAAAATCCCCAAAGAAAAGAACCCTAAAAAACCCCCTCCAACTGAAAGCAGAATGGAGGTGGAGATGAGATCTGCTAGACCAGGGGCTTGGCTTTGAATCCTTGGGGCTTTGAGGAAGGAGACCTTTGTCTTCAACATCACACTCAGTATTGTGCTCCATTTGCGTATGTCTGGCTCCAGTATATCTGGTGTACACCACTGTGTCCTCCCTCCTGCCCCTTTTCTTGGTTCTGGTCAATCACCCATGTGACTGGCACCGGCCCCAAGTGTTCCTCTTCCTGCTTGTCTCTTGTCTCTGGTTCCCACATGTCCTTGAACTATATGCCAGTCCCTTTCCTGTCTACTGCCCTTCCCTATGTTCTGTTGGCAAATTTGGATTATCTGAAAATCTCTTTATGTAGAGGTCTGCAGAACTGTCTGCTTACTTAGAGCTAGAACTCTCTGTACTTCTTGCTGCTTTTTCCAGAGCCTCATTTTGCCACTTAGGAACTTACCCTTTTTAGGTTCGTGAATTTCTGTCACATCAGCTTAGCACCATTCCTGGAATATAGTAGGTACTTAATAAATGTTTGACTGAATGACCCTATCTAGATCCTTGGGTATAGTCATCTAGCCTTCATGTAATTTTCCTTTTCTTGCAGTGTTCAGTACTTGTTTGACACTCTTTCTCAGTTCTACTCATTTGGAGTTTAAATATACACTCTGATGTCCCCTCAAATACCCTTAGGCATTCTTCTCTCTGCTATCTCCTGATGGTCTTATAAATACCCATGAGTTAAATTATAATCTTAGATCTTTTATCTAGCTGTGTGGTTTCCCTCTTAATTCATCTCAAGGCACAAATCACTGATTTGGCATTTTGAATTAGATGTACTACATGCATCTCAAACTCAACATGTTCAAAAATCCATTCTACCTAAGTTTCCATTTTTGCTGAAGTTACTGTCATCATAATTATCATTCACAGGTCTTTCACTTATACCTACTACCCTTTTTCAGGCCCTTATTACCTCTCTTGTGGACTGTTACAACAGCATCCCAGTTGGTCTCCACCTTAAAGTGTTTCTTAATCCATTCCATCCTTCATATAACTGCCAGTGATTTTCCTAAAGCTTAGGTCTGACTATATTACTTTTCTGGCCCCCCCTACCATTGCGTTCTGTGATTCTCTGGGATCAAATTTAAACTTTTCTTTGGCATTTAAAGCTATTTACATTTTGTCCTTAGTAAATTTTATTCCCACATTCTATGGGCCAGTCAAATTGTCCTTTTCATTCTTCCCCTGGAACATTGCTCCTCCCATCCCTGTACCTTAGCAATGACTATCCCTTCTGCCTGGAGTGCTCTCTATCCGCACCTCTGCCTCTTGGAATCCCTGATTTCCTTCAAAATCCAGTTTATACTCCCACCTTTTACAATGAGGCCTTTAAATGACATCACAGCTGCTGCTGTCTTTTCTAAACCTAGTTACCTTTGTGAACACCTGCACATATACATGTTTCTCCATTAGGGTGTAAACTTCTGAAGGTCAAAGGGTATCTTGCTTTTATCTTTTGTGTCTCAGGCACCAAGTCCAACCTAATAGGAGCTTAATAAATGCTCGTTGATTGATTGGTCTCTCTGACTCCATTTCCTCCTTTCTCCAAGTTGTCTCCTGTTGCCAAAATTCATGAAGCACAGAAAATGTCCCTCCTCTGTTCATTAAATTCCACTGGTTCATTCTTGTCTCTAGGATGTATTACAAATTCTTCTGTTTAACATTAAAACTATACAGTGTAGTTCCAACTTAACTTTCTACACTTTTTGCATGGTACTCCTTTCCCACACTCCAGCCAAACTGACCTGATTGTTGACCCTCACACATGCCATGTGATCTTCAACTTTGAATAGACTATGCTTCCTGCTTATAATATGCTCCCTCCTCAACTTAGGTTCTGAGAATCTCTAGCTTCTTTGAAAGTTCAGCTTAAGTGCTACCTCCTAAATTAGACCTTTCTTGAGACCTTCCTGCTTATAGTGATTTTCCCTCAAAATTACCTTTTATTTACTTTATGTGTTGTATCTCCTTATATTCTGCTAATAGAAAGGAAGTTCCTTGAGAACAGAGACTATTTCTTCTTTGTATCTACAGTGCTAAATACAGTGCCGAGAACATTGTAGGCACTTAATAAATGTTTATTGATTGATGGATCTGTCCACTGGCACTTTCTTTGATGCCTGCAAAGATAAGACACTTTAATCTTTCCCATTCTTAAAAATAGTTTAATTGACCAATGCTCATGTTGCCATCCTATATATTGCCTCCCTTTTACTAATAAACTAGAAAAATATGTCTACACAGGTTGGTTTGACCTTTTTACCTCACTATTATTTCTTAACCCTTCATAGTCTGACTTTACCCCACCACTCACCTTGGCAAAATTAGCAACATTTGCTTTCTAAAAAAATTAAATAAATAAATTTTCCACTGGCTCCTCACCCCACCATTCCCCAGAGCTGTCCCTTATAATGAATTTTAAAAGAGTTAGAAAAAAAATCATTTTACACACTAGTTAACATGACAAAAAAACTATGATATATACTACGTTCCACATCTGTGGTCCCACTTCTGCAAAGGAATCTATTTTCATATCTCTTTGGGGCCAGACTTGGTCAATATAATTTTGAAACATTCAGTTTTGCTTCTTTGGTTGTTTTTTTCCATTAGAGGCATAGTGTAATTATTGCTGGACTTGTAGGCAGGAAGACTTGAGTTTCAAGGGTCACACAGTAAAGGCCCGAGTTCAGACCCTACCTCTGAACCTTACTAGCTGTGTGACCCCAGACATGTCACTTAGCTTCTGAGTCTGAGTTTCCTTGTCTGTAAAATGCAGATGACAATTGTACCTATTCCAGAGGATAATGAGAATTAAATGTTGAACAATGGGCAAAATTTAAAGTACTATTGGAATGTTGGCTGATATTATTATTTTTGGGGTTTTTTTGCTTTTTGGAGGGCAATTGGGGTTAAGTGACTTGCCCAAAGTCCCGTGGCTAATAAGTGTGTCAAGTGTTTGAGGCCACACTTATACTCAGGTTGTCCTGACTCCAGGGCCAGTGCTCTGTTCATCCCACCACCCAGCTGCCCTGACATCCGGCCTCCGCGAGTGTTGGCTGATATCATTATAGTCATTTTGTCTATTGTTTTCATGGTTCTGCTTATTTTCCTTTGCATGAATTTATATAAATAAGCCTTTTCATGCTTCTTTGCATTAATTATATTTATTGTTTTTTATAGTGCAATAATATTCCCCAGTGTTTATTTCCTTTAATTTTGTCTTCTCCCATGGTTATCCAGTTGGTGGGCAGCTACTTTGCTTCCAGTTCTTTGCCACCACAAAAAGTGCTGCTAAGTATTTTGGTGCATGTGGATGGAGTGCTGAGCCTAGAGTCATGAAGACCTGATTCCTAATCAAGCCTCAGACTACTTACTAGTTGTGTGACCCTGGGCAAATCACCTAACCACTGTTTGCCTCAGTTTCCTCAACTATAAAATAGGGAAGATAATAGTACATACCTTACAGAGTTGTTGTGAGGATCATATGAGATAATATTTGTAAAAAAACCCAACACTGCTTAGCTTGGTGTCTGGCACCTATCTAGTAGATTCTGTATAAATGCTTATTTTCTTCCTTTCCCGTCCCTTTTCTTTTTGTCTTACTTTATTCACTTTATTTGCATAAATCAATCTAGATTGCTTTCCAGAGCGGTGACACAAGCTCACAGCTCCACCAACAGTGTGGGTGTCTCTCTACTGTCAATCTAGCATCGATTGTTTACATTCTTATCTCATCCTTGCAAAGCTGCTGGATCTGAGGGGAAACCTTATAGTTGGGTTTATTTGTGCTTCTCTTATTAGTGATGCCTACAGATTAATTGCTAGATGTAATGGCCTTTCCTCAGTCATTATCCTCGTTTTTCTCTTGGCATCTTTTGAGACTGTTTACTGCTTGTTCTTTCTGGATATTTTGAATATTCTCTTCCCAGTTCATTTCCTGGTTCTCCTCCTTGTTTGACCGTGACTTATTATTTTCATTTACTGGTTCATCATTCCTGTCCCATTCCTTATGCACAGGTATGCCTGGGTCTCTATGTTGATCCTTCTTCTCTCGTTCCACTTTCTCTTAGTGGTCTCATCTCCTATGGGTTTGGTTTACCATCTCTAAACTGATGATTTCCAGACATATAGATCAGTCCTCACCTTTTTCACAAGCTCATCTCTAGTCTTTCATTGTCATCTGTTAGACATGTCTACCTGCAATGTCCCACAAACATCTTAAACTCACAACTTAAAAATAGAACTTTATCTTTCTTCTTAGCATCTGTTGGTCCTCCCAACTTAATCTATTTTTATTCAGGGCACCATTGTTAACCCCAGAGTTATTTTCGACTTCTTTCTTCCTCCTTTCTCCTATTTAGTTAATTGCCAACCTACCTACCTTTGCAAGTTTATCATACTTTACTTCCTTTCTTGTACTTTATGTTACACCAAACTGGCTTTCTACTTCTTCCCTAAACTTGGCATTCCACCTTCTATCTCAGTGCCTTTGGACAGTTTGTCCCCGTGACCTAGCATGGTGCCTTGCTTAGTGCTATTTGATAAATGCTTTTCTGCTTGAATTCTTTCCTTAGTTTTTTGCCCCTTAGATTTCTAGGCTTAACTCAGTTACCACTTCCTCAAAGCCTTTCCAGTTCTTTTTCCAACCCTACTACGCCTTTCTAATACTCTCTCTCAAATTGCTTTTCAATTTCATGTAAACTCTTTAGGGGCAAAGATTGTTAATTTTTTTGTTTGGTTTGTTTTTGCATCCCTAGTACCTACCTAATATAGTGCCTTGTACGTATCAAGTGTGTAATAAGCATTAATGTAATTGAACTACCCCATATTGCTTCCCACCCTCCCTTGTAAATTCCGAGATGTTTGCATCTGTTTGTTCTTTGCTCAAATCCTTGAAAAGTACTTAAATAATTATAGTTAATAATAGCTACCATTTATATAGAGGCTGCTTTGTGCCAGGTGCTGTACTAAGCATTTTACAAATGTCTCATTTGAGTTTCACACAGCAACTTTGGAAGGTAGGTGCTGTTATCATCTCCATTTTACAGATGAGGAAACTGGGGCAAAAGGTAACTGACTTGCCCAGAGTCATACAGTTAGTAAGTGTCTGAGGCTGGATCAGAACTCGGATCTTTTGATTCTAGGCCCAGTGGTCCTATCATCTGTGCCACCTAGATGTCCATGTATACCCCCTTTATGTTTTTCTTCTCTGTTCTGGACTGTACCATAGTTTACAGCATTGCATATTTCTATGTATTGTAACCTCCCTCACAATGCAAGTTCCCTGAGTTTGATAACCTTGTTTAATTGTCTTTGTATTTCTCCCACTGCCAAATTGTTGTTATTTATTAAGTGGTTGTTGACTCATTTAGACTAAAGGTACAGAAGCTGTGGTTAGGAGTAAAATATTAATTGTTTCAGAGTTGGTTGTTTTAAACAAAGAACCTGTACCTATAACTGACTTAGTGGAGTTTAATTTCTCTAGCTATTATTGTATCTTTGACAGGTCTAGTACCTAGAATATCAAGATTTTGAATTATCTTGTCAGTGATTTTTCATTTGATGGATAAATGTAGAGAAAATGATAAATAATATCACAAGTTGGGGATTTTTCAAGGACACTATCAAAAACGTTACCCGTAAAGAGGGAACCTCTCATTACAGGGTTACCTTTACTATCTACATTTGTTCAAAGCCATTTTGGTCCTAATTTGTTAGGATTAAAAAGTTTCTGCTGGCATCCAGATTTGATATTCCTTTTTCAAATAGTGGTAATTTAGTCTTTAACAGCTAGTTTTTGTAACTATAAGTAAGTTGGCATTTTATCAAGCAGTTGGCATCTAATTTGAAGGCTGTCACTTAAAAAAAATAATGAATTGCGTTTCTGAGCTGCTTTCCTGATTAATTTGGATTCTGAATAACCTCTCTTTTTCAGATTGGTGATGAAAATATGGAAACCTTAATGTAGTACTGACAATTTAAGAGATTTATACTGGTCTGGTCTCCCCCTAATTCTGATTACATTGATCACTTAACCTTTGTGCCTGCTGGTGGCAGTGGGTTAAGGAGAAAGTTTTTTATTTATTTATATGCCCTTAGGGTATGTTTTCAGTCAGTGGTAAATCCATATTGGCCATCAGAATTGTTACTCTTTAGGTTAAAGACCTTACCAAACAATCAACTTATATTTATGTTAGAATATACTGCGCTATAATACAAAAATTGTTATAAAGCGGGAATTCTGTTCACATGGCAAACCAAATGCTAATTAAGTAACAGTGGGGGAGTTGGACTAAATAGAAGTGTCAAAGACTTGGTGGTATCACAAACAATCCCAAGTGTCCCTGGCCTTGATGAAAGTGTAATTAGGAAGTAGTTAACAAAATAAATAAAAAGATAATAAAACATAGGTAATATGAATATGTGGTTTTCTTAGTTAATATGTAACCCACAGTGATCCTTCTTTATGTAGTTTCTCTATTATTTTGATATCCCTAGACTAGATGACATCTTTTAGCTACAAATAAATGATCTATAGCTTTGTTGATTCAGTTGAGCCTGGAAATTTTTAGGTTCACTTAAGATCAAGTAAACTTGGAAGACCCTCGGGGGCCAACTAGTTGATCCTCCTTCCTGATGCACAAATAACTGATAAATCATAGTATTGCTTGTACTAGAATACTTCCAGTGAAAGGGAGCTTAGTTTCCCCATGTATTCTACTCTACCTTTGGACAGGCCTGATTATTAGGAATTTTATTTATTCAGGTCAGCTCTTTCCTAGACAGGCCAAAAAGATAAAATATGATCCCTTTTCCACACAGTAACCCTTTAAATATTTGAAAATAGCTGTCATTTTCCTCTGTAAGTCTTTTCTAAGCTAAACATCTCCATTTCCTTCTATTGTTGCTTATGTGGCCTGGCCTCCAGCTTTCTCATCATCCTGGTTACCTTTTTCTGGGCATGTTCCAGTCTGTCATTGTAAAATAAAAGTCATTACAGGCCTGACTATCCTCATCTTTGTCACTTTCAGTCTTCCTTTTCTTTAGTCAGGCGCTGATAGAGGAAAGGTAGGGAACTTCGAATGGGTTGATAGAACCAGAGGGAACAGTCTGATATATGACATCCATTTCCAAACCATTTTCTGTTGTCAGTCACCATTTCTGGTCCCTTATGGATCCCAGAGTTTCTGCCATCTTTGTGTTGTTGGTTATAGTTTCATCCACTCTGAGGAGCAGATCTACCTTTTCTTTGTTTCTCTTTTCTACAATATAGTTTCACCAAAAAAACTTGTTGTTTTTCTCTTTCACTTTTTTCAGTAGGTTCTCTCTCTGTCTCTGTGTGTATGTGTGTGTGTGTGTGTGTGTGTATGTGTATTTTTTTTTTTTTTGGCTTTTTGGAGGGGGGAAGGTCGGGCAGTTGGGGTTAAATGAGTTGCCCAAGGTCACATGGCTAGTTTTGTGTTAAGTGGCTGAGGCTGGATTTGAACTCAGGTCCTCCTGACTCCAGGGCCAGTGCTCTATTCACTGTGCCACCTAGCCACCCTAGTTCCTATATTTTTAAGGGGAAGAAGAATGGGACTTTTTATTTCATTGGTGTAAGTAACACCTCAGTAAGGAAGCTACCTCTACAATACAGTACAATACAGTACACGTGTGTACACTATAGTCTTAGAGATTTACCTAGAACATCAAGAGATTAAGTGACTTGCTCCCCCGGGTCACATAACAAAGGCCAAAATAACAAGGTATCTGACCGTATTTTCTTATCCTGGTTGCCCATTCAGGTGACTAGAGTTATGAAGAGAAAAAATTCTGGCTGTGTGACACTCTCACAAGGAAGCCTATCCAAACCTTGCCAGGAAGACTTATATTTGCATTTACCTTAATATTTTTACATTAAAATTTTTTTATTGGTATTTTTAATTTTTACATTATCTACATTTCTCCATCTTCCTGTGCTTTTCAGTCTTCATATTTTTCTCTTACAGGACAGTAATATTCCATTATGTTCATGTATCACAACTTGTTTAGCCATTCCCAAGTTGATGGACATCTACAAAGTTTCTAGTTAATTGCCCCTGCAAAAAGTGCTGATATAAATATTTTGGTGTGTATATAGAGCTTTTCGTCATTGATCTTCTTGGAGTGTATAATATCTAGCAGTAGGATCTCTTAGTCACAGGGTATAGAGTAGACATTTTAGTCACATTTTCCAAATAATTCCAGGTTGCTTTGCAGAATGCTTGTATCGATTCATAGCACTACCAGTAGTGTATTAGTTAATCTTTCTTTCCTAACCCCTCTAACAGTAGCCATTCCCATCATGTTTATGATCTTTGACAGTTCTCTGAGTGTAAAGTAAGAGCCTAAGATTTGTTTTGATTTTAATTTTTCCTATAATTGGTAAAGTAGAGCATTCTTTTCTATGTTTATTAGTGGTTTTGAGACTTGATCATGTCTTTTTGACATGGTTTTATTCCTTTGTCCATTTCCTGTCTTCACCATGTAGACACTTCTTTCCTTCCTTACATCTTCAAATTATGGAGAAAATGGGGCATCTAGGTGGTGCAGTGAATAGAGCACCTGCCCTGGAGTCAGGAGGACCTGAGTTCAAATCCAGCCTCAGACACTTAACACAAAACTAGCCATGTGACCTTGGGCAGGTCACTTAACCCCAATTGCCTTGCCTTCCCCTCTCCGGACCCGCCCCCCCCAATAAAACAAATTATGGGGGAAGAAGCTTAATAGCTCTAAAGTCAGTGCCCAGTGGGAAAAAGGATTCAAATTCATCTAGTATTTATAAAGTGCTTTGGGTTAGGTATCAGAAATAGAGATAAAAATGATAAATATAGAGATTAAAAAAGATCAGAAATCAGAGATAAAAAATCAAATATCTTCATGGAGCTTGCATTCCAGGAAAAATCAGATATGAAGATAAGTATAAAATAAATATGACGTAATTTGAGGCTGAGGAGAAAGCTAAAAACCGGAAGAATCAGGAAAGGACTCCCTGTAGAAGGTGTTATTTGAACTGAGAATTGAAGGAATCTAGGGATTCTAAGAACTGGATAGAAGGGAAATCTCCCAAAGTGGAGTGAGAAGTGGTGGCAAGTAGGGGCTGTATGGTGATGGAATGTTGTATATGGGGAACAACAAGCCAGGTTGGCTGGAATGTAAAGTGAAATAAGGGGATTAGAGTGAAATAAGTCTAGAAAGATAGGTTACAATTAGATCACGAAGGGTTTCAAATGCCTAAAAGGTGTTTAGATCCTAGATCCCAGATGGAGCCATTGGAGTTTATTGAGCAAGGTCACATATATGCTTTAGAAATATAAGTTATTTGAGAAACTTCGAAGTCTTCCATTAGATTTTGACCACAGAGATGATTGTAGTATTTTTATTTCTGTAGGAAATAGTGTGGATTTTATTGACTAGTAGTTGATTTTTGATATTCCTGAAAAACTTAATGCTGTTTTGAACTTTTGCCTTTCATTGGCCAAACTGGAAAAACATTTTTGGAATAATCAAATTTTTCTGTGCATTTCAGAGTCAAAGATGCCTCGGAGGAAGAAGAAAGTTGCAGAAATTACTGAATCTGAGAGGCTGGAGGAGGAGAAGAATCAAATTCTCAAAGTAAAGAAGACAGAAAATCCATTCATTGTCATATCTGATAGTGATGAGGTTAGTATTATGACAAGTAAAGTTCTAACTACCTAAGATAACGTGGTATAAGTGACTGTATTTGGAGTCAGAAGACCTAGGTTCTGATACCATCTCTGTGATTTATCACCTGTGTAATACATCACTTAAGGTCTCTAATCCTAATTTCCTTACTGATAGGTACTATAAGGAGGTTGGACTAGATCAGTGGTTCTCAGCCTGTGGGTCATGAACCCCTTAGGGGTTGAATGACCCTTTCACAAGGGTCACAGGGGTCGCCTCAGACCATTGGAAAACACATATTTCCGATGGTCTGAGGAACTGAGACACGGCTCCTCTCTCCTTCTCTAGGCAGGTCCACCGACATTGCAGGTACGCCCAGATACAAGTATTAAAGGGTCATAGCATTAGGAAGGTTGAGAACAGCTGGACTAGATGATGTCTCAAGTTGCTTCCAGATTTTACAGTTATGATTTATACATTAGCCCTTCTTATTCTTGGGTACAGGTTATGTTTTTGGATTTTGATGTCACCTGCTGCCTCTTTATTTTTCCTTTAAATGTATTGTGGTATAGTTGATAGAAAGCTTGATTCAGAGCCAGAACATCCTGAACAAGTCTTTCCCCTGGCACATACTGTTTATACTTCAGTCACTTCTGTATTACTATTTGAGTTTCAGAATAGTTGCCAATCTCATGCCTTGAAGTTTACCAGGTCCAAAATAAAATTTGACAAACCTTACAAAACCCAACAGAAACTTCTGAAAATATCTTTTCTGAAAACATTTTGGCAAAACCACCTAATAGTGATTGCTACTGATGATGCATTTTATTCAGAAAGAGTTTGCTACTTTCTACTTTTGTATTTTACTTTTTAAAAATAAATTTTTGTTGATTGTTCTGTTTCTTACATCATCATAATTATTCCAGGTATCCTTCTCCTTTCTCCTCCCATATAGTCATCCCATATAAAAGATACTATTTGTTAAAGAGAAAACAAAAATCTGCGTAACTAATCAACACATTAAGAAAATCCAAAAATGTGCAGTATGTAATAGCTGTGAACCTCCATTGCCCCAAAGTGGTTGGAGGTTTCTTCTTATATATCTTCATTGGAGTCCTCTTTGGTCATAATTTTGTTATATTCACTTTTGAGTTTTTGGTATGTAGTTCTTTCCATTTACGTTGTTGTAGTTATTATGTATGTTACTTTCTTGGCTCTTATTTCGCTCTGTATCATCTTATTTAGGTGTTTGCCATGCTTCTGTGTATTTATTGCTCATGTCATTTCTTAAAGTTTAGTAGTATTTTGTTACATACATGTACTACAGTTTCTTTTAGCCGTTCCCAATCTACTTTGTTTCAATTTCTTTACTATTATAAAAAGTGCTTCTATAAATATATTGGTATATATAGGGACTTTCTTCTTATTATGGGCTTCCTCGAGATGTAAACCCCATATTTGAATCTTTGGGTCAAAGATTATGGGCATTTTAATCACTTTATATGCATAAATCCAGACTGCTTTCCATAATGGCTATATGAAGTCACAGCTCCACCAACAATCCATCAATTTGCCTATCTTCCCATAACCCCTCCAATATTGCCTTTATCCACCTTTTGTCATCTTTGCCGATTTTCAAGGTACCAGGTGAATTTTCAGTGTTTTGATTTGAATTTATTTTGTTCATAATGATTTGGAGCATTCGTTCATGTGGTTGTGAATACTCCATAGTTTTTTTTCTGAAAATTGTTCAAAACCTACTCTTGTAGATAGATTGTTTATCTTGGATACTATGCCCTTATCAGAGCAATTTGATACATTTTTTCCCATTAGATCACTTTCTTTATCTTAGATACGTTAATTTTGTTTGTGCAGAAGCTTTTTAGTTTCATGTAATTCAAGTTATCTATTTTATCTTTTATAATCGTTTCTCTCCCTCATTTTGTTAAGAATACATCTCTCATCCATAGCTGTGAGAGGTATATGATCTGCTTCTTTTCTCATTTTTTTTTGATAAAATGTTCATTATTAAGGTCATATGTCTATTTGTAATGTATTGTTCACTGTAGTGTAAGGTGTGGTCTAAGCCTTTCTGCCAAGATGTTTTCTAGCTTTTCCAGCAGTTTTAAAAAATCAAATAAGGAGGTTTTTCCTGGGTAATTTATGTTTTCCAATTTATCAAACCCTTGGTAAGTGAATTCCATTGTTTCTAATTCTCCTTGTCTGTTTCATTGAACTATCTTTTTAACTAATATCAGGTGGTTTTGATGACTGCTGCTTAATAATATAGTCTGAGATCTGAAAGTACTATTCCCTGCCTTTGTCCCTAGTTCTTTTTTTTCTTTTCATTATTTTTTTTAAAATTAAAAAAATTTTTTTTCTTTTATTTATTTATTTTTCAATTTATTTTTTATTTGTTTTCTTGTTTACATTATTCATTTTCATTACATTTTTGAATTACACATTTTCTCCCCGTCTTGCCCCTGTCCCAACCCTAAAACAGCAATCCCACTGTAAAGCCCCTCCCCTGCTCTGCTCTCTTATTTTTTGGTAGGGCAGGGTGGGTCTCCCTATCCCAGACCCTGTATATCTTAATTCCTAGTTGCAGGTATTGGAAAACTTTGAATTTTAGATTCTTTCGATTCCTCCCTTGTCACCCCACTAGAAGGACACTCAGTTCAATACAAGCTATGGATGTATGATTATACAGGACATCTTCATAGTGGACATATTGTGACAGTGATCGTCTTTCTCTCTTTCCTATCCTTCCCCCCCC
>CM053595.1:51401866-51417545 GCA_028646575.1 Pseudocheirus occidentalis | reverse complement strand
TTCTTATTTTGCTTCCTTTTCCTCATATTGGCCAGTCTATTAATTGGTTGGTTTTTTTAGCTTTGTGAAACTCTGCTTCCAGGGGGGGAAGCTCTGTTCCAAATTGCTAGGGTTTTCCCAGCTGCCGGAGCTATTAGGGGGGTGTTGCAGCCTCCCCTAGCTTTGGCTTGCTGAAAGCGCTCCCCAGGACCACCACCCAAGACCACAATCTGGATCCAGGCCGTTCAACACAAGAGTACTTGGCCCTGATCAATGAACTCAGCCCCACTGCGGGATCCACAGGCCAGGGGCTCTGAAGCAGCCCAGTGGGGGCAGCCACTGGTTACAGCAGTTTCTGCCCTTCCCCACTGCTTCCTTGCCCTGGGGGTAGATTGGCTGAACTGCTTTTCCTCCCCCAAATTTAGCCTGAAAGCTTCACTCACTTTCACTGACCTTTAATCCTGGCTTAGTAGATGTGAAGATTTCTCCAGGTGCTTTAGATCTTCTCTGAAGTAGACTCACATTGCGGCTAGCCCAGCCCCTGGAGGCTGACCACATGGCAGTTTTAGGCTTTTAGGCTGGGCTGGTCTCAGCCTGCGGGATGAGCACCTCTTGCCGAGCTGCCTTTCTCTAATCCCTATTTTTCACATCTTGGTAGATGTGGAGCTGCTGGAGGCTGTAGATCTTCTCTCCTGTAGCCTGGCTGCGGCTAGGCTTGGCTTGGCTCCTTCCTATCGTCCCGGGGCCTGGCTGTGGTTATGGTTTCAGGCTGGGCTGGCCTTGGCTTGCGTCCTGCCCATGATCACCTACTGCCGAGCTGCCTTCCGCGAGAGACGCGTTTTCTGTATTTTTTGAGTTTGAGAGTCCTAGAATATGTCCAGAGTCATATTTTTATGGGTGTTTAGAGTGGCTGCGTGGGAGCTGCAGGACCCTGCTGCTTCTACCCCGCCATCTTAGCTCTGCCCCCCTATCCCTACTCTTCTTTCAAATTTATATATTTCTGTTCTGTGAAAGGCACCACACCACCATGCTTCCAGTATTCCAGGTTCATAACCTCAGCATTGTTTTCAATTCCTCACTCCCTTGTCCTGCAAAGTCAATCAGCTGCTAAATATTGCAACCTCCACAATCTACCTCCACCAAACCCTTCTCTGCACCCATTCAGCCACAGTTCTCGTTTACCTCTTAGATTTCTAGGATGACCGTCTAGTTGGTCTTTCTGCCTCTAGTTTCTCGCCACTCCAGTGCATCTTCAAAGGAGCTATTAAAGAGATTTTTAATCAAGTACAGATATGACCATGTCTCCTCCCTAATTCAATAAACTCTACTCTTCTTGTCTCTAAGATAAAACACAAACTTCTATATTTAGTTTTTAAAGCCCTCTAAAACCTAGCGCCAACTTATCTTTCCAGCCTCACCGCACACTACTCTTCTTCATGGCCACTATAATGTAGCTTGAACAGGCCTTTGCTTTGTTCTTTACATAGGGCCCTACATATTTCATTCTCTGTGCTTTTACAGTAACATCCTTTGTGCCTGGAATGCACTCCCCTCTTTCTCTCTGCCTCACAGAATTCACCCTCCCTTTAAGATACAGCTAAAGTACCATCTTCTACAAGAAACCTTTCCAGCCCCTCCATGCTCTTTCCCTAACTACCTTTTAATTATTTTTATTTATTCTGTACAAATATGTATACAAAATGTATAAAAATGTGTTCTCATAAAAATGTAAGCTCCTGGAGCAGCTAGGTGGTGTAGTGAATAGAGCACTGGCCTTGGAGTCCGGAGGACCTGAGTTAAAATTTGGCCTCTGACATTTAACACTTACTAGCTGTGTGATCTTGGGCAAGTCACTTAACCCCAACTGCCCTCCAAAAAGAAAAAAAAATTTGTAAGCTCCCTGAAAACAGACATTGCTTGCTTTACTTTGTGTATCTGTATACAGCATAGTGCCATACGTGGCACAGAGCAGGAATTTAATGCATGCAAATTGTTTGAAATGTAAAGCATTGTCCATTAGGAACAGGTCTAAGTCCATCAAATTATTTCACTAAGGTAAACAAAAGATCACTTCTGAAAAGATTCAGATTTCAAGTTAATATTCAGATGCTAGCATCAGCAATAAAACAAGAGAAAGGAACTAAAAGACTAAAGATAGATAAAAAGGAGATACAATTATCCTTCTTTGCTGATGATGTGATGGTTTATTTAGAAAACCCCAAATCAGCAAAGATATTGAGACAATTAATGGCTTCAGCAAAGTTAAAGGCTACAAAAAAATCCTCAAAAACCAACAGTATTTCTACATAATAACAAAATACAAGAAGCAATTAAAGAAAGAGAAATCTTATTCTGAATAACTGCAAAATCCATACAATCTTTGAGGATCATGACTCAGAGCCATTTTTTTAAGTTACAGCATTTTTTTTTAATTGCTCTTTGGAGGGGAAAAGGCAGGGCAGTTGGGGTTAAGTGACTTGCCCAACATCACATGGCTGGTAAGTGTTAAGTGTCTGAGGTCACATTTGAACTCAGGTCCTCCTGACTCCAGGATTGGTGCACTATTCACTGTGCCATCTAGCTGCCCCAATGGCATTCCTGAAATTGTTTAAATAAAGGCTTCCATAGACATTTACCATCTTCCTAGTTTTTTTAAGTATTTGCCACAGGTATTATCCCAAGGATGACTCATTTTTTGGTTTGGGGTTTTTTTTTCCTCTCCTGTCTCTCTTTAGGAATGGATGATCTAAGTCAAAGAAAAAGTATCAATGAGTTTCATATTTTTACATATATATTTCAAGGATACGTGATTTCACTGATATAGGCCCTCCACTAACAAAGAACACAATTTTTCCATACCTTAGTAGGTGATCTTTAAAGCCGTTTCAGTTGTTTTTTTTTTTTATTAACAGTATCTCTTAGTGGCCTCTTAGTATTTAGCTAAGATGATCTTTGGCTGACAAACAGCATATAAGCTATTACTGTGACATGCACAATGCTGGGTGCTAAGAACTTATTTTCCAAGTGTAAATACAATCAGTACAACTGAGGGAGGCTGCTCTAAGGAGGCTCTGAAACATAGCTTCAGCATCACTTCCCCAATCTAATACAAACTAGGTTGGCTCTGAAGCAGCATAACTTTCAATTATGCCTCAATAAAGATACAAATTAATATCCTCCTACTCACTATAATAAGGAAAAAGAATTAAGAGACCCAAGACTGATATGGAGGCCACCTGCAAATAAGAGCCTTTTTTCCTTTTATGTTTAATAAATTGTCAAGACCTAGAAAGGGTCTTAGAAATCATTTTGTCCAAACCACTCTCTTTGTCTCACTTTATAGCAGAGAAAATTAAGCCTCAACTTGCCCAAGTTTATATAGCTAGTGACAGAACTGGACTCAAAACCAGATCTCCTGACTACTAGTCTAGTTTTCCTTCTATCATGTGGTCTCTATACTGATAGTTGCCAGATCTATGCTTAAGCATCTCAAAGCTCGGTAGATACTGCTAGACTTGCAAAGCCTTTAAGAATTCGAGGTTCGCTGCTACAGTACAATGAGGTACCTGGAAAATGCTTATGGTACGTAGCTCAAAGGTCTACTCCTGAGGAATGAAGGAGATAATCTAAGTTTGGGCTTGGTTTTTTTTAAAGACCTCAGGGAGAATAGACTGCATGGATTATTGATATATGCAAATCATATACACAATTACACATGAGCTTATTTCATAGTCCTGGTTGTAACTCTAGGAAAATTATGATGGAGATCCCTGCTCTACAACTAATACCATGAACTATTATATTTCTTGAAATGTTTTGGGCACCTAAATAAAAAAGTGTGACTGGTTAGCACAGTGAGAGAACTTCTCCAAAACAGGTGCTTTGGGTATTAACTCAAGGGTTAATCACATCTATTTTTTCCAGAAAACGGTGAGCAAAGCAGATTTGGCAGAAGGAACCTATTGAATCTTGAGGACTGGATCTTTAGCAGCAAGTCAGAATGGGAAGGCCATCAGTTGGGGTGTCAGCAGTAATGATAAAGCTAAAGATATTAAGAAAAATACAAGGGAATCTAAGACTGTGATGGGCTCAAGTAGATACAAGACAAACACAGTCATTTCAAAAATTATATCATATAACCAATCTACTAATGCATTTTCATAAATTTTACATGATAAAATGCTTAAAATACTTTAACTGACAGTAAAGTATGTAAGAAAAAACTAAGCAGCACAAGGGGCAATTGGAGTTAAGCAACTTGCCCAAGGTCACACGGAACGAAAGGGAAGGGCGGGGAAAGGTGGGCAGTAGAGGTGATGACAAAAATAAAAGGGGTACAAATAGAAATGGCTTAAAGAGTTCTGTGGAGTCCTGAAACTAGAGAGTGCTAGACTAAATTCATTTATCTGGCTTTCAAGACTCTCAATAACTTGGTCCTACTTATCAAACCTTTCTCACTACTTCCAACATAAATCCTTCACTCAAATAAAGCTGGTTGCCTCCTTATACTACCAACACTTCATAGAATCCTGGGTTGTGTGAAGTGAGGAGGATCAGGTAACAATTTATACAAGGATAACAACACTGCAAAGAAAAATAACTTGGAAAGACCTAAGAATTCTCATCAATGCAATGACCAATCAATAGTGATGAACACAAGGTAAAGATGGAGACATACATTATGACCACTATGCAGATTCATTTTGCTTGACTTATTTATGACTATGGCTATTTTCTCCTCTTTCTCTCCATTAACAAGGGATGAATATAGAGCAGAGTATAACTAGCAATAGCAAACTCAAAAAAAAAGGACCAATGAAACATTTTTTGAAACAAAGAAAAGGAAATTCAGGAAGAAGCATAGAAAATCAGGACAATTAAAAAAAACCCCCACAGAATTGGGGCAGCTAGGTGGCTCAGTGAAGAGAGCACTGGTCCTGGAGTCAGGAGGACCTCAGTTCAAATCCAGCCTCAGACACTTAACCCTAGCTATGTGACCTTGGGCAAGTCATGTAAGCCCAATTGCCCTGCCTTCCCCTGGCTAAAAAGCAAAAAAATAACACAGAATTTATCACATACCCCCCCCTTTTTTTTCTTTAAGGCAAGTGATATGAAATTATGATTCAATATAATTCAGAGATTCTTCTTTGTATTCAGCTATGTACTTGGAAATGTTTTGGGGAGTATTTATTTTAGGCATTTTGTTATATTAAGTATTTACGTTTAGGTATTTAGGCTATATTTTAGGTATTTATTAGTTATATTTGTTAAAAATTTTAAAATTCAAACTTTTATTAAGTTAATATCTTCAAAGTACTGTTCTAAATACTAGTTACGATTCAAAGATAAAACATTTCTTAGAAAAAGATATGGGAGGAGGGCAGAGCCAAGATGATGAAGCATTTTTGACCAGCTTACCCAGCATACCTCTTCCACAACAACTTAGAAAATATACCAGACCAAATTCTGATCAGAACATCTAAGGAAAAGTCACAGTGAGTCATTCTGTCCAGGCCAGCAAAGGAAGATAGAGAGGTTTGCAAACACTGAGGTGGAAGCTGGCCAGGAATGCAGTACTGCAGAAGCAGTGGTGGAGAGAATTCTAGAGTCCAGGTGGTAAGGAAGCTAAGACTGAACACTAGAGCTGGAAGCACTGAGGCAGAAAGAGATTTCAAGGGGACCTTTGAATCAGTACAGGTAACAGAAAGGGGTGGCAGCTGACAGCAATGTTGTTGTTAGTCACTTCTAGGTCATAGTTCCAGAGCAGAAAGGAGTTGCTAGAAAGAGAGCCCTAAATAAACAAGTTCTAAAAATAGATATGTGGCTTTGAGTCCAAGAACAGAGAGGAAACTAGATAAATCTAACCATAAAATAAACAAGAAGTTAAAGAGATAAACAGAATTTTAGGAAAATTAGATATGATATACCTCTGGAAAATACTGAACGGGAAGATCAAGAAATATGCCAATTTCTCAGCTGTGCATGGCATATTCATAAAAATTCACTATGTTTTTAGGTTATAAAAACCTCACAGACAAATAAAGAAAAGCAGAAATAACCAATTAATCTTTTTTTCTTAGCATAATGTAATAAAAACTATATTCAATAAAGGGCCTTTGAAGCACAGATCAAAAATTAACTGGAAACTAAACACCCTAATCCTAAAGAATTAAGTGGGCTCAAGAGCAAATCATAGAAATAATCAATAATTTCATTCGTGATAACAATGAGACTACATAAGAAAATGTGTGTGATGCAGCCAAGTAGTAACTTGGGGAAAATTTTTATCATTAAACACATATCAATTAAAGAGCGAAACAGCATATCAACAAATTGGACATGCAACTAGAAATAGCAACAACAAACACCAACCCCTCCCCCAATTAAATACTAAAATTGAAATCCTGAAAATTAAAGGAGAGATTAACAAAACTTAAAATAAACACTAATAAAATTTGGAGTTTTTTTTAAAAAACTATTTGCTAATATGATTTTAAAAAATAACTCACAGCAAAAATGAAATAAAACCAATTGTTAGGAGCTATTTTATGCAAATAAATGCCAATAAAACAGCTAATCTAACTGAAATGGATGATTATTAACAAAATATTAACTGCTCCAATTAACAGAGCAGAAAATAGAATACATAAAAAATTCTGTCTTAGAAAAAGAAACTGAGCAGGCCATAAAGGAGCTCCCTACGGAAAAAAAAAACTCCCAGGACCAAATGAATTTACAAGCAAATTCTACCAAACACTGAAAAAAAAAATTACTTCCAATACTACACAAACTGAAAAATAGGTAGAATCATACCAAATTCCTTGTATGACACAAATATAGTGCTGATATCTAAAGCAGAAAGAGAGAAACTAGAAAAAGAAAATTATAGACTAATTTTCCTAATAAACATTGATATAAACTTTTAAACAAATTACTAGCAAGGAAACTACAATACTGTATCAAAATTAGTTGTTGTTCTCCATATTCAAAGAGGACAAAAATGACATTGCTATGTTGGGGTCAACGTACAGGATCAGACCAAGTTCAGAAGGCTCTACCACATATCAGATACAAATAGTTCATGTAAATTTTGGAAAGGAGGTATCTCTAAATTTGCAGATCTCACATTTCTTCCGAAATACAATTCTGCTTTGCCCACAGAACACAACACCTTCTTTAGTGTGCACACCATATTGAGTGGTAAGTATCTTGACAAAAGCTTTTATACTTTATGTTTTAACTACAGGGTAGTATCCCTGCTGCCTTGGTATAAAGGTCAGGGTTAAGTTAGGTGAAGTAGATAATTTCAAGTTACCTGCCAGGAGGTAACCAGTGAAGTCCTCAAAGAAGACTGATCAGACATCCAGGGGCTGCTGAATCCACTGCTGCTTCAGTCCAGTGAGAAGACAACCCTATGCACTGGGCCACCTGTGTGCAAGGTTGTGACTACAGTTCCAAGTATAACTGTACCAATTATTTTATCACTTGCAACAGGACTTCAAGGTAAGTAAAAGTTAGTTAGTTATCAAAGTTATAAAATATGAAACAAACTCATATAAATTATCAGCAGGACACCCAGCAGGAAGAGACAGGAAGAGAAATTACATTTAAAATAAGCACAGACAGTATAAAATGCTTGGCAATGTACCTGTCGAGACACAGACTTGAACTATATAAACTCAATTACAAAATACTTTTCACACAAATACAGATTTAAATCAGAGAAGTAAGAATTGCTCGTGGGTATGCTGAGTCAATAAAATAAAAAGAATACTACCCAAGTTAATTTGCTAATTCAGTGCCATACCAATCAAACTACCAAAGAATTATTTTATAGATCTGGAAAAGATAATAACAAAATTCATCTGGAGGAACAAAAGGTCGAGAACAGCAAGGGAATCAATAAAAAAAAGTAAAGTTACAGTTACTGTACTTCAATGTGATACAATACTATTTTAAGAAAGGGTGAAGAGGACAGTGCAAGAAAAATCTGGGAAGATTTAAATGAACTGATAAAAAAGGAAGTAAGCAAAACTTGGGAGAAAAATCTACACAATAATAGCAATATTGGGCTCATGATGAAACATGCTATTCCAATTCTAGATAGAAACCTGATGTACTCAAAGTACTCAATGTGTAGACCAGAGGATTTTTCTTCTTTCTTTCTCTTGCTTTTTTTGCAGGGGCAGGTGAGGCAGTTCATACAGATTTTTTTTTGCATAATTATATATATTTATACTAGGTTGTATTTTTCTTGTCCTCTCATTGGATAGGTGAACTAGGAGGGAGAGAATGTGGAATTGGAGGAAAAAATATTTTAAAAGTCTTTCTGCTTTAAAACAAAAAAAAAGAAAAAGATCTCAAGAGTTTTAGGTAACTGTAAGCACAATGTGTATCAATACAAGAACAAAAGTGAATACCACAAACAAAATGAGAAGAATAAAAAACAATCAAAACTGAATTCTATAAAATTATAATGACAAAATTTGGTCTGAAAGAAGAGAAATAAGAAGGAACTATAAATAGGGATGTACTAGAGCTAACTCAAACAGGCTCTTGAGAAAAGATTAGTATATTTACAGTGTGAGCTTTTAACCTCAGAATCTGACAAATGAAATAAACCAGTACTTCATTTATTGTTTTGATTTTCTGAACTTAAAGTAATGGAGAAAATGTTAATGATTCATATTAACCTTAAAAACATGTCTATGCATGCATTCCCCCTCCCCAGAGTCAAATGTTAAACATTTACCAGCACATCTATGACTACAAAAGTGTGTAACACTTAATATATTGTCAAACTATTTTCATATGTTGGTTAATTCTGATGAACTGAGCTTTCTCCTTTTTTATGCTTTGTTATAAGGGACTGCTCTCTAGGAAGGGAAGGAGGTAGAATAAATTTAGAAATATAGATAATGTAAATACAAAAGCTAGCACTAAAAATTTATTTAAAATTTAATTAAAAAGCAACACTACCCTAAGGTACACTAAAAAGAAGCATAGAGTCCAAAGCAAGTAAAGTATATTCCACTAAATTTTGCCCTGGCCAGGTGACATCTGGTTCAGTGAGAAATACCATTTTATAAAAGACACAGGCAATAATAACAACAACAATACCAATGACCATATTGCCACCAACAACCAGTAAAAGCTAACAAGCACATGGGGTCTACTATGTGTCAGTTACTATCTTAAGCACTTTACAAATATAATGGCACGTGATGCTCACAATAATCTTGGGAGGTAGGTGCTAATACTACCCCCCCAGACAAGCGAGAGCATTTTAATAGAAGGTGACCTGGACGGCAAGAAGACTGGAGAATGTTTTACTGGAGGATTAAGTGAAAGAACCAGGTTTGTTTAGCTTAAAAAAGATAAGATTTAAAGGGGCCATGACAGCTACCAACAAGTATCTGAAAGTATAGGGATTAGACACAGTTGACTTGGCTCAAAAGGGAATGAGTAGTTACAAAGTATAGAAACTACAAGGAGGTAGACTTAGGCTTAATGCAAGAAAATGTATCCTAGAACTAGAGGTATTCAAAAGTGGAGTGGGATATTTTTGAGTGAAATTATTTCTTCTCAGTCAAGGTCATTATGAAGCAACTAGACAACAACTTGTTAAAGATAAAAGTAGTCCTTCTTTGTGGCCCCAAAGAGCAATCACTTATAGCAAAGAACAACTTTTTTTAAAAGTCCAACAAAACCCACCAACTACATCTATTTTTATATGCAGTGTTCCATATCCAGAGTCTATCTCCTTTGCAAATAAGTGGGAGGAGCTGCACTCTCCGGCCTCAGGAACAGCTGCTTTGCTGTCCCTGTTCTTTCCCTTTACACGGCTGTAGTGATGTATCTTTGTTTTCCTGGTTCTGCCTACTTAATTTTCCATAAGTCTTTCCATGCTTCTCTCTATTCATCACATTCATTTTTTCTCGCAGTACAGTAATATTCCTTTACAGGAAATGCGATACAGTGGAAAACAAAGGCTAGATCTGTAGTTAGAAGATCTGAGTTTAAATCCCCAGTGTGATGGTTGTTATCTCTGTGGCTTTGGGCAAATCATTTCATGTCTTTTGGTCTCAGTTTCCTCATAATCATTAAGATCCCTTCCAGCTGTAATCCATGATCCTGTGTACCATGGTTTGATTAGCTATTCCCCAAATGATGGGGACCTGCTTTGTTACCAGTTCTCTATATCTATAAAAAAGCACTGCCTTCAATACTTTGGTATCTATAAGACCTTGCTTTTCATCACTGACTGTCTGGGCATATGTGCCTAGTAGTGACCAATGACCTGGACGTTTTAGTGCTTTTCTTAGCACAATTCCAATTGCTTTTTTGGTAAGAGCAATTCTCAGTCCCACCAATGGGGCATTAGTGCGCCCGTCTTTCCATGCCCCTACTGGCTATTCTCTTGTCATCTCTGGCAATTTTCTGAATGTGACATATAGCATCATATTAAGTTGCATTTCTCTTATTATTACTGGTTTGAAGCAAAGCTTCCAATGGTTGCTAAAGTTTACAACTGATTTTTAGAATAATTTGTTGATATCCTCTGACAACCTATCTTTTTAAGGATGGTCCTGGTCTTATAAAACTTGTGCTAATTTACTATATATCTTGGATTTCAGATCCTTATCACAAATGCTTGATGCAAAGATCTTTTTTTCCCCAAGTTGACTGCTTCCCATCTAATACCAGTTGCATTAATTGTGTGTTCCAGGGGTTTTCAGGTCATGTAACTGAAATAATCTATTCTATCTTCTGTGATCGCTTCTGTCCCTTAGTTAATTAAGAAATCTTCCTCTTAATGGGAAAAAGACCCACACGTACAAAAATATTTACAGTTCTTTTTGTGGTGGCAAATGATTAGAAAGTAGGGGGATGTCCATCAATTGGGGAACGGCTGAACAAATTGTGGTATATTAATGTAATGGAATACCCTTGTGCTGTGAGAAATGATATGCAGGTGGACTTGAGAAAAACTTGGAAAGACTTATATGACCTGATGCTGAGTGAAATGAGCAGAATCAGGAGAACACTGTATACAGTAATGGTCACACTATGTGACGACTAACTTTAGACTTAATTCTTCTCAACAATGCAAGGATCTAAGACAACTCCAAAAGATTCATTATGGAAAATGCTATCCACATCAGAGTCTGAATGCAGATGGAAGCATACTATTTATTCTCTTTTTCCTTTTGTTGTTTTGTTTCTTCTTTCTCATGGTTCCTTCACAATGATTCCAATTCTTCTTTACTTCATAACTAATGTGAAAATGCTGAATGTTTAAAAAAGCATAAAAGAAAAAAATTTTCCCCTTGCTATACATGCCTGATCTGGTTCTCTTTTTTTTTTTTTTTAATGTTATGACCTTTAATATTCATGTCAGCTATCTACTTTGAACCTATTGTGGTATACAGTGCAAGATGATGGTCTAAACCAGCGGTTCTCAATCTGTGGGTCGTGGCCCCTTTAGGGGTCAAACTACCCTTTCACAGGGATCGCTTAAGGCCATCGAAAAACACATATTTCTGATGGTCTTAAGAACTGAGACACCACTCCTCTATCCATTTCCAGGTGGGTCTGCTCACGTGCAGATATGCCCACATACAAGTATTAAAGGGTTGTGGACACTGGTCTAAGCCAAATTTCTATCAAAGTGTTTTCTAAGCAGGAAACTCTTCCTCGAGTTATTTATGCTCTCAGAATTAGCAAACAGTGATTTTTTTTTTTTTTTGCTTTTTGGAGGGCAGTTGGGGTTAAGTGACTTGCCCAAGGTCACACAGCTAGTTTTTGTGTTAAGTGTCTGAGGCCGGATTTTAACTCAGGTACTCCTGACTCCAGGGCCGGTGCTCTATTCACTGCGCCACCTAGCCGCCCCCAAACTGTGATTTTATTGAATATGATTAAGCTAGGGTGTTTAGTGAATAGAAAAAGCCATCAAATTCTAATGAAAACTGTAAAGGTCGTATTAAAGAAGTAGGCAACTCTGTAGTATCCTAGTTTTAAAAGGCTTCTTCACATACTTATGAAAAACTGAAAACTGAAAAATAAATGTCATAACTCTCAAGGTGACAAAGAATACAAAAAACGGGAATAGTCAGTGTTGGAGAGGCTCTGGAAAGATAGGGAAACTATTATACAATTGAACTGATCCAACATTCTGGAAAACTATTTGGCATTATATGAAAAAGTGACTGAAATGCCCATGTGGATCCCTTGATCCACAGATCCTACTACTAGGCATATATTCTGAGAAGGTCAATGATAAAAATAAAAATAGCCTATACACATAACAGCCCGTTTTGTTGTAGCAAAGAATTAGAAACGAAGCAGATGTCCATCAATTGAGGAATGGCTAAAACAAACTATAAACTGTACCTTGTACTGTAAGACATGAACATAAAGAACACAGAAAGCATGGGAAGACTTACATGAACTGATAAAAAATGAAGTAAACAGAACCAACATGACAAAGAACAACAACAAAACAACGAAAACTGAATACTATGAGACTGTAATATCTAAGTCTATCTCCAGAAAAGAAATATGAGAATGAATGGCCCATCTTCGCAGAGGTGGAAGACTATGGTTATGAAACACTACATATACTATCATTTGGTTGAAGAATATTGGTAAGTTTTGCTGAGCTTTTTTTCTCCTTTTTATTGTTTGTTATAAAGGATGGCTCTCTCAAAAGATGATGTGAAAGAGAAATGTATTAGGAAATGAAAGGGTTATAAACAACAAAAGTTACTAGCAAAAATTTTCATTAAAAAAACTAAGAACAATAAATTGAAAGCATTAAAAAAAAACATAAAAAAACATTAAAAAAAAAAACCAACCCTACCAATGCACCCAAAATTCCTTGCAAAGAAACTAGTGTTAATAGGGTATAGTGAGCTTCTTCTTCAGAGGAAAGCCTCAGAGACTTAGTTCAAAGCTACTGAAGATACAGAATTAAAGGACTTGAAGATTCCTATTATAAGGGGAAACACTTAAGTCTATAATGGTTTAAATGGTCCTTTAGACCTAAAGTGTAAATCCAATTAAAAAGCAGAGATTAGGTTACTGACCCTGGGCCCAGAGGAATAAGGAGAACCTGAAGCACTTTCCCTGAATGGCTTATGAAGACACTCTGAACACATCACTTAGATTCTACTCTGTATTATGCTATCAATACACTGGATTCCTGCTGCTAGGGTTAGAGAGTTCAGAGGAAGTAAGATTTACATTTGGTTGAAGGAGATTCTGAAACAAGGATGTAAGCTCAAAGTCAATTTCAAGGTCGAGTATATGAAACTGCTGGGTTTTTCTTTACCTTGAATGGGGGAAGAACAAAATTAAGGATAAATTTCATGCTGGTGAAAGGTGCCTGGCAGTCACAGAGAATAAAGCTTGATGCTCTGCCACAAGACAGCAGGTCAGTGTAGAAGGGCAGCAGCAATTTTTCAATATTAGTCCTTGCTTAATCAGCCTTAATCTTGATCTGAAAAAACTAACCCATGTAACTCTTGAAATTTATTGATTTCTTGGACCTGCATGCTGAGGATCACCAAACAAGCTGATTAACAACCTTGCCTTTGTGAGCATGCTTGACAAAAATGAACCCTAATGTTCCTATGGTTATCCTCCAAAAAGTTTTTGGTTCACTGCAATGCAACAAGCATTTCTTAAGCACCTACTATGTGTAAGGCATTAGATGAAGGGATGGAGACATCAAAATGAAGCTCGTAGTCTCTTATACAAAAAAAAAATCTGTAAGCTAGTATTTGGAATAAGATAAAATATAACACAAGGCAGAATGTAATAAGGCTTAAGAAGAGATCCAAACAAATTGCTTTAGTAAAACATGAAGAGAAAGATATCGGTGAGAGGGGAAGGTTGGAGGAGAGAAGGAGAGGTATGGTGGATCAAGAAAGGCTTCATGGAGAGGGAAGTACCCAAGCTGGGTTTTGAAAGAAGAGTTGAGGCAGCAATGAATAGGAACTGTGTTCCAGGTAGGGCAGGATTAAACTGCATGAATGCAAGGGGATGGTATACAACATAATGAAGTCATTTAACAGCTACCAATCTGGATTAGTTAGAACATGATATATGTGAAGGGAGTGGATAATGCAAAATACAGTTGTAAAGAGAGGTCAGGTCAAGATGGTGGTGCAGAAGCAGGAAAACTCCGAGGTTCCCCCCATAACCACCTCAAACAACTATACAATATGACTCTAAATAAATTTTAGAGCTACTGAACCTGCAAAGTGAGAGAGAGAAAAAAAATCTCTTACTGAAAGCAACCCAGCAGGTGGACAAGAAGGGTTCATCACACTGAACCCGCAGCTTTAGCCCCAGGGCAGCCCGGACCAGCTGCAGCTGGAGCATTCGGGAGAGTGGATCACTGGCAACTGTGGCAGTTTCCAGAATTATCAACCCATAAATGCCAAAGACAAAGTGAAAGGTCAGTGGAACTCTGCTAAACGTGGAAGGGACAAAGTGCGGTCCAGGCTCTGCCCTTAGAGCGAGAAGCAGTAGAAACGGTGGCCTTGTAGCTGCCTCCATGTGTGTGCTTCAGGGCTCCCATCCTGCAGATCAGGGGCCAAGCAACCATTCAGAGGCTAAGCACTCCTGCCTTAACCTGCCTGGATCAGGATTGCGGTCTTGGGTGGTGGTCCTGAGGTATGTGATCAGTGGGCCAAAGCTAATGGGGGCTGTAAAGAAGGCACCCTCCTAATACTTCTGGCAGCTGAGAAAACCCCAGCGATTTGAGACAAAGCTCTTTCCTCTGGAAGCAGAACTCTACTGTGGCAAAGAGCTCAAAAATCAAGTAACTGACTGGCAACATGAGCAAGCAAAGGAAGGAAAGCAAGTACAGCTACCCAACTTTAGATTCCTTTTTTGGGGGACAAAAAGGATCAAAGCATGGAACAGGAGGAAGACAACACAGTCAGAACTCCTGCACCAAAAGCTTTCAAGAAAAATATGAACTGATTACAGACTATGGAGGAGTCCAAGAAGGATTTTGAAAAACAAGTAAGAAAAGTGGAGGAAAAGTTGGGAAGAGAAATGAGAATGATATAAGAAAATTATGAAAAGAGAGTCAACAACCTGGCTGAAGAAAATAACACCTTAAAAAAAAAAAAGACTAAGTCAAATGGCAAAAGTGGCCCAAAAAGCCAAGGAGGAGAAGAGTGCCTTTAAAAGCTTAATTTGCCAAATGGAAAAAGAATTTCAAAAGCTCACTGAAGAGAGTAATTCTTTTAGAATTAGATCAGAGTAGGGCGGCTAGGTGGCACAGTGAATAGAGCACCGGCCCTGGAGTCAGGAGTACCTGAGTTCAAATCCGGCCTCAGACACTTAACACAAAAAACTAGCCGTGTGACCTTGGGCAAGTCACTTAACCCCAACTGCCCTCCAAAAACAAAAAAAACAAAAATAAACAAACAAACAAAAAAAAGAATTAGATCGGAGCAAATGGAAGCTAATGACTTTATGAGAAATCAAGACACTATTAAACGGATCCAAACAAATGAAAAAATAGAAGGCAATGTGAAGTATCTCACTGGAAAAACCACTGACCTGAAAAATAGACCCAGGAGAGACAATTTAAAAATTACTGGGCTACCTGAAAGCCATGATCAGAAAAAGAACCTAGAAATCATCCTTCAAGAAATTCTCAAGGAAAACTGCCCTGATA
>CM053595.1:51363248-51390748 GCA_028646575.1 Pseudocheirus occidentalis | reverse complement strand
GTTCCTCTCTGATGGAGCCTGCCATGACGTCAGATGCTATCATTCTAGATAATGGAGTTTGTGACTTGGGCTGGAGTAAGACAGTGGCACTCAGCAAGGAGAGCTCAAGTTTTCTTTTTCATAAAGATAACACTCCGAGGGAGTACAACCCTTCCAAAAGCAGAGGAATTATATAGGTCTTCTGCAAGAACCTGAGGGGGAAAAAAAATCTATAAAAACCTACTTCTAGCCCTAGCTTCTTAATTTTAAAGATCAAGATCTTTATAATACCCCAGGCTATGGTGTCAATGTTTGAGTCCCCAAGGACAAATACTAGAAAAAACAAGTCTCCTTGATGGACCTAATAGGACCTCATAAAAACCAGAAATGATGACATGTAGGCACAGAAGGGGGAAAAAACAAAAAAGAAAAGTAGTCATTCAAACTCCACTTGAAAATCTCCATTGTGGAAGTACCTATTAGATGGTGGACTAGATAAAGCAGTGTACTTGGGGAGTTAGGAAAAGAACCTGAGTTTGAATTCTCTCTCACATACTTGCTGTTATGTGACCCTCAAAAAAGTCACTTTTCTGTTTCATCTGTAAAATGGGGATTTAATATGTACCTCACCAAACTGTTGTGAGAATCAAATGAGGTGAAAAACTTCTTATAGCACTACACATATATAGATGTGTGCACAAACACACACAACACATAGTTTTCCAAAAGTATCTTGGTGTGGTTAAGCTATGAAAGCTTAAAGCTTTACCAATACTTTGGGGGGGGGGGGCAGGACAATTGGGATTAAATGACTTGCCCAAGGTCACATGGCTAGTTTTGTGTTAAGTGTCTGAGGTCAGGTTTGAACTCAGGTCCTCCTTACTCCAGGGGTGGTGATCTATTCACTGCACCACTTAGCCACCCCTTCTACCAATACTTCTGAAACACCCTGTGTTATCATCACCACAATAATCATATAATAATGTATACAATAATTATAACTATTTGAAAGTAGAAAGGTCTACCTTTGGGAAGTAATGAGTTCTCCATCACTGGGAATTCTTATTATATATTAATTATATAATTATTCTTATTCTCAGTGATAAGAAACTCATCATTTCCCAAGGAAGCCCCTTCTACTTTAGGGTACTTCTAATTATAATGTAGCTTACCCTTACAAGCTTATTTCTAGAATTTAGAAAAATATAAAATGAAGCGACCAGCAACCTTAACTGCCTTATCTGAAATGAACAAAAAGTCAAAAGGCAGTGAGATCTGTAGCACAAACTCAATCTCCTGAATTCTTATGTAACAGTATCACACCAAACCACAATGCAAAAACAAACAAACAAACAAAAAATACCCCACAAAACAAAACCCACTATGAATAATTCTTTAATGACAACATAGCATAGCAGTTCTGCAGGACACAGAAAACCAACACACAGGATCCAACAGGTCTTGAAGCTGCAGTTAATTAAGCAAGTGCTATTCTTGGTGCTATGCTCGCATCTCTGAGGAGACTAGTGTGCAAACAAGCAAACAGGAGTTATGTTAATTATAACACACACAAAAAATTCCCTGGGAGAAGATGAGAGGAGAAAAATTGGAGAGTTGGTATGTCTACCAAATAGATTGCGGATTTAAAATGAATCAAACTTTTAAAAAGTTTACTGAAATGGGTTTTGAAAACCAAGCAGAGGAACACACAAAAATTTGCAAAGTTAGTAGGGCTCTTACCTGGGCAGACTGTGATCTCTTCTGCAGAGCTTCCCCTGGCAATGACCGGACTTCTCTTACCAGTCAACAGGCTTAAAGGAGTGGGGCTGAAAAAGGACCAACAGTCAAATAAATTCCCAGTAAAATAAATCAGAGGGAAAGACCAAAGTAATATTGAGTGACAGACTATCAGACACCTGAAATCCTACAAAAAACAATGGGAATGCAGAAAATTATGGTGGAAATACCAGGAGAAAAGTGTGGAAAAAACAAACATGCATGCAACTTCAGTCCCAGGGAAATCACGTAAAAAGTAGCTCCTAGAGAACTCACAAAGGAAGGTTGAAGGGTAAGCACTGCCTGTGTGCATCAGAGAAGGCAAAAATCTCCACTCCAATCTAAAGATGTCAAAGGTTTGTTTTATATTGCCTATCTCACGTAAGTCTGAACACTGCAGTGATTTGTACACTCAGAGCAAAGAACTTGGAGAGCCTCCTGACATTGCACTAGCTTCTTCCCACCTTGCTGTTAATTTTCTTTTTTATCTCAAGAGACTTCTTTCTAAAGCAGCAAAAAATAGGCTACAACTCTTCAAGCTGCCCTACAGCAAAAATCTGCCCACACAAGTTGAGCATCTATTTTGTGAGGAGTTTAACTATGCATGGCTTCTCCCTATCTGACCTTCTGGTTCTCCCTGCCTGTTCACGGAATGCAATCTCTTCCTGACATAAGAACATGTGGTTTAGCGATGCAGGCATTCAGAGTTGGCCCCCTCCCTCCTGCTTCACTGAGCTTTACGATTAGTTTGATCAAGTATGCAAGAAAACACTTTAAAAAAAAAAAACACAAATCCCCATGTCAACTGAGAACCACAGAGAAGAGAGAACAGCCACCATTGATTCATGATAAATAACTAAATCCTGATAGGAAACCACAAGTGATTTCTCTCTCTAAATAAAACATCTCATAGCATTTGTTAGAAACCCAAGCCAGGCACAGTTTACTCTGCGTGTAACATCAGGGCTCTATTCAAAGGGTCCATCACAAAACAATTTGCTGACATTTATAAAATGGGCTAATCAATTTGAAGTCAAACCGCATTGCCTGCTACTCCAACTATCTCCTGGTGACAAAGCGTATAATCATTTATTAAAACCTACATCTGCTCTGCACAGAGCTCACCACAACAAAGCAAAGAGGCCCGCAGAAAGCAGAAAGCCTTCTCCAGCTAAAACCACTTCCAAAACCATTTGAATAGCCTGAGAATTCAACCAAAGTCATATTTTCCAGCATTCTCTGCTCCACCTTGCCAATCCCATCTAGTTTTGAAGGCCTGGCTCAAATGTCAAAGAGCTTTTCTTCACTCTTCCAGCTCTTTTTGATCTCTCCCTGATCAGAGAACCTATGTGGACTCATCATTACCATCATTTGAACTGGGCCTTGGTTAGGATTTAAGCTAGATGGAGAGAAGGAAACTGTAAGCAAAGATAGAGAGGAACAAGAATTGATCTGGCAGGAAGTGAGGGTAACACTATTAACTTGTGAAAAGCCCAGACTATACATAAGTTAGAACCACTGGAATGTGCAACAGCTAGGCCTCATCTTCAAAACAGGGAACACCAAGCATTCAGCCCAAAAAACCAACTTGTAAAATCCCCACAGCTCAGAACAGTATGCATGGCTAGACATCACTAACTGGTAACCAGATTCCATCACACTGGTATAAAAAAACAAAACTATATATATATATACATATATATATATATATATATAGCTGTGTTAAATAGTACAATGGAGATGAGTAGAATCCCAAACTGAGATTGTAACTAGAAGATGTAAGAATCAAGGAAAACTTCATGGGGCTATGAAGATAAAGATGGGCTTTGGAGGAAAACTGCTACCTAGCCAAGTGGAAAGGCATGTAGAGAAAGCACAACCAGAAACAAGGAGATAAGAATTGAAATAATATAAAATTAATATACGGGCACATGGAGGGCTGGGGGTAACCCCTTCTCCCCAAAAAAAGATCACCAAATTGGAGCTGTAAACAAAATAAGTCTCTTTGAAGACTATGCCAACTGCTATTTAAACAGAACTGCCCTCAGGAAGTTTAGAGTCTAAGAAGGAAAAGACATTAAGATAGATACTAATAAATAACATCACTAAGTGCATTAGAAAAATTCATAGGAAAGCGCTGTTCAAAGTCCAAAGAAGAAAATAATTATGAACTGCAGAGAAAATCAGGGCAATCTTCCTAGAGGAAGTGACACTTGAATTGTGCTTTAAAAGATGGGCAGGAACCTATTACATGGGTTGGGGGAGTCAGGAGGGGAATTTCAAGCACAAGGAACAGTATGAACCAAGGCAGAGACAAATGAAAATTTAATGTTTTGGGAAGGTAGAGAGGACAGTATGTGTGGAGGGGAACAATACAAAATAAATGCTAGAAAGGGTGACAGACTTCCAAAAGAGAAAGTTGTTTGAACAACTCCCACATATGGCATCATTAAATCCTAAAGTTCACATAAGAGTAAATAATGATCAAGAAAAACAATGAGAAACCACAGTAAATTACTTCTTCCACCTCAGAACTACATACTAAGTAGACTAGAGGCCTGAAGGTTATAAAAAAGGGGGCCCTGCCAGTAACACAAGCACCAACCCAGAACAGACTGCCAGAGTAAGGACACTTCTCCAGAGGCAGAGAAACTGGTGGGCTTTGTATGGTTATATATTAGGGATGGGTTGTTCTTCTTGCCTTCTCAGTAGACAGGGGAGGGGAAGAGAGAGAATTAGGAACTAAAAATAAAATGAAACTGGGAGGAAAATAAATGAACTACCACACTGAAAAGTCCAGCAACAGGTAGGACTAGGTCTAAGAACAAAGCCCTAATTCAGGAACTAAAGTTGTAGAGGTAAGTAAATCAAAAACAACACTGACCAGTATCAAAAATTACTGCAAAACTAGAGATCACCAAAAAGGTGTGAGTCACTCCAAGTAGAGACTCAAAGTAAAAAATGGATTTTTCAGGGGCAGCTAGGTGGTACAGTGAGTAGAGCACCAGCCCTGGAGTCAGGAGGACCTGGGTTCAAATTTGACCTCAGATACTTAACACTTACTAGCCATGTGACTTTGGGCAAATCACTTAATCCCAACTGCCTTGTCCCCTCCCCCCACAAAAGGATTTTCCACTAGGACTACAAGAATACATAGAAGAAATAAATCAGAAGACACAAAAAAAGGGAATAAAATAAAAGTTCCTGTGGAAAGATTTTGAAGAATATGTAGCTTGCTTAAAATAAAAGTGGTAACCCTGACCCAAGAATTGGATCTCCTGAAATCCAGAACAGACCAATAAGAAGCTACGTGCAATATCAATAAATATTAAAACGATATCAAAAGACTGGAAAAAAAAAACCTCAAAAAATAAGATAAATGAGATTTTTTTAAATTCAGAAAACAAGTCAAGAAATTATTTTAAAAATCAATGTTTTGCCCGAAATCCATGATAATAAAAATCCCATTTTATCTCAAGAAATCATAAAGGAAAATTGGTCAAATCTATGAGAAGCAGAGGGCAAAGTAAAAACAGAAAAGAACGTACTAATTATACCCTGAAAGAAATCCCCAAAGTCCAAAAAACGTCATAAACAAAATCCTATGCTTCCATGTCAAAGAAAAATTTCGCAAGAATCCAGAAAGACACACTTCAAGTATTAAGAGACCACAGTCAAACTCACACAAAATCTAGCAGCTTCTACAATAAATGAAAGGAGATTTTTGGCATAAAATATTCCAAAAGGCAAAGGACATAGACTTACAAACAAAAATAATTTACCCTCCAAAGCTAAGTATCATCTTATTGGGGGAGGGGGGAAAGCAAGGGAATTAACTTTTGATGGAAGACTTTCAAGCATTGCTGACAAGAATGCCAGAGCTAAGTAAGATGTAGTGATGATGTAATGCTAACATCCTAAGAGAGGGAGGAGAAACAAATGTCCCTTCCAAATCTCAATTTCTTCAAAAAGTAGTGAAGTAATGAATTAAATAATAAAAACAGAGGTCCAAGAGGTCATGTCCTGAGGGTTTGAAAATGAGAATGAGAAGGGAAAGCAAAAAGAATTCATTAGTGCAGAAAGGATGAAGGAGGTAGAACTTCAAACCCTAAGGGTTTGTGAGAAGAACTGGAAGAAGAAATCTGCTGGTTTTTTTTTCCAGGGTTGGAGGGAGTGTTACATGAGCCTATCTGAAATGGACAATGAAGGATTAAGAACAAATCCACATATTTTGGTGGAGAAAACAAAAACAAATCAAAACCCTCAATACAACAGATAGGGAGAAGGAAAGGCTTAAAGAAGTCCTTAGCAAAGAACGTAATTCAGTCATGTCCAACTCTTCACTACCCCCACAGCACACCAGACCCTTTGATCCCTGACTATCACTTAAAGTCTGTCCAAGTTGATACTCATTGTTTCCATGACACTATCTATCCATTTCATCCTCTGCTGTCCTCTCTCCATTTTGCCTTCACTCTTTCCCAACATCAGGGTCTTTTCCAATAAGTTCCATCTTCTCATTATGTGGCCAAAGTATTTAAGCTTCAGCTTCAATATTTGACCTTCCAGTGAATAGCCTGAATTAATTGAGTATTGATTGATTTGCTCTTCTTGCTGTTCAAGAGACTCTCAAAAAGTCTTCTCCAGCACTGTCATTTGAAAGCATGAATTATGAAGCACTCAGTTTTCCTTTAAGTCCAATTCTCACAACTACTGGAAAAACAATAGCTTTAACTCAATATAACTCTATAGACCTCTGTCAGCAAGGTAATGTCTCTGCTTTTTGGTATGCTGTCCAGATTTGCTATAGTTTCCTTCCAAAGAACAAACATCTTTTGATTTCATGGCTGCAGTCACCATCTGCAGTGATCTTTGAGCCCAAGAATATATAATCTGACACAGCTTCCATTTCTTCTCCCTCTATTTTCTAGGAAGTGATGGGAGCAATTGTCAAGATCTCAGTCTTTTTGATGTTAAGTTTCAAGTCAGCTTTTACACTCTCCTTTTTCACCATCATCAAGAGGCTTCTTAATTCCTCTTCACTTTCTGCCATTAGAAGACAAGCAAAACAAACTTCCCAGGAAAGAAAGAGGTAAAAATGGAATAAAAAAGAAATGTAAAGAAATGACATAGATAGAGTGGATAGAGTGCCAGGCCTTAAGTCAGGAAGATTTATCTTCCCAAGTTCAAATCTAGCCTCAGACACTTACTAGCTATGTGACCCTGGGTAAGTCACTTAGCCCTGTTTGCTTCAGTTCCTCATCTGTAAAATGAGCTGAAGAAGGAAATGACAAACCACTCCCGTATCTTTGCCATGAAAATCCCAAATGGGGTCATGAAGAGTCTGAAAAATGACCACAAAAGGGGGTCCTTAGACAACTAGGGAATAGCCAAACTAATCATGGTATCTGGATCTAATATTATTACATCATAAGAAATGATGAAAGAAATTATCTCAGAGAATCCTGGGTAATCTGAACAACAACCAATGGTAATTTAGAATATTTATTTCATATGACCACATATAGCTTTAATTTCTTCTGCCAAAAAAATGTCTGTTCACATTTTTGGACTTAATTGGGGAAAGACTCATTCTCATTAAATTTGAGCCAGTCTGCTATATATTTCAGATATGAGGCCTTTATCCAAGGAACTGTCTATAAAACTTTTTTCTCAATTTTATGCTTTCCTTCTAATCTTGGCTACACTGGTTTTATTTGTACAAAATCTTTTTAACTTAATGCTATTAAAATTACCCATTTTACATCCTTAATGCTCTCTCTCGTTTATTCATAAATTCTTCTCCTATTTAATAAATCTGATAGGTAATATGTTCCATGCTCTTCTAATTTACTTATGATAGCTCCCTTTATGTCTAGGTCATGTATCCATTTTGATCTTAACTTGGTAAATGGTGTAAGATACTGGTCTATAGCAGAGGTCCCCAAACGTATTTGGCCTATCGTCCCCTTTCAAAAAAAAAAAAATCACTCAACACCCCCCTGGAAACCTACTTTCTTTAACTCTTTGGTGGTTCTTTTCAAAATATATACATATATATAATGTTAAAGGTTGCATCTTAAAAAATTTATTGCATGTTTGTGGGTTTTTTCTTGCATTGAAATTTTGATAACACAAAATTGTGTCATGTAACTATAATATTTATTGCAAAAAAGTCATTACACACACATATTCCTCTATGCATTGCTGGACTTCCCAACAATGTGCAACAAGCTCACCTGCCACCTCACCTCTTAAGATCTGTCAGCAGACTTGACCACTGATCAGTTATAACTTGCAATTTGTGTGTTTATTTGGAAAATAATGTAATGGCTACAACTTTAACTATGTTACACAACAGATTAAACACTTATAAATGGTTTTTTCAAAATTTTCTTACCTTCTCTTCTTTCCTTATGCTTCTACCACTCCCTTAATATTTATTCAACCCCCTCAATTGCACCCAAGGCTGCCACCACCTCCCTGGATCAGTTCAGCTATGCCGTCCCACCCTTCCCTTCAGGGGTGGGGGTTGTGGGGCACAGGGACATCACTTACTTTGGGAATCTATAGTCTATACCTAGTTTCTGCAAGATTGCTTTCCAGTTTTCCCAGCAATTTTTACTAAATAACAAATTCTTATCCCAAAAGCTTAATCTTTACATTTATCAAACACAATGTTACAAAAAATAATTTACTACCATGTATTGTACATCTATTCTATTTCATTGATCCATTAATTTATTTCTTAGTCAATACCAGATAGTTTTGAAAATTACTTTATAATATAGTTTAAGATCTAGTGCTAGATGTCCTTCCTTTATTTTTTTTCACTAACTGCTTTAATATTCTTGATCTTTTTGTTTTTCCAAATGAATTTTAGTATTTTTTCCAGCTCAAAATAATTTCTGGTAGTTTCATTGGAATGGCACAGAATAAGTAGACTAGTATAGGCAGAATTGTCATTTTTATTATTATTGACTAGGCCTGGACAAACAATTAATATTTCTCTAATTATTTGAATTTGACTTTATTTACATAAAAAGTGCTTTATAATTATGTTCATATAGTTCCTGAGTTTGTCTTGGCACATATATTCCCAGGTATTTTATTTTGTCTATGGTTATTCAAATGAAGTATCTCTTACTAGCTCTTCTTGCAGGGCTTTGTTGACAGAGATATTGATGACTTATATGGTTTATTTTGTATCTTGGTACTTGGATAAAATTATTGTTTCAACTAAATTTTTAGTTGAATCTCTACGATTTTCCAGGTATAGCATCACATCATCTGCAAAAAGAGAGTTTTATTTCCTCACTGCCCATTCTGATTCCTTCAACTTCTTTTTCTTCTCTTGTTGCTAGTATCTGTAGTATAATACTGGTAATAATAGGTATCTTTTGTTTCATTCCTAATCTTACTAGGAAGGCTTCTAGATTATCTGTTACAGACGATTTTAAGTAGGTTACTGTTATTGTTCAGTCATTTCAGTGCACAACTCTCACAATCTCATTTTGAGTTTTCTTGGAAAAGATAATGGAGCTCATTTTTACAGATGAGGAAACTGAGGCAAATGGGGTCAAATGATTTGCCAGGGTCACACAACTAGTAAGTGTCTGAAACTGTATTTGACACTCCAGGCCCAGTACTCTATCCAATGTACCACCCACCCCTTTTGGGTATATGCATCTCACCATTTTTAGGAAAAGTTCATTCATACCTATGCTTTCAAGTGTTTTTTAACTGGAGTGTTATATTTCGTCAAAAACTTTTTCTGCATCTATTGTCATAATCATATGCTTTTTGTTGATTTTGTTATAATCATTATAATTTTAATATAATCAATTAAGTCAGTGTTTTTTGTTATGTTGAGCCAGTAGTGTATTCCCGATCTAAATCCCATTTGTATAATCTTTATAATATATTGCAGTAGTCTCCTAGGTAACATTTTATTTAGGATTTTTGCATCAATATTCTTAGTGAAACTGGTCTACAATATTCTTTCTCTGCTTTAATCCTTCTTGGTTTAGTTATTAGCACCACCTGGTTGTTTGAAAAAACCCTTCAAAACCTGGGTCCTTCCTACATTTCTAATCTTCTTACATTTGATTCCCCTTTCACAGACTTTATAATCCAGTCATCTGGTCTTCTTGCTGTTCCTGTCACAAAACCCTTCCTCTCTCCATGAATTTCCTCTGGCTTTTTCTCACACAGGGAATGCTCTCTCTCTTCATCTCTGCATCCTGATGGCTTTCTTCAGATCTCAGCTAAATCCCACCTTCTATAAGAAGTCATTCCTGAGGGGTAGCTAGGTGGTGCAGTGAATAGAGCACCGGCCCTAGAGTCAGGAAGACCTGAGTTCAACTGACCTCAGACACTTAACACAAAAACTAGCCGTGTGACCTTGGGCAAGTCACTTAACCCCCAACTGCCCTCCAAAAAACAAACAAAAAAAAAGTCATTCTTGGGCCATTCCTCTGAGATTAAATATCTTGTTTGCATATTACTGTTTGCATCCTGGCTCCCCCATTATACTGTAAAGCGCCTTGAGGATAGAGGACTATTTTTGCTTTTCTTTGCATCCTCAGGACTTTAGCACAGTGTCTGGTCCATAATAAGAAGTGCTTAAATACAGTATGTTGACTATGACTTGTGTATTTGTCTTAGACTGACCCTGTCTCCCCTCAAAACAGATACGCCTAACACATACATTTAAACTGTAAATTCCTTGAGGGTAAGGACTGTGTGTAACCCATTTTTATGACCCCCAAAGAACCTAGTAGAATATCTTAAATGCGGATGGCACTCAATTGAGTCAATTTTATTGAACTGACCTAAATTTCTTTAAAAGTTTGCAATGAAATTACAAGAAGCATCATAGCAATCTTCTTTGCCTTACCCTACTTATGCAATATCTCTCTACTACTGTGAAGGGCAGAGAACTTAACCCCAAAGCAACTTAAGTCAGACGTAATCTTACCTTGATGTAACTGTCATAACTTCATCCTCTTCAGGGGTATCCTCAGCAAATAGGACCTGGGAATTCTGCAATGAAATGGACAATATCTTAAATGTATGTATATATAGAAGAACCAGATTTTTCTCCTTTCTTTCATTTCATTTTTTTGGCCCTACCACCAAGCAAACAGGAAATGAAAGTTATATCTACTGTGTAAGTCAGAAATGAATGCATGACCAGAAAAGTAATTGTCTCTCTGTATGGGGTGGTTAAAGATGGAAAAAAGTATAGCTTTGAAGTTCATAGTGAATTAGAAGCTGACTTTCAATATGGATTAAAAATTAGATTTTTTTTTTAAAGCACTCAGTACATGATAGAGCCAAAACAGAACATCTATAACAATCTAGACATGCAACAAGTTAGTACACAATCTGTCACTGTGGTTTTGATGTTTGATTGTGTATATGGTCAGACATCTGGAATACTGTGTTCAGTCCTGAGCACTTCGTTTTAAGAGGGAAACTGACAAAACCAAAGCTTGACCAAACAAAGACTGCCAGGATGGTGAAGGGTCTGGAGCCATTCACCTGTACAATAACTATTTACTATATCAACTGAGTATTCTTACCCCCCACTATGTTTCCAGCACATCATGAAAAAGTAAAGGAACTAGAGATGTTTGGTCTAGAGAAAGATTTTTATTTTGGGGGAAGGAGAAATTATAATGAAACATGATGGCTATCTTCAAATATCTGAAAGATTATCATAAGGAGAAAACCTTGGCCCCAGAGGACAAAACTGGAAACTATGGGTTAAAGTTATGGGGAGAAAGGCAGATTTATTCTCAAAATAAAGAATTTACTAGAACTCTTAGCTGTCTGAAAATTAAATAAGCTTCCTCAATGCAAGTTAGTGGGCTCCCCATCACTTGAAGTGTTTGATCAGAACGAAGATAATTACTTGTCTAGACTATTAAGAGAAATGACTCGTCTTCTTAGTTATGATCCTGTGGGTTCCCAAGAATTTTTAGGAGGTATAGTAAAAATGGAGAAGAAAGGCAAAAATGGCATTTTATTTGATCAAAGTAAAACTGGATTAATATCAATTCACTGAATGCAGGTAGATAGGAAGAAGCCACAAGAACAAGACTAGGGAACGCTACTGACAAGGGGCTCTGCTCTAACTCTGATACTTAAAGTTCATGGTTTTCCATATCACCTACCAGAGCACAAGTAACACAAATAAGCTAAATATCATTTTACTCTTCAGGTAAATGGCTAAATACACTCAAAAGCAGGAATAAAAGTTGAACCTTCAATCACAGAGAAAGACCAGCTATACAATGACTCAGGAGTGACGTCATCAAGAAAAATGAAAGGTGAAAAAGACCATAAAAAATGAGAATATAAGAGCAATAAATACTGTACTTGACTACTTGTTTAAACTCAAGAGCATCAATTCTCAACCTGTGAATCACGACCCCTTTGGGGGCTGAACAACACTTTCACAGGGGTTACAGGGGTCACCTAAGACCACTGGAAAACATATTTCCGATGGTCTTAGGAACCAAGACACCACTCCTCTTATCAGTCTCCAGGCGGGTCCGCCCACATGCAGATACACCTACCTATCAGTATTAAAAGGTCACGGCATTAGGAAGGTTGAGAACCACTGCTCAAAAGTAACAAAATGATGTTCTACCCTAGAGAGCTTCAAAAAGAAAAAGAAAAAGAGAAACAACACTGACACCTAGTGTCTATCTAATATTGCATTATGGCAGAAAGAACAGAAAACCTAATGAGACAGAAATTTATCAGGACACTGAATTGTACCCCATTAGAATATAGTTCTGGATGACCATGGTAGAACAGTCTGGCTATTCTCCTGCAGGAGAATAACTTTTTCTTTCCAAAGACAGATTCTGTCCCATCAATATCCACCAGCACTTTCCCAGAAAGTCAATGTCAATCAAAAGCTAAACATTGCTTCAAAGTTCTGCTTTTTAAAATTTCTGAACAAATCTTAAAATGTTCATTAACAGCCAATTTTTCTCTCAGTCCTAAAAACTCTGCACGACTTGCATAGATCAGACTGACCTGGAGGTGACTTGTTTTCTAAGGACTCTATCCTTACTTTGCACAGCTTTGTTCTTCTACCATCTCTACAATTTTCCAATAAGAGGACCAGATGCAGCCTCTCCCCATCAAAGCCACATGTTCAATGCTAAGTGTTTGACAATGCTGACTACCATAACATCTTTCTTCCCTCTGTGAAACGTTCAGCTCCAAAAATGAAAGATCCAGAGAAAGGATAGAAAGTTTTACGTATTTTATCTATTTCTCTAATATTCTATCCCAACCCACAAGTTAAAAAAAATTAAGACAAATGGAAAAAATGGAATTCTGCCTGTTATTGTCATTTACAGAATATTAATACTGGAAGGAGCTTCAACAATCAATCTAATCCAAACTCCAACATTATGAAGATAGGAAAACTGAAGTACAAAAAGGGAAATGACTGGACTAAGATCACTCACCAAAGAAGAAAGAAAACTGGACTTCAACCCAGATCTTCCAATTCCAAGCACTACACTACACGACTGCCTATGAAACTTTTCTGCTCTTTGAGCTAGAGAACTTCTAAGGAGTCACTGACCCTCAAATATTTTTGTAGCTATTCAAAGATTACTGCTCAATTTTTGCCTTCAGAATAAAAAACTTGCAACTAATGTGCTCTCCTCAGCATGAAAACTCTAGCATTTTTCATGTGAATAATAATAAATCCTTGAGTGCTAACTATTCTGGAGTTAATTTATTCCTTTAAAGGGATATCTCTGGGTTGCAGAGTGCTATCAATTAACACATCTTATTGTATCTAAACTTCCCTTCTCGAAAAAAAAAAGTGTCTCCTAGTAGTAGCTGGATGATCACTTGAACACATTGCAAGGGGCGGTCTTGTTCAGGGACAGATTGGACCAGACAACCTCTAAGGTCCCTTCCAATTCTCAAGTTCTTTTATTCTGTAATATTGAGAGAACTTTGGAAACAGAACAGGAAATGAAGGAACAAGATTTCACTTCCTTTCCGGGAATCCTTCCAGATTCTTATAAAGCAAGCTGATAAAGACAGTGATTCCCAAAGAAGTGGTAAGTCCCAGCTAACTGAACAATACTAGGTTTCTAGTTCCTTTTAAGGGACAAAGTAACAGGTTATGATTAACCCATATTCCTGTTCATCCAGTACAAAAACCACCCCTGTCCCTGACATTTCTGATCCTTACCTGATGGTGACTGGTTGTTGGTTCTTCTTCCAACAAAGGCTTTTCTTTCAAACTCTGCAATGGGCTCCTGTGGGGATTCTTACTTTTTCGGCGCAAGTTGGATGACCTTGATTCTCTCCTTGCTTCTGTGTTATTTCCTATTTCTTTTGTGATCGCTTCATTTACTCCTTTGGCTTGCTCTCTTTCATCATGATCCTTTTGTAGCAGGGAGTAAAAGCTGGGTAATATTGGCTCGCCAAACTCTTTTTTCTGAAAAAGCTGCCTCTGAGCCAATTTCAGGCTTTTCTGATAAACCTCAAGCTGACAAAGAATAACCTTAGTATAATGGTTAGGGTCCACGCCAATAGGACAGAATGGGATGCCCCAGTAATAGTGCACAGTGCCTCCAATTTCCTCCTGCAGACTCTTGACATTAATTGTGCTAGGGAGGCAGAGTTGAGATGTCTTTTCTTTCCCTTGTGTAGCCATGAGAGAACCACAATCTAGTCTACTATTTTTTTCAGACTGTTTATACTTTGTATCCTTTGCAAATTGGCTAGTTTCACTGTAAAAAAAGTTAGAGTTCTTACTCTCAAGAATTGACTGGGTGGGTTTATTTCCAGTTCCTGAACTGTCAGTGACTGGCTGCATTTCCAAGTTTCCACTGTGATTTGAATGCTTCTCTCTTCCTTCAACCTTCTCTTCTTGGCTAACATGTGAGTTTGAAAACAATTTCCGAGGTACCAGCTGGCACGTTCCTATAGATACTCGAGAAAAGGTAGGACTCAGGACAAACTGCTTTTCACCAGGAGAACTTGATAAATTATCACTAGAGTCACTTAACACAGGTGACGAAGATAACTCACTGAATTTAAGCAAAGGCTGACTGTTTTCTTGAGATAAAATTATGCTTGATAATAATGAGCTTTCAACTATTTCTTGACTTAACCTTTTTAGCATTACCAGAGGGCTTTTGGGCATTTCTGTCTGTCCAGATTGAGATTCCTGTGCCAGGGATGTGACAGATGAGTGTGGAGATTCAGGACAAACAAACAAACATTTAGAAGTCTCAGAAACCACTGGTTTCTCTTGGTGGTACTGTGCAGGTAATCCAGTAAACAAAGGTGTAGGGCTTGTAGTAGAAGAATCCGAAGGCTGGCAACTCTGAAATAAGGTACCCCATCCACCAAAAAATTATTAATGCAGATGCACATGAGGAGCAATTAAAAAAAAAGCAGAGGATACTAATCCTTTAACCAGTGCCTCCTCTCCATCTGGAGGCTCAATCTTTTTCCAACAACCAGTGCTGACTGACATAAATGATGGCTTAGGAATGCTATTATCTCCAACTATATTCCATATCTTTTCATTTAATTTGTGTTTATCCACTAGAGATACACATATTAAGAATACATATTTATATGAATATAATTTGAATATTCAGAAAAACTACCAAATCTAATTTTAATCTCTACATTTTATTCCATCTCCCTGTCTTCGCTAACTCCCACCCCAATTTTTACTCTCTCTGCTTTCCCCACGGGAGGATGCTACCCTCTGTCTTTTCTTTTTAGTCCTTTATCCCAAATACCCTTATTTTGAGAGTATTGAGAGCTACTAACTTTATAGTTTGCAAAGGACTCTGCCTCATAACAACACTCTGAAGTAGGGACTTTTTATCCCTATTTGACAGATGAGGAAAATGAGGCTTACAGAAGTTAAATTACTTGCCTACAATCTCACAACTAATAAGTGCCAGAGTTTACACTTGAAGCCAGATTGTTTAGCTCCAAGTCTATCAATCTTTCTTTTCCATTACATCACACTAAAGTAGAAAAGTATTTTGGGGGGCAGCTAGGTGGCACAGGGAATAGAGCACCAGTCCTGGAGTCAGGAGGACCTGAGTTCAAATCCAGCCCCAGACACTTAACACAAAACTAGCCATGTGACCTTGGGCAAATCACTTAACCCCAATTACCCTACCTTCCCCCTAAAAAAAAAAAAAAAAAAGTATTTTTTATTGAATACTATTCTTCTTCTATAACAGCCCCCAAAAAACTCCAGAGTTTTCATACAAAAATTAGCAACAATTCAAATGGTAGTTAACCTGAGTGCCTCAAAGATTCTTTCTCATGTGGATTTACAAACTGCTCCTTGTTATTTTAGGAAATAGTAAAGATTATACTCTTTCCAGTCACAAGTCTGTGACTGAGAGAGTGAAAGAATATAGCTGTCCAATCCTACTAAAACTTCTTAAGGAAAGGTATAATTACATTCAGGCTCTCAGCAATGGCCTTCCTTAAGAGCTCCTCCTCTTCTTCCACCTGGTCATTTACTTGCTGTGCTTCCTGTTCACTCATTTTCAGAGCCAAAGCAAACTGTTCATCTTCTGTCATCTCTGAAAGTTAAAGGGAAAAAATAAATCATGTATTTGTTTGAATGTAAAGAATGGAATCACAGATTATTAGGAGCTGGAGGAGACCTCAGGGTGCATCTAATCCAGCCAGGTACAAATACTACAATTTCCATCAGTCTAGAACTCTATTCTGGACCTCTTGCCTGCCAGGCCTGGGCTCCTTCCACTGTATCATGTCCTACATTCTCATAGGTTTAGTTTTTAAGTCCTCCACAATTACGTTACCACAGCATGGAGTTGACTCCGAAGTCTCAAAAGCTATGCCCATGAAGCTCAAGCAAAGCTGGAAACATTTCAAGTAAAATCCTGGAGACAGAGCCTGTGTGCCACTGGAAGACTAGCCTAGCTAATTTTGGAAAGGCTCATCTGCAAAGGATAGAGCCACCAGGTTTCAGGTTTTTCAACTACAATACTTCAAAGGAAGACATCAATGATGTGTGTATTCCTTCCCTCCAATAATGCAAACTGCAACCTATCTATACTTTCCTACTCTGAAATTTCATTCACTCTATATACTCACCAGAGCAGAAGAAAAAAATAATCCTAAAATTTTTTTAAACCTAGGGGGTTTTCCTTCTTGTTATGAGGAATAGCTAGCTGGTACAGTAGAGCTGAATCAACAGGTGGATATGAGCTCAAATCCTGCCTTAGACATTACTAGCTACATGACCCTCATGTAAGTAACAAAATCTTTTAGCCTCAATTTCCTTATCTGCAAAATGTGGATAAAAATAGTACCCCCTTCACACAGTAGTTGTGAAAATCAAATGAGACAATGTAAGTAAAACATTTTGTAAATCTTCAAGCATTATATAAATGCTGACAATGATGATGATGATGATGATGATGATGATGATGATGATGATGATGAGTATCAGAGAAAGACTTTAATGGAAGTCCTAGTACATACTGAATTAATGTCTGATTCTCTGTTGTTGATGATTTTCAAAAATCTGCCAAAGGAAATTTTTGTTCTGCATCTGTGCTACAGCACAATGTGCTAGAGGCTTTCCTCAAGCTCTCTAGATATTTCATGAATACCAATGAAGCACTTAGGCCATCTATCTCTTGCTCTCACTATGTGTGATGAGCCCATTTTTTTCCAGTTATACACTGCTCTAATAACATCTTATACAGCCACCTGTCCTACAAAATTCCTCACTTACAATGTACTGTAGCTTGTCCATGTCCTCTACAATGACCTCTGAATGATATTCAAATTTAATAATTCAGACTATAGTATTTCATGACCTGAAGTCATACAATATTACCAGAAGAACATAGGTATTAAAGAGACTTTGTTTAGGAAAAGCTTGACGTTATTAAAATAACTATGTAGTTTCTTAAAGGCAACCCAACCCATTATTCTCCACCTATTCAATTCTGGAGCCAAATCATTGTCCTTTACAATCAATGTCCAAGATAAACATACTGGACAAGCTTTATAGGATCTCCTTCCAACTGCATAATCATAAATACTTACTTTTTGTCCATTTTTTTCTTCTCCTGTGGCTAGTTAGGACAAATTCTTTTGAATGATTATCTCACTGAATGAATGTATTTCATTTAGAAGGTTCTGCAATGTTCTAGGACTTCATGAAATCAGCCCACTGTCATCTATAAACAGGAGAACCTGGAAGAATTCATGATTCATAGAGAATATACAGCTTTTATTTGAATTTAACTAACATTCTACCACATGCACCACAATACTAAGGAATACTTCTGGTGAGCATATATCTATTTTTATCCCTTGTTTCATAGCATTGCTGAATGTAGTTTTCTCTGTTGTTCTAACTTTCAATGGATCTTGTATTATTCTGACATATGCATGAGAAAATACCTTGTCAGAGGATGAATACCAAGGAAGCATTAAACTCTACCCAATCGCATCAATGAACAATCAAATCAGTGAACAAAAAAGTATGGCAGGATTTTGTGTTTTTCATGCCATTTAGTCAGTTGTTATTGTAAAAATGTGATCTACTTTGGAGTATAATTTGGGAAAACTTTGCATCTCCTTTCTAGGGTCCTCATCAAGAACATCCTCAATTTATATGGCATTATTATTCAGTTGTTTCAGTCATGTCCAACTCCTGATCCCATTTTGAGTTTTCCTGGCACAGATACTAGAATAGCTTGCAATTTCCTTCTCCAGCTCATTTCACAGAAAATGAACTGAGCAGAGTTAAGTGACTTGGTCAGTCACAAGTGTCTGAGGCTGGATTCGAACTCATGAAGATAAGTCTTCCTGATTCTAAGCTCAGTGCTCTATCTACTGTGCCCTGGAGATGCTCTATCAATTTGTTTATAAAGTAACACAAAATTTTCTTTATTTTTTTTCCATCTAGTTTTGACCTTTGCTCCAACCAATCTACAGGTTTGGCCCCAGATAAGAGTGAGGAACATGCATTTCTCTCCTTTCTTTACGGAAGTAGGGAGCTATAGGTATAGAATATTCCACATATGTCAAATATGGCTGTTATTGGTTTTGCTGAACTGTTCTTTTTTCTCTCTCTTTTTTATTCTGCGTTACAAAGGATGTTTCGTTAAATATAGGAAAGGGATATATTTGGAATTAAAGGTGATATAAAAATTAAGAGTTATCAATAAACATAAAAACAAAAGTAGAAAAATTTAAAAAAACCACAGATCAATGGTATGATGGTACATGGTCAACTAATTCAGGAATGAATCCCATATTAGTAACAAGTTGTTTCCCAGCCATTAAATTAATTTCATTTCTGGAGATATTATATATTTCTATCCATATCCAGAGTCTAATGATTCTTTACTCCAAGGTGTTTGTGATAGTCACAAGACTTCTATGTAGTCTATAAGTCTTTGGCCTCTTACTCCTTAACCCTAAACTATATTTTTTGCAATATTTACCTATACCTATTTTTGCATAGTCACCAAATATAAAAGTATATGATTTAATTTGGAGAGTTCTCCATAGAATTTCTCTATCTCATTCTATTTGGCAACCAATAAGCCTAGAGATTTGGCAGCCAATAAGTAATCACTGCATAAAGAATCAACATCCTTTTGCTTTATAATCTGACTAATTTGAATGTCCCAATCCTTCTAGTAAGTCTACTCTTTAACATCTAAACAAATATCACACATTCCAATAGCTGTTAGTTTACAGTCTGAAAAATTGTGATTCTTAGCCTTCCAACATTCTGATACGGTTAAATGTAAATAGAAGAAGTCTTATAAGACTAAGGACTATTTTAATTTTTCTTTGTTTAATGGGATGCTGTGGCCAAAGATTTCATTCCAAAGTAGCCAACCTATTATTGAGATAGTCTTAACATGGCTAGCCCCCAGAAAGTAAACTATCTCTTGCCAAGACTGTAGTCAAAGCTTCTGAGCACAGTAGAATTTAACCAGCTTGGGCACCATTGGCATGGCTAAAGAAAATCTAAGGTTACCTCTTTGCCATAATAATATACTTGTTGAGTTTTTAGCAATAGCAAATCATCCACTAAAGCACAGTGAGACTGTTGACCATCACTGGAAGGGGAACCCACACTTAAAAAATGATGGGTCCTTCAATTAATTTGTCTAAAATCAATTCTGTCCCTTTTTACATCTACCTTGTGATATGGACTTTTAATAATCTTATCATAAAACTTAAACTGAAGGTGACAACTACAAGCAAGCGTTAAGTTGCAATTAAAAAAAAAATCACAGGCTAAATTTAGATAACTACTTAAGTTTGGCAAAGACAACCTGGGAAGAAAAAATAATGATATTCCAAGATAACAAATTTATACAAGAAAGAAAATAATTAAAGTGAAGTGGTATTTTTCTACAGACATCATTTATCTATTACAATAACATATATGCGTACATTAAAGTATATACATGGCTATATGCACATAAGTGTGTATATTCAGCCCTAATCTCACTCCTGAACTGCATTCCTAAACTGCCAGGAGCCTAATGCTATACCAGAACAGTTATTAGAAGCATTCAAATTATGACCATTGGGCTAAACCCCATCTGGATATCCCACAGGAATATCAAAGTCGATATTTGTAAAACACAACTCAGTATATTTTCCCCAAAACTCAACCTTCCTCCAAACCTCCTTAAGTCACTTGAGGTATACCATCATCCTCCAATATCACCCAGGTTCCCAACCAACTCTTCCCTCTAGCTCACTCTTCACATTAACCCTTGTCAATTCTGCCTCCACAATTTTTTTCCATATACAATTCTTTTTCACTATTCACACAGACTCTATCCAAGCTTTCATCACCTCTCATATGCACTACTTTAAGAGTCCTAATGGTCTTTCTGTTTTCTTCCCTCTCTAATCCATCCTCTACAGGACTATCAAAATGAAATTCCTAAAATACAGATCAGCTCCAGTTACCAACATTTCCAAACTAAGTTGACTGCATTCTGGCCATCATGCTCAATTTCCTCCTCCTCCTCACAAGAACCTTGAACTTAGGCCTTGAGATGCCAGGTTTTGATAGGCAAACCTCATTTTTTTTTCATTTTTAATACTCTTCCCCCTAATTATATAGAAAAATACTTTTAACCGTGGTTTATTGTTGGGGTTTTTTTTTTAAGTTTTGAGCTCCAAAATCTATCCCCTACCCTACCTCCCTGAGACAGTAAATACTTGCTATAGGTTATATAAGAACAATCATGTAAAAAATTTTCATGTTAGTCATTTTGTGGAAGAAAACTTGAAAAAGGAATAGAGAGAGGTGGGGAAGAAAGGAGGGAGGGAGGAAAAAGAAAAGAGGGAAAGGAGAAAAAAGAAACAAAGGAGAAAAAAGAGGGAAAGGAGGGAGGGAGGTAAACATAGTATGCTTCAGTCTGTAGTCAGATGACATCAGTTCTTTCTCTGGAAGCGTACGGCATTTTTCATCATGAGTCCTTTGGAACTGTCTTAGATCACTGTATTGCTAAGAATAGTTAAGTTATTTACAGTTCTCCATCATACAACACTGCTGTTACTATGTGCAATTTTCTCCTGGTTCTGCTCATTTCACTCAGCATCTATTCATGTAAGTCCCTTTCCAAGTTTTTCTGAAGTCACCCTGTAATCATTTCTTACAGCATAATAATATTCCATTATAATCATATACTACAACTTATTTGGCCATTCCCCAAGTGATGGGCACCCTCTTAATTTCTAATTCTTAGCCTCTACAAAAACAGCTGCTATAAATATTTCTGCACAAAGAGGTTCTTTTCCCTTTTTTAAAAAAAATCTCTTTGGGATACACAACGAGTAGTGGTATCACTGCATCAAAGGGTATGTACAGTTTGATTGCCTTTTGGGCAATCTCCAGAACAACTGAATCAGTTCAGTCTACCAACAGTGAATTATACTGTGTCCCAGTTTTCCCACATCACCTCTATCATCCCTCCTTTTTAGTCATATTAGCCACTCTGATAGGTGTGAGGTGGTACCTCAGAGTTGTTTTAATTTACATTTCTCTAATCAATAGTAATAGAGCATTTTATATGACTACATATGGCTTTGATTTCTTTGTCTGAAAACTGCCTGTACATATCCTTTGACCATTTATTTTATTAACTGGGGAATGACTTGTATTCAGGCAAACCTTATTTTGTCTAGAATCACTACATCACTTCCTGGTCACCATTTCCAAACTTCTATTTCTTCCTCCTCCCCAATCCTTTCCAGTTCCCCTTTATTTGTAGTTTTCTCCCATTAGAATGTAAGCATCTTGAGGACAAAGAAATAAAACAAAATCAAAAGAATGAAAAAATAGAATAGAATGTGAAAAATCTCAGAAAAATAACTGATCTGGAAAACACATGAAGGAAAAATAAGGATAGTTAAGACTGCTCCAAATTATAATTTTTTTTTAAAAATCTTGATGCAAAATTACAAGAAATTATCAAAGAAATTGCCCTGAAGTTATAGAACAAGAAGGCAAAGCATAAATAGGAAAAAAAAATCCACCAATCAGCACCTGAAGGAGATCCCAGGAGGAAAACTTACAGGAATATCATAACCAAGTTTCAAAGCTCCCAGGATAAGGAGAAATATTGCAAGCAAAAAAGAAAAAAAACATTTAAATATTGTGAAGTTACAATAAGTATTACACAAGACCTAGCAGCTACTACAATGAAGGACTATAGGTCTTAAAATACTGTCTTTCACAGAGCAAAAGAGCTGGAGTTATGACCAAAGGTAACTTACCCAGGAAAGTAAAGTATAATCCTAAATGAAAAAAAAAAAGACATTCAACAAACTTGAAATCAGTGTCTGTGATAAAAACAACAGAACTTAAGGGAAAATTCAATCTATAACATCCAGGAGAAATATAAAATAAACATTAAGGACCACCTATCAAATAATTTATTTCTTCTGTGTGATAATATCAGTTCTTTTATGGCACATTTTTATTTGGGTAGTTTGAAAAAAAGGTTTGGGGCTGAGCTGAATGGGGTGATTCTAAAAAAATAAAATAAAACTGCACACAGAGAATGTGCTCTTTTTTGTAAAAGAGCAATTATCTCATATAAATGAGGCAGAAGAGGAAAAACTACAGAAGAAGCTAAGTGTGGGAGGGTGGGTAGGGCTGAAATGATTAAAGGGCTGAATGGATTAGAGAATGAACAACATATAAATCTAAAAGGTATAAGTCTTCTAAATTCATAAAGAAACAAGAGGGCAAGTGGATGGGGGGAAGAGGATAAGGGAGGGATTCTTGGAGTGGTGGGTGGGTTAAGGAATAGGGATGTAAAGCAGATGTAAAGCAAAATGAGGAAAGATAGAAATAGGGTTAGAAAGATAGTGAGGAAAAAGAGGAAGGAGGGAAGTATACAACAAATAATCATAACTCAGAATGTAAATGGAATGGATTTACACATAAAATGGAAACTAACAGATTAAAAATCTGAATTCAACAATATGCTGCTTTCAGAAAATGCTTAAATAGATATATACACAAACATAAAATAAAGGTCAGGAGTAAAATCTGTTATGCAAAAAAAGCAAGGGTAGTATTCACCATCTTAGACAAAGTTAAAGCTAAAATAGATTCAAACAAAAAAGAAAAACCCAGGAAACTACTGTGTCAGTTATATTCAATACTGTTTTAAACCAGTGGTTCTCAATCTTCCTAATGCCACAACCCTTTAATAATCATATAGGGGTGTATTTGCATGTGGGTGGACCCGCCTGGAGATGGATATAGGAGCAGTGTCTCAGTTCCTAAGACCATCGGAAATATGTGTTTTCTGATGGTCTTAGGCAACCCCCAAAGGGGTTGTGACCCACAGGTTAAGAACCACTGCTTTAGACCATTTTAAATTATTCAATAGTATAAAATACCTGAGAGAATATCTGCCAAAATAGACAGCGAAATTATGCAAATATAAACACACTTTTTATAACTAGGTCTAAATAACTCAATATTGTTCATGGGTAGATAAAGCCAATATAATTTTTAAAATGACAATTTTACCTATTTATGTAATGCCTTCCCAATTAAATTACTAAAGAATTATCTTACCGAGTTAGAAAAAATAACAAAGTTCATTTAGAAGAACAAAAGGTCAGGAACTCCAAAGAAACCAAGGGAAAATGAGATGTAAAGGAAGCAGACTCAATAGTATCAGATCTTAAAACATTATAAAGTTAGAATATTGCTGAAGTGCAAAATGGATTAAAATTTTCTTGTATAAATAAAACCTATGCAGTAAAGAATAAAAGAAATGCAGAAAGGGGCGGCTAGGTGGCGCAGTGAATAGAGCACCGGCCCTGGAGTCAGGAGTACCTGAGTTCAAATCCGGCCTCAGACACTTAACACAAAAAAAAACTAGCTGTGTGACCTTGGGCAAGTCACTTAACCCCAATTGCCCTCCAAAAAAAAAAAAACAAAAACAAAAAAAAAAGAAATGCAGAAAACTGGGGGAAAACCTTTCTTACACAATCTCTCAGACAAAATGTGACTGGGTTGGAATATTTCTATGGTGCAGGAAATGAGGTGACTGATTTAGAAAAACATGGAGACTTTAGGAAGGAAGATGCTATCCACCTTCAAAGAAACAGATGACAAGTGGAAATAGGCATAGTACAGTCTTACATGTATGAGTGTATATGTGTATGCCTGTATATGTGTGCATGCATGTGCATATACATATATATACACACATATACACATACACACATATATATCCACACTTAATTGTAGCCTTCTTTGGGGGAGGGTAAAAAAAAAAATAAAGTAAAAAGTGCACAGTAGAGAATAAAAGAAAAACCTACAAAGAGGCAAAGAAATACTATTTTTTTCAAGAACAAATATAACATTCTCCATTTTGCATTTAAAGCCCTTAACCTGGTCTAATGTTTTTGCTTTTCCCTCCAATGACTCTACAATCCAGCAATGCATTCTCACAACTCCATGCATTTTTACTGGATATCTACTATGCCTAGAATTTTCTCCTCCCTTGTTTCTACCTCCTGGCATTCCGAGACTCTTAAACCACGTTTTCTTCAAAAAGCTTTTCTTAATTCCCTGCCCCTCCCCCCTATGCTAGTGTGCTCCCTCTGAGATTATCTCCCATTTACTCTACATATCTTGCATGTGCATAGTTGTATGTTGTCTCTCTTATTACAATGTGAGCTACTGGAGGGCAGGACCATTTTTTTGCCTTTTTCAGTATCCCAGATGCTTATCACAGTGCCTGATATATAACAAGAACCTAACAAATGTTTGTTGATTGATTGTTGCTCTATATTCTACCCTGAGAGTCCAAGGAGAACAAGTATAATTCCTCTTTCACAAGACAGTTTTCAAATACTAGAGGCTGCCCTGTTCATTTAAACCTCCTGCAGACTAAAGTCTCAGTTCTCTTCAACTAACACTAAGTAGAAGATAATTTGTGTGGAAACCACTGGAAACAAGCAACAGATATTTGGCATAGCTATTCTGCTTCTACCACCTGTTCTTCAGCTATAACTAAGGTGTCAAATGTCTGGTAAACATCAAATTGGCTAGGAGCAGATTAAAATGTAATTGGGAAATATTTACCAAAATAAAAATACAACAGAATACACACACACACACACACACACACACACACACACACACACACACACACACGATGTTAATATGTGATTTTCTAAGTTCACATAGGGCAATTTAGTGGTCCCTTGTTTCTGAGTTTAACACCACTGGACATCCCAGAGCTTTCAGTTACTACCTCCTTTGAAAATTATCAAGGCATTGACTGGGAAATGGCCAAACAAATTATGGTATATTAATGGAATGGATTACAATTTTACTGTAAGGAACTGAGCACGAAAAGTTCAGAAGAGTAACAAGAACTGAAATTGAACACTGAATAACACCCAAGTTTTCTAGCAAATGAGATGTAAAAAAGTATATTGTGCACCCTTCTTTGCTGCAGTGGGGGGGGGGGGGAGATGTCACAACTGTGAAACACTATATACCACGTCATTAGTACAATATATTGGTTAATCCTACCAAACTGCAGTTTTTAATCTTCATTTTTCTTCACTGCTATAAAAGATGGCTTTCTGGGTAGGGTCAGGGAGGGATCTCTTTGGGAATGAAACAAATGGGAATGATACAAAAACAAAGGCCATCAATAAAATCAATTTTTTAAAAAGTACTAGGCAGAAAGAGAATCCATCCTCACTATTAAGGACAGTGGAAGGCAGAGGCTGAATTTCTTTTAATGGCCTTCTATTCCCTCAATTAAGGGAAATATATTCCAACCCATCATCAGAGATAGGAGTTGAAGGATGTTAATGTCTAACAGTGCATAGAACAACGTTTACAGCTATGATCAAGTGATCAAGACATGGTTAAATGATGTTCAATGCATTCATCTCAGTTTGAAAAAGCAAGAAAGTGAGGGCAGCATTAGAAACAGGAGAACTCTGAAGCTCCCACCATAACCACCTCAAATACCTATAAAATATGACTCTAAACAAATTTTAGAGCTCCAGCACCCACAAAATTACAGAAAAACACATCTCTCTCTGGGGGCAGCCCAGCAGGTGGGACAGGAAGGGCTCATCACAGAGCGCTGGGACCTGAGCCCAGCCCGGCCTGAATGGCAGCTTAGCCCCAAGGTGATCAGGACAAGCCTTGGCTGGAGCACTTGGGTGAGTGGATCACTGAAAGGTCAGTGGAACTCAGCTAAATTTGGGGGAGAAAAGCGGTCAGCCCATCTACCCCCAGGGCAAGAAAGCAGCAGGCCCTGCAGCTGCCTCCATAGGGCTGCTTCACAGCTCAGGACCTGCAGATTGCATGGGGGCCAAGTGATCATTCAGAGGCTAACTGCTCTTGCCTTAACAGGCCTGGATCAGGCTGCAGTCTTGGGTGGTGGTCCTGAGGTATGTTTTCAGTGAGCCAAAGCTGGTGAGGGCAACAGAGGCTGCACTTCCTAATAGCTCCAGCAGCTGCAAAAACCCCGGCGATTTGGGACAAAGCTCTCCCTTCTGAAAGCATAGTTCTACTGTGGCTCAAAAATCAAATTAATTGACTGGCAACATGAGCAGGCAAAGGAAGCAAACAAAGCTCAGCAATCCAACTTTAGATTCCTTTTTTGGGGACAAAAAGGATCAAAGCATGGAACAGGAGGAAGACAACACAGTCAGAACTCCTGCACCAAAACTTCCAAGAAAAATGTAAGCTGGTTACATTTAAGAGAAGCTTAAGAAGGATTTTGAAAACCAAATAAGAGAAGTAGAAGAAAAATTTGGATGAGAAATGAGAATGATTCAAGAAAATCATGAAAAGAGAGTCAACAACCTGACTGAACAAAACAACAACTTAAAAAATAGATTAACTCAAATGGCAAAAGAGGCCCAAAAAGCCAATGAGGAGAAGAATGCCTTAAAAAGTTGAATTTGCCAGATGGAAAAAGAATCACAAAAGCTCAATGAGGAGAATAATTCCTTCAGAGTTAGAGTGGAGCAAATGGAAGCAAATGATTTTATGAGAAATCAAGATACTATTAAACAGATTCAAACAAATGAAAAAATAGAAGGCAATGTGAAATATCTCACTGAAAAAAACCACTGACCTGGAAAATAGATCCAGGAGAGACAATTTAAAAATTACTGGATTA
>CM053595.1:51331664-51362748 GCA_028646575.1 Pseudocheirus occidentalis | reverse complement strand
GGGCAGTTGGGGTTAAGTGACTTGCCCAAGGTCACACGGCTAGTTTTGTGTGTGTGTGTGTGTGTGTGTGTGTGTGTGTGTGTGTGTGTGTGTGTGTGTTAAGTGTCTGAGGCCGGATTTGCACTCAGGTACTCCTGACTCCAGGGCTGGTGCTCTATTCACTGCGCCACCTAGCCGCCCCACTGTAAACGTATTCTTGAACACTTTGAAAGAAGAAGGTATATGAAAACTTGGAATTAAATGAGTCATGAAGATTGCCATATCAAAAGTAAAGTGATGTAATGTATGAAACCTTGACAGAGAAGTCGAGGCTTCTGTTCTAGCCCCAGCTCCACTCTTAGGTTCTTCAGTCTTTAATGAAAAGGTGGTCATTTTCTTTCCCCCTTTCTCCCTCTCTTCCTTCCTCAGCTGAATTTCACAGACACACACGAAAAAGCCAACATTCCACATACAAAGTTGAATGGAAAAGATTATAGGTAGAGCCACTCATTTCTATTACTTACAATATGCTTTGTAAAAAAATTTATTATGTCCCTCTCTTCCTTCCTCAGCTGAATTTCACAGACACACACGAAAAAGCCAACATTCCACATACAAGGTTGAATGGAAAAGATTATAGATGGAGCCACTCATTTCTATTACTTACAGTATGCTTTGAAAAAAAATTTATATGTTAAGCTGTCCTACATGTCTGTGTTTCCTTCTGACCTTCTATTGTCTTTTGCACTTTAAAAGAAATACTTAAAGGACTCTACTTTTCTTGTGTTCTCCCTCTGTGAAAGGAAAAAAATTAATTGAAGTCCTTGTAACAAATAAGCATATGGTCAAAGCAAATCTATTCATTGGCCATGTCCATAATTATGTGTTACCTACCGTGTCAGAAGGTGTAGCTATCATGATTCATCATCCGTTCGTTTTTTGTCTTCTGATTCTGCTGACTTCGTCATACATAAGTTCAGACTACCCAGGACTCTCTGAAATCATCCTTTTTAAAATTTCTTATGGTAGTTATATTCCATTCAGTTAATTCCATTACAATCCTACTATACCATCATATGCCTGTTTTATTTCTTTGTTGCTTTTCTGGAGAATACTAATAGTAGTATTGCTGGGTTATAGGTTATATATAGTTTGGTGACTTTGGGGGCATAGTTCTCTTTTAGGATCGCTGGACCAGTTCACAGTATGCCCTTCCAACATTTGTCATTTTCCTTTGTCATTTTTGCTAGTTTGATACTGTAAGGTGGAACTTGTGTTAATTTGCATTTCTTTTTCTTGTTGGTTTGGAACATTTTTTAATATGGCTATTTGGGAATTGGCTCTTATTTTTACATATTTGAACCAGTTCCTTATGTATCTTGGAAATGAGAGAATCTTGCTTGATTTTTTTTTTTTTTGCAGTTTACTGTTTCCTTTCTCATTTTCACTACCTTGATTTTGTTTGTGTAAAACCTTTTTAGTAATAAAAAAAACTTTTTATGTGATCTCTTTATTCCTTATTTGGTCATGAAACTCTTTTCTTATCTATGATTGTAACTATGTATTTTATTCCTTGCCACTCTAAATTTATATTTAGGACTTTTAATATTCATTTGGAATTTATCACAGTATATATATAAGTGGCTGTTCTATTCCCAGTTTTTGCTAGACTGTTTTCCCATTTCCAATAGGTTTTGTTGAATACTGTCATTACCCCATTAATTCGAATTTATTGGACACTATGTTACCATGTTTTCCTCTTTATACTGGTTGTACCTTATCTGTGTCACTGATTGAACTTTACATTTTTTAGTGAATACTAAATTGTTTTGTTGATTACTGCTTTATAGTATAGTTTGAGAGGTACCACTAGGCCCCTTTCTCTTCGCTTCTTTTTTTATTATTACCTTTGAAAAGGCTTGACCTTTTTTTCTTCTAAATTAATTTGGTTAGTTTTTGTTTGTTTGTTTTTAGCTTTTGAAAACAATCCCTTGGTGTTTTCATTGGCATGACATTGAATAAATAAAATAATTTAGATCATATTTTTATTTACATGGGCTTATCTTATTCATGAGCAATTAATATTTTACTAATTGTATTTGGGTTTATATATTTTTAAGAAGTGTTTTATAATTGTATTTGTTACCCACCATAAGACTTGGTGGGTAGACTTGATTTTTCTATCTCTTCCTTCTTGGTTTTTGTTGGTAATATAGAGGAAGGCTGATTATTTTTCTGGGGTTATTTATATAGGATGTTTAGGTAGGACATTGAATAAAAATGCTGGGCTTGGAGTAAGGAAGAATGAAGTTCTTTTTACACTTGATTTTACTTTTGTTCCAAATTCTCTCCTTTCTGCCTATTGCTATCCCACATATTAAGAAAGCAGCAGAAACAAAACTTAGAAATATGTTATCAAGCAAAACAAATTACTGTTATCTGTGTCCAAAAAAAATGTTCTATTAAGACTTGTGTTCTGATTTTGCTTCTAGCACTTAACTAGCTGTGTTAGCCTGAACAAATCACTTAAGCTCTTGTGACCTCAGTTTGTTCATCTGTAATTAGGATAATAAAAAGCAGTTGCTTTACAGGGTGGTTGTGAAGATCAAAGGAGTTAAAATACTAAGCTTCAGAATCTTAAGACTGCACTAAGATTTTTGGGATACCCTCTATGTGAAAGTGTTTTGTAAGTCACACTGTGTGTGTGTGTGTGTGTGTATGTGTGTAGATAGTACATGCTCTCTTCTATATGGTTTGCACTTTATAAAAGTTAAATTGTTATTACACTACATTATTAAATTGTTAATACAGTTATTACACTACAATAATTACTATTATTGTTACATGACTTTGCTGAAGTTATTATTTCAGTTCATTTTTATTTAATTCTTTGGGTTCTCTATATAGATGATCAGATCATCTGCAAAAAGTGATCGTTTTGTTTCCTCTTTGGCTATGCTAATTTACCTCCTATTTCTTTTTTTGTTTGTTTTATTATTATAGCGATTGTTTCTAGCATTATCAAGTAATAGTTATAATGAATAGAGAGAAAATAAATGCTTGTTTATCCATTCAAATATTTTTTTTTGCTTTCAGTTTTTGTTTTTTCTCTTCTGATATTCAGAATTCCTATTTTAGTTTTTAAATAGACTTTAAAATTTTATTGGCTTTCTAGTTTTAAGTTCCATGCCAAATTTACGAATCTGTTCTTTTTTTTTTTTTTTTTTTTTATGAAACTGTTTAATGATAAAAAATTTCCCCCCAGAGGACAGTTTGGATACATCCCAGAAGTTTTGGTTTATTATCTCTATTTTTCTCTCTGAAATTCTCTGTTGTTTTCATGATTTATTCTTTGACCTACCAATTCTTTAAGATTAAGTTATTTTGTCTCCAGTTAATCATATGTATGTGTGTGATCTGGTTACTACCTTCTTAAATGATACATATATAGCCTTGTCCAAAAAAAATAAAAATGCTTTGGTCTTGAGGTCATCACTTCTCTATCTGGAAAATGTTAAGATTTGTGTTCTTAAAAAAAAAAAGTGTTCTAATTTTGCCTTTAACACTTTAACTAGCTGTGTGAGCTTGAGCAAGTCACTTAACCTCTTTTGATCTGTTTTCCTATAAAATTAGGATAATGAGTTAATTTATTATTTATATATGTGTGTATAAATATAAGTAGCTGCTTGTTATATGTTTCAGAGAGTGAGAAGATTTAACAAATTATTAACAAAAGAACTTTGTTTCCCCTCTGGAAAGCCCTTTAGACCATAGAAGATATTATTTCAGAGCTGACAGTGACTAATGATCTTAAGAGCTGGAAGACACTTTAGAAAATAGAATATATTTTAATAGAAATGTAACTCTTTGAAGACAAGAACTCTTTACTTTTGTCTTTTTCTCTTCAGTATTTATCATAGTAGCTTTTATGTACATACTACTTCATGAATAGTTTTTTTTTTTGAGGGGGAAAGGTAGGGCAATTGGGGTTAAGTGACGTGCTCAAGGTTACACAGCTAGTTTTGTGTCAATTGTCTGAGGCCGGATTTGAACTCAGGTCCTCCTGATTCCAGGGCCAGTGCCCTATTCACTGTGCCACTTAGCTATCCCCATGAATAGTTTTTTTGAGTTATATATAATTGGTTTTGGTCGCACAACTAATCAATGGAGTGAGTTGCTGTGGACTTGAATCTGGAAGCCCTAATTTGGAGGTGGTTGCATGCATGATCAGTCTACAAACCAAACAACATTTATTAAGACTCTGTGGTACTGAGAGTACAAAGACAAAAGTGAGACAATTCCTACCTTCAAGGAATTTACATCCTAATGAGGGACACATTATGTGTATACACACATATGTAGAGTGTGTGTGTGTGTGTGTGTGTGTGTGTGTGTGTGTGTGTGTGTAAAATGAATATAAAGTAGTTTTGAAAGGAAGGCCCTTGGTATCTTGGGATATCAGGAAGGGCCTGGCATAGAAAGTTATACTTGGAACTAAGTCTGGAAGGGCTTAGATTCTCCAAGTAAACAAACGGAAGCATTTTCCAGGCAGACACATGGTGCTGGTTGGAAAGGCTCATAGAATACACCCGCCACAGCTCCCTGTCTCACTTCAGTCAGTGACCCTGAGAACCTGGAGCCTGCATTGCTGCCACTATCTCCCAGTTATATTCCCGGTTTTGGTCCTTTCTTCCTATGATCCATCCTTCATGCCACTGTCAAAATAATCTTTCTAAAGTTCATATTTGACTCTTCTGTTGGAGGTTGTTCTTCCTCCCAAACTAATTTCTGTTGCCCCATGATAAAATACATCCTCTTCAGATTAGAGTTGAAAGCCTATTACAGGCTGAGCTCAGCCAGCTAGCACAGACACCAAACAACGTTCCCCATCACTGGCAATCCCTGTGCCTCATGCGGCCTTTGCCCAGGTGGCCCCACAGTTGTGTGATGTGCTGCCTCCTCTGCTGCCCCTGGTTGTTTGTGCTCACCCTTCTTAAGTCACTGAGGACATCCTGTGACAGATATGTTGTTCCACCTAGTAGAGTGTTAGGATCCTGGAAAGAGAAGATGACAAAGATGATTGCATGCCTTAGGGTCAGGCCTTTCCCTTCTCTGGACCTCTGTTTCTCAATTTACAAAATGAAAGGATCAAACTCAACAGTAAGAGAACTTAATTTCTTAGTAGTCAGGTAGATGGTACAATAAGTAAAGTGTGGGACTTTGAGTAACAAAGAATTGTGTTCCAGTTCTGCCTCAGACACTTGTTAGCTGTGTGATTGCAGACAAATCCCTTTGGTATTGAGTGCTAATTTGTGATGTACCTTTTTTTTGAGGTCAGGCTAAGTCCTTGGAATAGATCAAAAAGTTTTCTAGAGTATCAGGTCACTCGATGAGGTTTCTGGGGAAAACTGGGCTGCTAGTGGCAGGACTTCCCAAAGGCAGAGCTTCAAAGGATTGCTTATCCCTATAAAATATAAATGTCCTTTGAGGTGAACTGCTATCCTACTTTGCTCAGGCTGCCATCTTTTTCTCCCTTTTACTTCTCTCCCTTTTGTTGATGTTCGCTTCTTGAAGAGGAGCATGACATATCAGGGAGGTGATGCGTTGGATTTGAGCAAAGGAAGGCTGTGCAAAGTCTTACGGAACCATCAGGATCAGAGTGACTGGAGATGGCCTTTTTAGTGGGAGGATGCAGTGGGAGGCCTTGGCCTTTTTAAGCTAAGGTCATTAAGGCTAGAAATGAGGCACAGAATAGCCTCTTTTACCTAGTTCTGATCCCCTGCCCCTCCCCCCAAAAAAATCCATCCAGGAGGGGAAAACCCTTAGGGTTTCTGGCCAAAACAGAAACAGTTGCTATTTATATTCACTCTGAGCCAATCAGGTCCAAACAGTGACCAAAATGTAACTTATTGGCCAATCAATGAGAGTCAGAGTGGTTTAAGTTTTAAGAAGGCATGGTCATCCTTAAGAAAAAAATGTAGCTCCTAGATCCCAAGATATCTTTTGAGGTTTCCGCAATCAAAATTTCCATCCATTTGGACTGAACACCCACAGGTAAAGGTATGATACCCTATGTGGATAGAGGGATGGGAAGTGAAAGAACAAAAAAGAAAAAAGGAGCTGTTACCCAACTGGACATTTCTAGTTGGGTCCACGGTGGGGCATCTCCGGCTGCTATTCATAGAAATTATTGTTTGCCTTCTGTTCTTGAAGAGGGCCATGATATCAGGGAAGTGATGGCATGACTTATAAGTGAGGGAGGGCTGTGTAAGTATTCAGCCTCACTTTCCCCTCTGAAGCCATCTGGGTCCACTGACAAGAAATAGATAAGGACAACTTGAAACTGAAATAAGGCACCAAAAGTTCTAATACTTTGTCCCTTTTACTCATCAAACTAAGAAGTGGCTGATAAGAGCATATAGTGATCTTTTTTTTAGTTGTAAGCCCAGATGTCTACCTACAGACTGATTGAAAATGCTATTTTAAAATAATTTAACAGTCTTTGTCAAGTGATTTATATTAGTAGTTATCATAATAAGACAATGGGGTTCCATGGCAAATCCAGATGAGTAACCCAGCATGCTCTACTATGTAAGTTGAAATTAATACTAAATATTACCAACTAGTAACCGCTTGTCATTCTTTCCTATCCATTCCTTTACTGTTTCTTGAATGTTTGTTTGCCATATGAGTAAAGACACTTGGATATTTATTTTGTATATTCTGTACGTTCTATGCTTAAGCACTGTGATGGATACAAATAAATATTAAATTTGTTACCTTGCCTCCAAGGTCCTTATAGTACAGGTGATGAGACATAATTAATAGCTGTGAATGAGAAACTAACAAGTGCTAAATTGAGATAGTAGTTCAGCAAAAGAGAGATCATAGGTTTAAAGATGGAAGGGACCTCAAAGGCTGTCATGTAGTAAATGTTAGAGATGGGATTTGAACCCAGGCCTTCTGACTTCAGAGCTATTTTTCTACTTAACATACTGAGAGCCATATCAATATAAGTTGGAATGGTTGGAGAAAATTTCGTATAGGAGGTATGGACTTTAACTGGATTTTGAAGGAGGGTAGAATTTGATAGGAAGAGAGTACAGTCTAGGCAAGTGGAATATGCTTATGTATAGGTATATACATACGTGTGTATACACACACATACACAATTTTATGTATCTAAAATATAGTGTGTATGTGTATAGAAAGAGGTGTACACAGTGTCTAGAGATATAAAAGGTGTTCAAACAAAGCTGCTAAAGACTAGAAAGGAACAGATTTAGGCAGGACACCAAGAAATTTGATTTCAAGTTTGTGACATTTGCCAAGAGTATAGGCTGCCTAGGAAAGAGCTTCTCTTCAAGTAGAAGAACATTGTAGGTTTGGAAAGGAAGGATGTATGAGGCAGCAAGATTGGCCAAAGAGTAATACTCTGTTTCTATCCAGGTAGAGCAGTTCAGTAGGGCTGAAGGTTTGGCATTAGACACCTCAGTCATAATTGGCAGTCTCTACATGCTTCAGTGCTGATTGACCATGTCATTATTTCCCCTCTGTGCCAGAGCCTACATCACGATGTTCAGAATGGCTTCTATAACTAGGAAGACCCTTGTTTTCATAGAAGGCCACTATGTTTTTCTAGCCTCTGTTCCTTACTTGTGATGGTATCTTTAAAGAAGAATAGCAATTAAATTTGGACTTTATCAGCCAGAACTTTACTGACTACCATAAATTTGGCATTACTTACATGATAGGCTTAGTCTAATGGGCAAATACTGAGTTATTCAAAGTCTTCCTGTAGATTGGTTCCTGAATATTTCTTTAATGCTTCTGGTTGAAGACAGAAAAGTTTTTGAATACATAGCACTTGTAGAATGTACAATCTTAAAGGATTAATTTCAGCTAATTTGATAATTTTATGTTATCCTTGTGGTCATATGGCGAAGTATGGATCAGATGTTGGTACAGTTTTGATGTATTTGAAGCTAATTGGTGCCCAAAATAGGTTGATGAATGGTTCTGTGTCCGCCTGGGATAAAGTTTAGTTGTATACACTTCATTCCTGGCCTCGTCCTATTCAGACTTTGTGTATATACTTGGATGAAGGCATAGAAGTCTTCTTCAGCAGCTACTTTATACTTTTTCTTTCTTTTTGAACCCACGTGGAAGAAGTGTGAAGGGAGGGGGATGTGGAGAGGCAAACATGGGCTCAATATAAATAAAAATACTTTTAAAGAATTACTATTGTTCACAAGTAGAATGAATTGCCTTAGAAGGCGGTGAGCCCTCATTACCAGATATTTTCACAGAGGTTAGAAGAGTACTTGACAACAATTTTGTGAAGGGAATTTCCATTGAGAAATGTATTTGACCTCAGTTTCTGTGATTTTCCTATTTTTTCTGAAAATAATACATTGATTATTGTTGATTAACATTTATTATGTACTCACTATGCTCAACTCACTTAAGGCCTTTGTGTTTTTCTTTTAATATTTCATAGATAACTAGTAACATTCCGTGTTGTCCTTTACTTGTGTCACAAGACTTTCTTACTCTTTTTTGGTCATATATGTTTTTTTGTTCTCTATGCAGTTTTTCACATGTAAAGCATCATTAAGATTATGCTACAGCTACTTTCACCCATTGTTGTGTGTTTTTGTTATCCTTTGGATGACTCAAATCATGGCGGGATAGCTAATGTTAGTTGACAGAATTGAGACTCTGAATTATTTTAAGAGACTGGAATTTTGGGCCCAAACTAACAAATTGAATCTCAGCAATGGCAAATATAAAGTCTTCCATTAAAAAAAAAACGAACAGGTGCTTGAATGTATTATGAGAAAGACCTAGCTTCATGTGAACTAAAGCTATAGTGAAACTACTGTGAACTTAGCATGTATCAATAGAAGCCTGGTACCCAAGGGAAGGTAATCATCGAATAGTACTTTGCACTGCTAAGTTGTATTTGGTTCTAGGCACAACATTATCAGAAGAAAACTAACTGATTAAATTCTTTTTCAAGTAGAGCTGTGGGAGTGGTTAAAAATCTAGAAACTATATCACACAAGCAGCAAATGAAGGAACTGGCCAAGAAAAGATTTAGAGGGCCGTCTTCAGATATCCGAAGGGCTGTCATGGAAAAAGGAAGTAGAATTGTTCTGTACAACCCCAGCAGGGTTCAGCTAGGATCCATTTGTGGAAGTTACAGGGAGGCAGCTTTCAGCTTCATATAAAGGATGACGTTCCGAATACGACTATCCAAAAATGGAACGAGCTCCTTCGTGAAGTAGTAAGCTCTTCATCACTGGATGTGTCTGAGCATAGGCACCACAATTCACCCTCTGTCCTCATGCATATGATTTTGGTTTTATCTTTGATTCCTTCTCATATTCAAGTTACCAAGTCCTATCTGTTCCACCTCCATGATAGACATTGAACATTTGTCCTCCCCCTACCCTCTTTCCTTATGCCATCAGTCTAGTAAAATCCTGGAATATTACTCATCTGGACTGTTGGCAGTAACCTCTTAATGTGTTTTCTTGCTTCAACTTGTTCTTTCTTTCAGTTAATCAAATCATTCAATAAGTGAACATTTATTAAGCTACTCTGGAAGGTACTGTGATAGGTGCTGGGGATTAAGCAACATGAACTGCCTTAGAAGGTGGTAGGCCCCCATTATTTATTATTTTCACTCAGAGACTAGATGAGCATTTGACATAGTCATGTGACATTGGTGCAGAAATCTTAAGTGCTTCCTGTTTCCTGTCAAAGTTCAGGTTCCTTTATCTGGGCATTCAGAGTAATCTTTTTGAAGTAAACAATTTGAAGCACACACCCTCTGCCCCCACCCTTCTGGCCTTATATCACTTGCCACCATACTCCCTATACCCCAGCCAAACTAGACATCCCTCTTCCCTTACCACACATTGTACTCCCTTGCTTCTCTGCCTTTATTAATGTTCTTTCCTGTCCCTGGAATGTCCTTCCACCCCTTCTTTGCCTCTTAAATGCCCACACATCTTTTAAAACTCATCTCAAGTACCATATCCTCCATAAAACTTTCCATTACCCTTTTTTCACAACCTTTTTCTCCTTTGGTTTGAGTTTCTGTAATGTAGTCATCACCTAATATTTTGTATTGTGGTTTTCTATGTTTGTATCCTATCCCTTTGCTGCTTCATGATAGCAAAGACTGACTTAATCTAAACCTACAGTCTTCCATAGCACCTAGCACAGATCTTTGCAAACTATAGGTAATCAATGTCTGTTGGATGAGTAAATGAATAAAAAATGCTAAAATACTATCATTAGCTTGCATTACAATACCTCAGTGTCATAAGGGAAGGGGCAGGGGAAAGGAGTTAATTTTTAAGTGATTTAAGTTAACACCAATGTTCGTTTTTCCTAGACAAATCTGCCGTAAGTAGGTTGTTAGTAAAAAGACCTTTCCTAGAGGGGCTAGAAATATCAGCTTGGCCCCTTGAGTGGAGTGGTTTGACTGTTCACACCCTTCTAAGTTGATGGGAGAAAGGTTACTTCATGGAATCCCATGTGTGTATGGTACAGATATTACACTCCACACAATGGAAATAGTGCCTTTGCATATGGTATTCTTCCCTAGAGGAATGGAATTTGGACAAGGCCCCATATGTAGAGTGTCCTTCAGATTCTGTCCTGGGCACCTTGAAAAGCATTCAGTGAAACACCGTAGCACTGCAGAGAAAGGAGCAGAACCTCCTGCAATCTTAACAGGTTTTTCTTCTTTTGGAAGTGTTAACTCGGAAAAGGAAACGGGCCAAGAGTAAGAGTGACAGTGGGAGAGATATCCAGCCATCCCTAGATATTGACAAGTAAGTAGGTATGCTATATTCTCGGCACTCTTGTTCCGTATAAAATAGCTTGTACTAAATGAAGAGTCCTGTTCCTATTTCTAACTGCTTTTCTATCATGTCTGCCAGTGCATTATTTGGATAGCCTGAGTTTCTTTTCCTTCATCCCAAATAACATCAGTGTAGGTGACCCCATTGCCCTTCTTCCAAACTCAAGAAAAAAACAAAAAATCAGAATTAGGGGGGAAAAAAGCTGTCAGTTGCCTCACCCATACCACTTTTAGGCTCCCATTTGCTTGGAGTTCACATTCGTATGTGGAGCCTTGTGTTACCCTCAGAAAAGTATGGGCCACGTTCCCATTTGCTAATTGAAAGCTGTGTTGCAAAAGGTTATGCAATGAAATAGATTGGGCTAAAAGTATCATAAAGAAGAAGGGGCTTTTTGCAAATGCCCTTCCTTGGAAATAGTTGAGATACCACTAACGTTAAATTAAAATGACTAAAGGACAAAAATATTTATAAGATACAGATGTTAGATCATACATCTTAGGACCAAAAGGAACTTTGAGAGGTCATCTGGTCCATTCTTTACTTCAAGCAAAACTGACCTTGCATCCTCTCATCTATTCATTTATTCATTCAATAAATATTTCTTAAGGGCCTGCTCTTTCAAGGCACTGTGCAGGCAATTTGAACATCTGTCCTTTTAAAAATGTGTCTGTTGAAGGGAGTATGCAAACTTTCTTAATAATATAAATTTCTCTACTATATTTCAGTCTCTTATTATTATGATTATTAAGCACAAGTGTCCAGAAAGAAAAACTTAGGGTATTATGCCCAAGACGGGCTTTATTTGGAATTATTTGGCTCCATAGTGTTTCATAGCTTTGTTGAATGTGGACTTTTTCCTTCAGCTCCAGAGAAACGACCCTCATTCCTTTATTTTTAATATGATGTTTTTGGTCTATACTGTCTTCCTTGTTGATGCTCTGGTTAGATTATTTTATGGATTCAGCTTTCTCCTCAGTCTCTAGCCCTAACTACTCTGGAAGCTGCTTGTGGTTAGGGTAAGACAGAAAGAAACAAATAGATGTGAGATGTTAAGATTATGTAGAACTTACTTCAGAACCAGGAGTTTAGGGGGACTTCTTGGTTTATGATGTAGGTTGTAAAATGAAGTAAGCACATAGAATTGATTTACTAATCAGAAGACTACATCCACCCCCCGTAAAATGTCATCTTGATTTAATGTACTTGCTCCTTTTTCTGTCGAAATTTTAACTCTCCTTTGAAAAAAACCATAACACTTAATTTCAGCAGAGTTTGACAGAATGCTTTATGTCTGAAGAGCAATCAGCATTGTTTGAGATAGTTAGAAGAGCTGATTTCATTACCATCCTACTGCTGCAGCAGCAGGGTACAGAAGAACAGCCAGGGAAAACTGCTAATCACTCAGTCCTTTTGATTGGCGTCGGGTTAGTTTTATTGGTGATCCTGCTGAGCAAATCTGCATTGCTAGACATGTCTTCTCTGTGGAATAACTTGGAGAAGTAAAAACACCATTTGAGACATAGCCAAGAGCTCAGAAGCACAACAGAATACTAAAATTGCTTTCCTTTTTTCCTGGTTGGATAGGAGTGAGAAATGTTACCTCTGCAAATCCCTGGTTCCTTATAGAGACTACCCAAGTCATGTAGACTTCTGCCTTCAGATTGCAACAGATGACCAAGGAAACAAACTGGAAGGAGACAATGGACAGCCTTCAGATTTTGAAGGAAAAGGAGTGAGGCAGAGGAACACACGGGTAAGTCCCATTCATTTTGTCTGTGTACACTTCTTGGTTAAAGGCCCCATTGCCTTTTTGTCTTGGAATTATTTGTATTCTTGATCTCTCATTAGAGCTCTAAAACATGCAGAATAGTATAAGTACCTAAGAAGAACAGGAATATAATCATTTGGGGGTCCAGTACCAGGTGCTGGTGCTTCTGGTCTATCAGCTCTCTAAGATGGCTGTGTCTAGACCAGGAATTGGGAAGAGTATACAGGCAACCTTGATTAAAGGTTAGATGATAGACCTTTTCCAAATTCTGGATTCTAATTGAATACACCATCTTAGAGCAGAGAGCAAAATGAAGGCACCAATCTAGCATGTGAGGTAAAAGAGATCCTTTGAGAAGGCATGATGCATGAAGGTGTGTACAGCCAGTGTATGTCAAGATCTAAAGGAGAATTTTTATTCTTTGTGACTGGTTAGTTCTTTTGGCTTCAAGACAAACATTTGCTACCTGGGACTCCTTAGTATCTTAACCTTCCCAAGTCCACTATAGAGCTACCGTCTTTGAGATAGTCGTGTTGGGCTAATTCTGGACAAACTCTTAATTCTGATCATTGATCATGAATATCAGATGGCTGCCAGACTGAAGAGGGGCTGTCCTTGGACAGCATTGTCATTGCTTCAGCTGTACCCTCATTGTTCATAGTTTTCTTCTTTTTTCTTCTCTTTTTTTATTGATAAATTTTTAACACAACTGAGAAATAAAAAACAAGGGCTCAAACCGTAAAGCATACTTCTGGAAAACTGCTAATTATCTGAGGTAGCAGGGTCATATTTTAGGAATTGAGTAGCATAGTGATTTATTCTGCAAGAAGGTGACTTATATGTCTCTCCATTCCAGGGAGGAAGTAGGAACGCAGGCCGACTCCTCAGCTTGTTGGAACAATCTGAATATAAGTCTGCAGGTGAGCATAGAACCACTTTGGCTAAGAAACCCAAAACATTTTCTTATAAAGACTTATAAAGACACTGTGACCATTCTTTGGAGTTGCTTAGGTGACATTTTGGCTCAGCCATATTTTTTGGAGGCAGTTGGGGTTAAGACTTGCCCAGGATCACACAGTAAATGTCTGAGGTTGGATTTAAGCTCAGGTCCTCCTGACTCCAGGACCAGTATCTATTACACCATCTAGCTGTCCCTTGCTCAGCCATTTAACCCTTTAAGATAATTCCAGATTAGTGTAGTGTAAGGGAGACTGGATTCAGGATTCTTGAATATGAATTCCAGTTGTGTTGCTTATTCAGTTTCTTCTTCCATGAAATGATGATGACTCATCTTTGAGCTCTGTTCCAGCTTTAAATCCTGTATTACCCTAAGGAAGGCAGTTCTATCTTACCTCCTTTACAAACACTGTTTCATTTGTAGCCCTTTGGTAGGGCCAGCAAAACCTTTTAAGCTTGGTTAAGAGCCTTTCTGAAATGTACAGGAAGGATACATATGCTGTTTCACAGAAACTTGTGGGGAAAATTTGGCATTCATTTTTGACTGATTCTCCTAATACCTTGTGCTCAGTTTATATATGCTACACTTATACATTAGATCAGAGCCCTAACCTAATCTTACTAGATTTTCTCAAATAGTAGATAAAGGTAAACAAGGAACTTTTGATCAGATATCAATATTTACTAAATCACCCAGTTCCCCTGGGTGAATAACTGAATTCACCTCTATTCCCATCCAACATATCTGAAGTCAGAGTACTGCCAGCTTTATTGGAGAAGTATATAGTAAAGTATTTGATGCTGAATTATTTGATCTGAAACAAAGTATGATGAAAAACCAAGTTTTCTCTTTCCTCTCTTATCATAGGTACTGATGTGAAGACAGAGTCATCAGAAGGAGAAGCTTTCAGGTGAATTCAGGACTGCTTTGGTATTTTGAGAACCTGGGAAATAAAGACCTAGTTACACTGTTTATTTGATAAGACATCTGTCTTAATTATATAAATTGGCAATGTGGAAAACTCCACACAGCTGTATATGTCGCCAAAGTGTGTCTGGTACAGAGTTCATAATCCATTCAAAAGAAGTATTATATCAAGGTGGTCAAAGCTGAAATGTAGCCTTAGACTTCTGACTGGGGTTAGCAGAGCTTGGGAATTTGGGGCAAAAGGACATGTAGCTTTGAGAGACTGAGCTTAATATAGTGGACCCCTTAAGGTAACATTTATTGAACAAACATTTATTATATAACCTGATTGTGCAGAGCACTGTGCTAGGTGCACTGGGAGAGATAATAAAGCTTAGAGAAGATACATTATTCCATCCTCTTGTGAAACTTAAATTCTAGGAAGAGAATAAGAGAAAAACATGTATAATTGTAATGTACAGTGTTACATGATAACTACATTAGAGAATTGCAACAAAGTGCTCAGCAATGTCACTGAGAAGTCATTAAACTGGGGGGGGTGACTATGGAGAAGATGACATTTGAGTTGTATCTTAAAGGGTAGGGAGAAATAGATTAGGTGAATAGAGGGGAGTGAGGGCATTTCAGGCAGAGAGAACCATAGGTACCCGAAGTGGGCAATACCACCCCCTGGGGGGTGTTGGGATACAGGGTGGTGGTAGTAGCCTCAGTTGTACTTGGGGGAGGCATTGAATAAAAATAAGGGAGAAAGAAGAGAAGAAAATTTTTAAAAACCTTTCATACATATTTCATCTGTCATGTAACAGAATTGTAGTGATTAACAAGGTAGTAGTGTGTAACAAGGTTGTGGTGATTACATTATTTTCCAGATAAACACATAAAATGCAGGTTATAATTGATCATTGATCAAGTCTACTTGACAGGTCTTAACAAGCAGGTGTTGCCAGGTGAATATGTGTGTGTAATGACTTATTTACAATATGATACTGTATGACTACATCAAAATTTCAGTGCAGGAAAACCACAAATTTACATACTATTACTACTTTTAAGATGGCATTAAAAATATTTTTTTAAATGGTACAAATTTCAAAAAAGAAAAAAAAATTAAAGAATTAAAGGCAGTAGATTTCCAGGAGGACACGGAGTATTTTTTTTTTTTTTTGGTGGGGAGGTGGAAAGAGGTGGTAGGCCAAATAAATTTGGGAACCTCTGGACAAAGGCAAGACAGTGGACTTCCTAGTTGGGCAGGTACTAGGTGCTATTTACTGTGGCACTAACACCCATCTTTGGAAGCTTTTTCTTTTGAAAATGGGGGGATTCATTTAATTTGTAAATATGTGGATTGGCGTTTGGAATTGCTGTGTTTATCCAGAGGCAGACAGACCATGACAGCTTGGGCTTCCCTACTCTTTCCTGAATCTCAGAGTAGTCATGACAGAAATGGAAAGCAGACAGCAAGTCCACATCCATAAGTAGGTAATAGAGGAAGCATTTAAAAAATAATTCTGTTTTGTGCCATGAAGATGTCCAGTACTTGTTTCTGAAGAGGATTTTAGGAAACTCTTTGTATGAAGTTATTTTACAAGTTAAGTTGAGTTATCTTGTCTTTTATATGCATGTATCGTAAGTCTTGGTTAGCATGGAAAAAAAGATTTCTAAAACTTGGTTAACCTTAAAATTGGGATAGAGATCAATTGAGAAAAATGTGCTGGTCATTCTTTGAACTTTTATTCCCTTTCCCCTTCTCATCAGGTATCTTCCCTCAGAGATGGAGAAGGCAGATTGTAGCAGAGGAGACCAGAGCTCCTTTAGCTTGAATGACTCTCCCATCAAGTCTTTTGTTTCTATTTCTGAAGCCAAGGATTGCCTGGTGGACTTTAAAAAGCAACTTTCCATTCGACCAGGCAATCGGAAAAGGACCAAAGCAAGCAGAGGAAAGAGGAGAAAATCTTGAGCTTCTTGCATTGGAAGATTGACAGGTCCCTGGAAGAAATATATGGTTGGACTTCTTTCAGCAGGCCATCTACTTATTCTTTCTTTACCTGTTGGTTAGGGTCAGGCCATATTATTGTTATTACCAGCACAACTACACAGTCTTTAAAATTTTTTTTTTCTATGATCTGTGTAGGAAAACAGCGTATAGAATTTGTGTTTTCTAATTGCTTGTTTGAAATTGCTTATAGTTAAAAGAAAATTTAAATATATTTATGTATGTTTATATGAAGCAATGAGGTTTTCCTTTCTTTCCTTTGTTTTGGGTTCCCAATGTTAGACATACTAGTTTTGGTGATAAGGAATTATAAATCACGTATTTCAAAATTAAATGCATTGTTGGCTTTGGATGTGTCACCAATTGTCACCAATATTCTTCTTGATCTTAGGTGAGTTAGTGTGCATTGTATGTTTGAAAGCATTTTCTATAGTCATTCCCTTGAACTTTTCAGCTCTCTTTCTCCCCTGAACTTCATTCCAAGAAGCTCCATCTGTCTGCAACATTCTTTCATCTGCCTGATGATTCCTAGCCTCATTCTACAGTCCACATGCCAGACAAAATTCTAGGTGACCCATAGACTCCTGTTAGCTGTAGCCATTTTCCTTTCACAGCATAGCCGGTGGGAATATCAGGTATAACCTCTTGGTTAGAAGTAAACTTAGCTCTGTTTAATGCTAGAGGTAAGAGGCAGCAGAGAGCATGTCTGATTTCATGGTGAGTTGCACCATTGGGTGCTTCCAGTGTAGAACAGAGATGTGGCCCAAACTTTATCCAATAGTCTAGCAGGATTTAGGCTCCTAAAGATGATGAAACATAATGCAGTAGGAAAGAAGATGTACAAGGTATATGAGAGAGCAGAAGCTGGGTATAATGGAGAGAGTATTCACTGGACTTAGAATCAGGGGATCTGGTCATGAATTCTGGCTGTGCTTATCTCTTAGGTGACTTTGGGAAAGTCATTAACTTGAGGCCTCAATTTCCTTACCTTTCACATGAGGGGTTTGGATTTCATAATCTCTAAGTTTCATTCTAGCACTAAATCCTATGATTCTTCTGTAAAATTCAAAGGAGTTGGCAGCCAGCTAAGAAGGGACCTTTGACTAGGGAAGCCTCAGCTAAAAGTTTCCTCTAACTAATGCTTCTGAAATCCAAAATGTTTGTTTTTGAGAACTAGAGTGTAATGTTTGTTGGTTCTGGAGGGGTTTGGTCTAGATTTCCAAAACACTTGGGATGAAAGGCACAATTCAGGTCTAAGTTCTAGATGAAACAACTCCATACTGTTTATTTCAGGTTGTGGGGTGCTGCTCTGTAGTTGATGGGAGAGGAAACAAGCCTGGCCCTTTTTTGATGAAAGAAGGCAAGACCAGGGCAACCCGAACGTTTACTGTCACTCTTGCCCCTTCCGTAGTGCTCCCTCATATCCCCAAGGGGGAGCAAGCTGGCATTGGCCCCACTTGTGGGGGTGTCATGACCTGTGCCAAGGAGTCATTCTGTAGTCATAAGAGGGATACCCCTCTACTTCTCTTCAGTGCTGAGAAAAATGTTGCATTTTGATTGTGATATTGATTCTTTACCTGTTTTCCTTCTAAGGAAAAGCAGTTTATCAGTTATGTACCATCAGCTCGACTCATGCTAGTTTTCACTCTCATTAAATGGCAATTTATTGAAGGTAGATCTCCATGAACGGGGGATATAGTGTTTTATCTCTTTGTCTAAAGATTAAGGAAGCAAAGAGCTGATCCTAGAACATGAATTACTTTTCCTTAAGGTTGAGCAGTCACTGTGCAAGTTTTGGTCAATTGGAGGAGGATAGAGATTAGGAAAATGGGGACCCAAGAGTCCACATTATCTCATGAACTCACTAACAGAAAGTCAGGGTTTGGGTTTTTTTTTGGGGGGGGGAACTTCTTAATATTTTTTAGGGGTAGAAAATAATTTAAATCTTTCTCTCCATTACCAACACTGTGCCTCAACTTCAGTCTTAACTCTGGAATCTCCCATCTGGAGCCTTCATAGCCTAAAAAATCTCGTTGGTGAGTTCCTCCTGGGGCCTCTGTTTTGGAGATGATCCCAGGCTGGCCAATCTTTATGTCCTTCCTAGCTCTGCTTCTGACATTCCACATTTAAAATACCATATGCCTGTCCCAGGTACTTTCACTGCTCCACCTTTCTGGCTTTCTTTCGTATGTTTTCTTCTCCTAATAGATTGTAAGCTCCCTGAGGGCAAGGACTAATTTTTTGCTTATATTTATTTGTATCCTCAGAGCTTAACCTAGTGCCTAACACATAATGAATGCTTAATAAATTATTGTTTCCTTGCCTTGTTTTGCTTTACTGGTGATAGTAAAGAAATCAAACTGCCCCTGTGGATTTTTCCTGCCTTAGGGACCTCAGCATGGCAGTTCCTATTTGCTAGGAGATAGGGGAACTACCATTGGAAATGACTACTTTGCAACTTGGTTGGCCTTATAAGTACTAAAAGTTATTTTTTATTTGTACTACCACAAAGAGCCTAGAATGTTAGAACTGGAAGGGGTCTTTGAAGAGTATACTTGAGCCTGAAGAACATTAGAACATCAGTTGTCAGAGCTAAAAGGGACCTTAAAATATAATAGCTAACACTTAAGTAGCACTTTTTATGTGCCAGATAGTAGGCTAAGCACTTTACAGTTACCTCATTTGATCCTCTCAACAACTCTTGGAGGTAGGTGCTTAATATTATGATCCCAGGTCACACACCTCCCAAATTCAAACTGGGGTCTTCTTGATTCCAGGGTCAGTGCTCTATCCACTGTATCACTTAGCTGTCTAGATAAAACTTTAGGCTTTACAAAGTGTTTTCCTATTTATAGTGGTTCTGAAGTAGATAGTGCAAAAGAAAACTGGAACTTAGAAAACTTAAGTGATTTTCCTAACATTACACAGCTAATATTGGAACAAGTGTTCCCATTAAATGAAGTCAAAATGCACCTTCACATAACAACCCACTTATTTGTGGTTTTCTTTGCTTCAACCCTGTGAAATAGGTAAGTAAGAATGAAAAGATAGGATGTCGGTGCTTGGAAAGATTGATGGGAAGTATCTTTTAAAAGAAGAAAACAGTATCAATGAAGTGATCGACCCAAAGTTGCCATTTCTAGTAGCTAGGACTTGACATAGTTCTTCTGTGTCCTGTGTTTTCCCCAGTGTCATGCTTCTTCATTCCTCTGGTTCCTAGATTTGAATTACTTACTTCCCCAGACCTCTTATATTTTCTGAACTCTTGGAGAAGTATACTCTACCAGGTAGAGAAATAGGGAATTGGTAGGGAGAGTCTTGCCTCCAGGTTTCATTGTCCTTATGTAGTACCAGGAGTACTGGATTTGGGACCAGAAGATTGAGGTTTCAATCTCACCTTTCTCACTGTTTGACCTTGGACAACCACCCAGAGTTTAAGAACAAGAACTATATATGTGCGTTCTGAGGTCTCTTCTAGCTCCAAATCTATGATCTCACAATTCATTAAGTAAAGGATTTATTGAAAATACAGTAGGTTTAGGTTACCTTGAGTGCATGTTGGCAGTGGGAAATGCAAAAAGGTATAAAGAATCTCAGCTTTGGAGGCAGAGTACACTTAGCAGAAAGATGGTACTTATAAAATTGTCTCCTTGTTTTTAAAACCTTATAGTATCTGGTTGGATTAAGTTCTACCTATAGGGCGGGTTCAGAGCTAGAAGAGTCAAATCATAGATGTGATGATAGTACTCTTACATTTGACTCCAGACTTCAAACATTAACTCTTGGTGTCTTCTTTCTTTATATTTTAGTCTTTGACAACTGGAGTCAGAAGCTAAGAGCATGAGTTTGAACTATGTCAGGATTTGTTCTTATTGGTCACTGGCATTTGATGCTGAGAACAAGCTACTGATACCTTGTATTGTTGCCCTTGGCTGTAAAGGGGTCTTTGGGACCCCTTCCTCTCCCTATGATCCCTCAAGAAAGAACAGTGGACTGAACCCTATCTTTCTCCAGGAGGTCATTGGAGGCATTCTTCCCTCAGTTATTCCAAGTCAAATCCCTTAATTTTGTAGATGGATAAATTTATGTCCATGTAGTAATTTGCTTAAGAAAAGTGGCAAAACCAGAATTTGTACCCAAATTTTCTGAGTCTAAGACACTTTTCCCCTATGCCCTACTATGTCTTCATGCTCTCCAGCCTGGGCTATTTCTTTTGATACTCACCCAACTTTGAAGAATTCAGGAAGACCCTGAATCCAAAGTCAGAGACAAAGAGGAATGATGTGCCAGTGCATACACATCCCAAAGTACAGAGTTGCAAACATAAGAAAGTGAACTTCTGTTGAACTTGGATTTGTGAAGAAGAGATGGAAAAGTCTGATGTTGTCATATACCCTAGGAGAGCAGCAAAGACAGTGTCTGGGAATGGGCCTGGGCTTGACTATGTCGAAGGTGAGGCAGTAAGACTGCTATTTCAGGTCTTTAGTGTGCGAACTCCGTGGTTCTCCAACAACTCACTGGCTTCTTGACTCAGTTTCTCAGTGCACTATTGAACACCATATGACTGAAGTCACTGATGGTTGGGTCTCTGATATTGTTTTTCCACCCTTCATTCTCATTTTGAGACCAATGACGTCATGAGGGTGATCCTTTGACTTGTGCTTGAGTTGGATTTAAGTGAGGCAGAGTTGCATAAAGTTGTCAGCTTCACTCTTCTCCAGAGTTACTGAAGTCCAGTGGCAAGACCAGAGTCAAGAAGACTGGCCATGACTCAGGATGGCCTTTCTAATTAAGGTCTTTACCATGACTCAGTTTGTCTGAGGCCACATCCATTCAGTGACTAAGAGGTAAGAATTGGGACAAAAGATTCCCCAGTTTGTCATCACAAAGATATCAATCTGGGAAGCAAAGACCCTCTGCTGGAACAGAAAACAATTGATATTTGCATTCATTCTAAGCAATCAAAATCTAAACCGAACTTATCAGAAGCTTGAATTGGGGGCTGTTGGCCATTCAATGAATGCCAGTGATTTGGGTTTAAAGATGTAGTCAAGGGGCAGCAAGGTGGTGCAGTAAACAGAGCACCGGCCCTGGAGTCAGGAGGACCTGAGGTCAAATCTGTCCTCAGACACGTGACACAAAAACTAGCTGTGTGACCTGGGGCAAGTCACTTAACCCCAATTGCCCCCCAAATGGGGAAAAAATAAAGATGTGGTCAAGTAGCTCCATTTAAAACACTGTACTTTTTTAAAACCTTTTTTTTTTCAGAGCTATTTTTGGAGGGGGAGGGCAGGGCAATTGTGGTTAAGTGACTTGCCCAAAGTCACACAGCTAGTGGAGTGTTAAAAGTGTCTGAGGCCATATTTGACTTCCCTCTGCTGGTAAGAGAGGAATGACTACCCATTTGGGCCACACTTTGTTGTGTGCTCATCTTATTGATAGTTCTTCTGATCCTACTTTCATCTCTGAAGAATGACTGTCCACTGGTCCCTGTCACCTCCAGAAGAAGTTGTATTTAAAACCACCTCCCTTCAGCCAGCAACATTGTGCTTTCCTGCGTGCTCCTGGCTTCAGGGCTGGTGCTCTACTCACTGCACCACCTAGTTGCCCCCAGAGCTGTATTTCAGGAAATCATAAATGAAAACTCTGCAGGACAAAAAGTAATTTCTCCCAGCGTTTTGAAAAAAAACATTGGAAGAGGTTTCCTTCAGAAAGAAATGGGTTCTCCCTCTTTCAGCCTTGGCATCCATGCAGTGCTGACTCTGCTGAGAAGCTTTGATCTCTGAGGAGCTATGTGTCTTTATATGTAGGTACTTGGCTATTTCAGGCCACTGCTCACAGAAGGACATTTGTCTCAGTTTCCAAAAAAATAGGAAGCATTAATAATCATACAGTGCTTTAAGACTTATATAACTCTTTATAAATATCTCATTTGAACATCCATGTGAAGTAGGTGCTATTTTCTTAATTTTACATGAAGAAACTGAGGTAGACAAGTGATATTTAAAACTGACTTCCCTCTGCTGGTAAGAGAGGAATGACTACCCATTTGGGCCACACTTTGTTGTGTGCTCATCTTATTGATAGTTCTTCTGATCCTACTTTCATCTCTGAAGAATGACTGTCCACTTGTCCCTGTCACCTCCAGAAGAAGTTGTATTTAAAACCACCTCCCTTCAGCCAGCAACATTGTGCTTTCCTGCGTGCTTTGGTCTAAGCCAATAGTAAATCACCTTGAAAAGGGTTTGAGGTAAGTTTGTAGGTTAAGGACTGAGAGCCAAGAGACTTGCACTCTAGTCACTATAGTCACTTGCACTCTTCACTATACTGTGTGACTGTGGATAATTTACTTTTCTTTCTGTTGCATCATTTGTGATAATAATTCACATTTCTGTGGTACTTTAAACCACTCTCCTCATCACAAATGTGGGATACTTGTACAAAAGAGTGAATGCATTAACTCTATTCTAGGAACAGGCAGAGAAGGGTTTTGGTTGGTAGGTGCTGGAGTCAGCTTTTCCAGGGCTCCTCCCATTATGCCTCTTCTAAGCAATTTCTTAACTTTCTCAACATTTTAAGGTCTATAGATTAAGAGCTGGAAGGAACCTAATGATGAAGTGCAGGCTCTAGGAGTCCCTTTGAGCTCTTCTTGAATCTTCCCAGGTAAGGCATTTGCCTGAGGCCATAGGCTTTTCATTGTGGCTCTGCCCAAATCTTTGGCCCTATGTCTAGCATTTTCCCACACTTGATCCTGCCGTTCCACCCTTGAACTGGTCTAGCCCACCATTGGCTGTGGTCTCCAGGTACCCTCCACTAACTTCCCACCCTTAATAGTGCTGGAGTCTGACCTCATCTGACTCCTCCTGAAGACCCTCCCCAAACTCCTCCTTTAGACCACTCCTAGATTCCTCCCACAAGCTTTCTGTATATAAAATCCCATCTTCCCTCCATGTGGTGGGAGAGCACCATAGAATGACCTAGCTCAAGACTTATGCTATGTCAGATGATTCTGGCCTGCTTGCCCAATGCAAGCGTCATAGATACCTAGGCTCCTTAAGAGTCTATCCAATATGGTGAACTTTCAATAAACTTTGCTTTTCATTGGCTGAGAGAAGACTTGAGTCGAATTCATTCGGCAAGACCCAGTGAGTTGGTATTTTGGGAGGAGGCTTGACTGTATTAGGGTATAAATTCTTGTTCTGCCTTTTGTAACAAGCCTCCTCTCCTTGATCCCCGCCAAGGAGAGGACTGCCCTCTTCCTGCAGGGGAAGAGAATAAAGCTTCCTGTTCCTACCTCAAGATGCCTCTGACTTTTGATTTTTCTTGGGTACGGGATTTTTGGGGTTCCCAAACTCCACACAATAGGATTCAAATTCAGGTCTTTTTCAGTTAAAGTCCAGTACCCTATCCACTCCTCAGTGCGGCCTGGGACCTTATCTAAGCTCTTTCCTAGTGCTTAGGATGGTGTTCTCTGAATACCATAGACACTTAATATTGAATGAATAAATGGAAATTATGTCAGAGCTGGAGTCTATCTTGAAATAGGGATTGAAGGGACCTTTGAAACCATCTCATTCAAGCCCATTATTTTATTGAGTGGGGAACTAAAGTTTAGAAAGGACAAACAAATAAATGTCCACTGGACCAGGAGTCAGAAAGACCTAAGTTCAAATCTAGCCTTCAAACACTTAGTAGTGGGACCTATAAGTAGAGCCTGTTCCCAGAGTTCTTGTGAGGATAAAGTAAGATGATATTTGTAAAATGCTTTGCAAATTTTACAGTGCTATATAAATGCTAGCTATTATAAGTTAGAGATAGACATCATATGTTTCTCATATATAATAGGTTTTGTTTTCTTATCTATTCTGTTACTCTCTGATTTTATTGGATGGTTTAATACATTCAAATTTAAAGTTATGATGGTTAGACGTGTTTTTCTCCTATTGTTTTGTATTGATTTTTGTCTTCTTTTAAGTCAACATTTCATTGCTATGATTAATTTTATCCCTATTTACATTCTTTTACTGCTAGTCTGTTCCTATAATATCTTCCTCATTCCTATATACCTACCCTTTTCCAAATTCCTCAAATTTATTTACTTTACTTCAGTTTATTTACTTCATGAATTTTTCTTTCTTTTAAAAATCTAACTATTTCCCTTTTTTGACTTGACTCTTTTTCCAATCAAGCCTACAGGCTTATTTCAAAATCTTCTCTCCCAGTCTCTGCCCTTCAATTTCCTTTTAAGTAACATTCATTTGCCATACCCCTTTCCCAATAAGTTTTCCTTTGTTTTGTCCTCTTGATTATTTCTTTTCCATTCTGGTCTATTGTGAATTCTGTTTGCCAATTCTAAGGCCATACCCTTTTTCTCCTGTTATTCTCTGTGAGAGTATCCGAAATACCACATTTGAACGTCTGCCTCTGTCTGGTTCTCTGTCACTGTACTTAGAGATCTTATGCCATACTCTGTGCCCTGCTCTGCCTCACACTTAGAAACATCAGTTCACGAAACCAGAGTCAAATGGAAGCAGTTGTGTAGTGGGGGTCTCTTTGTAGTTTAATTCCTCATCCTCCCTCTCTCCCTTACCTTGATCACCCAACTCTCCCAATCTACTTAAATCATTAATTTCTCCTTCTCTGGTCATCCTCTCTCTGGTTCTCTAACCCCCTAGGACTGGCTGGTTGCCCTTGGGGAGGGGAGGCAGCATGGTACAATGGAAAAGAGCTGAAGTTAGGATGTAAGTAAGGGTCTGGATTCAAATCTTGACTTTGCTGCTTATTTCCTATGGGATCTTGAACAAGTCATAACTTCTGAGCCTCCATTTCCTCAGGTGATCTCCAAGGTCTCTTCCTGTTTTATATCATGTGAAATCTGAGTTCTTGTGAAATTTCCAAGACTAGTTACCAGGATGTTAACAGCAAAGACAATTGGGAAATCTGTACCTGCAGAAAGGACCCATAAAATGAACAAAATACACTAACCCAGAGGGGTCTCCCCTTCCTCAAGGACTTTGAAGCCCTCCATTCAAAAAATATTTATCAATTAAGCCTTTCTTGTACAGTAGATAGAGTGCTAATCTGGGAAGCTCGAGAGACCTTGGTTTGATTTCTACTTTCAAGGGATGTGAATGGGTAAATCATGTAATTCCTCTTAGCCTCATTTTCCTCATGTGTAAAAATGGGAACCTGATAAAAATCCATCTAGAGTGCTTTGTAGACCTTATCACCCCATCAGGGACAGTTATCAGTACCCCTCTGAGCTCCCTGACCCTTATACTTCTAGCCCTGCTTCTTGAGCTCCTTTCCAGGAAGACTGGAGACAGCCCCAGGAGGTCATCAACCTGTAGTTGAGCGTGGGCTATGGGGCAAGTGCCTTTGGAGGAAGGAGGCGGGGCTGGAGGTCTTATAATTCAGTGTTTCACAGCTTAGTTTCACTCTCTGGAGCAAAACAGGGCCACTGGAAGGATTCTGAAAGAAATTAAGAAAGAGGTAAGCTTGTGCCCTGGGAAAACTCAAGAGAAGGATTAAAGGAATATCGCAGTCCTTATCCCAAGGTAAGATCAGTAAGTAATTAACTCAATCTCTCTTTCTCAGCTCCCCCCTTCCTCCCCAACCCCACCTCATATGAAATACTTCTACAGAGGGGAGGAGAAAGATGTCATTACATCGGAGAGTACATTAAGTATGTGCAATTATCCTGACCTATTTCAGATGCTATGCTCTGAATTCATGAAACCGTTTATTATTATTACAAAAGAAAAGCTATAAGAAAAACAAGCCTATTTTTCCATAGGAAATGAGATTTTAGTCCTTAATTAGGTAAAATAGTGAACCTACCACCATGCAAAAAAAATCCAACATACCAACCCATGAAGAAGGTTCCAGAAACCAAATGACCCATGCTGACTTTCTCCCAAACTTAGCCTGTGCTGTTTTCTGTAAATTGGTCACTAGTGTCAGTTCAACTTACTGCTTCTTATGACTAAATTTCAGACTAAAATGGAAGCAAAGCATTAAACGTAAAACTCACAAGGTCCACTCTCCACCCCTTTCACAAACACTGGATGAAAGGCCATTTTCCACTTTGAATAGGAAAAAAAGGCAACATGACTTATCTTCTGAGAAGTGGATCTTAACCACCCTTCCCAGAGGCTTCCTAAGAGAGGGATTATGCTTTACAAAGCTTTTCAGATCCATTCTTTTATCTTTGCTCATCAGAATAACAGGGTGAGACAGACTAAGCAAAGGGTAAACCCTTTGTAAAGCCTTTATTTCTGAGTTTCTCTTAAGGAGGTAGGAATCCCTTTGTGTGTGTGTGTGTGTGTGTGTGTGTATGCATATATAATTGTATATGTAGTGTGTTATGTATATGCTTTGTACATGTAAGGGTCTATATATATCGCATATATATATATATATATATATATATATATACACATAGCATAACCTATGTATGTATGAGTATAGGTACATGTATACATACAGACATAAAAACATCCATGTGGTAAAATGTGTGTGTGTGTGTGTGTATATGTATATGTGAAGAGAGAGACACCCACAGCTTTCCTGTCTAGAGGCACGTAGTGATAAAGACCTACATTCTTTTTTTTTTTCTCTAGAAACAGCTGGTGGCTCAGCTTGGCTGGGAGTCAGGAAGACCTAACTTCCAATCTGTCCTCAGACACTAACTGTGTGACCCTGGGCAAGTAACTTAACCAGTTTGCCTCAGTTTCCTCAATCATGAAATAGGGATAATAATAGTGTTGATGTTGTTGTTGTTTAGTCATTTTCAGTGTGTCTGACTCTTTGTTTCTTGGGGTTTTCTCGGCAAGTTACTGGAGGGGTTTGCCATTTGCTTCTCCAGCTCATTTTACAGAGGAGGAACTGAGACAAAGTTAAGTGACTTGCCCAGGGTCACACAGTTAATAAGTATCTGAGGTCAGATTTGAACTCAGGTCTTCAGGCCCTTTGTTCTATTCACAGTTCCACCTAGCTGTTCCTCCATAATAAGAGTACCCACTCCAACATTGGGATTGTCATGAGGATCATTTGTAAAAAAGCAGTTAGCACAGCACTTCACTGCATAGTAGATACTCTATAAATATTTATTCCACTCTTCTTTCCCTACAATAGGGACAACCCCTGCCTGCTTACCTCACAGAGTTCTGATAAACAAGTAAGAACAGAGATTTGAAAATGTTTTGTAAAGCATTACCCTTAAACAGACCAGAAGGATTGACCTCTTACAGGCTTTACCTTCCCTCTCCATATATTTACTTCATATAATTATGCAAGGATGCACGCACATACATGCGCACACACAAGCACGCACACACAGAGTATCTCCAAAGTCTTAGTGCAGTTCTAAGTTTTTAATAATCATTGAAAGTTATTAAAGATTATTAAAACTTATTGATGTGAAGATATATATGGATTGCATGCTGCCATGGGGGGAGGAGGGAAGAAAATATGGAACTCAAAAGCTTGTGGAACTTAATGTAAATAAATTTAGTAAATAAATTTTTTAAAAAATATGAAGAAAAAAACTTAAAGCTGCACTGAGACCTTGAGGATGCCCTGTATATGACTGAGCGTGATATACGTATTGGTCTTTTTTGGTATGTATTGGGATAAGGAAGGTGTGCATATGTCTGTCTTAGTGCTGTACCCATGCCTGTGTCTCCTTCTATGTCTCTCTTACATGTAGGTGTTAGGAGAAGAGAGTTTATCTGTGACTCTGAGGAAGGATGTATATGTTTCCCATATACATGTTGTTTCCTCTTTGGGGTGGGTATCTGACTTTGTGTGTAAATTGTGTTATCTCTTATAAACCTGTCCTTGGTTTGCAATACAAGCTTCAGGCCCTTTTCCCACCCTATTTTTCCAGGCAATCACTCCTGCCCTGGCCTCCCTTCTCCCTTCATTGTCTTAACTCTCTAGTTTATCAGTTCAACTATACATTGCCTCCACCCCTGAATGCCTAGTCCCCTTGCTACCAGTACTTGACATAATCTGCTAATCTTTAACTGTTGGTCATGCCCACCATCTACCTTCTGTCCTGCTTTTAGTCTGAATGTTCTTGGATGAAGTCACATAACCTTGCTGATTGCTCTACAAATTCATGCTATCTAATCAAGTAGGCTTTCATTGCTGTATGGCAATCTTTTTATTCTTATCATACTGACTGTCTCACACTTGCTGTAATGGTTGTTTCAAGCCTATTCCTTTCTTAACAATGCTATGTCACACTTCCTTCCTCTTTCCTATTTTTGTGAAAAGAACATGTCATGAGAGTCCTCCTCTCCCCTCCTGGTCCTTCTTGCCAAAGCCAACCCTATACTTAGGCCTTTTATGATTAAGTGGCATAGTGGATAGGGGCTGGACTTTGAGTCAGGTAGACCTGAGTTCAAACCCTGTCTCAAAGAAGTACTAGCAGAGGTTCCCAAATTTATTTGGCCTACCACTCCTTTTTCAAAAAAAATTACTCAATACCCTCTTGAAAATGTACTTTCTTTAACCCTTTAATTAAAAAAAAATTGCATCATTTAAAAAAGTATAAAATATATTTTTTAAATGATACATCTTAAATTTAATAATTTATCATAAATTTGTGGGGTTTTTCCTGCATTGAAATTTTGATGATGCAGTATTGTTTCACATAACCATGTAGTATTGTATTGTAAACAAGTCATTATGTGGACATATTCCTGCCTATACATGCTAGACTTCCTGATAATCACCTGCCAACACTTGCTTATTAAGACCCGTCAGCGGACCTGACCACTGATCAGTTATAATGTTCATTTTATATGTTTCTTTGGAAAATAATGTAGTTAATATTATTTTAACTCTGTTACACAACAGATGGAACATATACACATGATTTGTAAAGTCTTCTTCTCTTTCCTTATGCTTCCACTGCCCCCTTATTTTTATTCAATGCCCCCCAACTGTATCCAAAGCTACTACTGCCATTCTAGCATCCCCCAGGAGGTGGTATTGGCCACTTTGGGAACCTCTGAAACTAGCTATATTAGCTTAAGTGAGTTAACTTCTATGTACCTCAGTTTCCTCATCTGTAAAATTAGAATAATAACATGTACTTCACAACTTGTAAAGCTCAAATAAAACAATATATGTAATGCTCTTTGCAAGAAAAGCACTATAAATGTTAGATATGTAGATGTAGATGTCCTGAATTCCAATCCATCACCAATTACCTGTTGGATATTTCCGCTTAGAAACAGGGATGGTTGAAATCTGAAATAACAGGAAACAAAGATTTGAGCTTCCAAGCATATCTGTGCATGCCAATTATGTAATAAATCAGGATCAGGCCTCTACAATTTGACCACATGAAATATAGAGGGAAATAGATTTTTTGCATTAAAAGAAAATAATTATGAGAATATAAACCAGGATACAAGATTAAGTGATCTGATTTCTGATTGGAGGAGAGATTAGGGACTTTTCCATTTGGGGGTGGAGAGGATGACTGAGTTTCAAGAATTGGAAACAGGGAGAGGTGGACTTTTCCAGATGTGAAATAGTTTGTTACTCAATTCTCATGATTAGCAAGTAGGTCGAATTTAAGGGAAAATGAAATTTAGGTCTCAAAATGGGGTTAATCTTACAAGTGAGTCAGTTTGATTTCCACAATTCTCTCAATTCCCTATCAACATTTCTAATTCAAAATTAGAATTTTGTTCTAAACTGTTGCTCCTTCAAGCTCTACCTTTAGTCAAAGGCACCACTATGCTCTTAGTCAATGCAGGTTGTAAGATCCAGTCTATGTCACATACTCCCAGATCCAGTAAATTTTCTAGTCTCCTTGTCTTATTGATTCTACCTCTATACCATTTCTCACTTCCATCCCCTTCTCTATGTTCACATTGCCACCACTGTGGTTTAAGCTTTCATGATCTCATCTACTGCAATAGCTTCATCAAAGATCCTCCTGCTTTTAGTCTCTTCCCTCTCCATGTAATTCTCTACACTGTAGTAACTAAAATAAGGCATGAGTCTGATTATATCATTCTGCTATTCAAAAAACTTCAGGAGGTTCCTCCCACCTCTAAAATCACCTCTACGATAAAGCATACATTTTTTCACCCTGGTCTTCAAGGATTTTTGCACTCTGCCTCCAACCTATCTTTACAAATTTATTTCACATTATTCCCCTTCATGTACTGTATATTCCCATTAAACAGACTTCTATTTGTTTTGGGAACTTGGCATTAACTTGGCATCTAATCAATAAGCAAGAATTTGTTGACCACTTAGTATGTGCCAGACATTGGAGATACTTAGACAAAAATGAAGCTGTCCTTGTCCTTAGGGAGCTTACATTCTATCAGAAGGAGAAATACATAATAATATATATTTATACGTGTGTAACAGCAATTAGTTTAGCAGATACTTAGCACTTAGTAACTTAGGACTAAGTATGGAAAGTGTGAGCTCTGTATGGAAGGTGTGACCCCTGTCTGGAAGGTGTGAGCCCTGTCCACTATTGAGAAGGCATGAACTCCCCTGTTGGTAGAAGAAGGGGACTGGCTGAGATGGGAAGCCAGCGA
>CM053595.1:51304603-51331564 GCA_028646575.1 Pseudocheirus occidentalis | reverse complement strand
GGACTGAAGAAGCATGACCAGGATAAGACTATTTGTTTATGGCCTGGCTGATCCTTGAGTTCCAGGCAAGAGAAGTAGTGAAGGGTTTGAGATGTGCTGGACCCTGTGAACTTCAGTGTGTGCCGGCGACTGCCCTGAGGACTGGACAAGGACCTGGGAGCTGTTTCTAGATTGACTGTGAAAGAGAGGAGAGGTCTAGGATAATAGCTTAGGGCAGTAATGTCAAACTGAAATAAAAGTGAGAGCCACTAAACTATGCATAAGGATCCCTGCAAACCACATATTGGCTTAAGGATGAGGGAGAACTGGTTATGTTTGAGATCTGAGAAATGAGCTTGTAGGTTAGAAGGGCTTAAAGATTGGAAGGAAGCTGGTGTTTGTTGAGAACATCTTCCAAGAAGATGGAAAGAGAGGATCAAAGACACAAGCAGAGGGATTGGCCTTGGTAAGGAGAAGGCTAAGGAAAAAAACAATTAACATTTTATTCTGCATTTTAGGTAAAAGTCTGCCAGAAAACAATTTTATTTAATTTAACATTATTCCAATATCTAAGATTTTCTAGCCTAAAGAGATATTCAAATTGGCATAGTCTCTCTATTCCTGTACCCTCAGATGTGACTCTCTTCCTAAAACAATTTGAGTTAACATTTCACAGGACTCTTGAAGAAAGAAGAAAATCATACTATGTTAAACTATGATTTGGGGTAATATTCTGAAAAACATAGCAACAAAAGTCATTCTTTGCCAGACCATTCTCTTTGAGGCATTTCTAAGACTCTTCAGCAATTAATAGCAATATCTAGATGGAGAAGGATGTTTTTTCTTTTGTTTGTTTTTGTTTTAGGAGATGAGGAGACTGCTTTATCACTGCAGAAGTGGGAAAGATTATACTATACAATACAGAATTATTCTCTGTTCATCAATTTAGTTACCACCGATAATTCAGTTCTCTAAGAAAGGCATTTTGTTCTACTTACTTTCCTAAAGAAAAAAATCTGGAAAGGTCTTTTACTTTAGAGAAAATACTATTTCTTAATATTTCAATATTAATATTTAATAATTAAATTAAATAATATATTTAATATTTTAAGTTTTAAAGTAAAGAGGAGATTTTTAATATGCCTTTTTTTGGGAGACTAAATCTCCCTTTCTTGTCCAGGTTGGAGTACAACAATCATTCATAGGTTGATACTACTACCAATTAGCATGGGAGTTGGTGACCTCTTCTCCCTCCTCTGTCCCTGGGGTAGGGATCTCACCATTTTGGTGCTTGACCCTCTGAACTCCTGAGCTTGAGTGATCTCCCAGTTTCTGCCTCTAAGGTGGCAGGGATTACTGCCACCTGCCATTGGCTTCATTCTCATAGGCTTGATGTTCCCCTTCCTTATCTCTGCCTCTCAGAACAGCCCAGGTGCTATCTCCTATGGAATGCCTTTCCTGTGTTTTTCACTCTCTTCTCAGATTACCTCATATTTGCTTATCTGTGTGCAAGCTGTAGAATGTAAGCTTCTTGAGGTTAGATACTATCTCATTTTTGTTTTTGTATATGTAATATCTACCAGTGTTTTTCTACACAGTTGATGCTTACTAAATGTTTATTGAATTGAAAGTGTGCTTGTGCTTAAATGTCCAGGGAAAGGATGTCTCTGACTGCAACTGTACATGTTTATGATGTGCATATTTGGTTTTCCATGTAATAAAGGAGTGAATGACTCAATGGGGAAGAGCAGAAAGGGTGGGAGGGGCTCACATCTCCCACCTCTCCCCTCCCCTTGATGAGGACCCCAGAAACAGGTGGTGGAGCCAGTTCTACTCTTTCCCTGGTTCTGCAGAAGAGGCTAAAACTGGAGGGACTTCTGGCCATGAGATCATCTGGGCCACCCCCTTATCCCTTTCTGTCCTTCTTCCCATAGGCAGCCCCCTGTCTTGGAACTTCAATAGATTCTGCTGCCTTGCCTGAGAACTCAAGGGCCATGAATGAGAAGAACCTGGAGTTGGTAAGCTTGGTGACTGACCAATCCTGAACATGCTTCATAGCTGCCTTCCTCTCCCTCAAACTCACCCAGTCCACCTCCACCCGCAAGCCTTCCCCTATGGTTTGGCAGCCCTGTGAGAAGGATCATGACATAGGAGAGAGAGAGAGAACCTGGGCTCAAGGCCCTGGTTCCTGTGCTTCCCAGCTGTGTTACACTGGGCAAGTCATTTCTCTCAGAGTCTTAGGTTCTTCTTCTATAAAACAGTCTAAAGGCACTTTGAGTCCCTTCCTCCCTGGGTAATGGAAAAGAAAGTGCTTTGTAAACAGTTTAAGTACTATGGAAATGAGAGCTGTTTTTATTTTCCTTAGCCCTAGGATAGGTTGGTACTGCCTGGGCACCTCCCTTAGACAGCCTTTTCTGCCCTGCCATCACCAAGCTGGTGTCAGGGGATGGTGGAGATGGATTCTCTCCCGCTTGCTAGTTAAATGGCCTTGAGCAAATCACTTAACCTACCTAGGCCTCAATTTTCTGTCATCTGTCAACGAGGTGGGTAGAGGGGGTGTTGATTAGCTAAGTGGCCTCTGAAATCTCTAAATCTTTAATGACAGGACAAGCTGGGCTACCATTGTCCTCGTCCTTCTTTCTCAGAGATATTCTGAAGGCTGGACAGAGAGAGGGGGTTGGACAGAATGATTTTGGAGAGGTGTCTGTTCCACTTCTGGCCTTACATAATTCTGAAGTTTTAGTAAATATGTAACCTCAAACAACCCTTAATGATCATGTAGTCCAACCCTCCTCACTTGCCAGAGAAAAACTGAGACTCAGAAGAGGGAAACTATCTTGAATAATGGACCACCGAGAGTCACTGGAGGAGCTGGCACCAAATCCTAGGGTCTCCTTAGAGCTCTGTCTATGCTGCCTTCCCAAGCCGTCTTTGTGTCACTGAGTCCAAGCTACATAACAATTATGTTTCAGTGACAAGTGAGGGTTTACAAAGGTGTTTCCTCATGACAGCCCCCTGTGGTAATAATCCAAATGTTATGTCTCCCGTGTGAGAGGAGAGGAGCCTGAGGCTCAGAGAAGTGAGCTGCTGTGGCCAAGGCCACACAAGGCTTAGGCAGGATCCAGGTCCGGGTATCCTGGCTCCCTTTCCCTTGTGCCACACTGCCTTTCCAGAGGCTTCCCCAGCCACAGACTTCCAAGATACATCCTGAGCTAGGTAGTGAATGAAAGACATACAGGATAAGATGAATGTTAGGAACTGCATTTCAAGTAGCAGAGTATTAACATGTGCTTTGGTTTGGTGGGAAACAGAGCCTGTGGCCTCCCAAAGATTTCATCCTGCTGTTTTCTCCACTGCCCCAGCACCTGTTAACTCTGTGGCAAAGGCAAATAACTGCAATATTAGACATATATAGAAAATTTTGAAGTTTACAAAGCACTTTTTATGTATTATGATATCAAATGAGATTAAATCCATATCAATCCTGTTAGGTGGGTACTATGGGTATTATTATTCCCATTTTACAGGTGAGGAAACAAAGTAGCCATGGTCACACAATGGTTAAGGTAGGATCTGAACCCTGGTCTCTCCAGACATTAGGTCCAGCACTTTCTACTATATCTCTCAACCTCTGGTGATTGCCAGATTTGAGGAATTCATTATGATTCAGTATCAAGGAGAGAGGCATTATTGTCATTTAGGATATGCAGGAGCTGAGGACTAGGGAAATTAATGGAACCCAGGCTTTTGACACTGAAGCCCCACACAATCCTCTCCTTGATCCACTTCATCCGAGCTACCCTTTCATTTGCTTGTTCGTGAAGAAGTCCCCACACCCATCGGAATCTCTTTTTGCTATAGGCAGTATCTTTCTTGGTGAAAACAGCTGGGCTTGTATATACCGGATGACTACGTTTGAGAATGGGTGGGTGTGGGAGAAGTAAAAGCAAGGGGAATGAGAGTTAGAAATCATGAGATTAGAAAGGCCTCTTGGTCCTTGCTGAGGAGGAGGTTGGTGTGGTGTGAGATGCCCTGTCTGTGGCAGGTGAATTAATAAACTCATTCTGAAAGAGCACTTTAGTGGGCATTGAGTCCAACCTTCCTCATTTCATAGATGAGGAGACAGTCTCAGAGAAACAATGTGTCATGGCCAAGATGATACCCCATCTATTGAGTGGCTGAATTTGGTCTGGAAAGAGGAGTCAGACAGGCTCCAGCCTGGGTCACATGTAGGAACAGGGTGAATCAGACATCGTTCCTTGGGGATGCCAAGTAAGAAGAACCAGAACCAGAGCTCTGATGATGGGAAGGAGGCCTCCAAGCTGTGGACATGAGCTGTGGACACCCAGACTTGGTTTCTCTCTGACATCAGACACCAGCCTAGCCAGAAGCTAGTGTCCTTTCTGGACAATAACAGAATCTTAGAGCTATAAGGAATTTCATAGACTTGTACCTGAATGAGGATCTCATCTACAATGTCCCCAACGAATGGTCATTGAGCATATTTAATTGAACAAACATTTATTAAGCACCTACTTTGTACAAGGGCGGGGAGCATCCTCCATTCCAGTAGGAAGAATACAACATATATGAAGATTAAAAAAAATAAAGCAAAGTATATCAAAATAAATACTCCATCAAAAATACGCAATAATGCTAACAACTGAGTAGAGGGAGGGGGAAGATCAGGAAAAGTCACCTCTAGGAAGTGGCCTCGGAGATAAGACTTGAAAGGAGACTAAAGATGTGAATTCAATTCCATAAACATTTATTAAGCACCGAATATATGCTAGGCACTGTGCTTAGAACTAGAGACACAAAAACGCAAATGAAACATTTACTGTCAAAAAGGATCTTGCGTTCTTGGAGAGAGGAGGGAAAAAGGAAACCATACACACAGTTAAGTAGACAGGATACGATACAAAAAGCAATTTCCAGGGAAGGGAGGAAAGGACTAAGCATTTATGTAGCACCTTCTGTGTGCCTGGCACTCACTAATCACTTTTATAAGTGTAATCTCATTTGATTCTCACAATAACCCTGGCAGGTAGATGCTATTAATATCACCATTTTACAGTTGAAGAAACTGAGGCAAACAGTGGTTAAGTGACTTACCTAGGGCCACACAGCTAGTAAGCATCTAAGGTTGGATTTGAACTCAGGTTTTCCTGACTCCAGGCCCGGTGCTCTATCCACTGTGCCACCAGCCACCTCTTTGCCAGAGGAGAGCAAAGGCTTCACATAAAGAGTAATTTCTTTAGAAGTAAGACTAGGGTTCGAAAGAGCACAATGGAAAGATAGGGAAGAATGGGATGGGGGTATAGGAGGTAAAAAGCTAGCATGGGGAGGTTTGAGGGAATGGGGAGTGGTGGTCCAAGAAGAGAGCTTGTCGCCTCGATGGTCATGACTTTTATAGCAACAAAGGTTGTGTTAATTTGATTATCAGTATCTGAGAAAGAGGAAAGAAGTGGGGTTGTGGAGGGGGGTGTGGGGGAGCTTGAGAAGTGAGAGCAGATGACTAATCCTGGTCTTGCCTGACTCTCAAGGCAGGAGTCCTGAGGCCAGATTGGTGGGATGAGGAATCTTTGCAGTGCTCACCTTTAGACAGGTCACCTCTAAGAGATAAAGCAATCAACATTTATTAAGCACCTACTGCCTTTATTGTCTTCTTCTGGTTCCATGTTTTGTCCCCAAAACAGGATTCTATGGTCTGATTGTGCTTCTGCTGTTCATCTTGCCAGCTAATTACTTGACTTTTGAGCACTTTGCCATGGTAGAACTCTGCTTCTATAGTGGAGAACTGTGTCCCAAATTGCTGGGGTTTGCCCAGCTGCTGCCAGAGGTGTTGTCAGAGTTATGAGGGGGGCACCCTGCAAGTTCTGGTACCCTGGCATTTCTCAGCGCAGGACCAGCACCCAAGACTGTGATCCAGATCCAGGCAGGTCAAAGCAAGAGCGATTACCCTCTGAATGGTCACTTGGTCCCCCTAAGATCTTCAGGTCAAGGGCTCTTGAGACAGCTACTTCTTGCACTTTTACTTTGTCTTTGTGTTTATGAGTTGAGAAGTCTAGAACCTGTCACAGCTGCTGGTGATTCACTCTCCTAAAGTCCAGCCAGTCTGGGCCACTGGCCGGGCCATTGGCCGGGCCGCCTGGGTGTCGAACTGCACGGCTCAGGCAGGGCTGGGCTTGGTTCCCAGCTCAGTGCAATAGACCCTTCTTGCCAGCCTGCCAGGGTGTCTACAGTGGGAGATTTGTTTCTCTCTGTCACTTTATGGGTTTTGTAGCTCTAAAATTTGTTTAGAGTCATATTTTATAGGTATTGGAGGTAGTCGAAGTGGGATTGGAGCAAGTTCCTGCTTTTACTCCACCATCTTGACTCTGCCCCAGGCTTCTTTTCTTAAGTACCTACTGTGTGCCAGGCATTGCCCTAGGGATACCAAAAAAGAGGCAAAAGACAGTTTCAGCTCTCAAGAAGCTCACAGCCCAAGGGGGAATGCAACAAACAAACACACACAAGCTACATGCAGGATAAATAGGAAATAATTAATAGAGGGAAGGCACTAGAAGAGAAGCCAGGAAGAGCCTCTTGTAGAAGATGGGATTTTAATTGGGCTTTAAAGGAAACCAGGGAGGTTGGTAGGTAGAGATGAGGAGCTTAGCCTAGTGCCTGGTTCTCAGGGGGACATTTAATAAATGTTGATTGATTGATTGATTGATTGAGGAAGGAAAATATTCCAGGCATTAGAGACAGAGGAAATACCAGAACGGAGCAATAAAATGTCCTGTTTGGACAATGGAGAGCAGTATCACTAGATCAAAGTGTGCAGTAGAGCGTAAAGTGTAAAAAGACTGAAAAGTAGGAGGGGGCTCAGTTGTGAAGGGTTCTGAAAGTCAAGCAGAGCATTTTGGATTTGATCCTGGAGGCAATGAGGAGCCTCTGGAGTTTGTTAAGTAGGGGTGGCAGTGTGGGGGTGGGGTGTGTGACATAGTAGGACCTGCATTTCAGGAAAATCACTTTGGTGGTTGAATGGAGAATGGATTAGAGTTGGAAAAGAGTTGAGTCAGGGAGACCCACTGGCGGGTCACTGCCATAGCTCAGGCAAGAGGCGATGAGGGCCTTTACCAGAGTGGCAGAGTGTCAGAGGAGAGAAGAGCATGTAATTGAGAGATGTCACAAAAGTGAAATCAGCAGGTTTTGACAAGAGATTAGAAACGGATGGTGAGAGGTAGTGAGGAGTTGGGCATGACTGCTGGGTTGTGAGTCCGAGGACCTGGGAGAATGGCAGTGCCCCTAGGAGGATTTAAGGGAAAGGATAATGAATTCTGTTTTGGACATACTGAGTCTGAGTTGTCTATATCCAGTTCAAGATGTCTGAAAGGCAGTCAGAGATGTGAAAATGGGGGTCAGCAGAGAGACTGGGCAGGAGAGGTAGATATGAGACTAGAGACAGAGGTTCAAATCCATGGGAGGTGATGGAATCACCAAGGGAAACAATGTAGAGAGTAAAGAAAAGACAGGGAGAAGGCAGGAATGCTCAGCAGTGGGACTCTGCCGGAGGGAGTGGGGTGGTGGTGGAACTTCAACCATGGGTGAATTGTCTTCTATCCAGTTCCCTAATTATGGCTCTGATCATGGCTACTCATGGAGAGAGTGGTTTTGGTAAAGTGGCAGGAATGAAAGCAGATTAAAAGTAGTGAGAAAAGAGATGGGGAAATGGAGGCAATGAGCATAGACAACTTTTTAAAGAATTTTGTTGTGAAAGGGAGGGTAGACTCATGATGAGAGCTTGAGGGGATGGCAGAGTTAAGTGAAGGACTTTTTTTTAATGTGGGAAGACTTGAGCTTGTTTGAAGCAGGAGGGGAAGGAGTCAGAAATTGAAAGAAGTTGAAGATGACCAAAGCAGGATTGATCAAAGGAGTCCATTTCCGGAGGAGATGGGAGAATAGGGGGTAAGAGACACAAGCCAAAAGATTGGCCTTGACTAGAAAGAGGGTCACTCCTTCCTTAGAGATTGGAGCAAAGGAGAGAAGAATGGGGGATGATGTAGAAGAGCTTTGAGATACAGAAAAGGGGGAAAAGAGGAAGGTCATGATGGAGGGTGACTATTTTCTCAGTAAAGTAGGAGGTCAGGAAATTTGCTAAGAGGGGTCACAGCATACAGAGATTGAGGAAAGCAAAGATTTTCAATAGCTACTATGGGGAGGGAGATAGAAAGTAAAGTAGTGAAGATAAAAGAGGTCATTCTCTGCTTGAAGCCTGTAGTTGGGGGCTGGGGAACAGGAGTCCCCCCGCCTCTAGGCCCCAGCCTAATGGTTTGTGGCTGTATGTATGTGTGGGGGCCTGGTGTCACATTAAGAACATTGGATTTGGAGGGAGAAATTCATTCAAATCCTGGTTCTGTTAAAACTGTCTTGCTTTGGGCTAACCAGTTCCTCCCTCTGGGCTTCAGGGCTCTCATCTGTCAAATGAAAAGGGTTAGATGATGCTTCCAGTCCTTTTTGGCTCTAAATCTCAGATCCCCACTGTGTGTCCTTGGATATGTCACTTCACTAAGACTCAGTTTTTCTTTCTATAAAAAGGGAACAGTGATAGCTGCTGTATCTACCTCACAGACTTTTTGGGAAGGAAACAATCATTTGGGAAGGAAATAAACCATGTGTCAGACACTGTGCCAAGCACTTTATAAATGCCATTTCCTTTTATCCTCTCAATAACCCTGGGAGGCAGGTGCTATTGTTAACCCTGTTATACAACTGAAGAAAACAGAGGTTAAATGACTTGCCCAGAATCTCATAGCTGAGTAAGTTTCAGAGGCAGGATTTGAACTCAGATTATCCTGAACCAAGTCCTAACCCTCTATCTTCAGTACCGGCTCTTCTGAAGAAGTGCTATATAAATCTTGACTGACTCTAAGCATGAGCCACAGTGGTTGTTGCTTCAAGGTGAGAGGGGATTAGGTACATTCTCTGAGGCTGGAAATTACTCAGCCTAGTCCTTTGGGAGAGACAGCTGACATGTGAGTGGCAGATTCCAGCCTAAGCCCAGACTTTTGCTGCATACATGACGACCCCTACTTGCCCATCATCCTCTCCAGGTGCAGCAGTGCCTGAAACAGTTTGAAGTAACGGAGAAGCAGTTGCGGCAGATCCAAGCAAGCATTCTTCAGGACATGGAGCAGGCCTTGAATGGGCAGACAGACCCCACCCCCACTGTCCAGATACTGCCGGCTTATGTTCGATCCACCCCCCATGGCACTGGTGGGTTTTAGGGCTTTGGTACGATCAGGATCCAGAAACAAGGTCCTACTTACCTCAGAGGAGGACCAGTGGACAGCCTCTCTCTCTCCTTTCTTCTTTAGCAACTATGCCTCCAGCTTACTATTCCATATCTATATTGGGGGAGGATCAGTAGGCATAGCAGGAAGGTGAGGGACTGGAGACAGGGGATGACTTACATGGGGAGGGCTTTCCTGGGGAGGTTAGGAGCAGGAAACAGCTTTCCTATACCTATTCCTCTCTTCCATTATTCCATCCCTAACCCCAGAGCAGGGCAATTTCCTGGTGCTGGAGTTAGGGACGTCAGGAGCCACTTTGAGAGTGCTATGGTTGACACTCACAGGCATTACTGGCCAGAGAAAGGAACCAATAATCTGGGAGTTCACCATCCCCACAGAAATCTTGCTTGGCACTGGTCAACAGGTAAGCTTCTGGGCCTTCAGTAACTAGCATTCAGTGACCAACATGCCCAAAGAGTGCCCTAAAGGCCCTGGCAAGCCCTGGTGGGGGTGGGGGGTAGAGAATGAACAGTGCAGTGTTCATGTTCCTAGAAGCTAGACCTTGTCACATAGCTGAGGATTCTGAGGCATGGGATAGATGACCACCATGGAGGTCAGAGCCATCCACTACACGGTGGCCTGGCCTTTCCTCTCCCCCACTTGTCCTGGGCTTTCCTGATCTCACCCAGCAGCCTCACTTCCTGCTCCTACAGCTCTTTGACTTTATTGCTGACTGTTTGGTGGAATTCTTGGATCACCTGAAGGTGGGGTCTCAATCCATCCAGCTGGGTTTCAACTTTTCTTTCCCCTGTCACCAGACAGACCTTGACCAGGTAAGATGGGGGAGCATTGGGGCTTTCAGCCTATGGTGAATTAGGAACTGACTGCCAGCTTCCTTGATGAGCATCTCCTAGGGGAAGAGCTTTATGTGGGACGGAAACAGAGGAATGACAGCAGAAAGGATTGATTAATTGCCCTTTTTTTGCTCCCTCCCCAGAGCACCCTTATTTCCTGGACCAAGGGCTTCAAGTGCAGTGGTGTGGAGGGCCAGGATGTGGTACAGCTGCTGAGAGATGCCATCCAGAGGCAGGGGGTGAGAAGAGGGGAAGGGGAGGGGGAATTTGGGTCAAGAAGATACCCCGGAGCTGGGAGTGCCAGGAATTCTATGAATATCTCCAGTGGGACAGTGGGGCTGCTTGTGTGTGCATGCATGGAGGGTTTAGTCCTGGTCCTGCTAATCTGCTAATTAGGACCTCTGTGAACTTGGGCAAGTGAATTCTGTCTCTGGGTCATGGTTTCTTCCTCTGAAAAATGAGGGAGTTGGACTGGATCCTCTCAAAGGTTCCTTCCAACTCTAAATGGTGAACTATGAGCATGTAGTTAATTAGCCAGAGGAGGTATGGTGTGATGGAAAGAACTGTGGATTTGGAGTCATGAGATTTGTGTGTCTGAGGCACTCACTTAACCACTATGTGACCTTAAGCTAACTATTGCCATCTCTGAGCCTTAATTTCCTCTTCTGTAAAATAAGGATATTGAGATAGATGAGGTCTAAGATCTCTATATAAGGTCAATACTTAAAAAAATTAATTCAGGCTGTTCCCCGAAAGGTCAAATGCTAAAGCTTAAATACTTTGGCTGCATAATGAGAAGACAGGACTCATTAGAAAAAACCCTGATGTTGGGAAAGATTGAAGGCAAAAGGAAGAGAGGATGGCAGAGGATGAGATGGATAGATGGTGTCATGGAAGCAGCAAACATGAACTTGGACAGACTTCGAGAGATAGTGGAGGACAAAAAGGCTCAATGTGCTTTATGGAGTCAGGAAGAGTCAGACATGACTGAAAAAAATAACAATCATAAGGTCTCTATCAGCTGGTGTATTTATTACTCTAAGTACTTATCAAAAGCTTACTATGTGCCCAGTCCTCTTAGGGGAGACAGAACCCTGACCTGGAGGAGCTCACTCACGATACTGGGGAGATAATATGCATGCAAAGCCTTCCTAACAACACCAAGCACCCTTTGCTACAGACCTACGGTACAGACCTAGTAATTGTCAGCGCTCTAGCAATTCAGAAAAGAAAGACATCAGGTTGTGCTGGGCCAGCCGGAACCGTTCAACCTCCCAGCTCTAAAATTTTCTAGTTGTATGGAATTGAGCCTCAGATGATGGACCCCCCCACCCCAGCAGGGATAGCAATGATGAAGGTGCAGGTATTAATGTGCAGGGGATGTAGCAAAGAATATATAATACTTTTGAGTGGGGACACCAGCCTTACTCTGGCTTGATTAGGAAGTAGCATGAGTTGAAGGTATAAAAGTAAGGTGGGATTGGCCTGTGTGTTGCTTCAAATGTCAGACTGAGTAGTTTGGATATTTTCTGTGGGAGGTGGGGAGCCATGGAATATATACAACAAACATGACATTTTAGAGAGGCAAACCTGGTTGTATGCCCAGTGGAAGGAGGAGAGACTAGAGACAGGAAGAATGGCTGGGAGGCAATTATAGAAGTCTGGGCAAAAAGCTATGAGGGCTTGACCTCAGATAGTGACTGGAAATAGGAAGGGTTAGGCAACTGGAAGAGAAAAATTTTGTAAGACTTGTCAAGCGATGAGATGTGTGTGTGAAGTGGGTGGATGTGAAGGGGGTGTAAGAAAGCAGAGTCAGAAGTGACATTTGAGGTTTTTAAGCTGAAGTGACCAGGAGAATGGTGATGCCATTGGCAGAAATAAGGAAGTTAAGCGGAAGGATAGGTTTTTGGGAAAAGTTAATCTCCATTTTGGACAGGTTGAATTTGAGGTGCCATTGGGAATTTGGGTTGAGATTTCTGTGCTCAGATAAAGGATTGGAGAAAGAGATAAGAAACTTGGCTGGAGATAAGAAAGAAACCACTGGAGGGAATGGGTTGGCAAGGAAAAAAATCAGAAGGGAGGAGAAGGACCATTGACCTTATAGTACCATAAGTTACCATATAATAGCTATTTACAAGAGGAAGTTAGTCTGATGATTCAAGAAGGTGTGTTTGACAAATAATATAGCTAAAGAAAAGATGGGAGAGGCCTTGAGGAGAGGCCAGAGTAAGGGGACCAAGAAGAGTATGTAAGGGTAGGAGGAAATCTGGGAGAGAATAGTGTCATGGAAAGCAAGGCAGGAGAGGGTGATTGTCAGGGTTAAATGCTACAGAAATGTGAAGGAGGATGCAGGCTGAGAAAAGATCATGAGATCTGATGATGGGGAGGTCACAAGTGACTGGAGAAAAGGGTTTCAATGGGGGGATGGGGACTAAAGCCAAATAGCTAGTTGTTGAGGCAAGAATGATGCCACCTGGGAACTTAGGCTTACAGGCTGGGAAAGACCTTAGACTTTAAGGCTTAGAGTGTATTTAAGGACGTAGAGAAAGTGTGACAGTGAATGAAAGGATAGAAATAGAGTGCTTACTCAAGGGGGGAAGTAGGTATAGAGAAGATTTCTTTTTCCAGTATAATCAAGATCCGAATGTGTTAGCAGGCAAAGGAGATGGTTCTGGTGCATCTCCACACTGGAGCTAGGGACAGTTGGTATGGCTTCTAGGTAATGTATGAGAGAACATTCATCTGATAATTGGTAAAACTGATGTCTGTCTATTAAGACAGCTAGTTAGAGATGGTCTACCTAGCTTCCACAGATGTCCTAAAGAGGAACAGTGCCTCTTGAGTGATTCATAATCTTTTCCACTCTTACCCATTATATCCATTCCAATTTAATTCAACAAACGTTTATTAAGGGTTTCCTACAAGGTGCAGGCACTGTTAGGCACTGGGGATGTAAAGACTCAAATAATAACAAATACCCCTGCCCTTAAGGGTCTTAAAATCAGAGGGAATAGAATGTGTACACAGATAAATAAAAGTAATTTAATTAAAGTAATTTAAAGATCTGTAACAAGATAGGTTAAGAACAACCTATGGTAGAAGAAAGTACCTGAACTGAACCTTGAAAGAAGGTATGGATGTAGAGTTTATGAACAAGAGTGTTATGAAATATCCTTGAAAGATAGGTCTGCATTGGATTCAAAGAACTTTAAATGCCTGACCAAGGTCTCTGTGTTTTATCCTTAGAGGCCATAGGGAATCACAGGAAGAAAGTTTTTGAGCAGGTAGCCAGACCTGCTTCTTAAGAATATTAATTTGGCTGTTATGTGGAGGATGGATGGGAGAGGGGAGAAACTGGAAGCAGGGAGACCAATTAGGAAGCTATGGAAATAGTCCAGGTGAAAGGGGATAAGGCCCTGAACTAGAGGGGTGCTGTGGAAGAGGGGAATGGATGTGAGAGGTGTAGAGGGGAGGAGGAAAAGATGACAAGACTTGACAACTGATTAGCTATGGGTTTGAGGGCAAGTGAGTTTTATTCCAGAGTATGGAACTAGGAACAGTGGATGGGAATTTCAAAGAGACAAAATTTAGGCTCGATGTCAGAAAAAGCATCCTGACAACAAAAGCTATTCTGAAGTGGAGTGGGCTGTCTCAGATGTCAACTATGTCGCTTCTCCATTGTGAATGGAGAGAAAGGGATGAATGTGGGAGATGCAGTAGAGATAGGGATCAGGGGGCTTGGCAGATGAGTGGATGAGGGAGGGAAGGGAAAGGGAGTGCCAGGTGCCATGTTAAGCAAATATCTCATTTAATCCTCACCACAACTCAATAAGGTAGGTGCTGTTTTAATTACCATTTTACAATTAAAGAAACTGAGGCAAATAGAAGTTAAGTGACTTGCCTAGGGTCACACAGTTGGTAAGTGTTTCAGGGAGAGGAAAGAATAGAGGATGGTGCTGAAATTGTGAAACTGGATGTCTAGAAGAGGGATGCTGCTCTCATCAGAATTAGGGGAAATAAAGAGAAGGGATGGGTTTCAAGCAAATATAATTGAGTTCAATTTGGATAGATTGACATTGAATTCAACAAGCAGATGGCAATGTCGGATTGGTGTTCAAGAGAGATTTTAGAGCTGGATATGTAGATTTGAAGGGTATCTGCATAGAGATACTAAGTGAATCCATGAGAGCTGATGAGACCACTATGAGGGTTTGGGATAGAACCTTGGGGAACCCACACTTAAGGAGCAGGACATGGATGTTAATCCAATTGAGGAGCCTATGTCAGCTAGGCACAGCAAGCACAAGGTACATAAGAGGGGTGTCATGGCGGCCAAGGGACTTAGACCTGGCTCCTGTCAGAACTGGCTTCGTGCAGTCATCTCTTTGTTTCAGCACCTGCTTAAGGAGCTTCAAGCCCCTACTCTCCTCCTATCTAGCCTTCCTACTCCTGCCAGAATAATCTTTGGTTTTTAAATCAACCAATTTGTAAGCATTAATTAAGTGCCAGCTATTTGCCTGGTGCTGTGAACTAGATACTGAAAATACAAAGAGAAAATTGCCCCCATTCTAGCTTTTTATAGTTTGATGCCAATCTGTCTATATTTCCAGGTTTATTGCAAATTATACTCCTTTGCACACTTGACATTCCAATCAAATTAGTTTACTTGCTATTCCCTGAACAGAACATTCATCACCCATCTCCATCCAAGCCTTTGTACAAGCTGTTGCCCACTCCTGGATCATAATCCTGCCTCACCTTCACCCCCAGAGAATCCCTAACTTCCTTCCAGACTAAGTTCAAATGCCACCTGAAGCTCATCTTGATCCCTCTTGGTGCAAATCCTCCCTCCCCCAATCATTTTTTGCTTACTTTGTAAATATTTCAGTTACTTTTCTGTGTATAATTATTTTACTACCCCCAACAGAATGAAAGTTCTTTGAGGTCAGGGGCCATCTCATTGTTGCTTTTGTGTCTCCCTCCAGTGCCTGCCACAGAGTAGACCCATAATAAATGTCAGTGGAATGTTGAATGAATTGATAGGTGTGGGCATGTCATTTGCTGGAAGGGACTTTAGAGATTATCTTGTCCATGTCCTTTATTTACAGAGGGGGAAATGGAGAAGTTAATTCAAGGCCATATGAGCTGTAGACGGCAGAGGCAAGATTTGAAGACAGGTTTCAGTGCACCTCACTGGCTACCCAGGAAAAGTCATGCTTCTTTGCTTCTCACTCTAGGTCTCCCACAGTCTCGTGCTGCCCCAGCTTTACAGGCATCTTCTATTTCTCTCCTCCACAAACTATCTGTTCTGGTCATGTTGATTGGCCATTTCTTTCTCAACTAGGTCTCTATCCTTCAATTCCTCCCCCTTTTTTGCTTGTCAAATTACAATTCATTCTTTTTTTTCTTCTAAATTTAATATTTTCCCCTAATTACATGTAAAAATAGTTTTAACATTCTTTTTCCACCCCAAATTTTGAATCCCAAATTATCTCCCTTCCTCCCTTCCCCCCATTAAGAAGGCAAGAAATTTGACACAGGTTACATATGTACACTCATGCAAAACATTTCCATGTAAGCCACGTGTAGTCCATTCCTTAATGTCCAACTTAAAAGCTACCTCCTCCAGGAAGCCTTCCTCAATCCTCTGGTCAGGAACAACTTTCTGCCAAAGGGTACTCAGCTCTTCACTTATGAATTTAGATTGTAATAAGGCATGATCTGGGTTTGTGTCAGCTCCAAAGGCAGAATGAGGAGCAAATGGGTAGAAGCTATAGAGACAAGCTTTGATTTGGTGTCAGGAAAAGCTTCCTAATGATTAGAACTCTCTGAAAGTGGAATAGGTTAACTTGTAACAGAGTAGGTTTCCCATTCTTGAAGCTTTTCAGGCCTCAAGGGCAGTATCCTGTTCAGGTATGATTCAGGTAGATTAGATGAATAACAGAGTCTCTTCCAATTCACACACAGTGCTTTGCAAACAGGAGGTGCCAAATAAATGTTGGATGAATGATATATTAAATTCTAGGGATGTGCATCAAAATTAGATTCCAGTCATGATGAAGCATCAGTTACCCAGAAATGTATCTGATGGGCAGTGGTGATGGCATCATGTCTCCTCACTCTCTCTAACTGGGCTCTGACCACCCTCTGATGACCTCTCCTTCCCCAGGCCTATAACATTGAGGTGGTGGCTGTAGTAAATGACACAGTGAGCGCCATGATGAGCTGTGACCCCAAGCCCCAGGCATGTGAGATTGGACTTATTGTAGGTGAGGATGCTTCTCCTTGGTGGGCACTTGGGGGTGGTTCTACTGCCCACTCACGCGCAGAGCCTATAACCAGTCCCCTCTGGCCACAGACACCGGGACCAATGCCTGTTACATGGAGGAAGCACGGGATGTAAAGGAGCTGGGGGAAGACAAGGGGCGTATCTGTGTCAACGTTCAGTGGGGTTCTTTTGGAGATAGTGGGGCCCTGGAACCTGTGCAGACACCCTTTGACCTCCAACTGGATCAGGAATCTTTGAACCCTGGTACTCAAAGGTGATGCTATAGGGCATGCTGAAGTATGGGGAGGATTGAGATGCTTCATTTTCTGTGTCCTAATAATCCACCCCTCCCTAATACATACACCCTTTTGAAGAAGGGGAGCAAATTAATGTTAGTGCCAGGTCTCTTTGGGGGTGGGGCCTTGGTTTGTTGGGTCTGTTCCCTCCCACCCTCAGTCCCCTTTCACTCTAAGGGCTGAGTCCACTGTGCCCATTTTGCTTCCCCGCCTTGGGGGCAAACCTTGTGATGACAGTGGTCCCCTTTCTCCTCTGGTTCTCCAGATTTGAGAAGATGGTTGGGGCTCTGTACCTGGGAGAACTCGTACGCTTGGTGCTGATCTATTTGGCTGACCAGAAGGCCCTTTTTTGTGGTGTCACTTCCCCTGAACTGCTAACCTGTGGGTCTGTGCACATAGAACATGTGATGGAGATAGAGGAGTGAGTTGGGGGAACATTGAGAGTCCCTGGTTTGTGGAGGAAAAAGATTTGGATCAACCAGCCTGGGATAGGAGGCCTCCTGGGAGTCCCTGACCTGGGTGGGGAGGAATGTGTATGTCATGGGAATGGGGACTGGGAATAAGGGATTAAGGACAGATGGTCCATGGGGCATCCTTCAGTATCTGATACTGACCCATGGCTCCTCAGCAGCACTCTAGCTGCAGACCTATGGTGATGAGATTTCAGACCTGGACATTCCCAGTCACAGCTTAGTCCCTTCCCTCTTTAGCCCCTGTCACGGCACGGCTCGGGCGCAAGCAGTGCTGCAGGGGCTAGGCCTGAACCCCAGCACCCAGGATTGTAAGCAGGTACAGCAGGTGTGTGAGGCTGTGAGTACCCGGGCTGCCCGCCTCTGTGCTGCTGCCCTCACTGCCATCCTTGCTCGAGTGAAGAACAACCAGGAGAGATGCCAGCGGGGCACAGCTGTGGCTACAGGGGGCCTTGTTTATGAGCAGCATCCCAGGTACATGAACGGGGGGGGGGTGAGGAACGGGGGAGGAACAAATCCTAGAATCATGGGCCCTAGAGTTGAGAGTGCCCTTAGCAGTGATCTGTTCCACCTTCTCATTTTGCAGAGGAGAAAACTGAGACCTAGAGATTTGTTCAAGGTCACATAGCTGATAAGAAGCAGGGCCAGGAATTGAACCCAGGTCTGTTGTCTCTGTTCCTTAGTCTCCCCACCCCTGAAGTCTTGACTGGAGCTTTGATTTTTGTGGGGGAAGAAGAGGAGGATTGCTTCAGGCCCTCTCCCTCTAGTGGCAAGTGGAACAGATAGCTTTAGCTCTGAAGCAGGGGTAGGGACAGCTAGATGGTACCCAGGTAGAGTGCCAGGCCTGGAGTCAGAAAGACTCCTTTTCTAGTTCAAACCCAGCCTCAGAGACTTCCATGCTGTGTGACCCTGGGTAAGTCAACTTTACTCTGTTGGCCTCAGTTTGCTCATCTGTAAAAGAGCTGGAGAAGGACAGGGTAAACCACTCCAGCCTGTCTGCCAAGAAAACACCAAATGGGGTCAGGGAGAGTCAGACACGACTGAAACTCCATGACAACAATGAGGATAGGGGCTGCTGTGTGGTAGAGGAGCCTCTGTTCCCCACCTTTCCACCCCTACCGTGATCCTTTCCCCACTGTTTTTCACCCAGCCTCCTTGCCACCTGGGGGTCCCAGGCCAGCTCAGCCATCCCACTGTCTCATCTAGACAGATGAGGAATCAATGAATCAACAATGATTTATTAAGCATTAAGTGTGTGCCGGGACAGAAAAATAAACAACCCAAACAGTCCGTGTCCTTGAGGAGCTTACGCTCTCATACCGAATCAGAGGAAATAACATGTATGAACAAACATGTGAATTTAATAAGTAGTATAAAAACCATTCAGAGTCTCGGCACAGGAGCTCGGGGCGGGACAGGGACCCAAGCGAGCCTTGGTGCATGGGACGGCACGAGCTGGGCTTGGCAGGGAGCTGGGCATTCTGAGAAGCACAGGAGAGGGGCGGTCGCTGCAAGGTGGGAAGGGATGGAGACAGGAGAGGCGTCCTGTGCCAGGAACGACTGAAAGGCCAGTTTGGCCAGGATGGAGAGTGCCTGGAGGGGCGTGATGCACAGTGAGTCTGGAAAAGCGAGCGGGAGCCAAATCGTGAAGGGCTTTGAATGACCAAGGGAGTCGCTTTCATTCTAGAGGCAGTAAGAGGCCACTGGAGGTTTGGGGAGCAGGGAGGATTGTAGCCAGGCCTGTGGTTTAGGACTACCACTTGGGAAGCTGGGTGGAGGATATCTGGAGAGGGAAGAGATTGGAGGCAGGAAGACCAGTGAGAAGATGATAAGGGTCTGAGGGAGCGTTGAAGCCTGGGCGAATGGAGAGTAGGGGCAGATGTGACAAATGTGGAGGCTGGATCAGCAACTCTCTGCCACTGACTGGATCTCATCGGAGGAAGAGGGAAGTGCTAATGGTGACTCAGGTCGAAAAGTCGGGTTACTAGAATGATGATGATAAAATAAAGCATGCGGGGAAGAGGCTTGAGTTTTAGGGAAAGTGTGAGTTCTTTTGTTATGGTGATGTTAAGTTTGATGTTTCTCTTGAAACTCTCTGACAGAGGTGATGGTCTAGAGATGAAAAATGAGACATTCATCCTTGCACACGGCCAGCGTGAAAATGTGTTTTGCTTGACTATGTATATGTGTTATAAGGGTTGCGGTTTTGTTTTTCCTTGGGAGGGGTGTGTGTGTATGGGGGGAAGGGGCCAGTGAAGAGGGGGGAATGGAAGAAAATGTATAATTGTTAATTGAAAAAGTTTTTTTAGAAAGAGGTTCCCTGTGGTGAAATGCCAGTAGTTAGGTGGTGTTGTTGGATGAGCTCAGGAGAGAGCCTATAGGGATAAATGTATAGATCTGGGACTCATCCATTGGTATAGAGATGATCATTAATCTCATGGAAGCTGATGAGGTCACCAAACAAAAGTGAAGAAGAGAGGTACAAGGCAGAGCGTTGCAGGGATATTCACAGATTGGGGGCCTGACATGAATAATGTCATCAGAGGAGACTGAGAAGGAGCAGTCAGAGAGGTAGGAGGAGAACCATAGCAGAGACTGTATCCAGGAGGAGATGGTGGTCAGTGGTGCCCAATAATGTAGAAAGGTCACAGAGCCTAAGGAACAATTAGGCACTTTGGGGTGGGTGAGGGGAGAGAAGTAGGAAGGAAGATTTACCAAGTACATAGTGTGCTAAGTGCTTTGCAAATATGATCTCATTTAATACTCATGGTAACCCCAGGAAGTAGGTCCTACTATTGTCCTCATTTTACAGTAGAAGAAACTGAGGCAGGCAGAAGTTAAGTGACTTGTCTAGGGTCAAACAACTAGGAATGGTCTGAGGTAAGATTTGAACTCAGGTCTTCCTGACCACACCACAGCACTCTGCCAACTGTATCTAAATGGGAAAGCAGGGTCATACTGTGCTGAGGGCACAGCAAATCTGGGCACAGCTGAGGCACAGTTTTTTTCAGCTCTCCTATGTTCCAGGAGGCTGAGTATAGAGACAGGGGACCTGGGTTCAGCTATAGGCAGCTGGTAGCAGTGGAAAAAGCCCTGGGAATGGTGGCAGAAAGATCTGGGTTCAAATTCAGCCCTAGACACTGGTTGTATGACCCTGGACAAAACATTTAACCTCTCTTTACCTCAGTTTCCCCAATGATAGCACCTACCTCTGAGTTAAGTGAGATAAAGTATGTTGAAAGTGCTTAGCACTGTGCCCAGCACACAGTGGGTACTCTATAGATGCGGATTCCTTTTCCCTCCCTATTGCTTCCTAACTGTGTCTCCTTGGACAAGTCACTTACTGTGTCTGGGTTTCAGCCTCCTTTGCTTTAAAATGAGTAATTTGGATTTATAAGGTCTCGAAGTTCCCTTTATTTCTAGCTCCTGTGAAGAAGAGGCCCTAGGAGGGTCAGAGGGAGGCAGTGCCAAGCTGAGATCTTCCTCCTCTCCCCGGCCAGGTTCAGCACTGTCCTGCAACAGACAGCGAGGCTCCTGGCTCCAGATCCTGACATCACCTTTGTCCCTTCAGAGCATGATAGAGGCCGGGGGGTGGCTATGGTGACCGCTGTGGCCTCTTACCTAGCACTACAACGTCGTCAGTTGGATCAGACCCTGGCACCCTTCCGACTGGACAGTGAGCAGCTCAAGGCTGTGCAGGTCCAAATGCGGGAGGCCATGGTGCGAGGGCTCCGGGGAGAGGACTCCTCCTTAGCCATGCTGCCCACCTATGTCTACAGTACACCTGATGGCACTGGTGAGTGTGCCTGATGGCAGCCGGGGCCAGTGCTGGCCCTCCAGGGCCCAGAAAAGAGCGGTGGGATTCCCTGTCTGATCCCTACCTCTGAGGCACCTGAGATCCCATGGAGATGCCAGGAGATTGTGATGGGATTTTTTGGGAGGGAGTCTGGACTTCTAGTTGGGAGTCCAGAGTTTCTTTTAGACTCCCATGCCTGTGGCCTAAAGTTCCCCTCCCTGATCTCCTGAGACTGTGACTTTATTTGCTTTGCAGAAAGGGGAGATTTCCTGACTGTGGACCTTGGGGGCACTAACTTCCGGGTACTCTTGGTGAAAGTGGACAGTAGAAATGAGGGAGGTATCAAGATCATCAGCCAGATCTTCTCCATTCCTGAGCATGTGACCCAGGGGACTGGGCAGCAGGTATTAGCCCTGCCCCTGGCCATCACCTTAACCTATGGTCTGTTTTCATTCATTTGCCCAGGCTGGAGGGTGGGAGTACGGGGGAGGGGGGGAGAGGGAGGAAGGAAGGGAAGTTGAGAGAAAAAAGCCGAGTGGGAGAGGAGGAGAGAAGTCTGTGAGCCAGTCCTCCAAACCTCACCTTCTGCTCTTGCCCTTGAAGCTCTTCGACCACATTGTGGACTGCATAGTATGCTTCCAGGAGAAGCATAATCTGAGTGGGCAGATTTTCCCTTTGGGTTTCACCTTCTCCTTCCCCTGCAAACAGCTTGGCCTGGATCAGGTAGAGACTTGGGAACGTGGAGGGAAATGATTGGGGGAGACAGAAACAGCAGCAACGGGAGCAAGCACAGGCTGAGAAAAGGTGGGGTGGGACAGGAGCTGGGGCGGGGAGGGAGAGAAAATTAAGCTTTGGTGACTGCCTCCTGGCACCAGGAGGCTGGGATCATGGGCCTCCTACTTACTGCTGTTGTGCAGAGAATAAGAGAGAGTTTGGGTACAGCACGACTTTGTCATTAATTAAACCATTTAAACTTAGCTTCTCTAAATATTGTAATTTGGATCAATCTACCACCGTCACCAGTGTGACTCAGTTTCCTTTTCTATAAAATAATGAGACTGGACTTGAGGCTCTCTGAGGTTTCTTCCATTTATAAATCCTATGAACTCAGACTTCTCCTTCCCTTTTCCGATTTCCCTCTAATGGGTTTGAACTACCTTTGGGGGAAAAAATGCCTGCTAATAGCTATGTGTTTACCCCAGCTTGTTCCTAATTCACTCATTCTGGACTGCATCGTTTGGGCTTGGTTTCTGAAAGGGCCAACTTGTTATCTCTTCTAAATGTTTTGAAATCTTTCGGCTAATGAAATTTAACTATATTGTGAAGTAGGAGAAGGATGTAAATGTTATTTGGAGGAGAGATGAGGTCTTAGGGTGCTGACATTGACCTTCTGTGGACAGGTTACTCTTCATGGAGGGTCTTGGGACTGTGGAGGGAAGCAGTCTTTGGTATATCTGATCTATGAACTGTCCTGAGTCCCCTTGTCATTTGTGTCCTGACTTGAAGGGTATCCTCTTAAAATGGACCAAGGGCTTTAAGGCATCAGACTGTGTGGGCCAGGATGTTGTGTCCTTGCTCCGGGCTGCCATCAGTCGCAGACAGGTAGGGTCTTTTTGGGTCGGGGGAATTTGAGTGGGGGATCCAGGAGTTCTCATCTGGGAAGGACATATGGGGGGCTCCCACTTTGGGGATACTAAGGGATGTTTCATCTAGGGAGGATGGTGGACCTGCTCTGATTGGCTAGAGAACCTTTTCTGAGAGGTGATTCAGGGCTTCACATGGGATTGAGGGGTGGGTTTTGGGGAGAGGGTATAATCTACTATCCTGGGAGCCCTTAAGTCCCCTTAACTGGGACACAGATTTCATTGAAGGCAAGGACATTGCTCCCTGCTTCTGGGGAGGGTCCTCTTTGCCAGAGGCTGTAGGCCCAGCACTGTGGTTACCATGATGACTGTTGCCTGGCAACTGGTGGCCTTTTGTGCACAGGGAATGGAACTGAACGTGGTGGCCATTGTCAATGACACAGTGGGGACCATGATGTCCTGTGGGTATGACGACCCCCACTGTGAGGTCGGTCTCATTGTAGGTAAGTGCAGAAGTGCCTTCATAGGCTCCATGGTAAGCATCCTTTCCTCACCCCGATCTGTCCCTGATCAGCAGCCCACTGGTCCTAACTACGGGAAGGCCACTCATCAGTCATTTTGTCTGCAAGCTCTTTTTGAACCACTTCTTGGTACGCCCCAGAGAAATGTAAAACACTGTCCCCACCCTCAGGGAAGCTTATGCTTACTGGTGTGGTGAGGGAGACAAGACTCTCACAACTGTAAAAATGGTAGAAGGGGTGGCTGGGAAACTTGATGGTACTTGACTGTAATGTTACTGGCAGTGAAAGTTCAGAGAACAGAGGGAATCTGTGTGGGCTGGACTGGACAAGGAAGGCTTCATGGAGGAGGGCTCTTCTTGGATAAATCAGAAAATCTTAGGGTCTGAGTGCTGGAAAGGGAGCCTAGGAATTATCTAGCTCAGTCTGCCATCCAGTACAGAAATCTTTTGTGTAGTGTGTGTGTGTGTGTGTGTGTGTGTGTGTGTGTGTGTGTGTGTGTGTGAGAGAGAGAGAGAGAGAGAGAGAGAAAGACAGAGAGAGAGAGAGAGAAAGACAGAGAGAGAGGAAGAGAGACAGAGAGAGAGAGAGAGAAGAGAGGGAGAGAGAGAGAAACAGAGAGAAAGAGACAGAGAGAGAGAAGACAGAGAGAGACAGAGAGAGAGAAAGAAAGAGGGAGAGAAACAGAGAGAGAGACAGAGAGAGAAAGAGATAGAGAGAAAGAAAGAGGGAGAGAGAAAGAGAGGAGAGAGAGAGAGAGAGAGAGAGAGAGAGAGAGAGAGAGAGAGAGAGAGAGAGAGAGAGAGAGAGGAAGGAGGAGGGAGAAAGACGCAGGGAGAGCTAGGAGGGAAAGAGACAGAGACTGTGAGAGACAGAGGCAGAGAGACAGAGCCATTTTATTGTCTCTGCTTGTACCCCTTGCTCCTAGTTCTGTCCCCTCTGGCCACACAGAACCAACCTAATCCAGCTATTACAGGACAGCCCTTGGGCTATTTGGAAACTTTGGTCTTTGTCTTACCTTTGCTTGACTAAACAGCACTGAACAGTTGGTTCCTTTAGCCCAGTGGTTCTCAACCTGTGGGTTATGTTCAGTTTGTAATAATGAAAATACATCCTGCATATCAGATATTTACATCACGATCCATAACTAGCAAAATTACAGTTATGAAGTAGTAAACAAAAATAATTTTATGGCTGGGGGTCACCACAACATGAGGAACTGTATTAAAGGGTTGCTGCATTAGTAAAGTTGAGAACCACTGCTTTTAGTTAATTCTCCTGGGACATGGCTCCTCCTCACTCCATCCTACTGGCTGTTTTCCATATATGTTCTAGTTTGTCAATCTCTTTACCAAAATGTGGTGTCCAGAACTGAACAAGTAAGACAGTCCATCTCTCAGCTGTCCCCCATGCCTGGAATATTCTCCTTCCTCATCTCTACTAACTCCCTGGCTTCCTTCAAGTCCCCGTTAAAATCCTGCCTTTGACAAGAAAGCCTTTCCCAATCCCTCTTAATTCCAGTGCCTTCTGTTAAATGTTTCCTATTTATCCTGTATATGACTTGTTTGTACAGATATTTGCTTGTTGTCTCCCCTATTAGATTGTAAGCTCCTTGAGGGCAAGGACTGTCTTCTGCCTCTTTTTGTATCTCTGGTAGTTAGGACAGTGCTGGGCACACAGAAAGTACTTAATAAATGCTTACTGACCCAGTACTCCAGGTGTGGTCTTATATAGGGCAGAGGACAACAATATTTTTCTTTTTCTCCCATCAGATCTTTCTTTCTCACACAAACTTTTATCTAGCCACATCCCATACTTGTGCAATAGATTGTTTTTTTAAACTTACATGCAGGCTTTTTACGTGGTTCCTATGAAATTTCATTTTTATTAGATTTGGTCCATCGTTTTAGCCTATGGCTTAAAAAAAACCCCTTGATTCTGTCATTAAACATGGCAATTATTCTTTCCATCTACAGTTTTGATAATCATGCCATTTTTACTGTCTTCCAAGTGTTTGAATAAAATAAAAAAGGCAATCAAGACAAGGCTAAGGACAGAGAGTCCCATGGTCCCACACAAGAGACTTTTCCTGTCAGAGGTTGATACCAATCTCCTAATTAACTCCTGGGGCTGGTTGTTCAGCCCCATCTATGAGTGCACCTAATTGTACTATCATTTAGGTGATTTCTCCTTATTCACAAAGATAACTTGCCAGAGTCTCTCAAATGCTTTGCTGAAGTACAGATTCACTAGATCATTCACTGGAGACATTCTCCTGATCTATCAAAGGCTAGTAACTGTAAAAAAAAAAAAAAGGAAATGAATTGAATCTGGCATTGTCTTCAATTAGTCCAACCTGCCTCCTTGTGATGGCTATGGCCATCATCTGAGGGCTGGCCTATCTTCCCTTGACTGACTAATTGATTCTAGAATTCTGCCAGGGGTTGACTTTCAAGGTCAATGTCCTCTAGTTTCTAGAACCTATCTTCTTTGAGAAAAAAAGGTACATTATTTATCCATTTTCAGTCCTGTGGACCCTCCTGTTTTTTCATTATTCCTGAAAGATAACTGGCAACTGTACAGCAGTTACATTTTCAAGCTCTGTCAGTACTCCGGGGTGTAATTTTTTTCAGTCCAGGAGACAAGCCCATTTAGAGTAACTGGGTGTTCCCTTACATTTATATCACCTCTTAACCATATTTGTGCTACGTTTCCCGGTCTGAAGGTCATTCTCCTTGACAGAGAAAACAGAAATGGTAGCTAATTAATTTTACTTTCTTGGTGTTATCTGTTTATCACTTGCCCATCCACTGGTCCCATTCCATCCCTGTTTCTTCTCGCCCCCAACATAGCTTTTAAAATAACCTTTGTTATCATAAGCACTCATTGCAGACCTCAGCTTGCTCTACCCCAGGACACAGCTTTCTGTGTGTCATGGACCCCTCTGGCAATCTGGTGAAGCTGATATATCTTTTCTCAGAATGATGTTTTTAAAGAATTGAAGGAAATGCTAAATTTCATTTAGGGACTGGTGAAAAGAAAGGTGTAATTTGTTTCCTCATACAAAGACATAGACATGAAGTCAATCTATAGAACCCCTTCCCCGCCAACTCTTCTCCTCCCCCTAAGCTTGGGATTCATGGTCCTGAGCTTATGAATCCTTTTTTTAAGTCGTTGGCCTTTCTGTAAGTCCTTGCTGCACTTCTGTATTTGTCCTCAGTTACATGCTTTAAAAAAAAAACATTTGAGCTTATAAGATAGCCTCCTCACGTAGTCATAAAGAAGCCTCCAAAGCCTTTTTATACATTTCCCTCTTTCTTTTCTCTTTGGGATAATAGAAAGTTGCATTGTCAGAATTTCATCCTTGAACTTCCTGTTCCTCTTGAAATAGCTTCCTTTCAGGATCATAGGCCAAGGAGTCAAGGAGTCGTATTTCTCCTTTTCAAACTCTTTTAAAATTCATCTCTTAAAGTCAAATCATAGATTTAGAGCTAGATAGTACTTTGAGGATCATCTCTAGCAGAGGTGGTGTCTTGCCAGTTAGGTGTTTTGCCAGAGTCACATGGGTAGTGTTTGAGGCTGAATTTGAACACAGGTCCTCCTGATTCCAAAGCTGGTGTTCTAACTGTGCCACCTGGCTGCTCCTCCAGAGGTGGTGTCAAAATGTATCCCAGGGAGCACCACTTCTGAATCAGATGAAAATGGGAAATGGGAAATATTTGGGGCAGCTAGGTGGTACAGTGAATAGAGGCACCTGCCTCGGAGTCAGGAGGACTGAGTTCAAATATGGCCTCAGAAACTTAACACTTACTAGCTGTGTGACCTTGGGCAAGTCACTTAACCCTAATCGCCCTACCTTACCCCCTCCAGAAAGCAAAAAAAAAAAAGGGAAATATTTAACAAAATAAATAAAAAAAAA
>CM053595.1:51276281-51304103 GCA_028646575.1 Pseudocheirus occidentalis | reverse complement strand
TTTTTTTGGAGGGCAGTTGGGGTTAAGTGACTTGCCCAAGGTCACACGGCTAGTTTTTGTGTTAAGTGTCTGAGGCCGGATTTGAAGTCAGGTCCTCCTGACTCCAGGGCCGGTGCTCTACTCACTGCGCCACCTAGCCGCCCCGAAACCCTCTCATTTTTGCAGAAGAAACTGAGTCCCAGAGGGGATTCTGCCCAAAGTCACACAAGCACATCAATATAATAGCCAGGAGAGTGGTGAAGTGCATAGAGTTGTGGACCTTGAGTTGAGAATTTACAGAGATTGAGACTTATTAACTGTGTGATTCTACATGTCACTTTATAGATCTGATGTCCTATTGTTTCCCTTGCCTGAAGATGTTAGATTAGCTCTGGGGGCTGAGTCCTACCACCACCTGTTTTTGCCAGGCCCAAGCTAACACTGGCAACTTTACCCACGGGTGTGGTTTGCCAGCCCCTGTTCTGTGCATTGGCAGATAGATGTCTGCGGGCATAAATCTTTTTCCTCACTCTTTGCTGAGTTATTTCCTCTGTCTCAATTAGTTTTAATAAAGGAAGACTGAGGTACAGACTCTGAGCAAGATCAGTTTACTAAGAGTGATGTGTGAAACTGTTAATAAAGTGCAACAGACTGGCAACTTCAGGGAAGCCAGTGACCCCCTAGAGAAGGAAAGGACCCTCTTTATTAACATACAGCAAAAAGGGTCTTGGTAGGCATGGGGAAAATGGGATAGGTTGTAGGTCGGGCCAGGAACGTTATGATCAGCTGTACTGAGAAAGGTGGGCTGACATTCCGGTGAGGCTAATCAAGCCACCCTCTAACAATTAAGGAATGCTAATTGTTTTATAGGACCCATGTGTATCTGGTAGTCTTTGCTAGGGGATCAGAACTAACAGACTTGCTGTCTCCTTGGAATAGATTAAACCTTCCTTAACTACACAAAGCCAGGAAAGGGCAGATGACATATCTTTTGGGGATGGTAATTTTATAGGGCTAAACAAACATATCTGTGAAGTATCCTAGGGGATGCCAGCCTGAGAGATAATAACCTTTTTTTTTAAACTAACTTAAAGGTAACTCAGAGGGAGAGCTGGATTCCTGAGCTCAGATCAAGGACAGAGCAATGTGGCTTGAGCAGTCATTTACCATAGGGCGCTAACACAGAAGAGGATCAGTTATGGAGCAGTCAGTCATCAAATGACGTAGACTCAATCTTCACCTCTAGGGAATTACCGGACGCCTCCTCCACTGTCGTACCTCTTCCCAATGTTCTCGTTTGCTGATGTTCTTGTTTCCAACTTACTGGGATTGGATTTAGCACATAGGTGGCACAGTGGATAAATCCTGCCTCAGACAGTTAGTAGCTATGTGGCCTGGGCGAGTCACAGCTGTTTCTTCATCTCTGCCTGTTTCTGCATCTGCAAAATGGGGACAATAATAGTACCTCCTCCCCAGGATCATTATGAGGATCAAATGAGGCAATGTTTGTAAAATGCTTTACAAACCTTAAACAGCTACATTATTATTATTATTGTTATTATTATTATGGACGTGGAGAAGAGGAAAGAGGGGGCATGCAGAAGGAAATTGCAAACCCCTCGTTTTGTTTTCCAGAAAAGTGGTCAGTAGAGCCAGCCAGAGTTTATCATCACGTGGGCACTAGGTGGCGCCATAGTGCACAGCACCTGCCCGGAGGCACAAAGACTCCTCTCCCTGAGTTCAAAGCTGGTCTCAGACACTTATTGTTTGTGTAACCCTGGGCAGGTCACTCAACTGTTTGTCATCTATAAAAATAAGCTGGAGAAAGAAATGGCCAACCATCCAGTATCTTTCCCAAGAAAACCTCAAATGGGGTCATGCAGAGTCAGACGCAACTGAAATGAGTGAACAGTAACAACAAAGCTAGTGTGATGGACGGTGTGAGTGGGTGGGAAGGCAGTAGGGAAGCAGTAGTAGTTGGAAGGCAGTTTGTGTAGGCATGGGGTAGGACTGACTTGTAGAGAGCCTCGAATGCTAGGCCCAAGAATTTGGATTTGACCATGTAGGAGTTTGGTAGCCACTGGAAGTCTCTGAGGAGGGAGGTGTTGGTGTGACGCGGTCACAGGTCCCACCTGTATATTAGGGAGATGGTTTGGTCAGTGCACGGAGGAGGCATTGGAGAGAGGAGAGACTGGAGGGAGGCAGTATTTGCTGGTTCAGATGAGGACAGATAGAGACCTGAATTCAGCTGGGGCTGTAAGTGGGTAGCAGAAGGAGTGAGTCAGGTAGATGTTAAAAACCGATGATTCTTCCTAAATCCTTGACTTTGAAGTTGATTTTCCTCCTCTTCAAGTCTTATCTCCCACTATTCTTCTGTGTATGTCCTACCCTCTAGAGCAGTGGTTCTCAACCTGTGGGTTGCAACCCTTTTGGGGTCAAACGACCCTTTCACAGGGGTCACCTAAGACCATGGAAAAACACATATTTCCTATGGTCTTAGGAACCTCCTCTGTCTCCAGGGGGGTCCACCCACATGCAGACATGCCCACATACAACTATTAAAAGGTCATGGCTTTAGGAAGGTTGAGAACCATTGCCCTAGAGCCAAACCAGAAACTCTTCATTGTTCTCTGAGCATACTAGCTGGTCTCCCATTTCTATAGAAAGGACAGGGAAGGCATTTATTAAGTACTTATTGTGCATAAAGCATTCTGTGACACTCTGGGAGTACAAAATAGAAAAGTGAGATAATTCCTGCTCTCAGAGACCTATCATTATAATTAGGGAAGTTAACATCTGTAAGAAAATCCAAGGCAGAGTAGATGGAAATCTCTGGCTCTTCTTAGGGCACAGTGGCAGGGTAGATGGCAAGGTCCAGCACAGGGCAGATGGGAAGGCCTACTAGTCTCCTATTTTATTAGGTGGATTGTAGTCAAGGCAAGGTTGGCTAGAGCCAGCTCAAACTGGCTTATGCTGATTGTTATATTTTCAGTGTGAAAATTTTACATCTGTAAATGCTACAAATCAGGACTTCATTGTTTTGTTATTTGTCTGAACTTAAGAATGTGATGGAGAAAACATTAATAATGTAGACTAAATTTCAAAGTATGTCTGGTAACCTCCCCCCTCCCCAAGCTGGTTAAACATTTACCAGCACAGTCCTGTGTGTGAGTGACCATATTTGCTCTGCAGTCAACATCTTGAGCAGGTTCCCTATCCGTGGCTTGGGCCCATGACCATTGGGAAGGAGAGAACAAGCTGGGGTGTTGAAGGAAGGTCTTCCTGCCTATTCTGGTTGGCTCCATCTTTTAGTACCTTAATTACCCGCCAACTAAGGTACTAAAGACATGTTCATGGCTTTAATATGCTGTTTTCTTTAATGCTGACACCTCCACAGAATCACAAAATCACTGAATCTCAGAACTAAAATGTACCTCAGTCTATCTAGTCTGGTAATCCACTTGCTTTGACACCAACAAGTGGCTTTCAGTGACTACCTTCCAGGCAGTCCATTATAACTATGAACAGCTTTGATGACTAAGGAGTTTTCCTTATATCTATCCTCAAAGCACTTCTCTACAGCTTCTAACCCTTGCTCCTCCTCTGGTCTTGGAGGTCAAGCAGAAAAAGTCTGATCTCTCTTCCACGTTGAGAAATCATGTCCCCCTAAGTCTTCTCTTTTCTAGATTAAACATCCACAAAGACTTAGACTGATCCAGAAGGACGATCTCAAGAACCTTCACCATCCTGGCTGCATCCTTTGGATATTTACCAGGTTGTCAATTTTCTTCCTAAAATGTGGCATCAAGAGCTAAAGACTGTGCTAGGTGTGGTCTAACCAAAGCAGAGTATCTGAAAATGACCTGAGGTTTCAATGGCTTTTAAGCTCAATCAAAGTTAACACGCAGCCAAGAAAGCTAATATGATCATGGCAGTTAGGTGGCACAGTATATAGAGTACTGGGCCTGGAGTCAGTCAGATCTGAGTTTGAATCCAGTCTCAGACACTTCTAGATGTGGGATAGTGGGCCAATCACTTAACCTCCATCTGCCTCGGTTTCCTCAACTACAAAATAGGTATAATAATATCCTCTACATCCTAGGGTTGCTGTGAAAATAAAGAGAGATAATATCTGTACGGCGCTTTGCAAATCTTAATGTGCTGTATGTATACATGCTAGCCATTATTGCTTAGCCAGCATTAAGAGAGGCAGGCATGGTGGCCAGATCCCATCTGGAAGGGCCAGTTCACATTTTAGGAAGGATGCTGATAAGCTAGAGAGTGTCTAAAGGAGGGCAGCCAGGATGGTGAAGGATGCTAAGGATCGTGTCATGGGAGAATAAGAGAAAAGAAACTGGGGATGTTTCACGTGGAGGAGAAAAGGCTGGGAGAGGATAGAGGCACTGCTTCACTTATTGGAAAAGGTATCTGTGTGTTTTACTTGGCCCTGGATGGCAGAACTAGGAACAATGGATGCTCCTAGGCTGGAAACTGTAGGGAGGCAAATTTAGGCTGGAGGTAAGGAAAAACTTCCTTAACAAGGAGAGTTTTACAGTCAGAGAACAGGCTGCCTCTGAAGGGAGGGATTCTCCTTCACTGGATGTCTTCAAGCAAAAGCTCATCTGATATGCTGAAGGGATTCCTGTTGAGACTTTCTAGCCTGGGAGGTCCCTTCTAACACAGAGATTTTTATGACTGCGTACAGCGCGACTATAACCTCCCCAGTCCTAGATGCTATTACTCTCTTAATGTAGCCTAAAATCACATTAGCTTTTTGGGCTACTATATCTTAATACTGTCTCATGTTTAGTTTGTAGCTGACAAACACTCCTGGATAATTTTCCCACAAACTGCTATCATAGTCATACCATCCCCATCTTGTACTTGTGAAATTGAATTTTTCCCCCACTTAATAGTATTTTATTTTTTCCAATTACATGTAAAGATTTTTTTAACATTCACTTTTATAAGATTTTGGGTCCTGAATTTTTCTTCCCCTCTTCTTCCTTTCCCCAGTCCCCAAGAGAGCAAGCAATCTGATACAGGCTATGCATGTACAATTATATTAATCATATTTCCACATTAGTCATGTTGTGAAAGAAGAATCAGAACAAAAGGGAAAGTCCACAAGAAAGAAAAACAAACAAACAACAACAAAAGTGAAAATAATATGCTTCAATCGGCATTCAGACTCCATAGTTTTTCTCTGAATGAGGATAATATTTTCCATCATGAGTCCCTTGGAATTAATTGTCTTGGATCATTGTATTGCTGAGAAGAGCTAAATCTGTCTTGGTTGATCATTGCACAATGTTGTTGTTATTGTGTACAATGTTCTCCTGGTTCTGCTCATTTCATTCAGCATTAGTTCATGTAAGTCTTTCTAGGTTTTACTGAAATCTGCCTGCTCTTTATTGTTTTATGGCACAACCATATTCCGTTATATTCACATACCACAACTGGTTCAGTCATTCCCCAGTTGATGGACATCCCTTCAATTTCCAGTTCTTGGCCATCACAAAGGGAGCTACTCTAAATATTTTTGTGGGTCTTTTCCCCCTTTTTTGTGATCTCTTTGGAATACAGATCTAGTAGTGGCATTGCTAAGGATATACACATTTTTATAGCCCTTTGGGCATAGTTCCAAATTGCTCTTCCAAGTGGTTGGATCAATTTACAACTCCAACAATGTTACTATTGTAATTCCCACATTTTCTCCAAAAAAATTGAATTTCTGAACCTAAATGAAAGACTTTTACATTTAGTCCTATTAAATTTCATCTTAGTGGATATGACTTAATGTTCTAGCCTGTTGAGATTTTTTTTAATATATCCTGAATCTACTATCTGTAGTGCCATTGCAATGTTTATGGCACCCATGATCATGATAAAGACCGTGACTATAAGTATTGCATGATGTTTGGTTGCAAAATATACCAGACTCTCCAGATAGAGGATAGAACTGAAGCATTTAGTCAGACACCAGAAAACCAAATCCCCAAAACAAGTAAGCCAGTTCCATCATAGTACCAAAGATATTCAGAAGCCATAATAATGCTGAGAGCCACAGCATCCTTCAGCCTTCCCACAAACCAATACAAGATCAGTATTTACCCACAAACCTCTCCATCTCTTTAATGAGCAACCTCTCACCCCCACTATCTGCCTAGCTCTGACAATCAGCTTCCTGTGGGCTCTGCTTCCCTTCAGCAAACTCCTCCCACTGCAGGCTCCATGTGACCACATTCAGCCTATCAGGGGGCAGAGTTTACTTTCAAAGCAGGGAACGTCTTCAAATTCCCCCCTATGTCTATTAAGGGGCAGGGAAGATCTTCAAATTCTCATTCAAATTTTACAACATCCAAAGTCACATCTGTCTTTCCTAGCTTTGTGTCATCTGCAAATTTGATAAGCATGCCTCTCTGCCTTTATTCGAGTCAAAATATTAAAAAGCACAGGTCCTAAGGCATATTTCTGACACTGAGTTAGAGACCTCCCTCCAAGTTGACGTCAAGCTATTAATGGTAACTCTTTGGGTCTATGCTAAATCACCTAACTGTTCCACTTCTTGTCTAGTCTGTGCCCTTTCACCTTGACAGTAAGGATAACATATTGGATGGTTGACTGAATTGTCCACCAGCCTAATAATGGCATAAGAAAGGGAAATAAGGCTAAAGTGGTTCTCAGTAAAGCTATTCTCTTTGTGATCACCACCTCCTTTTTCATGTGGTTTACTAGGTAAAAAAAAATTTTTTTTGTCAGAATCTAAGACAAGCATGGGCAGCTAGATGGCACCATAGTGCTGGGCATGAAGTCAGGAAGACTCATCTTCCTGAGTTCAAATCTGACCTCAGACACCTACTAGCTATGTGACCCTGGGCAAGTCACCTAATCCTGTTTGCCTCAGTTTCCTTATCTGTAAAATAATCTGGAGAAGGAAATGACAAATCACTCCAGTATTTTTGCCAAGAAAACCCCAAATGGGGTCACAAAGAGTGATACAACTGAAATGACTGAACAAAAAAAACAACAAAAAAAACCCCCACCCCAAACAAACAAGACAAGCAAGCCTATGGTTTGCAAATTCTCTTATATTCCCTCTTTTAAAAATTGGGTTAAGTTTTGCTCTTACATTACTTAACCTGGTTTGCCTCCGTTTCCTCATCTGTAAAATGAGCTGGAGAAGAAAATGCTAAACCACTCCAGTATCTTTGTCAAGAAAACCCCAAGTGGGGTCGTGAAGAATCAGACACAACTGAAGTGATTGAACAGCAACAACAACCAAAAAAACCACACAAGACAAGCAAGCCTATAGTTTGCAGATTCTATTATCTTCCCTCTTGAAAATTAACTTTTGCCCTTCTTGGGTGTAATGGCGCCTTTTCCGTTGTCTACCATATTCAGAGTTCATTGATGGTGGGTCAGCAATCACATCTGCCAGTTCTTTTAGCATCCTGGAATCCTGCTCATGATCAGCTGAAGCTTTCTTTCTTATCCCCATCTGTTTCTTGGTAGTTTGCTATTAGCTATTTTTTTCCTTTCTTCTTCAGTCCAAAGATCATTCTTTTTGGTAACAAAACCAAAACCAAAACCAAAAAATATTTCTGTCCTCTATTTTTCTGTCTACCCCCAAGCAGGGACTCTCCCAACCACCACTACCACCACCACCACCACCACCACCATCACAACTCCCCCCCTACCCTCCCCCACACCTTGTTCTCTTTAGCATTCCTAACCAATCTCTCTTCATCCTGGTTTTATCTGGGTAATTTTATTCTTATTTTGGGTTACCACTACAGATACTGATCTTCAAGGACCAACACTTTTTTCATATTCCTCTAATAATGTCATTTATGTATCATTTTCCTTATTTTAAACACATCTTTGAAAAAATCTGAATTGGTTGATGTGCATCCGTATTGGCTTATTTAAACAACTTCCCTTCTTCCACCTAATGAAAATTGTTACTATTTATCTCTTTAGGATGTCATTAAAAATGTTTTATGGATGTCTTTTTGTCTTTAGATCACAGTAATTTCTTAAAAAAAAAAAGACTTCATCTTCCCTCCAACTAAACCCTCTCTCGTAACAAAGAAAAATTAAGTAAAAATATTTGATATAGTGACCACATCTGACGTTCAGCCTTGGTAGACTTCTGCCTCTCTGATGAGAGCTAGGAAAGAAGTTTCGTTATCTGTTTTCTAAGACCATCATTGATTTTTCAGTTACTTAGAGTTTGGCTTCCTTTTAGTGGTCTTTTCACTTGAATTGTTTTAGTTGTGTATATTCTTTTAGTTCTGTTTATTTTATTTTGCATCAGTTTCATACAAATCTTTCTATGTTTATCTAAATTCATTGTATTCATAGTTTCTTACTCCAAATACTTAATACTCAAATAGATCTGTAATGGTCATCAATTTGGAAGTTCCCTCCAAAGATGCAGATTGCAATCCATCCATGCCTTTCTATCCTACGTGATTCTTGTCTATGAACTCCCATAAGTTCCTCATGACTTCCTTACAGGTTGGAATTTTACTTTTTTACCCTAAATTTGACAAACTTTCAAACCCCACAAATGACTATAATTTCCATATACAAATAACACAACAAGAGGATTGTGCAGCTCTTCTTCCTCCCCCTTTCTTTCTTCAGTTTTGGTTTCAAGATCAGCAAGTTTGTTTTTACTTGAGGCTACTCCCTTCCACTCCCTTTAACACTGCTACCTATCTCTGTTTGCCCATTAAATTGGATGACTTTCTGTTTGTGTATGTTCAACCCTCCTTTATTTATAATAAGAATGAGGTTCATCTGATGCCCACTCCCTCCAACCTCTTCCTCCGTGTGTATGTATGTGTGTGTATATGCTCTTCTCATACATACAATATGAGAAACAGTAAGTTTCACCTCCTTATTCCTCCTTTCTACATTGTGTATTCCTCCCTTAACCTTCCCTTTTCTTTCCTCTTTTCAAACTCTCAAAATCAGTGGTTCTCAACCTTCCTAATGTTGCAACCCATTAATACTTGTATGTGGGCATATCTGCATGTGGGCGGATCCTCCTGGAGATGGATAGAGGAGTGGCGTCCCGGTTCCTAAGATCATTGGAAATGTGTTTTCCAATGGTCTTAGGCCACCCGGTTTGACCCCCAAAGGGGTCGTGACCCACAGGTTGAGAACTGCTGCTCAAAATAGAACCAATCCACCCCTAGGATTTTTGACTTTTCTTTCTTTCTTTTTTTTTTTTTTAACTCTTTCACTACTCTTTGAAGACATTAAGGTCCCGAAGGAACACTTGTTTCTCCTCCCCTTACCAGGATGTTAGTTAACCCTTCATAATCATATAGTAATTGCCCAAATAAATTTACCGTTCTATATTTCTTCTAAGTCTTGTGTTTTTATTTCAAAATTTCTTATCAGTTCTAGTCTTTTCATCAGGAATACCTGAAAGTTCTCTTGGTCCATTCTGCCCCCAGATTAAATTCAACTTTATAGGGTAAGGTATTCTTGGTTGTAAGGCTGTATGCTTTGTTTTTTGGAATACTGTATCCTAAGATCTCCTCTTTTATCATAGAAATTTCTAGGTCTTGTCTGATCTTTACTGTGGTCCCTTGGTATTTGAACTTTTTCTTTCTGGATGATTATATTTTTCCTTTGATGTGGAAGGTCTGGAACTTTTATTTTTAGGGTGTCTTTCAGGAGGTGATTGGCAGATTCTTAGATTCCTTCTATTTTCACTTTGCCCTCAGGATTTAATAGATCTGGGTAGTTTTCATTTATGATTTCTTAAAATATAAGCATCTAGGCTTTTTTTTTACAACCATGGTTTTCAAGGAGTCTGTTTTCACCCGTGATGCTTCTTAAATCTTTCTCATTGACTTGTTTTCCAGATCACTTGTTTTCAATCACAGATAACTAACATTTTCTTCTATTTTTTCAATCTTTTGATTTTGTACCATTTCTTGCTGTTTTGAGGAGTCACTGATTTCTGTTTGATATATTATAATTTTCAGGGATTCCATTACTTGGACAAAGGTCTTCGTTTTCTGTTCTAAGCTATTGCTTCTCCCAATTCTCTCCACCAGAAATTTTTTTTAATCTCTTGCTTCATTTTTTCCAGATATTAATGTAATTCTTGGAGAATATTCTTTTTTCTTCTTTTGATTGTTTGCTTGCAGTTTTTATGTGGTTCCTTTCTCCTTCTAGATTGGATTTTTGGGTATCTCTGGACTTATTACAATTCTTCACAGTGGTCTATACTTCATGTGTTTACTCATCCTGCTAGCCTTAGTTTCTGAATTTGTACTTTGTGCCAAGCTCAGTCTCTGCATTTTGTGGCACTCTGAGGTAGGGTCATTGACCACCTTGGTCTTTACCTTGGGGTCACTTGGATTTCTTCACTAACTTTGACCTCCCAGGATATTTGAGATTCAGAATTCTGGAGCTTTAAGGCCCTCTATGGTTTCTCAGGTCAGAGTGCTGGGAACATTAGAAGTCCTAGTCTGAGCACTGCCATGCCTAGGCTGCTAGATAATGCTCCCAATAACTTCCAAGGCATCTCCACTATGGGTTTCTGCCCAATCTGGGGCTTTTCCCAAGGAACCTTTGTTTCTGCTGCCTTGCAGACTCTGGGTGTTTCTGGTTACACTGGGTGGCTGGGCTTGGTGCCTAAACAAGAGTGGCCAGCTCTCTTGGTGGGCACCCTTTCTGACTTCCCTGTGGACTCCTGGCTGACTTTTTGTACAGTTTGTGGGTGGGAGGAACTACTTACTATAATTTCTCATTGAGTTCCTTGATTATTCAGTCTGGTGTGACTTTTAAGTTTTTGTTAGAGATGCAGAGGGGCTAGGGCCATCAATCTCTGCTCAGCCATTTTGGCCAGGATCCCCTTTCCTCCCCTTGCTTCCCCCTTCCTCCTGATACCATGAGGATATCTCTATAGAAGACTCTAGTTGTCCATTTGTTCTCCCATTACGTCTATATGTCAGTTTTTTCAGCTAGTTCGCAAATGATGAGCATTCACCTTGTTTTCAGTTTGTTTAATCACAAAGAAGGCTGCTATGAGTGTCTTGGTATCTATTGGACCTTTATTTCTGTCTTTCAGAACAGAGGACTTCCCATTTTTCCTAGGGCAGATTTCCCCTATAGACTTCAAGGTCACAGAATGCTACCAATCCTTTCCCCAAATCTAGAGTGCATTCCAGACTGTGCCCTGTCTTCCTCTTCTCTAAAATGAATTCCACAGTGGGTCACTTTGCCCTGAGATTCCCACCATTTCTACTTTAATAACTAGTTCTTCCTTACTGGTCAGCATCACGTTCAGAGAAGCAGTTCTTGTTACTTCCTCCTCATTTGGAAGGATGAGATTATTTTTAAAAATCTATTAGGTACACAGCTTTTGGGAGAGAGAGTGTGTCATAAAAAGAGAGACAGACAGACAGACAAAAAGAGACAAAGAAAAGAGAAGAGATCCAGAATATGCCTGGATCCTGACTCTGATGCTTACTGCTTTGGAACCATGGGCACATCCCCTCCCCTCCCTCACCTTTAGTTTCTTCAGTTGCAGAATTAGGGGACTGGATTGGATGGTGTTTGAGCCTCTCTCCACTTCTAGCCTCCTGTTCCGCAGATCTGTCGTATACCTCCCACCCATATTGTTTTTGTTTCTTTTCTTTTATTCTCTTCATTTATCCTTACCCAGATGCTCTAACCCCTTTGCCCCACCTCCCCCAAATCAGATTCCTTGATTTTCTCACATGAGCATCTCCTTAATATAAAATGCTCCTCTGTCCCTCCTTTAACTACTCTGTTCTTTTTGTTCCTAATAAGGTATATCCTTCCAGAACCATATTTTATATGGATCCTACTCCATTCAAGCCTCAGTGACACCAATGAGACAATGCTTCTTTGTGTTAGGATCTCAATTTTTTCTTACATGTTTACCCACACTTTGCCTATTCACCTTTCTAGAGACTGCAAGATGGTGCAGTATATAGAGTGCTGGGCCTAGTGTCAGGAAGACTGAGTTCAAATTCAGCCTCCTGTATGACTGTGGGCAAATCACTTAACCTCTGTCTGCCTCAGTTTCCTCAGCTGCAAAACAGGGATAATATTATCCCTGGTCTTCCCAGAGTTGTGAAGACCAAAATGAGATAATGAGCCTAGCACTGTGCCCCCTGGCACACAGCAGGCACTTAATAAATTCTTCGTTCCTCCCTCCCTCTCTGTCTTCTTTTCTTCCTTCCTTCCTTCCTTCCTATCTTGTCCCCATACAGGTATAGACATGGAATTTATTTCTGGCTCTTTTTATGAAATTCTCTGCTGTGTCTCTACTGTTTTTCTTCTTCCTACACTGGCATTATTTTCTACATGTTTTTGCCAGTCTTTATTAAGTGTACTCCATCCCTAGCCAAGAGCCCATCATCTCTGTATTTTAAGCTGTTGTTAAGAAATCCAAATTCTGTTCTTCAAGGCTGATTCAAGTATTACCAACCATCTCTTATCCCCTCTTCCCTGGCCGCTTACTGGACAGTCTCTCTTCTGATGACAACTTTGGATGCATATAATCATTCCTCTATGTGCAAAGAGCTGCTTCTTCCTCTGGGGCTCAAGCTTCCTCCTATATGGGAAAGATCTCGTATCACTATTTATCTCCAGGTGTTCAGATCTCTTCCTGCTTTGCTTTTCCTTCTGGTCATGTTCTATCTCCATTCTTCTCCTGCTCCCTAATCCAGGTCAAGGTCAAGATTATATTGGGACTTTTCCATTCCTCTTCCTTTGTTTTTTTTCATCCTGGAAGTCTTTCTTTCACATTTTCTTTTTAGGAACATATCATTCTCCCAGAAAACCTGGAGAGTGGAAGAGACATTCTTGGACCTCTTCTATGTTGTCTTGTGTGAAGGGACCAGCTTGCACTTTGAGCCAGCTATTAACTTGGTTTGGCAGAAAAGCAAACAGTAAGCATTCTGTGCAGGTCAATGGGATATTCTCTGCACCCTCTATACTAGCTTCAAGTGAGATCCTCAGCCCTTGGTCCTTACTGGTACTACTTTTAGTAAACTCCCATATTTCACTTGTGGGAATCTTTCCTGTTTTTCAAGGCTCCATTTGAGTGGCATGTCTTGAAGTAGATGACCTGTAGATGTATCAAACTCAACACATCCCAAACCAAACTTATTATCTAACCCCAACCCCAGGCCCCTTCAAACCTTTCCCTTTTCCCAACATCTCATTAAAAAAAATTTTTTTGGAGGGGGAAGGCAGGGCAATTAGGGTTAAGTGACTTGCCCAAGGTCACATGGCTAGTAAGTATTAAGTGTCTTGAGGCCAGATTTGAACTCGGGTCCTCCTGATTCCAGGGCTGGTTCTCTATTTACTGTGCCACCTAGTCGCCTTCCCCCCCCCCAACTTCCCATTTCTATTAATGGTCTCACCTCCTAGACCTCATGTCTTAAAACCTAGGAGTTAGCATCAATTTCTCACTCTCACCCCACCCATATCCAGTCTGTTGCCAAGGCCTGTCAAATCTCTCAAATATGCTCCCTTCTTTCCCCTGACACTGTCAACACACTAGAGCAAGCCCTCATCATCTCACACCTGGACTACTGCAATAGCCCACTGGGGTCTCCCTGCCTCTAGTCTCTCCCTGTTCCAGTCCATCCCCCACTCAGATTCCAAAATGATCTGAAAATGCAAATCTGACCACATTCCCTCCCATCCTGCTCAGTACCCTGCAATAGCTTCTCGTTACTTCCAGGATCAAATATAAAATCCTCTATTTGGCTTTTAAAACCCTTCATGACCTGGCCCCCTCCCATCTTTGTGGCCTCCTTACCTCACCTCCCCATACTCTATGATGCAGTCACACTGGCCTTCTGGCTGTTCTTGTGCCTAGAATGCTCTCCCTCCTCATCTTAACCTCCTGGCTTCCTTCATGACTCAGCTCAAATCTTTCCCTCTGCAAGAGGCCTTTCCTGGTCCCCTTCCCCTCTTCCTCTGAGATTAATTCAAATTTATCCGGTATTTACCTCATATATATACCTATATAAACATATATGTATATATATATGTGTATATATATAAAGAGAAAGTTATTTGCATGTTGCCTCCCTCATTCATATGTGAGTCTCTGAAGGCAGACTCTTTCTTTTTATCTCTAGTATTTAATGCAGTGAGTCAGTAAATATTAAGTACCTTTTACGTGCCAGGCACTGTGCTAACACATGTCATACAAAGTAAGGCAAAAGCCAGGACCTGTCCTCAAGGAACTTACATTCTAATGGAGCAGACAACCTGTGAATGACTAGGTGCATCCAAGACATATACAGAGCTGGTGGTAACCTGAGTGGGGAAGGCATTAGCAGCTGGAGTATGGGAAAAGGTAGAATTTGAGCTTGGTTTTGAGAGAAGTCAGGGAAGCTAAGAGGTGGTGGCTTGTGTGTGTATGTGCATGTGCATGCATGGGTGTGGGACAGGGCACTCCAGGGATGCGAAGGCATAGGACACAGGACGAATGCTTTGATGAAGCAATTGCAAAGAGGCCATTTTCGCTGGATTTACTAAGTACCTGGAGAATAAGATGAAAGAAAGCTAGAAAGGGAGGAGGGGTCCAGGTTGCCAGGAGCTTCCTGGCATGAACTCTGCATTTCACAAGATGCCCTCAGAGGGACATCAGGGCCTTCCACACGGTAGTGATTCAGAAGTGTTTTAATTGAATGAAAAGAATGGACAAAACATGGTAGTCTGACTAGTATCCAGCCTGGGAAAAGGAGAGCGGGAGGGATATGGATCTTGGCAGTGGCTGTATGGTGGCCCATCCCTGCCTCTTCAAGGGACTGGCACCAATGCTTGTTATATGGAGGAGATGCGCAATGTGTCTGCTGTGCCTGGAGACGAAGGCTGCATGTGTATCAACATGGAGTGGGGTGCCTTTGGAGATGATGACTTGCTCAAAGAACTCTGTACACCCTTTGACATTAATGTGGACAAATCTTCTATCAACCCTGGCAAACAGAGGTGCAGGGACCAGGGAGGAGAGGCAGCCAAGAGGCTGGGGTGGGGAGAGGAGGGGCAGCCAGACAGCTAGGGTGGAAGAGGAGGGGGAGCAGGAGGCTGGGGTGGGGAGAGGAGGGAGAGCAGGAGGCTGGGGTGGGGAGAGGAGGGGGAGCAGGAGGCTGGGGTGGGGAGAGGAGGGAGAGCAGGAGGCTGGGGTGGGGAGAGGAGGGAGAGCAGGAGGCTGGGGTAGGGGAGGAGGGGCAGCCAGCAGGCTGGGCTGAAGGGACCTCCAGGGTGTGGGCTGGGCTGGGGGTTTTTGAGGAGAGGGGAAGGCCAAGGCTTTGTGGCTAACAACCCTGCACTGACCCTCCAATTTCATGTCAACATGGGTCAGGTTTGAAAAGCTGATAAGTGGCATGTATCTGGGTGAGATAGTCCGCCAGATCCTCTTGCTCCTGACACGTCTAGGGATCCTGTTCCGTGGCCAGGTGTTCCACTGTCTTAAGACGAAGGATATTTTCAAGACCAAGTTCCTGTCTGAGATTGAAAGGTACCTGAACCCCGCCCCCAGCCCTGTTCATCTTGGGGGCACACTGATGGCTCTAGAGTAGTGGTTCTCAACCTTCCTAATGCCACGACCCTTTAATACTTGTATGTGGGCATATCAGCATGTGGGCAGACCCACCTGGAGACAGATTGAGGAGCAGTGTCTCAGTTCCTAAGACCATCAGAAATACGTGTTTTCCAATGGTTTTAAGCAACCCCTGTGAAAGGGGTGTCGTGACCCATAGGTTGATAACCACTGCTCTAGAGTTAATGCTGATTACATCCTTGGGTGAACTAGAGCAGCAAGGGCAGGAGAGGGAGGACAGTTTGCTGAAACAGGGACCCTTTTCTTAGAGATGACATAAAGAGGTACCAGGTCAAGGATATCCTAAGAAAGCTGGGCCTGGTGGTAAGCTGTGATGATGCCCTGGTAGTCCGGGAGGTGTGTCAGGTGGTGTCTCAGCGGGCAGCTCAGCTCTGTGGGGCTGGAGTGGCTGCTGTGGTGGAGAAGATCCGAGAGAATCGTGGACTGGAGGAGCTGAGTATGACCGTAGGTGTGGATGGCACACTCTACAAACTGCACCCCCAGTAAGTATGGGTCTGAGGGAAGGGGGAGGGTGGGAGATGCTTGGCCTCTACTGGATACCACCCCAACCACCCCTTATTCCCTCAGCTTCTCAAATTACGTGAAAGACACCGTACAACACCTGGCCCCACAATGCTCTGTCCAATTCCTGCAGTCAGAGGATGGGTCCGGTAAGGGGGCTGCTCTCGTCACTGCTGTCGCCTGCCGTCTGGCTGAATCCACTCAGGCTTGAGAGGACTGTCCTCTGTGGTCCCACTTCAGCTGTGCAGAGTGGGATCAGGACCAAAACATCCTATCTGGGTCACGTAGCCTCAGCCCCCTACACTCCTCCTGTCCTAAGGACCACTGGCAGGTGGCCTGATGATGGACGGAGCTCCTGGTTGCTTCCTTCTCACTTCCCATGCCTCCCAGTCACTAGGTCATCCCTGCTGGCCCCCTGGGGGCCTCTGCCCCCATTGAATAGAGACCATTTAGCAATATATATCATTTATTTACATTATTCACGTCCGCTAAAATCCCTACGTGCCCCGCCGGGCAAGGCTGTATGTACATAAGGCCAAGTGTAAGTACTTGAATGCACTTTGAATACAGAATTAGAAAAAGAAACGGTCTTTACACAACACGCCCTGTGTGTGGGACATGGGGACAGGGTAGGGCTGGGCCTGCCCCGGCTCCAGGGACCAGGGACGGACACACTACAGCACAGACACTCGCCAATGTACAACGCACGACTCCCTTTGCATATACACCCGCCCCGCAGGGCCTGAGGAGAGGGCTGGGGAATGGAGGGGAAGGGGCTGGGCTGGGGGCTTACAGCAGCCCTCAGCCAAGCTGGCCCTGGCCCTCCCTGGTACACAGGGGGGACAGAGCTGGGGACGGATTGGCCAGGGAGGGTAGGGAGGGAGGAGAGGAGCAAGCCTGTGTCCCTGTGGGGATGGGAGTAGCAGCACGGCTGCCTGTGTGTGAGAGGCACGCGTGTGGTGTGTGACATGTGACACAATGCATGTATGTGAGGTGGGAGAGGTGTCTGGTGACAGGAGTGAGCTACACGTATACTGTGAGTGGGGTGAGTGTACATGAGACATGGTCTATGATGTGACAGGTGGGGGAGTGATGAATGTGTGGGAGAGCACAGACAGAAGCCAGCTGTGAGCCACTGTATGTGGCTGGGTGTCTAGGCCTGAGCTGCCACAACGTGGGCTATGGCCCCTGGAGCTGACAATGACAAGCCCAGGTCGGGGGAGAGGGGCCCCCTCAGATCTGCTCTCCCACCCCCACAGGCACAGAAATGTTTGCATAAGGCCCAGCTCTGTGTGGGCGAGGTGACCCCATTCCCTGACCCCCTATGTTTGTGTCCATGTGTATGTGTAACCCCAAGGGAGGGGTGGAGGGAGAGGTAGCATGACACACACACACGCAGACACACGTACCATCGGCCTCCGGACCCACCGAGATCCCTCTCCTGGCCCTCCCTTCCTTCCTGCTGGACCCAGCCCCCCAGCTCTGGGAGATGCTGTGTCAATGACTGGTACCCATCCCCAACACACTCGAGGCCCAACCCGGGGCAGCAGGATGGCCAGGGAAGGAGTCCTTTGAGAAGGGCAAAGAAGAGTTAACTTGGCCCAGTCATGGCTGTGAGAAGGGGCTCCCTGGGCACAAAGCAAGAAAGGAGAGACACCAGAGGTGGGCATCATTCCAGGGGTGCCACCCCTTTTCCCCACCTTGCCTCTGGGCCACGCCCAAGCCATATTATCCACTGATGCTGGTGCACGTGCAGGGAGCCAGTCCTGGCCTTGGGCTCAGCACTCGGCCTCAGACACCATGAAGAGGGCAGTGTCCTGTTTGCCCAAGTCGGCCACAGCAGCGGCCAGCTGACTGAGGTTGCCATGGGGAAAGTGCCGGGCCTCCCACAGGTTGAGGATCATGGCGGTGGGGCTAGCCTTGGAGGCGAAGAAGCCAAGATGGCTGCAGAGGGAGAAGATGGTCCATGAGAAAGCCCAGCCTTGGTCTTGCCCATCCCTGATTCCTGAGGGGCCCAATCCCACTCTGCAGTGGAGGGGATCCTTCTCCATGAATCCTTTCTTACCTGTCCCCTCCCAGTTTACCCTGAGAAAGGAGGAAAAGGAAGAAATACTAAGGCTCTTTACTACCTAAAGTGAGTGGAAGTGGGAAAGGAACCCAGGTAGACCCCAGTCTAAGAAGGTCCATAGTACCATCAACTAGTACTACAGGCTTGTGACCTCCCAGCTCTGCCTACCTGTCCAGGTGCAGCTTCTGGGCCAGAGTTCGCCAGTCAGCTCCTCGGCCACAGGGGGGGTCGAGGCTGCTGATGATCTTCTGACGGATGAGGAAGGGTATCTTAAAGGCACTGGGGCCCACCAGGGCTGGGACCCCCCCTTCATTGTCTGGAGCCAACAACTCAGCAAATCTTGTGTCCTGTGACAGGGAGGAATCCTATGAGCCAGCTGAGTGCTCTAAAGACATTCACCATCTAGCTGAGGGACCATGTGAGAGCCCAAATGTGTGGTCCTGAAAGGGCTGGAGGAAGTGGGAGAGTTCATTGTGGGACAGTGTGGTCAAGGAGGGCTTCCTGGCCCCTGACAAATGAGAAGGGTGAATTGGGAGGACCTCCCTCCAGCTCTCAACCTGGGACTAGATAAGGGTGAGGGATGAGAGCAGATCTGGGGTAGGGATGACAACAAGGGGTCCTCACCCGCCTTCCCTCTCCCACCTTGTTGATGTTGAAGTTGACATTGAAGCTCTGCCCATCGCCCTCCACCTGCCAGATCCAGATCTTACAGGCAAGGTCTGTGGTGCTGGGGCTGAAGCGCTCCAGGGTAAAGGTACAGTGAAGGAACTGCTGGGCACCACCATTCCAAATGTGGTAAAACGGGATCTCCTGGGGGGGAGGTGAGGGGAGAAGAAAGACAGCGTTTAGAAATGGGGAGCGTGTGGGTCTAGGGCTGGAGTCACCAGTGGCCCCAGAAGAATGCAAGGTCTGGAGACTGAAGGACTGATTACTGCACCAAGACCAATGACTTCATTTGTGCTCAAGGGACGGTGAGTCTGGTGCTGACACTTCAGAATGCTCTCCAATCCTAGAGAGGGCAGAAAGTCATAGCACCTGTTTCTGGATCACTTTAAAGTCAACAAAGTGCTTTTCTAAGAACCCTGTGAGGTGTGTGGTGAAAGTATTGTTCTCTTTTCAAAGAGGAGGAAACACAGGGGTAGGTTAGTTTCAGCTTGTAATTCAGAAGGTTTTTTTTGCACCCACCTATAAGATATGACATTTACCCATATTAAATTTCATTACTTTGGTTTCAGTCCTGTGTCCTAGCCTGTCGGGATCTCTTTGAAAACCAAATCAGTCGGCTATAATGCCAGCCTTTCCAGACTACAGGGCATCTATACCTTTAACCATTAAGTAATAAAAGTGTTAAATAGAACAAAACCAACAACAGATCCTTAAGGCACTCCAGTGGAGACCTCTTTTCAGACTTACATCTCATCATTAATGATCACCCTGAGTCACAGAGGTAGATGTGGTTGTAGACAGAGCTCCTTGACTAGCTGAGGTTTGTAAAAGGCATATTTAAAAAACTGAAGCAAGAGGAACACAGTTAACGAGGGTAAGGAACACTAACACTCAGGAGCTGAATGAGGCTGGGGACAAATGCCACGGACAAACAGGGGGTAGCTGTTCTTAAGTCTATGCTGGGGCCAATTCTTCCTGTGACAGATGACTGTGAGCTATGGAATAATAGAGCTTCTGAAGACACACTGCTGAGGATTACTCAACAAACAACGGAAAGGACTATGGTGGGGTTTGGTACATTGCAATACAGCACAAATAAGTGATGATAAAAGAAATGTGGGGTAAGGGATGCCACTGGAGAAGCTTATGCCTGGGAAAAAATGGTGACTTGGTCAGGAGAAGGATTAACAAATGGGCAGCTTATGTGCTGTACAGGTGACCGCTTAATGTAACAGTACAATTAGCACAAGAGGAATGAATGAACAAATATGAAAGTGAGACAGTCCCTGGCTTCAAGGAGCTTACGTTCTAACAGGAGAGGATAATACACGTAAGGGAGGGAGAGTCCCAATCCACTGGTTGAACCACCCATGTTAGATTTGTGGCAGGACATGGACAAGAGTTGCAAGGGAAGGACAGGCAAAGATGGGTTGCTATCTGAATCATAAGAGGGATCAAAACCAATGAGATCACAGATTCCCTAGAGCAGGGCTGGGGAATCTATAGCTTTGAGGCCACATGTGGCCCTCTAGGTCCTCAAGTGCAGCCCTCCCCTGCCTGGAGCCTGCCTGGGAGCAAGAGGAAGACCAAAGAAGGAGGAGAAACACTGCTTGTGGTGGACGGCAGAAGATAGGACTGATGGATTCTTACGTTAGTCCTACAGTCTCTCCTAAGGAATGTGATCTTCAGATGGAGAAGGATTTAATAAAGATTACTGATGGGGAATTAACACTGAACACAATCCAGGAAGAAACAGCAAGAGAGCAACAAAAAAGCAATAGCAAGTTCAAGTAACCAGTGCCTTGTTAGTGATCTCTGAAAGACCAAGGAGATTTGGAAGCATGCTAAAAGCCTGGAGAAGGGCAACTGTCTTAATTTTCAAAGAAGAGAAGAGAGTAGAGTTTCATTATGGGCTGGTAAAATGGACTTATTCCTGGAAAAATTCTAGAACAGGCTATATTAAAAAGTATGGTTCATGAGCTGAACTATATTAAAAAGTTCATGGTTCATGAGCTTTTAGAAAAAGAGGCAGTGGATACTTTTTGTAGCTAACAAAGGATTAGAAACAAAGCAGATGCCCACTGATTAGGGAGTGTTTAAACAAGGTGTGGCATATGAAAATAATAGACCATCATCAAAGCATAAGAAACAAAGAATATTGTGAAGAATTCTGAAAAGCACACAAAGACTCATGACTTGATGCAAAGCGAAGAAGGCAGAACCAAGAAAACAATATATTACAACATAAAATGGGAGCAGCTAGGGGGCCAGGCCTGGAGTCAAAAAGACTCATTCCTGAGTTAAGGTCTAGTCTCAGATACTTATTAGCTGTGTGACTCTGGGCAAGTCACTCTGTCTACCTCAGTTTTCTTATCTGTAAAATGAGCTGGAGAAGGACACGGCAAACTACTCCAATATCTCTGCTAAGAAAACCCCAAATAGGGTCACAAAGAACTGAACACAACTGAACAACAAAGAATGAAGACAAATCAACCAAGAATGATGACTACAAAATGAAAACCAAACTTGTCCCCAAAGAAGGGCTGTGAGATGTCACCTCCCGGACCTCTTTGCAGGGTTGGGGAATATGAGGGTTGAGCACTACAGATGATGCCTTACTTTTTACAAAATCTTTGTAATAAGGGATTACTTTCTGGAGGGGGATATGATGGAAAAAAGGAAATGACATACAAACAAAAGATAAGGAATTTTTTTTAAAGGAGGTAATGATCACTAATCTCTGGAAAAGGAAATGGAAAATTATTTCATTTTCTTTGCCAAGAAAAGCCCACGGACACAAGTCACAAAGACTCAGACACGAGTGAACAACAAATGATCACTGAACCTCAGCATGGATGGTCAGCTAAGACAGAACAACCTATAGGCCAGGGTAATGCTGCAGACAGAGAGCACCTGACAGAGTCTCACGCTATCTTTGTGGATGAAATGGAGAGATGCTGGCTAGACAACAGTACAATTAGGCAAATTCTAAACTGGATGAAGGACCAGGCCCAAAGACTAGTCAATGAAGAGCTAACAACCCAGAACAATGGAAGAATAGTTCCACTGCCCCCTAGGCTCTGGCCAGACTACATCTGAACACAATGTTTGGTCCTGGGAATCACACTAGACTTTGACAAGTTAAAGCCTAGACAGAGTAGGGAACCAGAATGGAGGGAGAGTACTGAGGACCAATCCCTTTGACGATGTGTGGAAGGACTAAGGATATTCAACCTGAAGAAGGGAAGACTTCAGGATTACCGGGTCCTTCCAGTAGTTGAAGAGTTGTCATGTGCAAGAAGAATTAATCAGCCATGTTCCAGCCATGTTCTGCTTGGCCCCGGGGACAAAATGAAACACAATGGGTGAAGGCTGCAATAGGTACATTTTAGTTCGGTCTAACTTCCTCCTAACAATCACAAGTATCCAAAAGTGGGACAGGCCACCCTGGAAAGGGAGCAGTTTCTCTGTCACTGAATGTCTTCAAGCAGAAAGAGAGGAGAAGGTAATAAATAAATATTTAATAAGCCTCTACTCTCTTCTCTCCTAAAGGAAATACTAGCCTGGTAGTATTGAGGTAGGATTTCTAGGGACCTAAATGGGAGGATGGAGGACTAAATGGAGAGCCCTCTTCCAGCAAGACCCCAAGAAATTTCCCTTGGGGGTAATGTCATGGGTGGGCAAGGCCCCAGTTGCTTCCCAGTGGACATCCCTTGGCCTTGGTGGGATGCCTTCCGGGTCTTTGGCAGACTAATACTCAGATGTCCCACAGAGGTGAGTCCCAGGTGAGGTTCAGGTATCCCCAGCTGGGTCACATCGCCATCCCTCACCTGGTAGCTGACAAGCAGTTTGCTCTTCCACAGGGAACTGGGCACATCATGGATGGAGAGGCGCAGGTTGTGGTAACTGTCCTTGAAGTGGAGAACCCGGGGCTCCTCGATCAGCTGCCCCCCCATCTGCTTTTCCAGCTGGATCACCTCCTACTCCACAGACAAGCCAGGGCCCTTGTCATGCTCCAGGGCACACACACCCGAGAGCTGGAAGAGTCCTCAGAGGCCCCACCCTAGTCATGAGTCTTCTCCCTCCATGCCCCCAACTCCCACCTGCACAGGGAAGCCCCCAATGCTCATGCTGCTGGGACAGAAGAGATGCCTGATTGTCTGTGGGAGTGGGAGAAACAGGGTACCCCTGGGCAAGGATGGGTGGGGAGGTGTTGAGAGGGTTGGGTCAGGCACCTTCAGTGCATCATGTGTGTCATGGAGGCAGTAGACACGGATGGTGTATTCCAAGGAGGTGCAGGCCGTTGGGGCAAAGAGCAGAAGTTTGAGGCGCTTAGCAGCTGCTGAGCTGAGAGCCTCCCCAACTAGGGCAAAGCGACCCAGCTGCTCTGTGAAGACATGGCAGGCTCGGGCCTCCAGCTGGCAGTAGTACAGGTGGGCAGGTGACTCCTCACCCAGGTGCAGCACATCCTAAGGGGAGGGACAGGTAATGAGTACAGGTGCTAACTTGGGCACCACCCTGGGGAAAGGGGGTTCTACAGGGTTGCTACTTGGGCTGTAGGTTTACTAGAACTGAGACTCCCCTCCCTAGGCTGGCATTCCTTCCTCCCCAACCACACTCAGATGGCCTCTGTCCTCTTCCACCTTCCTGTTGTCTTTCTGGTCACCCTTGAGGGGGCCTATACCTCAGGGGCACTTACACCGCCTCCTCCTTGCCCATCCTCTCACCTCCCAGGTGCCCTCACAAGACTGTTTCTTGAGCCGCAGACTCCAGTTCTCAGGGCTGGGCTCCCCACAGTGGTCCATGGAAAGGATGACTGGCCGTGTGAGGAGGACTCCGGGGGGCCCACAGCTAATGATGGGGCTCAGCAGGGTTTGGCAGCCAGCTAGGGGCAGCCTCAAGTAGGAAAATATGGGACAGGAGGGAAGAGGAAAGGCATCAGTGGGAGAAGGGCAGAGGACTGAGAAGCAACGCTGCTATTCTAGGAGGCCGATGGGTAAGCTGCCCCAGGATGAGTGCTGTCCCTGGGCAGGTGGGCTGCAGCGAGGTAGGATGGGGCCCGAGCTAAGCTGCCCTCTCCCCTGATGCTGCAGGGCTGGGGACCAACCCCCCTCGCTCCCCTCCCCAGCAGGGCCCAGGTCACAGGCACACCTCACATCTTCCTGCTTGTGCAGCGTGAGGTATATCTCATAGATCTTTCCCCGGGGAATGGCATCTGGAGGGATCAGGAGGCTGATTCCTGCAAGGAATGAAGTTGGGAAGGTAGCCTTGGTCTCTACAGTTACCTCCGGACTGCAGACACTCTTTACCCTATCTGCTTTGTCCCCTCCCCTGTCCATTTCAAACATCGCTGCGTCATAATCCATAAGGAAACAGTTTTTCTTGTGGGTAGAAATAGTGTTATTTTTACTGTACAAAGTTTATTTCTCCCTTAGACCCATAGTGAAAGTGCTGGATTTACAGTCACAGCATTATGGATTTAGAGGCAGACCTTATAGGTCACTGAGTCTAGCCTCCTTCTTTACAGATAAGGAAACTGAGGCACAGAGAGGTTAAGGGTCACAGTTGGTAAGTGTCTGAGGCAGGATCTTATCTCTCATCCCTGTGCTGCCTCTCTGAGGACCTCACTTCAAATACCAGCTCTGCTACTGCCTACCCATGTGGCCTTGGACAAGTCACTTCCCCTTTCTGAATCTTATTTTCTCAGTAAAATAAAGGGTTTGGACGATCTGATCCTTATATTCCCTTCTCACGCTAATTCCATTGATTCTGGTAGGTCATAGACTTGAGGGGGTGAAGGGCAGGGAGGGAGAGGAGAACATGAATAAGTCTTCAGAGAACCCAGGCAAATGGCTGGAACATCTGCCGGCCTCCACCCAACTTCCTGTGCCGTCTCTCTCCTCCCTTTTCCTACCAAACTCCCAGAAAGAGCTGCGTCCACTCCTGGCCCGCACATCTTTACTGCCGTCGGCTGCCTGACCCCGTGCAGTCTGACTTCTGACTCTGTTGCTCAGACCGAACTGCTCTCTCGGCCTCTTCCACTGCTAGCTCCGATGGCCCTTTACTTCTGGAATCCATGACTTTCTAACTCCTTAATTTTGCTGCATTGATCTTTCCCCCTCCCTCTGGACACGCTCTGCATGCCCTTGGATTCTGTGACAATTGCTTTTTCGACAATTCTCAGCAACCTGTCGGGTCATTCCTTCTCAGTCTCCTTTGCGGGGTCACATCCATCTCCCGTCTCCTAAGGGTGGGTGTTGCCCAAGGTTTGACCCTGAGTCTCTTTTCTCTCTGTACAGTAAGGTTTCTTTCTCTGTTTGGTGATCTCATCAGCTGCTATGGGTTCATGTATCATCCTGATGCTGACAACTGCCCAAACTAAATATTCAGCTTGTCTATTTCTTGAACTTGGGCCTCACATCAGCAGCCCCCACAGGACTTCTCCAGATAGATTTCCCATTGGCCTTCCACAATCAACATGGCCAACTTACCACCTCCTCAACCCAAATCTTTCCCAAGCCCCCCTATTTCTATGGAAGACACTACCACCCTTCTGGTCACCCACGCTGGTGATCTCAGAGTTAGCCATCATTTTTCCCTCTCTGCTACTTCTTCCCTAGCTTGTCAGCTGCCGAGTCCCACTGGTTCTCTCTCAACATTATCTTTTGTGCAGATCCCTTCTTTCAACTCACAGAGACAGCCCTCATTCAGTCTCTCACCTTTCACTCAGACCACTGTAAGAGTCCCTCAATTGGACTCCCTGTCTCCAATCTCTCCTTCCAATCGATCCCTCAAACAGCCACCAATAATCTTCCTAAGGCACATGTCAGACCACGTTATTCTCAAAAACCCTCAGGGACTCTAGACTGTCTTTAGAATATACAATGGCTTTGTGGACCCTTCATAATCTGGCCGATCTATCATCCAATCTGTATTTTGTATTACTTGTTCAGTTACGTCTGACTCTTTGTGACCCCATTTGGGGATTTTTTGTCAAAAATGATGGAGTGGTTTGCCATCTCCTTTCTCCAACTCATTTCATAGATAAGGAAACTGAGGCAAACAGGGTGAAGTGACTTGCCCAGGGTGACAGAATTAGATGTATCTGAGGCCAGACTTGAACTCAGGTCTTCCTGACTCCAGGCCTAGAATTTTATCCACTGCAGAGACTAGAATAGTAAGTGGCTAAACTAGGATTCAAATCCAGGTCAGCTAAATACAAATCCAGTACTGTTTCCCATCGTCTTCTTGGATCCCTGAGAAATCTGGTTAACAGGCTGGCCTGCTTTGTGGATGTTACCTGCCCCTTCTAGCTCTAAATCGGTGATTCCGTGTGATCTGGGCCTACTACAGCCAGGTGGTGTGGTGGAGAGAATGCTAGATCTGGAGTCAGGAAGGCCTGAGTTCAAATCCAGCTTCAGACACTTACTAGCTATGTGACTACCTCAAGTCTGCCTCCATTTGCCTCCATTTCCCCATCTGCAAAATGGGGACAATAACAGTGCCTAGGAGGTAATAATTATAAAGCACTCAGTGGTGCTGGCACGAAGTAGGTGCTCTCTACGTGTCAGCTGTTCTTACTGCATCGAGCATGATCCCAGTACAGTAGAGCCAGCGCTGAAGCCTTTCTGACAAGGGGCCGACTTTCCAAGACACATGTGCATGAGACAGTGACTCCCATTCCTGCCTAGAATGCTTCTCAATTCACAAAATACCTTCTCCATCATAGCCCTGGGAGCGCAGAAGAAGAACCTCAGAGAAGAGATTTGCCCAAAGTCACACTGTAAGCGGACAAGGCGAGATTTAAACCCAGGACCGCGGACTCCAGTCACTCTATCATGCTTAGAACAGGACAATGGGACAGGGATGCAGGGATCTCCTGCAGAGGGGCTGGAGGTTCCTCATAAGAGGGCTTATAATCTAGTGACTTGGCACTTTGGTTAACATTTCAAACTCGTGTCTGGAACGCCTTAAGAAAACAGGAGGGCAGCTAGGTGGCACAATGAATAGAGCACCTGCTCTGGAGTCAGGAGGACCTGAGTTCAAATCTAAGCTCAGACACTTGATACACTTACTAGCTGTGTGACTTTGGGCAAGTCACTTAACCCCAATTGCCCTCCAAAAAAAAAAAAAGAAAAGAAAACAGAAGGAAAGGCCGCGTGGGTTTGTCTCAGAGATGGTGCGGGGCTTACACCCTGATCCACAAGGAGGAGAGAAACCCAGCAGGGGTGGGGGTGGGAGGACGGCTGCCCAGGGTGGGAAGGCCAACCTCTCATCTGTAAACACGTTCTACCTCCCAGGGTGGATGTGACAGTCTGTAACTATAAAGGAAATAAGGTCTGTAAAGGACTCTGAGAACAGGACAGGGCCACATAAGTGTCAGCTTTGCAGCAGAAGGGGGCACGGAGCAGCACCATTAGACTACACTGAGAACCCCCGCTTCTTTTCACACAGACCAGTGTTTAGCCACATGTCCGCCACCATTCTGTGCTTGGGGAATGGATGACTGGACTCAAGCGGAGAGCTTTATGCTGATCCTTGTTCAATCTTCCTCATCTTTCTGGATCCAGATTCTGTCCTCCTTGGGTACTTACTCCAGCCCGCACATCTGATAAGAATGTCCCGCATGCCCTTAAAGGCCACCAGGTGGCGCAGTGGATCAAGCGCGGGGCCTGGAGACCGCGCTTCAGCTCTGTTCTCAGACATTGCTCTGTGCCTCCGGCAAGGACTCAACCTCTACATGCCTCAGCTTCCTCAGCTGTGATATAGCACCTGACTTCTGTGGTTGTGACGATTAAGTGTCTGATGCTCAGCGCAGTGCCTGGCACACAGCAAACGTTGCCCACCTTCCCCCTCTCCCTTTTTTCTTGCATGCTCCCCCCTTCTTCCCTCCCTCCCCCATCTTTCTTTTCTTTCCTCCACTCCTGTTCCTCACAAAAATGCTGAACAGGAGAAAGCCCTGTTT
>CM053595.1:51256054-51276181 GCA_028646575.1 Pseudocheirus occidentalis | reverse complement strand
TCAGGAGAGGCAGCCAATCATGCGGCACGCACGGCAGCAACTATGAGTTCCCTCAGCCCCCCTGCAAGAGGCTCCAGCATACAGCTTGGCCTCACAAAGCCACAATCTTCTGCCTCAAATTTCTTTGTTTAATTCCAGCCTCACTCTGCCCCATCCCTGGTGTCCCCAGTCTTTCTGCTACACGAAAAATTCTTAAACTGGACATGAGAAAGGGGTTTGGCTGAGATGGCTTTAAAAACCATCAGCAGTTACTTGCTGATCTGCCTCAAATTCAAATGCTATTCATAACAGAGATGCCGGCCCTAGTGGCCCCTCTGTCTCCCCGAAGTCCCTGTCACCCCAAACCCATTCAGACCCATTTATCTAATGGACTCTGAAAGTAACAACTCATCTATAGCACTTTGTGGTTTATAAAACATTTTCCACACAACAGCTCCGTGAGGGAGTCAGGGCAAGCATCATCATTCCCATTTTATAGAGGAGGAAACTGAATTTCTGAAAGGGAAATGACTTGAACAGGGTCATATAGATAGTAAAGCTGAAGTCACTATTTGAGCCCAGGTCTTCTGACCCCAAGTCCAGAACCATTTTCATAACAGCACCCCTCACTCTCCACATCTATTCCCTTCCCTCTTATTTCTCCCCTTCATGTAGGATGCTGGCTATGGCTTTGTGAGAACATCTCCCCATCACACATCATGCCCTACCTGTATTGGGAATCATTAGTCGGCCCCCCAGGAAGTTAAAGGTCCCATAAGCCATGTTGCTGGCCCCCCGGGGCAGGGAACGGAAGTAGTTCTGAGTGGAGAGACGGGCGACGAAATCCTCGGCCTCAGAGGCGGGTGAGCTGTGGTGCAAGGTGTGCCGGCCACTGCCCAGGGGGCTAAGGAGATGCCCATTGGTGAGCTGGAACTTGGGGCCAGAACTCTCCTGCCGAGGGCACAGGGTGCCCTGGTATGTAGTGGTTGTGGTACTGAGGTCTGGCTGGATGGTCAGCAGGTGGGAGTTATCTATCAGGGAAAGAAAACAGAAAAGGGGGGATGAATTACAGAACGAGAGTGAGAAGACACCTTACAGGTCTTCTGGTCCAGCAGAAATCCCCTCTGCCCTACTCCTAATATGGGGCAATCTAGCTTTCTCTTGAAGACCCCCAGGGATGGGGAACTTACTACCTCCTAAGGCAGCCCATTTCACTCTTGGGTAGCTCTAACTGTAAGGAAGGTTTTTCCTTCTGCTGAGCTGAGGTCTGCTTCTCGGCAAAGCCCCCCCCTGCCCTCAGTGCTTCCTTCTGGGCACTGAATGGGACAAACCGGAGCCCACCCTGTGGAGCTCTTCACATGGCTGGAGGCAGTTATCAAATCCCCCTGTTCTGAAGAAGGGTCTTCTCTCCTTCTGAGAAACAATTCCATTACCTTCCATACAACAAGGCTTTCGGTATTCTTTCCATTCTGGTCACCACTCTTGAGTCAAACTCCAGCTTCATCTGTCCATCACTTCACACACATTTAAGCACTTAATCTGTGTTCAGTGCTGTGCTAAGCCCCCGGATACCAAGAACTGACTCCTGCCCCACCCCAAACCACCCAAAAGGACAGCCCCTGCCCTCTAGAAGCTTACATTCTATTGGGGAGACAACCGCCACTCCCCAAAGTGTGTCCAAGATATGGAGAGAGGAGGGGTGAGGAAACAGTAAAAAGTGGTCCCCCAAACCCAAGGCAGCATTCCAAATGTGACCTGACAGGGGGAAAGGCAGGGGAGCGGATGACCCCCTTCTCCTACTGCTTTCTAAGACACAATGAACTCTTGGGTGCCGTGCCACATTACTTACTCAAACTAAGCTCCTGGATGTGGGAACCCAGCTGTCCTACCTGCTCCAGCGCCCACTGATAGTCCCCACTCTGCCCTTCAGGACAGTAACCAGACTGAATATAGCTCCCTGTGCTCTGCTAACTGGCACAAAGAAATGAGTGCTGCTGTGGAACTCAATTTACTAGATAGCTAACTGAGGATTGCAGGGACAGTGAGGGCAGCGTGGAGGAGAGAGCGCCAGGGAGGAGAGAGTGCCAGGCTTGGAGTCAGGGAGACTCCTCTCCCCGAGTTCAAATCTGGCCCCAGACATTTACTAGCAGTGTGACCCTAGGCAAGTCACTTAACCCTGGTGGCCTCAGTTTCCTCATCTGTAAAATGGGTCAGAGAAGAATATGGCAAGGCACTTCAGTATCTCTGCCAAGAAAACTCCAAATTCGTTCACAGAGTCACACATGACTGAAACCACTCAACAACAACAACACAATGAAGGTTAGCCCTCAGACCCTTCTTGGAAGACGGAAGGGGCTATGACGGACTGTGGAAAGAGCATCAGACTGGAGGGGAAAGGAGGTGGAGGCTCTAGCATGAATTTATCAAGGATGACTGTTACACCACTTTAATGTTTATAGGATGATTTCCTCACAAGACCAGAGGGAGTCAGGTGGTGGGACCTATTTATTACCCCGATTTTACAGACAACCAAATCATGGCCCAGAGAAATTCAATGATTTGCCCAGGATCACAAAGTTGCCAAAGTGGCAGGTAACAACTCCAGGTCTGGTTCTCCTTGCCAAAGTCACCTGGTCTAGGAAAGCCAAAGGGAGATCCCCAAGTTCCAACTTCAGGCCAAGGTCACAGACACATGGGTCACCAAGTGCTCTGCCCATGGGTCCCCTTGTTAGGCCCTTCCTGTTAGGAGAGACTGTCCACCCTGACTGGCAGCGCCAGGTCTCTGGAGAAGCCTTGGCCAGGGTGTGCCTGGCAGGTCCAGCCAGAGGAGGGTGATCTTACCTGCCTTCGTGGGTTTGATGCTGACGGGCTGGAAGCCTGAAGTCAGGATGGATGAATCGGCTACGTCTGAGTCCAATCCCTCTTTTTTCCGGCAATAAACCAGGATGAGGACGAGCAGGAGAAGGACCAGGCACACGGCCACAGCGATGAGCCCCACGTACAGGGCCACATCTTCTGGGCCTGAGGCAGCTGTGAGAAGAAGCATGGTAAAAGGTGAGGGGGCTTCCGGCTGCCCAGCCCCCACAGAGCAAGCATCTGAAGAGTTCCCAATCTCTGGGGCATCTGGACCAGACACAGAGGGGTGTCTATATAAGGTCACTCAGAAGGGGGTGCCGACTCTGGGTGAGAATGGCAATATACTAGATGGGAGCTGAAAGCCTCAGGTTTAGTCCCAGATCAGTTACTCATTTGCATGACCTTGGACAAGTCACTGGTTAGAGAATTCCTGATTCCTCCCATCCTATGTTCTACAGTCCTTTGAGCTCTGACATTCTACACTCTCTGTAGGTGCTTTCCAGCTGTGACTGATTTGGAAGACTCTATCATCAGGGAAGGGAGAGAGGGAGGCAAACCCATGTCTTCTCTGGGCCCAGGACTAGCCTCTGAAGACCAGTTTGCTGTGGCCTGTGGCAGAATCCTACGGAAGCCTGTACAACACCAGTATCGGGGGGCCCCTCTGCAGGGTTCAGGGAGCACAGCTTTTGTCCTTTCCCCTGCTTCTTACATTTTCTTCCTCTCACGTACATGACTGACCATCTTTCCTTGACCCTGGGGCTGCTGGGTACGTGTGGGAAAAGCCCACAGAAACGCGGAGCCTAAGATGGGATTTAGGGTGGGGGTAGGGGTGGGAGAGAGAGGAGTAGAAAGAACACGGGCCCTGGTGGGGAGAGGTAGGATTAGCTGTCTGGAGGAATCAATATTGATTTTAGTGGGAATCTGCATAATGGAAGGAAGGTCCATCAGGAAGGAATTGACACAGATAATTAGGTTTTTAATTGAAAGCGAAGGTGGGGGTGGGGGGAGGAGGTTGTTTCAGGGAAACATCACATTAGAACCTTTGTGTTAGTGACATTGGCCCAGAGCTCCCATTCTTTACTTTCTCTCCCCCTTCCAACTGCTCTGACATGACGGGAGGCGGTGTTGAGGAGGGAAGGTCTCCTAGATCATAGACTTTGATCTAGAAAGGACATTAGGAGTCATTTAGTCCAAACCCATCAATCTCCAGGTGAGGAAACTGAGGTCCATAGAGGTTATGTGACTTTCCCAAGGTCACACAGTAAAAGCCAGGACTCAAACCCAGGTTCTCTGACTCTGAATCCACCACTTAGGGCAAGTGCAGGGCATGCTGCCGGATATTGCCACTGTCTAGTTCATGGGCAAGGGACTGAGAAAGGAGGGTGCCCCAGACTCCTAAACTCAGGGACCCCCCACTGAGCAGCGTAATGGAGGAGGGGCTTTAAGAACATAGCCTAGGGTCAGGGTGGTGAGACCTGGGAACCTTCTGAGAGGAACTGGGCCAGGTGAGTGAAGAAAAGTGGGAACCCATCTTAGGAGAGCCAGGAAAGCTGAGATGGGGCTGGGGTAGGGGAAGGAGACCCTTACTGGGAGCACAGGGTTAGGTAGGACTCAAGGCAAGGTTGGCTTGGAGGGAGGGATTAATCACCAAGGGAGAGAAGTGATAGATATGCGTGCGATTTACAGCAGAGGGAAGAATGAGGGAAGAAGTCTCAGCAGGGGAAATTTCATGGTATGAGAGTCAAGGAGGAAGTTCTCATTGTAGTGGAATGGTTATAGCTAAGGAAAGCCTCATTATTTGGGGTGAATGGGTGGGGTAAGGTGACATTACTCACTGTGGATGCAGAGGTCACTGGTACAGTTGTGAGTGTCCAGGTCAGCACCTTGACATTCTTCCCCGCCATTACGGGGTTGGGGCTCAGAGCATTCCCGGCTCCTCCAGCGGGTACAGTCCAGTGCGCAGGCTGACCATTTGCTCCACTCAGTCCACCCTCCGTCTACTGCACATGTGCGACAGGGACACCAGACAAAGACAAAGAAGAAACAGTCAATCCCTCACCCACAGGAGAGGACAAACTCCCTTCCCCCTGTTCCGCCTCTCATCTCAGGTGAAAAAACAAAGGCTATTTCAGAGAGTAGGCCTCAGAGGGGCTGGAAATATCGGGCCTGTGCTTGTCCATCTGAATCATGGAGAGTGGACTGGGGGAAGGTGCTCGGCGGACACAATGGCGGCAGCGACGGGTGATGGCGGCAGCTGCAGGAGAGGGCTAATGAAGTGGGAGGTGGTATGATGCCAGGGCCGGTGGGCAGAGCCTGAGCTAGGTGTGCTGCTAAGGCAGAGAGTCAGCAATGAGGGCAATGGGATGCCAAGGGACATCCACCGGATGAAGAGGCAGGGCCTAGCTGGACACCCTGCTGTCTAGGGCCAGTAGTCAGGACACAGAACTGATGAGCCCGACACCCTGTACTTAATCTTCATTCAGGTCTGTGAGTTCTTCTGTGTCCCAAGGCGGCAGCCAGACTCTGACCCCACACTAATCCCTGACCCTAGATCATGAATGAAGCCCCAAGCTCTAAGCCCTGCCCCAGGAGGACCCTGTGAGGAGATGTGCTCCCCTTGGCTGTAATCTGATTTTCCAGTCTAAGATTACAACGCTCGAACCTTGACGTAGCTTGCACTTCCTTGTCTTAGCTACCCTTTATCAAATGATGCAATAGTGGCTATCTGCTTTTATGAGGTCAGCAATGAACATTTATTCCCACAGGAATAGTTTCTGTCCTCGGCCTTTTCCTCTCTCCCTAACAATCTCATCAGCTCCTTTGGCTTTAATTATCAATGTGGGTAAATCCCAGCTCCACGTCTCCAACCTTAACCTTTCCCCCAAGGTTCAGTCTTGGATTTCCAAATGGAGAGTGAACATCTCCATAATAACTAGCTTCAAGTATGATTAGCCCCATTTCATAGAAGAGGAAATGGGAGAAGTCTGCCTAGCATCACAGATCTAGTGAGGGTCTGAGCTGCCTAATTAGAACCCAAGTCTTTTTGGCTGCAAGTCTAACAATGTTCTTCATATGATACCAGCACCGAAAACTAAAGCATCGTCTCCCCAGAAGCTAGCTTTCCCTGTAACATCTCTTTCTGTGGATGGTACCACCATCATTCCAGCCACTGAAGCTTGAAACCAACAAATCACTGACTCTCCCCTCTCTTTCACCCGCTTCCCCCCAATCCCCCCATCCAATACGCTGCCAAGTCAGGTTGATTCTCTCTCTGCAATATCTCCTGCGTTTGTCTTCTCTCAATCCTCACTGCAGCTACTCCTAGTTCTTCAAGCCTTCATCTTTCCTTCACTAGCCAAGAAGATGAAATACAAATTCTTTGTTCTGGCCTCTGAGGCCTTCCATAACCTAGCTCCGACCTACCTGCCCAGCCCTCTCTTATGCTGCTTCTGGGGCAATCTTCAGCCTCTTTACCCATTTCCTGACACCACATGGAAGGTGGGAGCACCTTATGGCCTCTGGACACCACTGGGTGTTGATTCATGGGACCCCAGGTTTAGGGCTGGTATAGGAATCTCAGAGGCATATACCGTCTCTGACAAATTGGACTGTTCTGGGAGCTTGTTCTTGTCTAGCTCTTCTGTCTTGGGCTCACACTGTCTTTATGCTCAGAGCTGACCTAGTGGCCTTTTCTCCACCTCTAGGCCTGGCTCAGGGGCATCTCATCTTCCCTCACACCCAGGTGAAAGTGATTTTTCCCTCCTGACTCTCTCCAAGGTTCTTGGCTGCAGAGCTCTGCACTCCCTTTATTCAAATCTCTGTTATTCCATCATCATTCCAGTTAGATTATCCATTACACTGTAAGCACCTGATTTTTGAGGCCTTGCTGCATGATCATCTTTAAACCTCGGTGCCCATCACAGGGACTTAAACACCCCACAAGTGTTTGCTGTGCTGACCTGTAACCTGGCATGCCCGGGCTGGCTCCAGGGTGGCTGCGGCCAGGAAAGGAGAAGCTGGAGGTTCCCATTAGATGGAAATGTCAGCGCCCAATTCCACAGCACTGCACAGGGTTACAACCGCAAGATCAGTGTTGCAGATGGAACTGTGGCCATTTTACTCATGAGGAAACAGACTTACAGAAAGGATGTTGGCTTACCCAAGTTCCTTGAGAGTGTGAATTGTTTCATCCTTGCTACCTGTATATCCAGCACCTAGCTGGGTGTCTAGCACACAGCAAACGCCTGAGAGATGCTTGCCAACTGATGAACTAACAATAAGTGGCATGGGCAGGATGGGAACTTGGGCTCTACACCCTGGAGCCACACCTTCTCCTGCACTGTTTCTACCTCTGGGGACAAAGCTGGCAGCAACACAGCAGTCTCCAGCAGTGTCCTGCTTCCCTGCTATCCCAGACTGGGAAGGCTCTAGGGGTCAGGGACAAAGTTCATGTCACACCCTCCCCGAGTACTCTGTGAGCTCTCTAAAGGCAGGTGTATTTCACCTTTGTCTTTCCCCAGTGCCCAGCAGGAGACCCCTCCCAGGCGTGTCTCTTTAATCAACTCCTGCTATGTCTCTGCAGCTGCTCTAGGTCAGACCTAGGGTCTGCCCATGTTTCCCCTCCTTACTCAATCAACTCTAATGGTTCCCTGTTACCTCTGGAGTAAATCTAACTGCCTCCACTTGGCACATGACTAACGCCTTATACCACTTGGTCCCAAACCTACCTTTCCAGCCTTCTTACACAGTATTGTAAGGGCCCAGACAAACTGGCCTTCCTCCCCTTCCTCACCCAACGCATCATTTCCTTCCTCCATACCTTCTTTGTTCTGGCGCCTCCTCATTTAAGGAATGCACTCCCTCCTCCCTCCCCTCCAATAATCTTTTATTTTCTTCAAAACTTAGCTCAAGGGCCGCCTTTCCCAGTCTCTGCTCCCCGCCCTCCATGGCCTTGTATTTAGTGTATACAGACTGCATGCTCCTTGAGGGCAGGGGCTGGCACATTTTCTGTCCCCGTATTCAGTCTCTGACACAGGGTAGGCACTGAATAAATCAGGGGGGAGGAACCTGCAGCCTTGAGACCACACATGGTCCTCTAGGCCCTCAAGCACAGCCCTCTGAATCTAAACTTCATGGAATGAATCCCCTTAATAAAAGGATCTGTTCTGTAAAACTTGGACTCAGTCAAAAGGCCTCACCCAAGGACCCAGAAGGCCACATGTGACCTTGCGGCCCAGGGTTCCCCTCCCCTGGAATAAATGCTTGTTGACTGACTGAATGCTGCTGGGAGCTGAGGAGACTGTGGATGGCTCAGTAGGGCTCTCCCTATAATCAGCCGATGGTCTGTGCCCAACTATGCCCTAGGACATCATCTGGGATTAAGAAACAGTATCCCTCTGCTGGCAATGTCAGACCTCAACCTGATTTCTCCTGTGCAGACACATCCAACTACTGGTCTCATATGGACCACATGTAGCCTGGCCCTACAGCAACCCCAGTGTGTCAGCGTGAGAGATGCTTCTCCACACCTGCCCACTGTGGGCACCTCTTCCTTCCTTCTCCTCATCATTCTCCCCTGACCTCCTGGTTCTTTACACAACCACACAGCAACTCCCCAACTTGAGGCAGCCCACCGAAGAACTGGGCAGGTTGAGCTGAAGCCCCAGGGACACAGAGGGGATGTGCCAAGGGGGTTTTGGGATCGATGTTCAATGCAGAGAAATCAATTCACAAAAGACAGGCCAAAGCCCAAGGGCACTGGGCCCAGAGCCCAGCTCCGGTGCTCAAACACTTGTCTACTTATAGAATCAAAGAGCACAGAATGTCACAGATGGAAGGAAGCCCAGAACATAGACTGTTAGATACTGAAAGGCCTTAGAACACAGAATGTCAGGGCTGGAGGGACTTTGGAACACAGAATGGCAGGGCTGGGAGGGACCTTAGAACACAGAATGTCAGGGCTGGCAGGGACCTTAGAACACAAAATGTCAGAGCTGGAAGGGACCTTAGAACACAGAACTGCAGGGCTGGGAAGGACCTTGGAACACAGAATGGCAGGGCTGGGAGGGATCTTACAACACAGGATGTCAGAGCCATAAAGGATCTTAAAACAATGTCAGAACTGGAGAAGAATCTTAGGATGTAGGCTGTCAGAGCTGGAAAGGACCACAGAACTTAGAACACAGAATGTCAGAGAAGATCAACCCATTTGTTTTACAGGTGAGGAGGAGGCCTGAAGAGGGCTGGTGGTGCAGCCAAGACCAGACCCTGAGTTTCTAACCCTTTCTCCACTCGTTTCCTAGCATAACACCTAATGGCCTGATCTTCCATCTACCATTTCCCCACCTTTCATCTATTCTGTCTGAAGATACGACTTCTCTGGTCTTGGTGCCAAGGAAACCTCCAAAGGACATCTCTCTAGAGCCAGCCCTTTTCATGGAGGAGGTTCAAAGGCAAGAGGAAGATTTGGAGCCAGGGTTTGGGAGAAGCAGATGTGGCACTGATGGGGACTAGCCAAGCCTCCTTCTCAGCAGATGGAGCCCACCATGCAGATATGAAAACCTGGGCTCCCCGCCCCCAATCCAGCACTGCTCATGGGGACAAGCCAACTCAGAATTCATTCCTACCTGGAGCTACGGAGGGAGGCTAGGTCCTTCCTTCGGGGGAAGTTGCTGAGGGAGGGCCAAAGTGGAGCCCAGGGGAAAGAAGCAGTCATGGGGGGATTTTAGACACTCTTAACAAGACTTGAATTCAGCCAGTCCCCCAAACATTTAGCCTCCACTCAAAGGCTTCCAGTGATAGGAAACTCTTTACTTGTAAAGGCAGAGCCCATTCCAACTTCTAGATACCACTAATGGCTGAGGAATTTTTCCTTATGTTCGGCCTAAGTCTATTTAACTTTTCCCGACAGGTTTTAGCTGTGCCCTCAGAACAAATGTAAGCTCTCTTCTCCAAGACAGCTCTTCAAATTCTCACTAATAGCTGTTATATAGAGCTTTGACACTTGCAAAATGCTTTACAAATATCACTTTATTTTATCACCACAAAAACCCTGAGAAGTAGGTGCTATAATTCTTCTCATTTTACAGATGAGGAAACTGAGGCAAATAGGGGTCAAGTGACTTGTCCAGGGTCTTTCTGACTCCAGGCCCAGAGCTCTATCTACAGCACCATTCAGCTGCCTTGAAGGCAATGATCATGTGCCCCACAACCCGCAAGTCTCATCTCTTCCAAGCTAAACATGCCCAGTCCATATAATCAGTCTCTGTGTGGCATGAGCTCCAGTCCCCTCACTATCCTGGTTGTCCTCCTCTGACATGCTCCAGCTTGCCAACGTCCTTTTTAAAAGTATGGTGTCCAGAACCAGACACTCTCCTTCCTGGCGGGGACTTGACCAAGTTAAAGGATGATCTCCCCATCACCCTGAGCTGAAATGGCCTCTGGCCCACCTGCCTGGCCTGAATGGTGGGACTAGTGCGATGGAGGCGGCTGAGTGACCAATGTAAGGTGGCCATGGTGGTGGAGGCGAGGGGCCAGTACCTGGGCACAGGGTGGCACAGGCGGTTTTCTGGCCGCTCTGGCCCTCACAGAAGGAGCCCCCGTTGAGAGGTGCCGGGTTGGTACAGCTCCGGCTGCGTTTCTGCCAGCCTCGCCCACAGGTGGCACTGCAGGCTGACCACTCCGTCCAGGTCGACCACCCACCGTTCACTGGTGTGGGACAGAGAAGGGACCAAGATCAGCGAGGCCCGAGGCTTGGCATGGAGCACCTCCCCAGAGTGAGCTTTGGGGGTGCAAATATAGAAGCAATGACCAGCCCCTGGGCATTCCTGGTTAGAAGTGGAGGTGCCCCAAGGCAGAGGAGGAGGAGGTGAGAGCAGTTGGGGTGGAGATCCAGAGTCTGGCCAGCTCCCACACGGGACCCTAGCTCCTAGGCTACCCTCTTCTGGCAGCCACTTGCAATGACACCCAAACAGAGGAAGTACCGTATGCCACCCCAGAGATCAGCACAGATCCAGTGTTCTCTCACCCTGGCCTGTTCTAGGAAAAACAATGCCTCCCCACCTCATGCTGTCTGCCAGTGAATAAGGTCATAGGCTTTTGGCACCTCGTGGCCCTGAGCTCTCCCCTTCCTATACCCACACTTCCTTGGAATATCCTTCTGCAGACCTGTTCATCTGCGTTCATGCCCCCTGCCTGCCATCCATCTTCTTTAGCACCAGCAGGCAATGTGCCCCCCATTCCCACGGCATCCCCTTAGATCACAGTATGTCTCTCTCAGACCAGAACAACTACGGCCCTTCTCCGATCACACAATCCCACATACCCTCCCTCCAGTCATGGCCAAGGCCACTGAGAGACCATGGGGGAAGGGGAGGGTGGTGGCTCACCGTAGACAGTGACAGCGGCAGAGGAGCTGCGACGACGGGCTACAATGTTCTTGGCCACACATGTGTAGTTGGCTGTGTCGGCCAGGCGGGCCTGGCGCACCACCAGGCTGTGCTCCCGGGTCACGTAGACATTGGGATCCAGAGACGGGTCAACTAGGTCCTCGTTTCGGAGCCACTCCACCTGGGAGGACAGGGAGAGATGCTAGCAGACCTGTCCCCAGACAAATGTGCCCAGAAGGGCTGATGGGAGAGGGATGGCTTTGGGGTCTGCCCGGCATCTGTCTACACTCTTCCTTATCCATATGGTTCCTTCCTAGAGGGGTACCATCTGCATGAGCCCTGAAGAGGGGTAGAGGGGTGTGAGCTCTGCCCAAAGACGACTATGATACCCAGGAGGCAGAGTAGCCAACGTGGGGGGCCTCCTGAGTTCTTAGATTTGATGAACAGCAAACGGGCTTTGGAACAGGCATCCTGGAATACTGCCCCAGTCAGGGGATGACAGGGGTGGATGGGGGTAGAGATTAGTATGATGATGCCCTGTGGGCCCAGGCTGAGGCTGACCTCATCTCAGCCCAGGGTATACAGACCAGACTGGCCTTTGTGGAGTCACTGAACATCAGAGCCAGCAGGCACTTCGGGGATCATCCAGTACAGCCCTCTTACTGTAGCATGAGCAAACTGAGATCAAGAGAAGTTAACTCTGGCAGCTTGCCCAGGGTCACAAAAATAGTAAAGAGCAGAACCAGAATTTGGACCCAGGTGCTTTTATTACAAACATAAGGCTCTTTCTACCTTATAGAGCTCATTGCTGTGAGCACTGCACAGAAGCTGTCTATGGGCCGTGGGATGCTGGACCCTCACAAAACACCAACCACCCAAACAAGAACCCCAGTCTGCTGAGCGGGAATAAGCCCGTGTTGAACGGGCCTGAGCTTACCTTCCCTGGAGACCCCCTAACACATGGGCTGGTAACGTGAGACTATGGTACCCCCCCCCTCCTCTACAGCCCAGCAGACTGGCTAAATGGCACACCCCTCACAGGCAGAAAGGCTGGGCTGGACTGTCTTCACTGGCATTCAAGGCCTTTACTTTATTTGGATTATAGGCTCAGAGGAGCTTGTAGGGGCCTCAGAGATTATCCAGTGACTAGATTCTAGTCCAACTCTGTCATTTTTACAGGAAAGGATGCCCAGAGAATACAAGTACCCTGCTTGCCCAGAGTTATAGCCTCAGTTGACTAAATACCCTGGTGCTCCGAGGGATATTGCTGGTGTGTGGGGCTATGGGGCGTCCGGAGGAATAGGAAGGAAGCTGAACATGCTGACTCCACAGGCTCCAAAGGGCCAGAGAGAGTGGGCGGTGAGCTGGGCCTCTCCGTCCTTATGCTGGCCCAGAGACACAGGCCTGCTTTCTTACCTCAGCGGGAGGGATGCCCTCAGGTGGGCGGCAGGGCAGGACAATGCCCTGCTCCAAGGACACTTCCTTGGCCAGGGGCTCCTGTTCAAAGTTCTTGCGCAAATCTAGAAGGAGAAATGAGAGGGTTGAGGGCTTCCTGGAACAGACCCTGCCAGACACTAAGAGGAAGACTTTTTCTTGGGCACTGAAGTAGAATTCAGACTCTGTGATCAGGGATATCTGTGGGCTCTGTAAGGTGGCTGGCCCTCCTGGGGTGGTAGGAGGAACAGGGTCTGGGCTTTGGGAGGAGCAGGTAAGAGAGATTCCACAATCAAGGAAAGGGGATTGTTCCAGAGCCTAGAAATGTGCAGTCAGCCAAATAGTCTTTTCTTTGGCTAGACTCAGGGCTGGAAACGGATTCTAACCTTGACTGCCCCAGAAGCATTCTCCATTCTGGGGCTGGAGGAGGGAGGGTAGTCTGAACTGGACCTGCTGTCCAACCTCCTCAGAGTTCAGGCCAGGACTGAGGCTGAGCACAGGGAGGCCCCTAGGGCACTTCTCTGAGCCTCTGTGTCTAGAAAGTTCACATGATTCTGCTGCCTCATGCAGAGAAATACATTCTGGCCCTATCTCCTTCCAGGAAAGGACTCTCTAATCCTACCCCATCTCTCTGCTCAAGGAAGGTCTTGCAATTCCACTTCCCTGTCTAGGATAGGTTCATGGCCCCACCTCCCAGTCACCCCCATGGTGCTCACAGGCAATTCGGACATAGGCCTTCTGGCTCTTGGTGGTGCCTGAAGAACTCCAGGCCACACATTGGCACCAATACTCCTCCAGACCAAAGACTTTTTCCACCTGTTGCCTGGAAATGTTGATGCGGACCTCCATCATTGGCAGCCCTGGATGTGGAGGAAAAGGACCATAAGGGGTGTGGGATGGGGCTAATATCCAGAGGACTGCTTGGGGCTCCCACTGACTTGGGGGGAGGTACAGGGATCTCAGCCCCAGGGAGCCACCAGCATCTGGGCTGCCTGGGTGGGGAATCCTGGAATGCATATCTGGCCAAGAGATTTGTGGTGGAGGGAAGGGCCATCGTTGTACGCTGTACTGGAACTGGGGTCATGTTAAAGTTGGAACAGACCTGAGAACACAGAACATTATGGCTCAAAGAGACCTTAGAACACCAAGAAGAGATTTTTTAGAGCTGGAAGGGGTCTTGGAGATCACGGTTCCCAACATTCCTACCTCCACCCAGTTCTATTTTATAGATCCAGAAACTGAGGCTCAGAAAGATTAAATGCCAAGGCATTTGTGCATATGTGCATGTGCTCTGGACAGGGTCAAGTGAGCGTATCCTGATTTGACTGTGTTCAGGAGTGTCTGGCAGACACTGTGGGGACCTGGAAGGCCATGCCAGAACACTATTTGCAAAAGGCTGAAAGGGTGTGTGTGTATGTGTGTATGTGTGTATGTGTGTATGTGTGTGTTCTTCATCTGATGGAGGGCTAGAGGCATGAGGTCCACTGAGGTCAGAGGCAGCACCAGATAAGTCACACGTTTAATTCCACTGTATGACAAGACACTGTATGAAGGACTAGAGATACCAGTGACAGGCAGCAGTGTGCCCATTGGTTTGGATGCCAAGGCTTCATCTCCCTCCTCACAGTGCACTGAGGACAGATGGTCTGGATGAGCCAAGCTTTTCTAACTTCACTTCCAGTCATCAATCTGGCCCTCTGACCACCAGAGAGACAGGGGAAAATCAGAATGACGTACGAAGTTCTGGGAGGCAGAAGCCTTTATGATAAGAAATCAGGGAAGGCTTCCTGGAGAAAGTGGTATTTAAACTAGACTCTCAGGAATTCAGGCAGTGAGCATCCCTGCCAGCCATTGCCATGTCCCTTTGGCCGTCTCTCTGGCCTGCTCAATGGCTACTATTCTGTCCTTCAGTGATTTTGATGTCCCTCCAGTCTCCCCGTTTTTCCTCCCATCTGTCTGTCCCTACCAACACCTGTGTGTCTGGCCACCAAAAGCAGGGTGCCCAGGAGAGCAAAAACTGTTTGTTTCCAATTTCTCCTCCTCCTGACCCCAATTTCCCTCGGGTCACTGGCTTATCAGAAAGAGAGAGAGCGAGGCAGGGATGGGAATGTGTTTCTATTGTTAACAGAGAAATTCAATTAGGGTTGCAGTGCAGGGAGTCAGGTCTGAGCCCAGCGGAAGGAGCCACCCTGAGCTCAGCTGGTTTAGATGGGATGGTTGGAGGTGTGTAGGGGCCGTCCTTGTAATTTGCTAATCTGACCTTCCAATGCCACCTCCCTTTGTTTCCTGCCCACCCCCCCCAAAGAACCAATGGTTAGCCCCACTCTATCTGGGGTCCTGGAGCCTGTCTTTACAATTGGCATAGCACAGTAAATACAACCCCAGATCAGGAGTTAGGAGGCTGGGTCTGAGTTCTGGGTGTGAGTCCCTGGTCCAGTTTTCTGCTCTGATACTCCCTAGCTGTGTGACCTTGGACAAGTAAGTCATTTCACTTCTCTGATGCTTGGATTGGGGCTCCTCAGATCTGATAACTGCATGTTCTCAGGTCCTTTCTACCTCTGGCATTCTAGGCATCTAGGTCAGCGGAGCTCTCTGGGCCCTGGCTGTCCCATCAGTCAGTCAGGGATAATCATACCTGCCTGGCTGGATCAGATCCCTTTGAGGTCCCTTCTAGGCTGAGACATGGATCCTGTCATCACAACCCTGGCTAAACTGTTGTTTTTCATGGGTATAGAGAAGAAACTCTTTTCTACTCACGTCCAGTCTTGCAGCATTTCCTGGGGGCATCGAGAGACCGCTCAAGGTCACTCCACAAGTTTGTGTCAAGAGACTTAAAGGCCACCTCTCTCCCGGCCTTGCCGAGTTAACTCTGCTAAGGTGCTGGCTGGTAATGAAGGCAGGGACCCTCCCTGGGCCACTTATGGCTCTACTACCTAATTCACTCTTCTTTCTAACTTTGTATTTCTGTTTATGCAGAAGCTTTTGCATCTACCCCTTTTTGATATTTCCATGGCCTCCCAAAAGGTCTTCACATCTTTCACTCCCTATAATTCATCCTTCATACCACTGACAGACTAATCTTCCTGAAATTCAGATATGATTATGTCACTCCTCTGCTCAAAAGTCCTCAATGACTCCCTGTTACTTAATGAGACTAAGTCAAACCTCCGATTGGCATTCAAGGCCCACCTCAATTTGGCACTGCCTCACCTTTCCTGCCTTATCTTGTTTTCCTTCCTTCTATAAATTCTGTATTTCAACCAAACCAGCTTACTCTTTATTGACCAACCTATACCGTGTTCTCCTTGGCTTTCAATGTTTTCCCTCACACTGTTCCCAATGCCTGGAACTCTCCACCCCTCTTTTTCCTCACTGCTGTAATTCCTACTTGTCATTCAAAGTCCAACTCAAATACCACTTCTTCCGGGAAGCCCTCCCTGATGTCTCCTCATAAAGACCTTCCCCACCCAGAAGCTCTGCTTTACTCCTTTCTAAAAACAGCTGTCATGTGGTGGTGCTTATTGGAGTTACCTGTTCTGATGTCTTATCCCCTGCCCTAGGCTCTGAACTGAACCAACATTCAGCCCAACAGCCCTACCCCTAGCTTTAGCCTTGGCTTGACTCCCTCGGTCTCTCTGAATCTCAACCCCTTTTACTGGTGAGCTTGAAAAGGGAGGAACAGACTGGGATTTGCCCCATCTAATGGGAAATGACTCCCCCACTTTCCTGTCCTGTTTTTTCCCACTCTGCTCCTCCCTTCTCCCTTCCTCTCTCCTCTCTTTCTCCCTTCCTCTCTCATCCCTTTCTCCTTTCCTCTCTCCTCTCTTCTCCTTTCTTCTCTTCACTTCTTCTCCCCCCCCTCCCTTTTCCTCTTGAGCTCTGGTCTCAATGTGGTCTGGTTATCTTTGTTCATTCTTCCAGTCCCAGACAAGTCCTTCACCCAGTACAACACAGTACAAGTATGTGTCCTTAATAAAAAGATTGGGCAAAGAAAGAGGTGTGGGTGGTTTGGGGGCAAATCAGACTTGGACTGCCCTGAAGTCACTGCAGGGCTGGGCTTAGCTCTGCCCATAGCACCTGCTCCCCACCCCTTCCCCCTTCCCCCCAGCTTTTCTTTTCCTCTTCAAAGCCTGGGTTCTGTCCCTCCAAGTTCCAAAGGCCCATTGCAGAAATCAGAGACAATTGGGGGCAGTGGCAGCTGCAGAGGACAGGTGTGAGTATGTGAGCAGATGTAACCTTGGCTGGCCCAGGCCCTTTCTGGGGATGCAGCAATTAAGATGTTCTGTGAGAGGAGAGTGGAGAGAGAGAAAGGGGGGGAGGCAGAGAGGGAGGGAAAGAGAGAGAGGAGAGAGAGGGGAGAGAGAGAAAAAGAGGGGGGAGGGAGAGAGAGGGAGAAGGGGAAAGAGAGGGAGAGAGAGAGGAGAGAGAGAGGGGAGAGAAGGAAAAAGAGGGGGGAGGGAGAGAGAGGGAGAGGGAGAGAGACAGAGACAGAGAGACAGAGAGACACAGAGAGACAGAGACAGAGAGAGAGAGAGAGAGAGAGAAGAGGGGAAGGCAGGATGGGGAAGGGAGAGTAGAGGGAGAAAGAAAGAGAGAGGTGAATAAAGGTATGGATAAAGAGAGAGAAGAGAGAGGAGCAAAGGGAAAAGAGGGGGAAAGGGAGGGAGGGGGAAGAGAGAGGGGCTTAACAGCAGGGCCCATGTGGAGATCGGTACAAGTAAGTTTGTGTTTGTTGACTAAGTCCCTGGGATGACCTTAGTGGCTATATTTTCACCCTCTCATAAATCTGGTTCTAATAACCAATCAGTTTGTTTAACAAACAATAAATTACACTTTCCAAGACTGTGCTTAAATGCTTAGGTCAGCAAATATGGGTCTTTTATGGAGTCAGAGTTTCTGTTCTGATGTTTATCACATTCACCCCCTCCTTTTTTTCTCTCAGACTTGGTAAAACCACTGCACACACCCTGCCCCGACTCTCAGTCCTGGGGTAGGAGAGAAGGTGACAGCATGAGTGGCCTTTTCCCACCTTATGGTTGCCAAGGGGTGGCTGCTGCTGTTGCTGCTGCTGGCGGGGGGCCCTGATTCGAAGCAAACTTCCCTCCCATCTCCCCAAAAAAGGCTCTCTAATGGGCTCTGGCCCTGGTAGCGAGTAGGTGTATGGAGAGGCAGGATGATGTCATCCCTGGTCTGCCACTACCTTCCGTGACCTTCCCGGAGGGAGCTACTTGGCCTTTCTGGACTCCAGTTTAGCCATCTGTAAGATGGGGGTAAGCCCTGTGCTGACTGCCTCACTGAGCTGCTGCAAGAAAAGCATCCTGTAAACCTTGTGCACTACAGCAAGAGTAATTATATTATTATAATTAAATATATAACAAGAACATAAATACATATTATTATTAATAATAAGCAAGGGCTACTCTGTCTTCAGCTTCACCACCACCCCCAATTAAATTCTGGTTAGCTTTGAGAGAACAGCACAAGATCTGAGAACTGGGGCTGCCAGGACCTCAGGGGTCATTGGGTTCAGCCCCAGGCCTCAATTTGTCATCTTTGTATGCTCAGCACACAGTGCTCCGGAAAGGACCCATTACAACAAATGGTGTCAGAGAGAGAGAGAGACAAAGAGATAGCGAGCAATAGTGAGAGATAGACAGAGAGACAGAGAGAAAGAGACAGAAGGAAAAAAGAGAGAGACAGAGGGAGAGACAGAGAGAGGGAAAGAGACAGAGACAGAGAGAGACAGAGCAGACAGAGGGAGAGACAGAGGGAAAGAGAGAGACAGACAAACAGACACACAGAGGGAGACAGAGACATAGAGAGAGCAGAGGGAGAGAGAGGGGAGACAGAAGAGAGACAGAGGGAGGGAAAGAGATGGAGAGAAGAAAGACAGAGAGGAAAGATAGAGAAAAGAGACAGAAGCAGAGAAGGAGAGGGAGGGAGGGAAAAAAGAGAAACAGAAAGAGAAGAAGGGGAAGAGAGGTAGAGTGGGAGACAGACCAACAGATGGAAGGCCAAGAGACACAGTGAGTGTGCAGGCTGTTTACAAGGCCAGGCTAGAATAAATAAAGTGGTCTTAGGGTCAGCAATTCCCTGGGGTAGCAATTCCTAGGTCTTGCCATGGTCCCAACAGCACAAAACATGCTGCAGGGCAGGTTCCTTCCCTCTGCTGGGGCAGTCACAGCATTTTGGGGCTGACACTGAACACAAGAGCTGGATGAGCACCTACAGAACACAACACTGACCCAACCTATTTGAGTGGGAAGGAAGCTTAGAACTTAGAACATGGAATGTCAGGGCTGGGAGGGACCTGAAAGATGACCTGGTCCAACTCTCTTGTTTTACAGGAGACTTGAGGAGGAAGTGGGGAGAGGGTGTGACTTGCTCAGGATCACCTCACATCACTTGGTGAATTAGCTAAAAGTTTCCCAAGAGGACCAGAGGAATTGGGGGATGCTCTAGAATATTCTCTCTCTCTCTTTTTTTTTTTGGAGGGCAGTTGGGGTTAAGTGACTTGCCCAAGGTCACACGGCTAGTTTTTTTTTTGTGTTAAGTGTCTGAGGCCAGATTTGAACTCAGGTACTCCTGACTCCAGGGCCGGTACTCTATTCACTGCGCCACCTAGCTGCCCCTGCTCTAGAACATTCTCTCATAGAAAAGGCTGGGTTAGGAGTCGGGGGTGGGGTGGGCAGAGTGTCTGTGGTGACTGGGCCCTTGAAGGTCATTCTTTCAGTGTGTTACTGATGGGAGCAGGTAAATGATGTGGAAGGTCCTGAATAAGTGGGGGGGAGCTATCGTAGTAACTCCATCCTTCCCCAGTTTCCTGAGGTAAAGTCTATGAGAGGTCCCCACTGGAACTCGTAATAGCCTAGATAATCAGAGGTCATCTAGGTCAACCCTCTCATTTTACAGATGAGGAAACCGAGGCCCAAGGAGGATAAAGGTTTGGCCAAAGGACACCTGACTATTAAGAGTCAGAGGCAGGATTTGAATCCAGAACCTCTGACCCCAGAGCTCCTGTTTCCTGAAGGTGTGGCAAAGGGCAAGGCCCCTATTTTCTCCAGGCCTCAGTGTCCTAATCTGTAAAACAAAGGGAAGGAACCAGAGATGGTCCAGGTGAGAGGGACAGAAAGAAGGAAGCATAGTCTGGCAGTCAAGGAGACCTTGATTCAGTGCTTGGCTCTATGGCTCATTTCCTGGGGGATCTGGGACAAGCCAAGGCCCTTCTGTGGGCCTTGGGTTCCTCACCAGTAAATAAAGGGTGTTGGACTAGACAGACTCTCAAGCCCCTTCCAGCTGGGACATCTGATGTTTCTGTGATTGCTTTTATACTGAGCCAAAATCCAGCTCCCAGTAATTTCTACCCAGTGGTTACCAGTTCAGTCTTTAGAAAAAGCTGACTTCACCCTAGAAACCCATTCTACTCAGAACACCACCAAACACTAGTATTTGAGTCCTCAGCCCTTCCCAT
>CM053595.1:51141527-51255554 GCA_028646575.1 Pseudocheirus occidentalis | reverse complement strand
ACTGGCTTGTTCTTGACGATGTAGACATCCTCAGGTTCCACGAGGAAATGGGGTAACAGGTCAGGGTTGGCGCCAGGTACTGGGTTGGCCACAGTGGCACTCTGCTGGGCACCTGTGATGGCAAAGGGAAGGGATGAGAGGTCTAGAAATGAGCAAAGACATAACATGGCATCTCGAGCCTCTGGAGGGGGCCCCACATATCCTGTCGTAGGGTCTGCCCCCTCAGACAGACCCCACCCTGGTCAGAGTCAAGGTTATAGGATTTAGAGCTGCAAGAGATCAAATGGGTAAACTGAGGTCTGGAGATAAATGACTTGTCCTGGGTCAAGTAAGTAAGTGACTGAGACGGGAGACCAGGTTTAAAATAAAGCTTTACTAGGAGTGACTGCATCAAGGAGAAAAGTTGCAAGAGAGAAGACTAAGAGCAGTGTGATCAAAATCAGAAAGGCTGTTCTTTCCCTTAGCCCTCGGCTTGCTGGTGGGTCTAGACACACCTGTCTCCTCTAAATATCCACAGGCCTTCACTGGCCCCTCCCACACAAAAGGTAAATCACAGCATTAAGGAGCCTTTGTGGTCACTGCTTCTGCGAGAACCCCTGGCGATGGGCATCTGTGGTCCCCAACCCATCACCTCCCTGGCCAGACCCTTCCACTTTCAGACAGTTCTGACTTGGAGAGAACCCCAGTTCTGTTACAGAAGGGCTTCCCCCCTTCCCCCACAATCTGCTGCTCCCACCTCTGCCCTCGGAGGCCTAGTCCAGGCAGAACAAACCGAATCCCTCTTCCAACTGAGGCATTTATCACGTCCTCTCCAAGTCTTCTCTCATCTGGGCACCAGATCCCTCATTCCTTGAAATGACCCTCAGTGTCCTGGTCCTGGCTCCCCTTCTCTCAGTGTGCTCTTGCTTGTGAGTGGCCCCTCTGAAAGGTGTGGCCCACAACCATCCTGCGGGGTCAGCCAAATCAGTGCAGAGGACAAGGAGACAAGTGCAGAGGGACCATGGTCCAGCAGCGGGGTCAGGGGACCTCTTTCCTACCACCGGGTACTGCTCAGCCTGGAGGGGAAACTTCCTGACCCTCAGGGCTCTAGGCTGGCCTTTCACTTTCCCTAAAAACTCCAGCTGAAAATGCCTTCAGATACAGCAAGCACAAGCTCTGACAGGGAGGCAGCATGGTCTAAGGGGAAGAGCACTGAATCTGGAGTCAGAGGGGCCGATTCATCTTGGCTGACTCTTTGCAAACCCCATTTGGGGTTTTCTTGACAGAGATAATGGAGCGTGTTGCCATTTCCTTCTCCAGCTCATTTTACAGATAAGGAAACTGAGGCAAACAGGGTTAAGTGACTTCCCTAGGGTTACATAACTGGTGAGTGTCTGAGGCCATATTTGAACTCAGGTCCTCCTGACTCTAGGGCTGAACTCTATCCACTGTACCACCTAGCCATCCCTTGGAGTCAGAGGACCCAGTTCGAATCTGAACTCTGTCAATTACTTTTTATGTGAACTCAGTTCCCTCATCTGTAAAACAGGGGGACTGGATGGCCTCTAAAATCCCTTCTGGTTCAAAAGCTCTGAACCTAGGAACTCTGGAAGCTTCAGTACCCTTATCTGTAAAATTCACTATTTATCTCTAGGGCTGCTGTAAGGACAAAGAATTTGCCAAAGTACTGTAAGGCTGGGAATAACTTTGTCTCTGGAAAGCACAGGGGAGTAGGGGTAGTGGTGGTTACTCTATAGGATTTACAGTTAGCTTTAAGCCGGGTCAGAGGGACTTAGAGTGGGCTGGAAGGGAGGGGCTCCCGCCATCCCAGCTCCCCCTCTTTGTAGCACTTTTAAGGTGTACAAGGCACTTCCTTACAAGAGTATAAGTATCGTTAGCTGGGAGATTCAAGGCTTCCCTAGCATTACACAGCCTGAAAACCTCTGGGCTAGAGCTCAAACCTAGGCTTATTGACTTTTTTTTTTTTTGGAGGGCAGTTGGGGTTAAGTGACTTGCCCAAGGTCACACGGCTACTTTTTTGTGGTAAGTGTCTGAGGCTGGATTTGAACTCAGGTACTCCTGATTCCAGGGCCGGTGCTCTATTCACTGCGCCACCTAGCCGCCCCTGCTTATTGACTTTTAAGACCAGTTATTTCTCCCCTGTATCAGTATGGCTGAGAGAGGCCTTAAAGGGTACTTTGCATGACTCCTCTTCCTCCTTCTGTCCCCTTTACAGATTCCCTGTAAAGGGAGGTGGGCACCCAGCTTTCTCTTAAATGCTGCCAATGACCCAAGGCTCACTTGGGTCACTCTTCTCCACAATGGCCTCCACACAAGGCCATTCCTGGCTGACTGGGATGGCAGCAAACATTGGTGATATCATCACTTTCACTTTTCAGTCATACTATCCCCTTCTTTCCTTTCTGGTCCCTCTCCCCTTTTCTCAGAGTCTTACAAAATCACTAAATTTGAGGGAGGAGGAGGAGGAGGAACGCAGGATTCAGCTACTGGGTATCTCCCAGAATGCTCCATGAACAATCCCAGAAGCCTTTACACATGACCCTCCCAGGAGTCCCTGTTGCAAAACCTTTAGTGGATGCTGGAATAGTTGTACACATGGCAGGCAGGGCTACAAAGAGAACTAGGTGGGACCTCCCAAGGCATCTTGCTCAACCTGTAGTTGAACCATAGCCCCTTCTAACATCATTCTTGAAAGAGGGTTATCCAGCTTCTACTTGAACCTTTTTTTTTTTTTTTGGAGAGAGGAAGGCGAGGCAATTGGGGTTAAGTGACCTGCCCAAGGTCACACCGCCAGTGTGTCAAGTGTCTAAGGCCAGAGGATTTGAACTCAGGTCCTCCTGATTCCAGGGCTGCTGTTCTATTCACTGAGCCAACTAGCTGCCCCAACTAGAACTCTTTTGATGAGAGAGAACCTGAAACCTCTGGGGACAGCCCTTCAAATACTTGAAGACAGCTCCCATATCCCTCCCTCTGGAGTTATTTCTTCTATTCATGCCAAACAACTTCTCCCTCATTTCTTTCCCCTCTTCTCTGGGTCTCTCTCCCCTTCATTTGACCTCCCTGTGGCAGTTGGGATCATTCATGCAAATTCATGAGCATACGGACAGCCAGAGACTAGGGAAAAGGCAGCAGCAACTCTGCCTCTTAACCAGGCTTGACACTAGGACAAGTCTAAACAGAGACATTTTTAACCCTGACTCAACCCCATCCTCTAATCTTAACTCAGTCTGATAGATCCACCCTCCTGCCCCATCTCACTCAATTCTAGTTCTGAAACTACCCTCCAAATCCAACCCCAGTGGAACCTTCCTCCTGCCTTCTAATTCCAGTCTGATGTCTTCCCAATCTCCAATTCCAACCCAACCTCCAATTTGTACCTGCTGCTCACCTGTTCAACCCACCCTCAACTTTTCAACCCCAGCCCAACTTTGTGTTTAATTCAGTCCTGCCCAATCTGTGCCCCAATTTTGCTCTCTTCCTGCTCTGTCCTGACCATGTCCCCATCTAGTCCACTGCCTCCAGATTTAGAAAGACTGGAGTCTTGGTGAGTGGGGAGGGGGGAAAGAGAGAGAAAGCAAAAGGATTTGGAGGTGGCACCAGGGACTGGTAAGAGCCCTAGGGGCTGGGACTCAGGAGGCTTGAACTCTAGCCTTGGTCCTGCCACTTTTCACTGCCTGATTTTGGGCACACCCCCTACGCCTCTCTTGGCCTGTCTTTTTGTCTTTAAATGAGTGGGAGGGATTTCATGATTTCTACAGGTCTCTCCAGTCCTGGAAGCCTGTGATTCTAAGGCATCAGAGAAGTTGGAAAGGTCCTAATGGCCGGGTGACTCCAACTTAGTAGGATCTGGAGCATGTTTCTGGCCTGGACCCATCCACTGATGTCCCTCTCACTTCCTGTTTCTCTTCAGTGGCCAGGGAAGAAAATGCTTCGCCCTCATTTCCTCTTCCCCCTATTATCCCCCAACAGGCAGTTGTACTTTGGGGGGTGGATGTTTCAGGGGCAAGCTCAGCTCAGCTCAGCTTCAGTCCCTTTTCCTGATTCCTGAGTCTCCCTCCCAGGGATTTCTTCACTCCTACCCTGCGGCTCCAATGCTCTGTACACCCCAGGATCCCCAAGAACCCACTTCCTGGGCACAAACTGAGACGCAGACTTCCTACTCATATCTCCTTGCCTGGGGCTGGGGTTTCTTGGGAGCAGGGAGGAGTTCTAGCACCCCAAGCTAGTCAAGAGCATTCAGGGAGGGAGGAGAAAAGGCTCAAGGGGCCCAGAGCAGACCTGCTTGCATAACTTGAGGTCTGCCATGGCTGGTGGACATCCCCGGGCCTGCTCTGAGCCCGGCTGCTCCAGCTCTGTCCAAGCACCAGGGAGGGGTGAGGTGGGGTAGGTACACAGGCTTCCTAAGCCTTCCTCCCCGGCACCCCTGTCGGCCCATCCATTACCGCACCAAGCACTGCTAGCGTCAGGCGCCCGCTGAACCCGCCACAATCCCTCATGTCTGCATTTAACTGCTAATGAAAAATAAATGTTCCGTGACCAATGAGGGGCACAGCTCACTTCTCTGGGGGCTGCATCACACCAAGCCACGCCATGCTCTCACCCGCCTTCTCCTCCTCCTGCTCTAGCTGGAAGACCCAGGGGACATCTGTACTCTCCCTCCCGGGAAGCCCACACTGCCAAGGGCACCCAGTGAAGTCCTATGGCCTGGGTGAGGGTGACTGCCCCCAGTGACAGGCACAGGTGCCCGTGTTGGATGCTTACTGCTCTAATCTCCCAAATGGGGCCAATACCCCCTTTCCTTTCCCTCTGGGGTCTGGTTTGAGGATCAATATCTGAATAATCTTTCTCACACACAGATTTAGTCAAGTAACTAGTCAGCTCAGAAATCTTTAGTGATCCCTTGTAGTCTACTGAGAAAAATTCAGACTCTTCTATTTGGCATTCAAGGCCCTTCACAGTCTGATGCCCCCAACTTTCCATCTCTATTTCATACGACTCCCATGCATTCTGTACTCCAATTAGAATGGACAGTTCTTTGAACATACCCTGGGATTTCTTTCTTCTTCTCCTTCTGTCTCCCTCTACCTGGTGTGTCCTTCCTTCCTCCTCCCTTCTGCCTGGTGAATTCATAACCATCTGCTAAAAGCCTAGTTCAGATGTGGCTTCTTCCAGGGAACCTTCGTCTCCTCCAATCTCTGGGGTGTATGTGCCTAGCAGTGGGCTGTCTGGATACATTTTAGTCACTCAGGAGAATTCCAAACTCTTTCCCAGAAAGGTTGGACCAATTCACAGCTCCACCAACAGAGTCACTATCTTTCCACAACACTGACTACCCTGATTTTTTGGTCATCTTTGCCAATTTTCAGGGTGTGAAGTGAAACCTCTGAGTTGTCTGGATTGGAATTTCTCTTTTTTCCCCCCAAAATAAATTTTTATTGATGTCTTTTTGGTTTTTTTTTACATCATTAAAATTTCTTCCAATCCTTTCTGGAAAATGATCCCATATAACAGAATTTCTCTTGTCATTAGAGATTTGAATGAAAAAAACATTTATTAAGCATCTTAAAATAAAATAAATGCTTATTAATAAGTGCTCATTTATTAAGTATTTACCATGTGCTAGGTATTATGTTAAGTGCCAGGGGAACACATGCAAACAATAAGAATCCCTGCTCTCAAGGGAGCTTATATTCCAACAGAGGGAGACAGGCCATGGGGGATGTAGGAAGTGGGGGACGACGCGCACAAGAAAATCCTGTGAAGATGTGGTTTAGAAATGTCTGGAAAGTAACACAGAGGCCTTCTATCAGAGGCAGGATCCTAGGCACATGGTCCAGTTCTGGAGGGAGGGGGACAAAGGGTACAGATGGAGAGGGAGACCTGGCTTCAGGCCAGACTGAAAGGTCACCCATCAGAGCTAGAGTCTCAGGGGTAGAATCCAAGATCCAGAAGGTGAGAAAGGAGGAAGATGGCCTGGAAATGGGAAATGACGAGGAGCTTGGTTCTGGGCCACATAAGGGAAAAGGTCACCTATCAGGGATCAGATGTGGAGTACGTTTTGCTTGAATTTCACATATCATTTCATATGAACTTTTTTTTTTTTTTGCTTTCTGGAGGGGGTAAGGTAGGGTAATTTGGGGTTAGGTGACTTGCCCAAGGTCACATGGCTAGTTTTGTGTTAAGTGTCTGAGGCTGGATTTGAACTCAGGCCCTCCTGACTCCAGGGCCGGTGCTCTATTCACTGTACCGCCCAGCCTCTCCTTGTATGAACCTCTAAGATGCACTTGTCAGGTAACGCCGTACGTGGGTCTTATCCTACTACCTGAATGTGAGCTCCAAGAGGGACAGGACCGCTTCTTACCCAAACCTCTAATACACAGCAAAACTCTCTCTGAACATAGTATCCCATTCTTTTAAAAATGCACAAAGGTGCCGCTATGTGGCGCCACAGTGCACAGAGCACAGGGTCAGGAGTCAGAAAGACTCCTCTTTCTGAGTTCAAATGTAACCTCAAGACACTCACTAGCTGTGTAACCCTGGGCAAGTCACTTATCCCTGTTTGTCACAGTTTCCTCATCTATAAAATGATCTGGAGAAAGAAATGATAAACCACTCCAATATCTTTGTCTTTTTAGTTTTTGGAGGGGGAATGGCAAGGCAATTGGGGTTAAGTGACTTGCCCAAGGTCATGTAGCTATTAAGAGTCAAGTGTCTGAGGCTGGATTTGAACTCAGGTCCTTCTAATTTGGGCTGGTGCTCCATTCACTGCACCACCTAGCCGCCCCTCTAATATCTTTCCCAAGAAAACCCCAAATAAGATCACGAAGTCAGACATAACTGAAAAACAACACATATGCATAGAAGTACTGCATTAGGCACTAGACGTGCAAAGACAAAGATGAAAGCCACCTCTGCCCCTGAGGAACTTACGTTCTATCAGGAAATAAAACTTACAGAACAGATAAAAAAAACCCAAAATAATCTCAGGAAAACTCACTAATACCAGGGATGTGGGAGATCAGGGCAGGCTTCCTGTAGGAGGTGGAATCTTAGAAGAAGGTGCTTAATAAATGTGTCTTAAATTAAGAAAAGGACGTGAAAGCGCCACTGACACTTGCGGCATTGGTAATAGCATTATTAGCCAATGAATACACAGATTCACGCTACACTTAGCAAATGTGGCGTTCACATCCAAAGTCTGTTTCTCTAATTAGGTCTAAAATGCAATTAATTTCAGTAAACATAAAGCCACTGCTGTCTACCAGGCCCTATTCAAGGTGCTAGGGATACAGACCCTTCCGTCCAAGTTGAATCTCTAAGGCATTCAAACAGGATGGAAGACACATGCACAAATCATGGATTCAGGGGAGAGCAAGGGGAGAGCGAAGGAGAAGACCAGGCAACGGCAGTGAGAAATCTGGGCAGGAAGAGAAGAAGGAAAGCTGGGAGCACAGGGCAGGCTTCATGGAGGAGGTGGTGTATGAACTGGGCCTCCCTGAAGGGAGGGACTTCATCATTCAGAGAATGGTCCCCTCTCTGCTGAGGAGGGGTCCAGAGGCTTCTGCAGACTGCCAATGAAATCCATGACACTTAAAATAAAAAAGGGTAAGAACCCCCGGCCCAGGTCAATCTCCTTATTTTATAGAGGAAAACTAATGCCCAGAGAAGACAAAAAAGTTGCCTAAGATCATACAGCAATTAGGCTTAGGTCAGGATTCAAAACCAAGCAACAGGATGACAGTATGATAGATTTAGAGTTGGGAAGGATCTTAGATCAACCCCATTTTAATGGTGAGAAAACCGAGGACCAGGGGGTTAAATGACTTGGCCAAGGTCACAAAGTAAATGACAAAACCAGAATGTGAGCCCAAGTACCCTGACTCCAAATCCACCACTCCTTCCACCACCAATGATACCTCCCAAACGTAGGCCTAGGGCTCAGAGAGAGGTCAAGGCTGGACTTGGGAGTTCTCTGCAGAAAGGGTAAGCTCTGGAGTCACACAAATGAAGGAGATCTCTGTGAATGGAATAAAATGTAGAGAGGGAAGAGAATCGAGGGGTAAGAGCCCTGGATCTGTGATCTGCACAGAGCAAGCCAAATCTGCCCTCTTGGGATGGTGACTCTTCTCTTCGAGCCCCTCGCCCTGGCACTGGGCACAGTGCCCTTGCAGGTGGGAGGGCCTCACCTCCCTTTCCACGACTGGTAAATGGCTGCACTTATAGGGGTGTGGAAACAAGAGCCTCAGATGTGAGCCCTCAGCTTCACCCTGCCCCTCCTGCCTCCATCGTGGGCAAAGGAGCTAAGTCATGAGGGCTGCCAGGGAGAAATGGGGAGTGAGGGGGGTGACTGAGCATGACCTCCCACTCCCAACTGCTGGGGGCCATACAAGGCACCCCGAAATAGCACCAGGTGACTTTTGTTACTGTTCTGGCCCTGTGATTTCATCAGCATAAAGCACTATCAGCCAGGAGCATGGCTCTACAACTGTTACAAAGCATCGAATCCTAGGGAGTTGCCTGGGGGTGCTGAGAGATAAAGTGGGCAAATCAGCCCAAAGTCACCAGGTGAGTATGCTTCTGAGGAAGAACCTGAACCCAGATCTTCCTGACTCTAAAGCCGTCTCTGTAAGGACACGGCGGTTCTCATCATGTACTTGAGGAATCTTCTTCCATTTCTGTCATTCATTGATTCATTTACTTACTGACTGAACTGAGGCAATCGGGGTTAAGTGACTTGTCCAGGGTTATACCACTAGTTAAGTATCTGATCTGATTATGAACTCAGGCCCTCCTGACTCCAGGGCTGGTGCTCTATCCACTGCACCACCTAGCTACTCCTAGGAATCTTTTTCCAAAAAACTGGCTTCCTCATAAAGTAATTTCAGTTACCAGGGATTCATTAAGGAGGCACCACTGAGTAAGGAACACAAGGGCTCAAAGGAGATGGATTTCAGCTGGAGAGTTCAGAGGAGGCTTCCTGGAGGAGGCAGCGCATAGATTGGTCTTTGAAAGATGTGTAGCATTTGGAGGCAGAAAGAGATCAGCATCCTTTGAGGCTGTGATCTCCATGAAGGCAGAGATTGTTTCTTGCTTATCTGTATTTCCCCCAGTGGTGAGCAAAGTTCTGTGCATGCAGTAGATGCTTAATAAATGTTTGCTGAAAACTGCAGGGGGGGGGGTTTCCTACCTATGCTAACCAAGCAGGGGCAGCCAGGATGGCTAGGACGCACAAGGCAGGTCTTGGCTGAGGGTCACCAAAGTAAGCAGGGTGGAATCCTGGGGGTGGTTGGCTCACAGAGCTGGACTTTGACATTGGGGATGGACTTGGGCCAAGTAAGGAGGGACTGAGGAATTTAGGGGAGGCCCAGGGAAAAAGCGGGAGTTTCTGAAAGCCACTTACATCCCGGATCAAGTCAAGTTTGAGTCTGATAACTACCCCGTTAACCTTGAGATCATCACGTTTTAGGAAAACACTCCATGAAACAACTTGGGACTATTCTAAAAAAGTGCCTAAACTGTCCAGATGACCTCTGACCTAGTCATAGCACTACTAGTTATCCACCCCAAGGAGGTCAGAGGCAAAAGGAAAGACTTCATAAATGCAAAAATATTTACAGCAGCACTTTCTGTAGCAGAAAAACACTGGAAGGAAAGTGTGTGACCATTGATTGCGGAATGGCTAACAAGAGAGACAAAGAGACAGAGAGAGACAGAGAGAGATGAGAAAGACAGAGGGAGACAGAGAAACAGAGAGAGAGAGAGACAGAGAGAGAGAGAGAGAGAGAAAGAGAAAGAGAGAAGGAAGGAGAGGGAGAGAGAGAGACAGAGGGAGACAGAGACAGAGAGAGGGAGACAGAGAAAGAGAGAGAGAAGAGGAGAGAGACAGAGACAGACATACAGAGACAAAAAGAGAGACAGAGACACAGAGATAGAAAGTGCAACAGAATGTACAGTGAATAAGGTTTGCAAAGGGGTTTACATGAATTACCTCATTTGGTCCTCAAACCAACCTTGTGAGACAGGTACCATTATTATCCCCATTTTGCTGATAAATACACTGAGGCTGAGAGAGGTCACGTGACCTGCGCAGGGTTTCCCAGCCAGTAAGTGTTTGAGGTAGCTGAAGTGGGCTTTCCTGACCCCAAAGTCCAACACTCAATCCAATAATGGTTAATCCAGAACAAAAAAAACAGCCAGTAGAACAGTTCATGCTGGGAATTCTTAACTTTTTTTTTTCTGTATCTTGGCCCCCGTTGGCAGTTTGGTGAAACCTAAGCACCCCCTTCTCAGAGTGATGTTTTAAAATAGAATTTAAATACATAGGATTACAAAGGAAACCTATTATATTGAAATACAGTTATCAAAATGTTGGGGAAAAAAACCCCAGAACAAAACAAGTTCAAGGACTCCAAATTAAATAATCCTGATTTACACAATAGTCACAGTAATGTCAAGAAAAAATATTAAATATGACTTCAGAACTCTGATCAGAAGAGCCACCCATCATGACTTCAGGACCCCTAGTGAAGTGAGTTTTCTTTCTTGACAGAGAGGTGGTGGGCTATAGGCAAGGAGTGTGGCATACATTTTCAGGCATGGCCAATATGTTGAGATGTTTGTCTTGACACTATATACTTGTGATAAGGGACCATTATATTGCGGGGGTGGGGGGAGGACTGGGAAAAGTTGATGTTAAAAAAAACAACCAACAAACCAAAAACCATGCCACAGGGGATAGGACACTGGACTTGGAATCAAGAAGATCTGAGTTCAAATACTGCTTCAGATACTTACTGGTCGTTATATGGGCAGGTCACTTAGCCCCTCCATGGCTGTTCCTCATCTGTTAAATGAAGAGGACGGATTCTGATCTCTCTGACTTCTTCTACCTCAGTGATTCAATGATCCTATAATCCATACAATCTTTCTAGAGACTAAGCATCAATTATGTTCATGACTGCATGGATGAGAGACGGAGGGAAAGGGAGAGCCCCCAAGCAGCAGGGGAAGGGCTGCCGGGGAGGTCCTGTCTGCACCCACAGCTCCCTAGTTTCTTCCTGACTGTGGGAGTGTCCGAGAGGAGCCCTTGGTCACGGAGCAGCAAGGGCCTGGCTCTGGGCCCGCTTTCTCCTGGATCCTCCTTCCCCGGTGCCCTCCAGCCCGCAGCCCATTTGCTTAGGCTCCTAGAGTTGCGTCCACCGCCTTCCCCAACTGCTCAGTTTCCATGGTTACTCGCCTGTGACAGTGTCACAGGACCCAGCAACATCTCCAAGAGCAGGGGAAAGTCATTCTCTCTCCTGGAGTGTGACTGTCTCTGTGCTCACCCTGACAAGCCACCCGATTATGGTAATGCGCATGCCCGCGTACACACACACACACACAGGCTCACATCCACACCTATACCTACTTGAACTGACACATGCTTTCCAACTTACTCTGATACCAACAGACCTGAACACACTCACACACAATGATAGCGACCCACACCCTCACAGCCATGACTAATGCTCACAGGCAGACAATACATACATAAGTATCTACAATCCAATTTACTCACCCCACATATGGGCACCAAGATATCCAGGTATAGATGTGTATATAGAGGAACACACAAGCATACAGGAAATAACTGTAGTTCAAAGGTACCCTCTGGGCCGAAGATGGAAACACCAGCCTATAAAGGGGAGCCCCACACACAGATAGGCTAAGTGGTACAAGCCTAGAGGTGGGGCTCCTTGTCCCTTCCTTACCGGGACAGTTGCCTGTCATCCTTGCTCCAGCAGGGAAAGGTCACCGGACTCAGGGCAGAAGGGACAGTGGAGGAAGGAAGGACCCTAGCCCCCCAGCGGGCTGGCCTCTCTTCAGGCCAGAGAAACAGTTAATAAAGCGAAGCCCTAAATAAGCATTTGATTAGCAAACGATAAAATAGCTATTGTGTCCCTGGATTAAGCTGTAATTGTTGCTGATAATTGGCTGGTTAGAATTTAATAAGCTGCAATTAAGTGGAATGGAATCCGGAGTAATTATGGTTCCTCACAACCCACAGTGAGCTTGGGAGAAGGGCCTCCTTCCTGTTCTGGCGTCTTGGTTTGCTAAACACCCTGTTTCTCTGCTCTTCAGACTGGATGGAGAGCCTGGTTGGGGGGTGGGGGGGAAGGAGGACTCCATGTGTGTACAGCTCCCAAGGGCTGCTGGGAGTCCACAGGGACCAAGCTACTCCCAGGACCCAGGTCCAAGTCTGACTCTGGGAGGTTGAAGGATCTGAGCTGGATACCCCCTGGATCGGTGCCAAGCCCTAGATCCGCAGGATGTGATGCCCTGCACCAGAATGAAGGAGATATAGAAGGCTGATTCCACGTGGCTTTCCCAGAGCACCCTGGCAGCAGGAGACAAAGGGGGAGGGGCATTCAGGAAGGCTGGGAGGGGTCTGTGGCCAAGGGCTGACACAAGGAGGCAAGAGAAGGGCTGGCTGTAATTGGGAGGGAAGAAGAGCTGAACCAGGAGGAGGAGGAGGAGGAGGAGGAGGAGGAGGGAGGGGCTGAGACTCCAAAGGACCCGTCCACATGCTTACACACATACTCAGACACATGCTGCATTATACACCCAAACATACAGGATAGATTTGGGTCTGGAGGAAAAATGCAGGGTAGTGTGAGGGGAATTCTCATGCCAGGAATAGGGGCCCCCTCGGTGGTCAGTATCTGGCCCAATCCTCACACTTTCCATTCTCTCCCTGACTGCTCTGCAGACCCCCATCCTCTGTACCCTGGTCACGTCCTAGCCCACCGGCCTCAGGTGCTGCCGCAGCCTCTGACTGGGGATAATAAACGGCCTCCAGGACGCTTCGTTTATAGTCCCATCAGCATTTTTACAACGTAGCTGGCAATTAATTTAATTAAAAGCCCTGTCCTGGACATAGAGACATTTCATATCCCACTGGCTCAACAACAGGCCCCCTGTCACAGCTGCTGTGGACCCATCTCTGCGCTCTGGGCACAGCCTAGATCTTCCAGGGGGCTGGAACCTTGGGAGCTGTCCCTGAGAGGTCTGAGGGCCTGGTGGGAGGGGCCGGGGAGTGGGCAAGTACAAGCCACAAAAAACGGAACCACCACCTCCCAGACACTCCCCCAAACAAGAGATCAGAGGTGCACAGGATTCATAGCTGCAAGAAACAGACCTTTGAGCCACAAAATCTTAAAGTACTTTTGTTCACAACATGGGGTGGAGGGTGGAAGGTCACAGGGTAAGGCTAATTGTCCCCATTTCACAGAAGAGAAAACTGAGTTGTGATACAATGGACAAGTGAGAGTTTAGAGACAATAAATCACTTTAAAGGCATGAGTTGGTGATATTCCTCAGTAATAAAACTTCCTAATGATGAGAGCCGTTCGAAAAGTGGACGCGAGGCCTTCCAGGAGAGGCTGGATGACCACTTATCAGGGAGACTACAGAAAGGCTCCTCGTTCTGGTTTGGGTTGGACTGGATGCCCTCTGAGGTCTCTTCTGATGTCGAGAGGCTCTGATTTTGGAGGAAGAAACTGAGGCCTGGGGAGGAAGAGGAGCCCGTACAAGGTCACAGTGGCAAGTCCGTGATGGAGCCAAGATGATAAACTAATACTGTTCATCCTGTGAGCCCGCTACGCACACGGGTGTGCCCGGACACACGTATTCCTCACCACTCACACAGAAACCTTGTCTCTGTGGCTAACACCCGAGCTTTGTGTGTGACCTTGCTCAGAAAATGTCATTGATCCCTCTAGGGAATACAGGTCCCTGAAAAGGCCGGGCTCACAAAGACTGAGAAATGCTACCCCCCCCAACACACGTAAACACTGGGTCACACCCGCAGACACTGACACAGCCACACTCATTCACAGATCATCACACCCCCACACAGTCATTGTACAGGAGCCACGGACACACAAAGCCGCATGTACACACCGAGCGATAAACTGTCACACAAGAAACAGACGTGCAGTGACATATTAAGTCACACGGAGGCATGCTGCCGCACACAGAGACACACACATGTGGTCATACGGTCACACCCAGGTAGGGACACGTCTGTGGCCATGGTATTATAACAGACACTAATAAGACACGTGCTCACACACATCCATCATTCAACATGCATTATATTAGTTGGCAATACAAAGACAATACTGAAACTGGTCCTGCCCTTGAATGGCTTAAATCATATTGGGGTAAAACAACACACACAGAAATCAGTCAATAGGACGTATACACAACGTCATTACAGACTAACAGGAGGGAGAGCAGAAGGGCCCAGGGACTCCCGGGATCAGAAAGGTCTCCTCCAGGAGGCGATGCTGGAGTGGAGTCTGTGATCAGCGTCACACGGACATCCCTATACAGGGAGACACACAAAGCTGCGGCCAATCCATCTCTCAGGGCTTTTCTGGTTTTCAATCAATTAACTCTAATTTGATAAATAATAATCAAGCAATTATCATATTGAGAGCACTGTTTGAGGCGATGGAGACAGAAAGACAATCCCTGCCTTCAAGGAATTTACATTCTAACGGCAGGGGGAAGCACATCATACATACAACTATGTATGGAGACGGTAAGAGTCTGGGGTCAATGGAGAAGATGAAGGAAGGTTTCACAGAGGAGCTGAGGCGTGAAGGCTTGATAAGGATTCTGAGCCAGAGAGCCAAGAAAGGGGGGAACTCCAGGAAGGAGGCATGGCTTGTTTCAATGAATGGAGATGGGAGAAAGAGGGCTAGATGACGACTAGTTATGGCTGGAACACAGAGTGTATGAAAGGGGAGTGAAATAAGGCTGGAAAGGTAGGTGGGAGCCAAACTGTGAAGGGCCTTAAGTGCCGGCCTATGAAGTCTATATTTTACCCTAGTAGCAACGGGGAGGGAGGGGCCATGGAAGACTATCCTGGCAGTAGTATGGTGGGCAGAGTGGAAAGGGAAGAGAACGGACGCAGGGAGACTAATTAAGAGGCTTCTACAGGTAAGAGGTGACAAGGGCCTGAACTAGGTGGTGACCTGGTGATTGCAAAGTGCCTTTTCTCGTCCATCCTGGACAGAAGCAGAGACATTCGGAAGGACAAGCTTAGGAAAGACAACTGCTCGGCACTTTAAAGTGCCCATTACACAGATCCTCACAACAGCTCTGTGAGGGAGGCATTATTATTGTCTCTATTTTACAGATAAGGAAACTGAGGTAGAAAGCGATTAAGACTCTCTCTTAAGAGATCAAGACACTCAGGTCTTCCTGGTGTTAAGTCCAATAACTCTGTCCACGGAGTTGTTGGCTGCCCCATATGAATGCGGCGAATCCCACTTCTGATCACTTATTTTTCCTCTTTTTGTTGGGTCTGAGGTGCTTTGCAGGACACGCTGGACGAGACATCCAGCAGGCAGCTGACAGTGCATTTGGTGTTCAGGAGGGAGATTAGGGCTGGATGTACAGAAAGATGTGGCTTGGGGATGGGCACATCTCAGTCTTGTGACATCACAAGTCAACTCCTCTCCCTGGGGAGGTGACTTCTCATTAGTGTAAGTAGAAGATTGGGTCTACATGTTGGCTGGACCCTTGGAACTCCCTGCTCTTGCCCTCTGAAGTCCTCACTGCTCTTTAAGACCCAGCTCAGATGCTACCACCTTTAGGAACTGCTCCTGATGTTGTGATGCTGCCCAGGGGTAGAGCTGATGAAGAATGGGCTGTGTGTGTGAGAATTCTTCCCCTGCCACCTTCCCTGGGCCATTCTGAATGGAGAGAACCTCTCTGCCCTACACTTGAGCAAGTGCAGAATGGGCCTGGAGGTGTCATTTGGTCACAGGCAAGGCACTGAACAGACCATGGGCACTTTTCCTCTCTGTAGTCACACATATAGAGCTCAATGGTAAGAACCCTGATTTTGGATCCGAACGTTTGGGTCCAAATTCTGGACCTGCCATTTACTAGCTGTGGGTATTTGGACAAGTCCCTTTTACCTCGCTAAGCCTCAGTTTTCTCATCTTTTAAATAGTCATAAAAAAGTCATAAAAGGCCTGAAAAAGCAATCTCTACGGGGTGCCTCTGCTTCTTCCCTTCTGCAGTCTGGTTTCTGATCTCATCATTCAACCGAAACTGCCCCCCCAAAGTTATCAATGATCTCTTGTCAAATCTAATGACTTTTCCCTCAGTCCTCATCCTTCTTACCTTCTCTGCAGCCTGTGACACTGCTAATCCCCTTCTCCTTCTGGATATTCTCTCCTCTCTGGCTTTTCATGACACTCATCTTTCTTGGTTCTCCTACCTGCCTGACCACTTCTCAGTCTCATTTGCTAGAGTTTCATCCTTCCTCACATCCTCTGTGTTTATGCCCTAAAGCTCAGGAAGACCCGAGTTCAAATGCTACCTCTGACACTTCCGAGCTGTATGACTCAAGACAATTCACTTAATTTCTTTCCACCTCAGGTTCCTTATCGGTAGAATGAGGCTATTTATAGGGACTTTCTCACAGGTTGCTGTGAAGACTGTATGTTTCTTTGTAAATCTTGAAGCAATCCTACTTCTTGCCTTCTCACTGGGTGAGGGAGGGAATTTGGAATTCAACATTTTAAAAAATGAATGTTAAAAATAATTTTTTTTTAAAAATTGAGAAGCACTATACAAATGCTAGCTATTATTATCCATGTAGATTATTCACACACACACACACACACACACACACACCTAGTCTCTCACCCCCTCCAACTTCCTATTGGTCATGTTAAACTGGATTTTCCCTAGGCATCTCAAACTCCACACATTCAAAACGGAGCTCATTAGCCTGCCCCACCCCACCAACCAAAACTTTCTACTCTTGTTGAAGGTACCGTCATTCTCCCAATTTCCCAAATGTCTTCAACTCCTCACTCTTCATTTCATTTATTCAATCAGTTGTCAAATCTTGTCATTTCTACCTTCATAACATCTCTCACTTCTGATCTCTCCTCTCCACCCACACAGCCACCACCCTAATTCAAGCCTCATTCCCCTCTTCCAGGTTTATTGCAATAGATTCCAAATTGGTTTTCCTTCCTCAAGACTCTCCCCACACCTATCTATTCCCTACAGAGCTTTCAAAGCAACTTTCCTAAAGCATCGGTCTGACCGTGTCATAGCCTTCCCCCTCCCAGCTCTCCTCTTCACTAAATAAACTCCAGGGGCTCCCCATTACCTCCAATACAAAAGAAAAACTCTTCTGAAAATGCCATCTACATCCAGAGAAAGAACTGTGGAGTCTGGATGCAGATGGAAGCAAACTATTTTCTCTCTCTTTTCTTCTTCTTTCTTATGGTTTTCCCCTTTTGTTCTGGTTTTTCTTTTACAATATGACTCATGTGGAAATATGTTTAATATGATTGTACATGCATAGCCTATATCAGATTGCATGGTTTCTTGGGGAGAAAGAGGGTAAAGGAAGGAGAAAAAAAAGTGGAACTCAGAATCTTAACAAAATGAATGCTGAAAACTATCTTTACATGTAATTAGAAAAAAATATATAAAATGTTATTAAGCCGGAAAAGACTCTTCTGTTTAACAGTTAAGGCTCTTCACAACCTGGGCCCTTCCTGTCTTTCTAGTCTTCCTCATTTACTCCCTGATACACAACTGCAGCTCAATGATGCCAGCCTTTGTTTCGATGTAACTCTCTCCACCTCCCACCTCCATGCCTTTGCACTGACTGCTCCCCCTCACTACCTGGAATACGCTCTCTTTATCTCTGCCTCTTGACATCACTGGCTCCTTTCAACCCTCAGCTTCAATGGCACCTGCAGGAGGCCTTCTCAGATCTCTGGTTACCTGGGCCTTCCTCTCTAAGGTCACTCTCTTTCTACGCTGTATCCTGCATCTACTTATTTATCTGTAATTTCCCCACTAGCAGTATCTAAGCTCCTGGAGGACAAGAGCTACTTGGGATTTTTTTCTTTTTGGCCTTTTTTTTGTACCCATGGCACTTGGCACATCATCTTCCACAAAATGTTTCATGAATGCCCGTCTGAGGAAATGCTCTATGAATCTTAATGCGTTTGAGCTATTACTATGATTCTTGGACTCATGATAGCCCGACGGGAAAGGCAGGCAGGACTCAAGATCCCATTTTGTGGATGAGGAAGCTGAGGCTGAAGACATGAAGCAGGTTCTGGGGGTTTACACGTGTAGGAAGAACGGGTGTAATCAATGGGGTCAGAAGAGCTAATTCTGAATGTCAGGTTTTTTTTTTAAATTTAACTTTTTTTATTGACTTGTTTGTTTTAGTTTACAAGATTCAGTTCCAGAATCACTTGAGTTTCAGATTTTTCTCCCCTTCCTTCCCCCCTCCCCGCCCCCATGGTGGCATACAATCATGTATAGGATCTGCAAACTCTGAGTGACAGTTCTGATACTTTCGGGGTGTGGGACCCTGATGAAATCACTTAACCTGCTTAGTTTCCTGAGACTCAGTTTCCTCACCTGTTAAACGAAAATCATAATATTTTCGCTCCCTTCCCCACTCCCTTGTTGTGAGTGAGGTGTTCTGTAAATCTTACTTTTCCTTCTTTCTTTGTAAATCTTAAAGCCTACAGGAATGTGAGTGATTACCATCATGACTCTGGTCAGTCTCTCTGAGACTCAGCTTTCTCTTCTGTAAAATAGGAGCCATAACGCTTGAACCCCCTACCTTGAAAGGCTGGTTCTGAGGATCATATGAGATAATGGACAGAGAGGGTTTGAGGGCCTAGGGAACCCAAAAAAGCCAGAGTTAGTGGCTAAGTCTTCTGACCTCAAGGCTTTCACTGCACAGACTGCCCACTTCCACTGGCCCTTCCCCCTTGCTAATGCACCCCTCCCTTCATTCCCAAAACAAACTGGCTGGAGGCTCAAGGGGACTCTGTGTTACATTAAATGGCCTGTAATTAAATTGCCAGCCCAGAGTCCCTGTCCCTGGGTGGCATTAACACCTCTTTTCTTCATTATTCCCAACAAGTCGCTGCCTCTGAATTAAGGGGTAGCTGGATCCCTATGGGGAGAGGGGAAGGCTGGGATGTGTGTGCATATGTGTATGTGGGCATACGGAGAAGGTAAGTCCTCTTTATCACACAAGATTGCAAGGGCAATCCACGCCTATTTTCTTTGATAACCTTCTGCCTACACTGGTGCCAGGAGAGAGCCCTTGTAAGTGAAGCATCCATGGAAGATGACTGCCAGGTCTCAGCATCCGGCAGCCCTGGGGGTCGGCTAGAAGGCAGTGGGGTAGTGAGTGATGTCTCTGTTCTCCATCCTGGCATGTGTACTCCCATCTGGGCACAGGATTGGCTGACTTGCACCTAGAAGGCCCTCGACTATGGCTGTGGCTCTGAAGCTTCCCTCATGGCCCAGCCCCTGACGAGGCAGTAATTAGCCCTCACCCCATTTTAATTACCCGCTGTCCAAATAATTACCAGCTTGTTTATTTCCCTCAATGGCAGGGGCACTTTTTCGCTGGTATTGATTTCATGTTTTCTTGGTTTGTTCATTATCTCTCCTGCCCCTGTTTAATGGGCCCCAAGGTGGAGGGGGTGAGTGGAGGGAGGAAAGAAGAAAGGTGGAGTAGGAGGAGGTAGGACAGAAGAACAGGAGGAAGAGAAAGAAAGGGAAGAAAGGGAAATGAAGGCAGGGGAAGGAGAAAGGACAAAGGGTATAGAGAAAGGGCTCATCAAGTACCTCATACACTGTGTGACTTGGGCCAATCATTTGCCCTCTCTAAAACTCAGTTTCCTTCTCTGCACAATTAGGAAAGGGTTGGACTGGAATCTCCAGGCTCCCTTCCAGCTTCTATATGTTAAGGTCTAAAGCCCCTTCTGACTCTAATATTCTGTGTTCTGAGCGCCCCTTCAGCTCCATTCTGTGATTCTAAGACAATTTACCTCTCTGTGCCTCAGTTTCCTCATCTGTACAATAAAGAAGTCTCTAAGGTTCCTCCTTACAATTTGGATACATTTATATAAGAAAGAAGAGAGATGGCAAGAGGATATGTGTGTGAACTGAGGTTTCTGTAGCCAGAAGTCCTGGAAGGGCAAGGCCTGCTGAGATTCTCCTCCCATGGTCGTAAGTCTGGGATCCCATAGGCCTTAGGTTGGGGAAAAGCAATAGGTGGAGGAGAGGCAGTAGGAAGTACAATGTCCAGAGAAGATGCCCCAGGAATACACTATCAGAGGGCAGCCCTTCTCTGGGGCTCAGCTCTGGGTACTTTTAGCCATCGTGACCCCTATGACCCTACCAGATGAGAGACCTCTTCAACACTGGGCTCAGTAGAGGTGGTTCAGTTAGCATGCATGTATATGGGTAGGGGTGTGTGTGTGTGTGTGTGTGTGTGTGTGTGTGTGTGTGTGTGTGTGTGTGTGTGTGTGTGTGTGATACAAATGGAGTCGTCTCCTCCCTCCCAACATGAGGGGCTGACAGAATCGCTCCTCAGCCTGACCTCCCATCTTGGTCCCTTCGGCCTCCTTCTCACCTGCCTCCAGGTCGCCATGGAGACGCCTCTGTTGCCAGCTATAGAAGGCTGGCAAGAGAACTCAGCAACTCTCCCCTGCTGTGTGTGGGGAAGGGGAGGGGGAGAGGGAAGGTAAAAGTGGGGGACGGCTCTTGGTGAAAGGTAGATAGGCTGGAGAGGGAGAGGGCTGGGGCATCTTTGGGGGAAGATTTAGGGCCCCTGGAAGGGGTCATTAGTGTCTAATAAATCATTAATAATTGCATGAATATTTAAATCTTTAAAAAAAACCTTCACTGGGCATGGAGAGTTCCCCTGTATCGGTATTTATTGCTATCGAGCGGGAAGATATAAAAGTTGGTATCGGGCTGATTGAACTGGCTGTTATCTTGGCCGCTAAATGGGTAATTGGGAGCGAGAGACGCTATCAGCAGATATAAATTACCTACAGTAAACCCAGGGCATTAACCAAGGGTTTATTATCAATTATCCCCTAGCTCGTTCTCCTTAAAACGAACTTTAAGTATATTAATGAGAAAATTTACGGGTCTTAATGAATTGAAGAAGAAAGGATGCTGGGGCCTCTCCCTCCCCACTTGCTGGGTGGTGGGCCACGAGCTTGGGTTCTTGGGCTAGGACTCTGGCTGCTTCTCCCCTGGGGCCTCTCTCACAAAGAAGACTCATCTCACGAGGACAAGATGAAAGTCTCGAGGTGAGGCCAAGGGACGACGAAGAACTGTCTTTGTGTGAGCCCCAATTCTTTCCTGTGTGTTTGGGAACCCATATTCTGACGGTAACCTCACCTTCACCAGGACCAAGAGATCCCACGTTCCCAAGGCAAACCCATCCTCATTAGTATCTGGAAGGTTGAAATTGCCCGGCAAAGCCAGAGGGAAGGCCCGGGTCCAGGGCAGGTGAGAGATGGCTGGGGGCAGTGGAAAGAGTTCTCCATCCGGATTCCAGGGACCTGCGTCTGAATTCTCACCCTGACGCTTTACTGCACAAGTGAATTTGGGCATGTCAGCTGAACTCTCTGTGCCTCAGTTGCCTCATCTGTTAATTAGACATAACATACTACCTACTTCAAAACACTGTTATACAGATGAAACGAATTCTATACTCTGTGTTCTGAGGCCCCTTTTGGCACCATTCTGTGATTCTAAGACAATTCACCTCTCTGTGCCTCAGTTTCCTCATCTGTAAAATAATGTAGTCTCTAAACTTCCTCTTTCCAATTCTGCTGTATTTGTATAAGAAAGAAGAGAGAAGGCGTGAGGTTATGTGTGTGAACTGAGGTTTCTGTAGCCAGAATTCCTATAGAAATGCAAGCTATCCCCTGAAGCAAACCTATCCAGGCCTGGCCTAGGCCCAGGTCCCAAACAGAGACTCGTCCTGCCTTCTTGTCAGAACCAGGGCTCCTGTTTCCAATTCACTTTCTCTCTTCCATGTACCTTCATCCTAGGGAAGCCTCAGGTCCTTCCCTTCTAATTCCCCTGGAATGCTGGGAACGGTTACTGGAAGAGACCACTGAGTTCATTTAACTCAGCCTTCTCATTGTACAGAAGAGAAAAGAGATGCCCAAAGAGAGAAAAGGACTTGCCCACAGTCTCAAAGCAGAGCCAAGTGTTGAACCAAGTCATACGGTAACAGTCAGGGGAGGAGGGGACTGTGGAAGCCAATTTAGTCCATCTCTCCCATTTCACAGATGAGGAAACTGAGGACCAGAAAGTTTATTTCAAGGCAACCAGGTGGTACAGCATATGATGGACGTGAGCTCAGGTGTGTCTGACGCTTCGTCACCCTGTGGCCCACAGCACACCAGGGCCTTCTCTCCTCAAGTCTGACAAGGTTGATTTTGTTGTTTCCACGATGCCATCTATCCATCTCATCCTCCGTCATCCATCTTTCCCAGCATCAGGGCCTTTTCCAATGACTCCCATCTTCTCATTATGTGGCCAAAGTAGTTAAACTTCAGCTTCAGTGACCTGGGTAAAATTCGACCTCAGAAGCTTAGTGGCTAAGTGACCCTGGCCAAGTCACTTCACTGTCGTCTGCCTCAGTGTCCTCAACTGTAAAATGGGTATAATAATGGGACCTCCCTCCTTGGGTCGCTGTGAGGAGCAAATGAGAATATATGTAAAGGGCTTAGCACAGTCAGCTGAGTATATGTTGGTGTTCCCAGCCCTTAATAAAGGCTTGTTCCCTTCCCTTATGTGATTGGCCAATGTCACAAAAGTGACACGGTGGCATGTGAACCCACGTCCTCTGACTCAAAATCCTGTGCCTTTCCTTTCTGTCATGTTGTTTTTCATTCAACCAACACACATGTGGCTTGTTGCGGGGGCATTGACATAAAAAAGAGGGCTAAAAGCCCCAGGATTCTTGTCAAGGGCGAGAAGAGGCTCTGGGAAGACCAGGACTGCTGCTCAGGGTAGATGGGACGATGGCAAAAGATGTTAGAAATAAATAAATAAATAAAACGGCAGCTACTTATAGATCCCGTGTATGCCTGCAGAGTGCTGTGCACATTACCTCCTTGGATTCTCATGACTCTGTGAGGGAAGGGCTGACAGTATTCCTTGTTTACAGTTAGGGACAATGAGGCTCAGAGAAGGTAGGGACTTGTGCAGGATAAGAAAACAGACCTACTCAGCCCTCATTCCATTTCTGTTTCCTCTGCTCATGAGAAGGTTCTTCTGACCAGGAACAACAGAACAAAAATGATTAACTGGGAATTAAAATCCCAGATAAGTCAGGAAAGTGTAAGAGAAACCCAGCTGCCTTTAATGAGTTCATATCACCAGGCCTGGACAAACTGTATCTCAGGGTACTGGAAACAACTGGCAGAGGAGATTGGCTGGACCACCATCAATGGTCCTCAAACAATCACAGACAATGGGAGCGACACAGAAAGTGCAACACTTGTCCTAGTTTTCAGAAAGAGCAGAGGGCATAGAGTCTCTTAATGATTTTTTTTTTTGCTTTTTTGGAGGGGGAAAGGTAGGGGTTACAAAATCGGGATTTAGCGACTTGCCCAAGATCACACAGCTAGTAGGTGTTAAGTGTCTGAGGCCAAATTTGAACTCAGGTCCTCCTGACTCCAGGGTTGGTGCTTTATTCACTGCACCATCTAGCTGCCCCATGGGCATAAAGTCTCTTAACTATACGCCTGTGAGCTAGAGATGTATTCTTGGCAAAATTCTGGAGCATATTAAAAGGATGGCTTGTGAGCATGCAGAAAGGGAAGTGGTGAGCACTAAGGGTTTCCTCAAGAAGGGGTCAGACCAGCCTAACCTCACTTTCTTTTTGGTGGTTTCTACACTGGTAGATCAGGGGAAAGTTGATGCATACCTAGAGATCAGCAATGCATTGGCTGGAGGCTTACATGTTCTTCTTGCAGACATCATGGTGGGCTATGTGGGAGTACAGTTAGGTGCAGGTGGTACAGGGTGAGTGATCAGACCCAGAGAGTGGTTGTTAGTGCAGGGAGGCAACTCTCTAGTGATTAGCACTGGGAAGCCATCTGTCTGTGTACTCCTGCGCTGTTTAAGAGTTTTATCAATGACTTGAGTGAGGACACTGATAGCATGTTAATTAAATTAATGCAGATAATACAAAACTGGGAGAGATGGCTAACATACTGGATGGCAGATTCAGGGTCCAAGAACAACCTGAAAGGCTAGAACAATGAGCCACACTGAAGAGGATGAAACGGAACAGAGCCTCCATTTGAGTTTAAAAAAAAAAACAACTTTGGGGGCAGTCAGGTGGTACAGTGAATAGAGCATTGGTCCTGGTGTTGGGAGGACCTGGGTTCAAATCTGACCTCAGACACTTGACATTTACTAGCTGCGTGACTTTGGACAAATCACTTAATCCAAAATGCCTTGTCTTCCCCCCTCCAAAAAACAAAACAAATAACTTCTTGGGTACCTGGCTAGACAAGAGTTTATATTAAAAAGATCCAGGAATTGTAAATGTTCACATGGATGAAGAACATGATAGACCAGCTAGAAAACATTATTTTATCTTAATGCAGCATGAAGATGGGATTATTCTTGGTGGGTCGCAAAGTGTTCACAAGGAGGGCTATGGGTTAGACCACGTTTGCAACAGTATTCAGGTTGGGGTGCTGCATTTGAGGAAAGACACCGACAAGCTGGAAAATCCCCAACTAAAGGCAACGAGGATGTTGATGAGGTTGTGTCACTCAAGAATTGGATGAACAAACTGGACATATTTGGCCTGAAGAAAACAAGGCTTGGAGGGAAAAAAAGAGCTATCCCTGGGCAGAAAAAGGGCTATCCTCGGGCAGAAAGAGAGCTATCTTTAGACAGAAAAAGAGCTATCCTTGAGTACTTGAAGGTTTATTGTGTGGAGGAAGCATTGGATATGTTTTGCTTGGTCCCAGAGGGAAGAAAGAGGAGGAATGGGCAGAAGCTACAAGAAAAAGCTTCCTAACAATGTGAATTTCTTGGATGTAGAATGTGGGTTTCTTCATCAACTAGAGATCTTCAAATAGAGGCTAGATAATCACACGTTGGGGATTTTGTATAGAATCCTGTTAGGTATGGGATGGACAAAAGACCTCTGAGATCTGAGATTCATTTGGAGTAATTTTTTTTACAAGTATTTGGAGGGCTTTGGGGTAGAGCCCAAGTGAGTCCTGGCTTTTACTCTGCCATCTTGGCTCCATCCCCTGATTCTGAGATTTATAAACAGCTTGCTCCAGAATGTCCCCAAATACATCTAATTCCTCCTAATAGTTAACTGAAGATTACCCTTCTAGGAATTTATTTAAAGGGCTCTTGAATCTATATTTTCAGTGGGTATTGCTTCTTAGGATAATGAGTCTTATGACAGAGGACTTCCTGTTACTTGTCTTAAATCTAGGCATCTCTGTGGAGAAGTGGAGAGGGAGCTTGAAGACTTGAGTTCAAATCCAGCCTTAGATACTGATTAGCTGTGTGACACTGGACAAGTCAGTTAATTTCTATTTGCCTCAATTTTGTCATCTGCAAAATGGGGGTAATAATAGCACCTACCCTCCCAGGATTGTTTCAATGATAAAGCAAGATACTTGTAAAGTGCTTTGCCAACCTAAAAATGTTATATAAATTGCTGTAATTATTATTTTATTATGGTTGTCTACTACCTGGATTCAAAGAGGTCCAGTTTTAGCACCTTGCCTTTGAAGACTAAAACCACATAATCATGAATATCCTAGTAGTTTAGAGAGAACTTAACGGGATGTAGATATCTCAGCTTGATAAGAAGAAAAATTTCCTAACAATGAAATCTGTTCAAAATTCCACCTGTGCGACCATGGGCAAGTCATTTAGCAGCTTGGGGCTTCAGCATCTCCAGTCTCTCCCACTCCAAGGACCCCTTCACCTCGGCTCACAAGCATATTCACTCAGATCTTCCCAATCTTAAAAAATCCTTCACTTAAATCCATGGGCTAATGCATAGATCATTAGGAAGGGAAGAAGCCCTTGAAAAATCACATGGTTCTGTCCCCTCAATTTATAAATGGGGAAACTGAGGCCCGGAGAAAGGAAGGGACTTGGAATCAGACTATAGCATAGCTGGAATGGACTATAAAACAGCACACAGAACATCAAAACTAGAAGCAACCTTGTAAAGAATCTAGTCCAGTTCCATCATATTATAGTTGGGTAAACTGAGGCTCAGAAATGGGAAATGACTGGTCTGAAGTCATGCAGTAGGTCAGTGACATCTCTTTCCTCCTTCTCACTGCCCAATTTTGCCAAAGAGCCTCCCCTTGGCTTAGCACCCAGCCCAGCACACGGCCTCCAAGGCCTTGCGCCCATTCCCTTCTCCTCTCTGGGCTGGCTTTGGCCCTCACCATTCTTCTGAAACAGCTCTCTCCACAATCCCCAACTCCTTATCTCTCTACAGAGCTTGACACTACGGCTCATCCTCTCTTCCCTCCAAATCAATAACCATAATGATTTGTTTCTATAATGCTTTAAGGATTACAAAATGCTTTCATTCCAGCAACCCTGGGAGGGGCTGTTCTTCACAAAGGTGAAGAAGCTTGGATGCCGCTGCCTACAGAAAGGCTTCCTGGACCTCCTGGTGGCTAGTGCCCTCTCCCTCTCCAAATGAGCATGGATAGATTCTTGTCTGTTCATATGTTGCGTCTGTCTATAGAATATAAGCTCTCTGAGGGCAGGAGCTCTTTCTTGTTTTACCTTCATAGCCCCAGAGCCTAGCAGGTTGACTCGTTCATATTAGGCACTTAATAAATGTGTTATATTGGACTGGATGATGTTGCTGGACCCTGGCCAATACTATCCTCCCAGGATACCTAGATGGTCCACCCTAACTACTCACCCTTCCTTTGACTTCCATCATACTTCTCCCACCGTGTTCTTCTCCTACCTCTCTGCCCCTTTTCTACTTCACTGTTTCTTTCCTCTCTGGCTCCTGATGATCCAGTAATTGGGTCTCTGTGAACTGAGGGTTAGGGTATTACTTCATGATCTCACAGTCTCAACAGTCTTAACTCTGGCACAATCGCTGACTCTCAGATCTCCCTATCCAGCCCTGATCTCTAGACCCACATCTCCAGAAGCCTGGTGGATGTCTCTGTGTGACGTCCCACCAGAACCTCCAACTCAGCATGTCCAAAACAGGACTCCTCCTTCTTCTCCTTCCCAAACCTGCTCCTTCCCCAAAGACAGGCAAGCATGTCTGCTAAAGAGACCTGGGATGAGTCTCTGTGTGACCAGGGGGCAGGTCACTAACCCTCACTGGGCCTCAGTTTACCCATCCTTCAAATGAAGGGGGTTGGACTAGGTGGCCTTCGAGGCCATTTCTAGCTCTAAATCTTAGATTTTATAACATTGCTAGCAGTCTCTCAGAATAAGCTTCCTTCTCCTTCATCTCTGATCTACAATCTGTGACCAAGCCCTGCTAGTTCTTCCTCTGAAACAGTACCTAGGCTTGCGCCTCTGCCTCTCCCCAACTGCTACCACCCCAGGCCAGGCCCTCATTACTTCTCCACTGAACTATTTCAAAAGCCTCTTAATGGACTCCTCTGCTGCCCTTTCCAGTCTATCCTTCCATCCCACTTCTCCTGGTTTTTGTCCTGCCCTCTGAAGCCAAGAAGCATAAGCTGAAACCCTTCTCAGTATTTAATCCTCCAAATATTTGAAACCAACTATCATGGCCTCCTCTTCCTCTTCTCCACCCTATCCTGAGTCTTCCCTTCTTATATGACATGGTCTCTGTACGACGGCTAACTAGGTGGCTTTGTATCTGGGCCAAGGGGCAGGAGAGGCCCCTTCCATGCGCAGGGAGGGAGGGGAGAAGGAAGGGAGCTATGTGAGATGGAGTTCCTGCACCACTCACTCAAAGGCTGAGCTCACCCCTGTGATTCATCTGGTAGTTCCAATCCAAAAAACCTTTTGTTAAATGCCTGCTACATAAAGGGCACCATGCTCTAGGTGTTTGGGATACAAAGAGAAAAAAAGAAAAAAAAAACAGTCCTGGTCCTCAAGGAGCTTCTGTGCTATTGAGGAGATGCCACTGGATAAAGAGTTAAGTATATGTAAATATATATGTATAGGTATGTGCACATACATACATATAAAATCAGCTGGGGAGGGAAAGTCCTCTTAAGTACAGATTTCTTGTAGGAAGTGGTACATGACCTGAGCACAGAAAGGAGCTAGAGAATCTAAGATATGGAAGGGAAGAGTGAAAATATCCCAGCCATGGGGAGCCTGGGCAAATTGGTGGCAGCAGGAGATGGGATGCTGACTTGGCCAGCATGGAGAGTGCACGAAGGGGAATCATGGGAAATGATCTTTGAAGGGGAGGTTCAAGATAGACTCTGACAGTTTAAATGCCGAACAAACTCAAGAATTTGTGCTTTCTCCCAGAGGCAATAGGGAGCCACTGAAGAATTCTGAAAAGTGATGTGATCTGGTTAGACTTGTGCTTTAGGAAGATAATCAGGAACCATGTGGACAGTGGCTGGAAGAGAGAGGGGAGGTTAGAAGTCAGCAGTCTCAGTTAGGAGGTCATTACGATAACATAGGCAGGAAGCCAGGGGGGCCTCAACTGGGACAGAGGCTACAGGAGAGGAAAAGGGGACAGATGCAAGTAGTGGTGGATGGGAGCTGGCAGAGGGAGGCTGGTGGGTCAGGAGATGACCAATTCTATTTTGGACATGCTGAGTGACCACAGGACATCTATTTGGAAATGTTCAATTGGCAGTCAGTGACAAGGTCCGAAATTTAGAAGAGAGACTAAGGTTGGATAGAGATCTTCCTTATAAGGGCGGCTAGGTGGCACCATGAATAGAGCACAGGCCCTGGAGTCAGGAGGACCTGAGTTCAAATCCAGCCTCAGACACTCGACACTCACTAGCCATGTGACCTTGGCCAAGTCACTTAACTCCAACTGCCCTCTCTTGCTCCCTCCAAAAAAAAGAGAGCTCTCACTTAGAGACTGTAATATATTAGGAGGAATGATGATGAGCTCACCCAGGAAGGAAGGAAACAAGTATTAATTAATTTAGCACCTACTATGTGCCAAACACTGTGCTAAATGCTTTACAAATACCTCATTTTATCTTCACAACAATCCTGGAAAGCAGGTGCTATTACTGCTTCCATTTTACAACCGAAGAAACCGAGGAAGACTGAGGTTAAGTGACTTGCCCAGGGTCACACAAGTGTCCGAAGCTGAATTTGAACTTAGGTTTTTCTCATTCCAGGCCTAAAGCTCTCTCCACTGAGCCACCAATCTACTTCTAAATGAGAGGATGTACCAAGAAGGGGGCCAGGATGGAGTCGTGGGTGATGTCTGTGGCTCAAGGGGTGGATGTGTATGCTGATCCTGCAAAGGAGGCTGCCGGGAGAGAGCATTGTCACAAAAGCCCTGGGAGGAGAACATTCAGGAGGAGGCCTAAGGCTGCAGAAGCCAAGAAGGACGAGAACGGAGAAAAGGCTGAGATTCGGTGTTTAAGAAATCCTCAGCAGCCCTGAAGAAAGAGAACCGATTCAGCTGAGTGGCGAGGTCAGAAGCTACAAAGAAAAGGGTTAGGAAGTGACTGTGGGGAGAGAAAGCAGAGGCAATGACTGGAGGAGACTTTTGTCTGGTAGTCTGGGGGTGAAGGCAGCAGAGCCGGAACATGGTCTCTTCCTGTTTTAACTATTCTAGTTAACTAGGAACAAGTTAGGTCCTGCACTCCAGGGATGGTAGGTGCTGGATGGGCGTGGGTGAATGGCGCTAATGCCCTTTACCAGACCACCTCTCTCCCCACTCATCCCTCTGGCCATGCCCCTTTTTTGTCTGGGAGCCGCTGGTAGACGGGGCCTAGATCTAGGCTGCAAAGAACCTTTCACTCAGCAGTCTGAGGGGAAGTTTACCCACTGACCCTAACAGGGCTCAGCACATGCATGCCTGAGTGGTTTCAACCTCTGTGTGTATGTGTGCATGGACACACACACACACACATATGCATGCATACACGTGACAAAAAAGAAATGAATTATCTAGGGCCACCAACAGTCCCCAGGGTTTCTGCATACCTATGGGCACCTATTTTCTCTTCCTGTTCTTGGGGAGGCCTTGATAAAGGGGAAAGGAGCCTTTACTATCTCCAGCTGGGACAGGATGGGATTTGAAGGCAATGCCTGCAGGATAAAAGGACACATTTTTCACACAATCAGAGCTTCCTTTAGGGCAAGAACCTAGACTTGTAAGTTGAGGTATAGCTGAACCCTATTCTTGAGCTCATCCTGGCAGCCCCATGCTTCCACCCCCACTCTACTTGGCTGTTCCTAGATACTCAGTGCACCCCCAATCCCGAGGTTTAAAACTTGAGGTCAACCACCTCTTCACCACCATGCTTCCCTTCAGGCCTTGGCTTGAGTAGGAGATAACCAAAGAGTTGGAGGTTGACTTGGTTGTGAATCCCCCAGATCCTAGGTGGATGAACATAGGTCAGCTGGAGAAGCTTGGAGTAGTATGCCTCCTTTTTCATCCTCGCACGTGGGGGCTCACAACTCCCTTGATCTTTGGGGTGGCAGCTTCTCAGCCTCTAAATTCATCCACTATGGGGACAAATCTCCTTTTGCCCTGCCCTGGTTGCAGATCTGGGCTTCACACCATTCCCCACCTGGGTTGCCCTTCTCTTTATGTGCTCTAGTTTGTAAATTACCTTTCTAAAACGAAGCCTCCAAAAAACCCCTCCAAATTCCAGATGTGGACGGACAAGGGCAGGGCCCAACAGCACCGCCCCCTCCCTGGTTCTGGGAAGTTCATTTCCACTCATATCACCACCTTTCATAAAACATTAGAGCTGGAGAGGATCTCAACGATCACCTGGTCCGACACCCTAATCTGTTAAACGAAGAAAGAGACGCTTAGGGAAAAATGACTTTTACAAGGTCACAAAAGCTAGTAGCTAGTGGCAGAACCAGGATTTGAACTCAAGGCTTCTGATTTCAAATCCGGTCTCTGTTTGCCACACGATGATTCCTTACTCTGTGATCCAATGGTTATTATTTTAACTGCTCCTCTGTATGGGAGGCAGGCCAAGGCTGATGATCTTCCATCTTACAGGAAGGAGGAGTAAACGACAGTGATGGGACAGCAGGTCACCCAACTCCTAGGCCAGCATGGTCTCTCCTCTGTGAACCTGCCTCTAAAGTGACAGGGTAGCCAGGCACGAACCTGAGGAAACTCTGCTCTGCGTCTCTCAAAGCTCCGGCCTCAGAGACAGCTACAAATGGGGAAGATCCAGGTGGGAGATGGGGAGGGCAGGGATGCTGAAATCTGGCTGTCTTCCCAAACTTCCAGAGCAGCGTCTGTACCACACACTGCAGTACTACGGGAACTCAGATCCTGCCTCCTTGCCCGCCCTGCGGCCTCGTAGGTGAGCTTGTCTTTCTGAGACAGGGCGGGGAACTCGGCTCTTCTCACGGGATCAGAGGCCACAAGCTCAGAGCCAGAAGGGGCTCTTGAGGTGCCCTGGTCCAACCTCCTCATTTTGTACATGAGAAAAAGGAGCCTCTGTTGGCAAGAGGCCCATCCAAGGTCACACAGATGGCACAGTGGGTATTGACAGGATCACAGAGAGCTGGGCCGGAATCAGGAAGACCTGGATTTGACTCGGGCCTCAAACACTTACTAGCTGCAGAACTCTGTCTCTTAATTTCTTCTGCCTCAGCTTCCCCAACTGTAAAATGGAAACAATAATACTGAGATAGCTAGGACCGGAATCAGGAAGACAAGTTCAAATCTGACCTCAGATGCTTACTAACTGTGTGACCCTGGGCAAGTCACTTACTGTCTTCATCTGTAAAATGGGGATAATAACACCGAGACAACTGGTGACATGGCAGGTTGGGTGTTAGACCTGGAATCAGAAAAACCTGAGTTCTAATCTAGGCTCATAAATTCAGAACAGACAAGGGAACTTAAAGGCCATCTAATTCAATAGGCCCTCATTTTATAAATGAGGAAACCCATGCTAAGAGAGGGTAAGTGACTTGCCCAAAGTCACATAGCCAGTGTCAGGTAGGATTTGAACTCATCTCCCAGACTTCAAGTCTAGCGCTTTAACCATTGTACCCCACTACCTCTCTTGTGACTTCCAGCACAATCTTCTTCCCTTTGCATCAAGCCACCTTTTAATCTGTACGAAGGGTGAGTGATTGAGATACTTGCTGATCGTGACCCAGACCACATGGTTTTTCTCAGGTTATCACAAGCTTAAATTCCCAGTGTACTTCTCTCCCTACCCTTATCACCAGGGAGGGACCACAGCACACAAATAGGAGTGGAAAAAGATGACGGGACTGGGTCAGCCACCCAGGAATGGGGGTCAGGAAGGCCGCCAGGGAGCTCTCTCCCACACTAGGCAGACCCTCTCCCCTTCCTTTCCCCTCCTGGTTTTTGCTCCATTCTGCTGCCTCTTCCTCGATGACTAATCCTTTCTTCGGTGGCTATAATTAGCCCCACGCGGAATAATTCATAACCAACTTTATTTCTTGTGGCATCTTTCTCGCTAACGTGTCACGGTTGCCTAAGAGGGATTGGCGGGAGGGAAGCAGTTGGGGACTGCTCTCTCCCAGCCCCACCGAGGCCACAGTCAGAGGCGGATGCTAGTAGGCAGAGGAACCAGATGAACTAAACGCTGGAACTAAAGAGGCAAAAATGTGGAGGCCAGACCCGGACCCATCCTGGTGAGCAAGGCTTCACCAGGTGCCTGCTGTGAGCCTAGCCCTTTTCTCAGGGTAATCAGGGTGGGGCGGGGAACAGATGAGAATTCTGGCGCGGCTCCTGCTTTATTTCCTCTTATAGAAGGTAAGCCCCTCGACAACAGCGGCTGTTTCATTTTATGTCTTTGTAACTCTAGCATGAAGCTTGGGACTTGACATTCAGCAAACGCTCAATATATGTTTATCAATCTACTGACTCCGGGAATTCAGTCTAATTGAGTGATACCTCCACACCCGTCCCCCAAGAATCAAAGAGTATCAGATTTGGGCAGGATGTTAAGAGATCATATTATCCAACCCCTTCCTTTCATAGAAGAGGAAATTGAAGCCTAGAGAGAAATGACTCACCCAAGGTCATACAGCCAATAAATATCAAAGATCGGTGACTCAAACCTAATTATTCTGACATCTGAGTTCAGAGAAAGTCCAACCTTTGGACAGAACTCCCTGCTTTCAAAAAGCAATTGCTCCTTTGAACGGCTCCAGGGAAGAGACGGGTCAGAGATTTTTATTTCCACCTTACAAATGGGGAAACTAAGGCTCAGAAAAGGGAAGTGATTTACTACCTTCCTGCACAGTAGATGAGGCAAAAGGGTAGAAAGCGCGCTGCAGCCACTAACCACCAGAGGGCGCCAGAGAGAGGGGTGAGTACGGTGCTGTCCGGGACTCCCATTAGGTTCCATCAAAAAGAGGCATCACGGTACTGCGGAAAGAGCACCAGATTCAAAAGCAGGGACGGGGGCTCGAGCTGGCTCTACCCTGGGGTTCAGGGAGCTCCGGGGGCAGCTAAGTGTCTACGACCTGCAATCAGGAAGACCCAAGTTCAAATCCTTCCTCAGACGCGCAATGGCTGTGTGACCCTGGGCAAGTCACTTCACCTGTTTTCCCATCTGTAAAATGGGGATAATAACAGCACCCATCTCCCAGGACTGTTGCGAGGCTCAAATGAGGTAATAATTGTAAGGAGCTCAGCACAGTGCCTGACATATAGTAGGTACTATTTTTAAATTATTAAATTTTATTATTAAATAATTTTACTATTATTATTCTTATCTCATAGCACTTAGCACAGTGCATATACAATAAGCATTATATAAAGTTAGCATTGTACTGTTAATGTTTTTGTTAGCTGCTCCCTTACCAGTAAAATCAGGAGGTCAGATCAGACAGTCTTGGAGATCTCTTCCAGTTCTTAAATTAATGACCTCCTGGTATCTTCTGTATTAGGATAGGGACTAGCCTGACTTTATTTGCATAAGGAACTCCCAAAGGAGGGTATTGTGGGTAGCAGGTAGCCAACTCCCCCCCCCCCTCCAATTTATACTCTCAGTGTGTTGCCCAGGGCACTGAACTTGGTTAAGTCACTGAGCTGTCCAGGGTCACAGCCAGTGTGGGTCAGAGCCCACACTTGAACCCTGGTCTTCCTGAGACTGAGGTTAGCTACTTGTATCATACTGCCTCTCCAAAGTCCTTTCCTAGGGGTGGGACAGACAGGGAGCTCGTCTAGGTCCTCTGTGAAGGGCCCGCCTGGCCCAGCCCACATCGACCAATCCTTTTGGTTGGTATGGCAGAGTAGTATAAAAAAAAGGGCACTGAATTTGGATTCAAATCTTGGCTTCAATCAAATCACAACCAATTTGGATCTAAATTTCCCCTTTTGAACCATGAGGGGAATTGGATTAGGTGACTGTTGATGGTCTTTTCAGCTCCAACCCTATAATTCTATATACGGGGGAATAAAACCAGGCAGGGTGGGTAGGCTGGGTGGAGAATCCTGGTGACCCCCTCCCCAGCACTGCTTGCCGGCTTACTGTGGGGACTGACATCAGCCCTTTTCTGCCAAGAAGGCCATAGCACTAACGCCCTCCACCCTGCTAGCCTCAGCCTCCTGCCCTGCCTGGCTTGCCAACGGCAGCAGGATTATTCTTGGCTCCTATGATGTGTGTCTCTGATAGAGAGAGATAAATAGATGTAGATATGTCCTTGCTGGTCCCGAGCTGGTTATTAAAATGAGCATGTGGGAGAAAAAAATGCTGATCAGTGGTTACTTCATTCAGGGAAAACACAAAGGTGGCAATGGGAATGAGAAATGGTCTGGTAGGCCTCTTTTCTTTCCACCTACCCTGGTCCTCCCACTTCCCTCCTTACAGGCCTAGCACCTCCCCAACCCCTATCCTGGACCTGGTACCACGGCCAATCTCGATCCCACATCCAGATTCCTACCCCTCCACTCCCACCCCAAAACTCAGCTCCCTTTTCTCCCCTCTCCCACGACTCTAGTCTATTTCCCAATAGGCCCAGGCACTTATCCAACCCCACGGGCAGAAGCTTGACTTTTTTCCTCCTAGTCCCCATCAAGCCCTTGGAGGAAAATTGCAGAATCTACTCACCCAACCTTTAAGCTAGGGCCTGGCTCTTTAGCCCTGGGCAGGGGTAATAATAACAAACAGCAACAATAGCTAATGTTCATATAATGCCTACTATGCACCAGGCAAGGAGAGCAAGGGTTGGATGAAGCCAAGTCAGATTTCCTGAGGGGGCTGTGGGGCTAAGGAGGGAAGGTGCAGACAGTAACAGAGCCCGGGGGCCCCCCGGCCCCTCAGACGTGTTAAGGCGCATCATCTTCCATTCCTTGCTCTCAGAGGATCGCAGGACTCTGAACTACAAGGGATCTTACTGGTTAAATATTTCAAGCCCCACATTTCAAAAAGGGGGGATACTGAGACCCCTCCTCCTCCTCCTCCTCCTTCTCATTATTGTCATCATCATTGTCATTGTGAACATGGGACTTTAAGGTTTGCAAAGTGTTTCACAATTATCATCTTATTTTACATTCACAACAACCCTGGGGGTAGCTAGCTATTATCACCCCCATTTTATAGATGAAGACACTGAGGCAGAGAGAAGTTACATAGCTTATCTAGGGACACACTAGTAAGCCAGTCACAGAGTCATAGCTACTAATATCTGAGGCAGGATTTGAATTCAGGTCTTTCAGACCTGTTGGTCTAGCGCTCTCCCCTCCACTGCACCTATCACCCAGGTGCCCCAAGGCCACAGTAGGTAAACAGACTGGAATGTGAACCCAATGGGTTTTTTTTTAACTATACCGTGGAGAAATTGGGATAGGAGGAGATCAGAGGATATAAAGAAATCAGGCTAAGGCAGAGTCTGTTTGCCGCATGACTGAGATGGGGAGGCAGCATACGGGCCCCATCTTGGGAACAGAAGAGGCTGCCTATCTTGCCGTAAGACCAAGCCTGGCCCCAGTGACATGGTTATCCCACCCAGCTGAGCTGCTATGACAAAGGCCATTCATCACAACTGCTCCAGTGTCTGAGCTCCCCGTCACACATTGCTCCCTTCTGCTGCCCACGGGGCCTGGCTGGATTTCTGCCAAATTCTCCATCCTGTTGGCTTTTGCTCCTCCCCTACCAAGTCCTTACTTACATAGCTCAGATTAAGGCAAGCTCCCTCCCTGTCTTGGGGTGACCCTTTAGGCCGTACTTTTCCATCTAGTTTTCCTTTCCCACAACTGTAGATCCTGGGCAGTGGCACATCCCCCACCCCCCTGACCTGTTGAAGAAGTAGATGTCAGGTAGGGAGCCAGATTCCAGGCAGCAAAATGGTGGTGACTATCTTTTTGTCTGCTCCTGGGGAAACAGGGCTGAAGGTAGCTGAGAAGGAAAAACCACAGAGGCTCCTTGAGTCTCCTGGTAGTACAACATTACATTCTCACATTTATCGAGTGCTTTCTACTATATTCAAGGGCAGCTAGGTGGTGCAGTGGACAAAGCAGAGTGCTGGGCCTGAAGTCAGGAAGACCTGAGTTCAAATCTGTCCTCAGATATTTACTAGTCATACTACCTTGAGCAAGTCACTTCACCCTGCTTGCCTTGGTTTCCTTATCTGTAAAATGAGCTGGAGAAGGAAATGGCAAACCACTCCAGCATCTTTGCAAGAAAACCCCAAACAGGGTCACAAAAAGAGTGAAGTAACTGAACAACAACCATGTTCAGGAGGTCTTGTGCTTGGCACTGGGAGTATAAAACTAATAACACATAGACCCTAATAGGAATCATAGGCTATAGCACTAAAAAGGATCTCCAGGCTTATCTGATACTATTATCTCATTCAAGAGATGAGAAAATTATGGTCCAGAGATGTTAAGAGACCACACTGCCCTCAAGGAGTTCAGTCTTGTATGGAGGATAAGACATGGGTGACACGGGCGTTTGGGATAATGAAAAGACATTGAAGTCAAAAGGTATGGAATCTGAGTCCTATCCTGACAATTAGTAGTAGTGCGACCTTGATGAGGCCATTTACCTTTTGAGCCTTGATTTTCTCATCTACAAAATGGGAATAACCTGAACTACTTTCTTCTCTGTATGACAAGCTAGCCACACAAGCATTTTGGGTGTTTCATTTCCCTAAGATATAAAATGAAGGGATTGTGGGTCAGCTAGGTGGTACAGTGGTACCAGCCCTGGAGTCAAGAGGACCCGAGTTCAAATCTGGCCTCAGACACACTTTACTAGCCATGTGACCTTGGGCAAGTCACTTAACCCCAACTGCCCTGCCCTCCCTCCTCCAAAAAATAAAAAAATAAAAATAAAAATGATGAGATTAGCCTAGAATATGTTGGGAAGGTGTCATTATGATCCAAGTGGGATTGTATGCAAAAGATCGACAGAAACAAACTTCTAGAAGTATGTGAGGGGGGAGATTACTGAGCAATCAGGCCTGGGTCTGAAGATGCAAATGTCTAATTGAATCCCCCAATCCCTTCTTCCTCTGCTGCTATGAGTGCCCACTGCCTCAATGAAAAGGAATTAAGAGGAACACAACTTCCAGGAAAAAGGAGGTGATAGTCCTATTGTCATCTGCCCTCACCAGGTTTTCATCTGGAGTACCACGCTCAGTTATGGGCACTGTGGTATAAGAATGACAAAGATAAGCTGAAGAGTTTCTGCAAGAGGACAAGCAGGATAGTGAAGGGCTGTGCAGTCATTATATATGAGGACCAGTTGAAGGACCCGAGCACGTTTAGCCGGGAGAAGGAAAGTCTCAGGGGGGACATGAGAGCTGTCCTCAAGCATCTGAAGGGCTGTCATGTGGAAGAGGAACTACGTTTGTTCAGTTTGGCTACAGAGGGCAGGACCAGGAGTCATGGGGGAAGGGAGGAGAGCTGGAAAGAGGAAAATTCAAGCTCTTTGTTAGGAAAAATTGCCTAATAATTAAAGCTATCCCAAAGTGGAAAGGCTGCCTGAAAAGGTGATGGGTTCTCCCTTTCAAAGGTCTTCAAAGAAAGGTTAGCTGGACATTTGTCAGTTTTGTTATGGTGGGGATTCCTTTGTAGATAGCCACTAAAGTCTCTTATAACTCTCACATTCTGTGATTCTGTACTGTGAAGCCCACTAGGGAAGATGAAAGGAAGGGAATAAACATTTATATAATGCCTATTATGAGTCTCATGGTGCTAAACACTTTTTATAAATATTACCTAATTTGATTGGGAATTTGAATCACAGGTTGTAATTTTAAGGAACTTTAGGGATTGAGTTCAACATGACTGTTTTATAGATGGGTAAACTGAAGCCCAGAGAGGGAAAGAAACTTGCCCAAGGTTACATACACAGCAAAGCTGAAAGCCAGGATGAGTCCATCACAGCAGGCTATTTCTTCTAACTATTTGAGATAGAGTAGGGCCCCACTCCTTTCCTATCACACTGGCTAAGACCAGTAGAATGAGATTAGTTACTAAGATAAATGTGGTGCCATAATAGTCAGGGTGATGGGGCACAGGGCAGTTAGTATCAGCATCATCTCAAGCATGTAGGTGAAATGGTGATGGGAGACAGCAATGGAATATGGAAAGATGACTGGCTCTTGGGTTGGCAGAAGGAATTATCTATTTGCCTGCTGGAACAAAGTATGGCTTGTGCATGCTGGAGAACTATCCATGGTGCTAGTCACAGAGCTGGGTGTTGTCCATGGTGTACGGAATGTCATACACTATCCAGGTCTAGTTAGAATGATGCTCCCAGGGAGCTGTCCAAGTTGTTAAGGCAAGTGCCCCGGGAGAAAGAACAGGCTTTAGAACTGGAAGAGATCTCCTCTAAGCCCCTTCGGTTTCATTGTTCATAGGGTTTAGCGCAGAAAGGGATCTTATAAACTGTCTAGTTCAACTCCCTCATTTCATAGATGAACACATGAGGGCTAAAGAACTGAAATGGGGGTGGCTAGGTGGTGCAGTGAATGAAGCACCGGCCCTGGAGTCAGGAGGACCTAAGTTCAAATATGGGCGTCAGAGACTTACTAGCCATGTGACCTTGGGGAAGTCATTTACCCCAATTGACCTGCCTTTCCCGTGTGCCTCCCCCAAATAACTGAAATGACTTGCCCAAGGTCACAAAGGACAGAAATAGCAAAACAAGGATTCAGACCAATCCTCTGCCTCCAAATCCAGGGCTCCTGCCATTCTATCAGACTCTTCTGGGACTGTAGGCCTAACTCCTTCATTCTCTCCCCAATCCCATAAGGTACGTAATCCAATAAAGACCCAGGCCTAACTCCTTCATTCTCTCCCCAATCCCACAAGGTACGTAATCCAATAAAGACCCAGGGCCTCTACACTTTGTTAGTGAATACTTGTCCATCTCCTGCCAGCAAAACTCCTATCAATCAGATCCAGACAGTTTCTCCTGGGTCCCACTTAGGTCATGGTCTCCAAAGGCCTTAAACCTCAGCATTAGGTCCTTCCAGCAGCCTGAGCTAGGGGCCTGGGGGAGCCATCGAGGTAGAGTTGGGCCTGGGCAGGCAGCCGCTAGGGCACAATGCCAGCAGCATTAACTGGAGGGCTTGGCACAAGATTCCATTCCTCCCTGGGTCCTGCCAGGCAGGTTGCCCATTGCTGGCAGACGGCACATGGTAGGGGGTGGTAGACACTTTGTGCTGATGGGCCTGGTGAGGTCATGGGGGCAGAGTAGGGAGGGAAGACTGTGTCTTCAGAAATAAGAGAGAGGTGGGAGCTGTAAAGAAGAAAGGACAGGGGAATCCAGTGGGATGAAGACTGAGGAGAGAGGACTGGGCAATCTGCATCACTAGGCTGGCAGAGGTGGAGGGAGGGAGGACACCTCTGGCCTGCAGGGATAATGTTGCCCCTCAATACACATGCCCTCACACAGTTACACATACTTATTCACAAGGTCAGTCCATAGTCCCTCTATAGTCTAGCAGTAAAGCTCTGATGGGGTTTCCTTTTTCATAGCCCCAAATATTCCTCCCTCTGTTCATTATCATCCATAAACTCCTCCTGACCTTGTTTGAAGTTTTTTTTTGTTTCCTGCCTGGACCTCCTCTCAAGGTGACGAGCTCCATAAATTTAACTCTCACGGGGTGACGTAGAACTTCTTGTTTGTTCTAAACCTGGATTTCAACCAACTAGAGGTGGGGAGGAGCTTTCCGTTATATTGTTAGAAGCAGGCAGGTAAGTGCTGGGGATAAAGTTGTAGGCTGGGAGTCAGAAAGACCTGAATTCAAATCTCACCTCAGACACTTGCTAGCCATGACTCCGAGCAAACCACTTAACCTCTGTGTGCCTCAGTGTGGCCTCATGGGTAAGATGGGGAATAATAACAGTACCTACCTTCCAGGGTTTTTGTGAAGAGAAAAAGACACCAAAACACTTTGTAAATCTTGAAGTGCCACATAAATTTGGGCTAGCAGTGCTTGTAAAGCTGGGATTCAGAGAACTGCGTCTCTTACTCTTCCCTTTTGGCCTTCTCGACCTTCGTCTCTCCAGAATGAAAGGTCCATCTCACCAGGAAGTCCAATCTCTTTTCCATTCCAGCAGTCAAAACAACATATATAGGGTTCTCTGGTAACAAAGCATTTTCCCATTCATTCAACTCTCATACAAATCCTGTGGACCTCAGATCATGATCTTCATTTTACAGAAGAGGTAACTGAGGTCCAGAGAGGGGCACTGATTTGCCTAACATGACACAGCCACGGGCAAGGGCTGGCTTCAAGCCTAGGTGCCCTGATTCCCAAGTCTAGTGCCATCTGCATTTTGCTAAGCTGCCCCTCATGCTGGCTGCTGTCCTCTGGCCCCTCTAGACTCTCTCCCCAAGGCCAGGGACCAGAGGTGCACATGGGATTCCAGGTGAGGCCATATCACATCTCTGGGACATGCTCCGGGCTGCTCCCAGTGCCCTCCCAGAGGAGGGCACACTGTCAGCACTTAGCACAGTATCTGGAATACAGCAAGCACTTAATAAGTGCTCACCAACTGACCGCTCTTCCTGAACTCCACCCCCCCCCCAACCCCGGCCTTTCACTTCCCAGAACAATTCTAATTTCAGTCTATGTTTCCTTTTCCAAATCATGAAGAGAAATGTTATCCCAGACCATCCCCTAATCCTACACAACCTCACTTTCCACCCTCCCCATTCAGAGAAGAGCAGGTTGATCCATGCCTGCTAGACTTTCTCTTCCCCCTTCCTTCAGTTCTCAGTTAACCATGATGACTCAATTTTTAAAAATACACATTCTCATTCTGCCCAGGAAACACATGAAAACACAGGCCTTCCCCTTCTTCCCTCCCCAGCATAAACTCAGACCACCCCACCCTGACTTTCTCTCTCTCTCTTACACACACACACACACACACACACACACACACACACACACACCCTCTCACATTCAACCTCTTTCTCTCTCTCACATCTCCCTCTTCCCACCACATTCATTCTTTTCCTCTTGCACACACACCCTCACATACAACCTCTCTCCCCTGACACACTCCCTCTCAGATGCAGCTCCTCCCCCTCCCCCTTCTCTTTGTCCCTCTCACCCCTTTCACTCTCAAACACAACCTCTCTCCCTCACAGTGGACATACTGTCCCTCACAGACACAGCTTCTCACACTCACAGAAGCCTCTCCCAGCCATAGTGTCACATGCAGAAACACAAGCCTTTCCCTCTCACACCACAGCCTTTCCCTCTCTCCCTGACACACACACATACAGCTTTCACTCCCTCACACACAAGGACCAAGTGTCCCTCACAGACACTCCTAGTGCCCTTTCTCTCTCACATGCAGCCGTAGCCACCTCTTTCTACCTCACAACAAAGCCGGCCCCCTCTCCTTGTTTCTCTTTCTGTCTCTCTCCCTATCTCTCTGCTTGTCTCTGTCTTTGCCTCCCTCTCCCCAGAGTCTTTCTCTCACACTGACACAGCTTCTACACACACACACACACACACACACACACACACACACACACACACACACACACACGCACACAGTGCTCCCCTTCCTCCCTCTCACGCTCAGGCACATGTGTCTGCACAGCCTCATATTCATGACACCATACATGCGTGCACGCTCCTGACACTATTTATGTCCGCAGGAGAACATTTTGCTCCTCCCTGGAAATGCCCAAGTCCCTCAGTTTTTCCCCAGCACACTCCCAGCTGGCTTGACCAAAGCAGCCTGGGAGTTCACATGTGAAGCAGAAATGCCAGGCAGGAGTGGGCTTCTGGAACTTCACAAAGCTTTGACTTGGAAGCAGCTGTCACTCCAGATCAGAAGGGGTCCCTGACAATGGGCCAGTCAAGCTGCTTCAAAGCACTGAACCAGGCCCCAGTGGCTCCTGCTCACGTGGCAGTCACTTATAGCTGACTGTCTGCCTAACCTCTCCCAAACTCACTCCTGGCTCCTGCTGTCCATGTGGCATGAGCCTGATCTGACCCTGTGATCTCTCACCCTGGGCTGAATTGCCTGCTTCCTTTCCTTCTGGGCAGCCCTGAGAGACCACCTGGTGCAGGGGAGACCTGGTATGAAACACAGCAGGGAGGCTGGATAAGGTAAGACAGGTGGTCACAGGTATGGTCACAGGATGTCAGAGCTGGAAAGGCCCTTAGAACATATAATCTTATAATAATTCATGTTTCTATTGTGTTTTGAGATTTAGAAAATACTTTTGCTCACTACACTCCCATGAGATAGACAGTGAAAGTATTATTTTTCCATTTCACAGACAAGGAAACTGAGGCTTACAGGACAGAACAAGGCAGGTGCATTAGAATGTAGGACAGCAGAATTGGAAGGACCTTATTCACTATCTGGTTCCAATATTATCATTTTTTACAGAAAAGGAAACTGCTATGAATCAAGGTAAAATGACTTTTTCAAGGTCATACAGTCAACAAGGGACAGAATTTGAATTCAGATCTTCTAACTCTAAATCTTTCTATTATACTCTTCCTATTATATCCCATTGCCTTAAAGTGAATTGCAATTAGGGACACTGTCTCAGCAGCCACCCGGCTCCACTCTGGGAGAACAAGGGAGGCCACCAGAACAAGCTGCAGCCTCCCACTGTGCTTGGGCAGAGAGATAGATAAACAGAACGAGACAGAGAGAGAAAGAGGAAGTGGGAGCACTTATGTGGCTGGATAAATATGTCTCTCAGCAAATAGGGCCCCATTTCCTTCTGCATCTGTCCTGCTGGTTGGGATTTCTGAAATCTGATCTCTCTTGCTCTCTTTTTCGCTCTCTCCCCACATTTTTCTTCCCGTTAGGGTCCTTGGAGGGGAAGGCTTCACGGAAACGATTTTTAAATGAATTGCCCCTCCTGGGCCCTGGGGAATATATTAGCGTTCTGAAGTGTCAGCCAAATGGGGAAAGGGATGCCGCGCAGACAGGGGGACGGATCGAGCAGGCTGGGCCCGTAATTCTAACCATATATCTCAACCCAGACAGGGAGCCCACAAGGAATCATCAGTGGGGATGGAGGGAGGGTAGGCAGAAGGTAGTCAGGGTGGGAACTGAGGACAGACAAAGATACCCAGGGCAGATACATACCTCCCTAAGCCTTAAACACCTTCATCTGAAGGAACTGTACAATCCTGGGGAAGAGTCTAGGCTCCCAGAACTACTCCCAGTCTGGAGATAGGGAAATATAGTGAGAAGAATCTACCTGGAAGGCTAAACCAACCTGGTATGATAGAAGAGCCCTTGACTTTTAGACAGGGGTCACAGAGTCTTATTTTAACTTGCTGTGTCGCTTCAGGCAATTTACTTCATTTCATTGAATCTATTTCCTCCTCTGGGATGGCTTAGGTGGCTCCAAGTGCACAGAGCACCAGGCCTGGAGTCAGGAAGACTCATCTTCCTGAGTTCAAATCTGGCATCAGAGATACTTACTAGCTGTGTGACCCTGGGGGAGTCACTTAGCCCTGTTTGCCTCAGTTTCCTTATCTGTAAAATGAGCTGGAGAAGGAAATGACAATTCACTCATGTATCTCTGCCTTTTCTTCGTCTATAACATGGGAGTAAGAACACTGAAATTTTGCATTTCACAGAATTGTGGTGAGGAAAGTGTTTTGTATTATTAAAGAAGTATACTTGCCTTACAACAACACTGTGAGGTCGGTTGTGTGAGAGTTAGTAGCGTAGGTCTGAAAAACTGAATTATGAAGGAGCTAAAGAGTTAGGGTCATAACTCAAACCTAGTTCTCCTGATTGAGGGCTGCACTCTCTTTCCATACCATGAGGTCTGTCTTCAAACTCACTATGGGATCTTGGATCAGTAGCTTCCCTTCTCTAGGTCCCTGTTGACCTTGCTATAAGACTATGGGCCTGGATTAAGGTCCTTTCCTGCTCTGACTCCCAAGTCTATGGAGGGCCAGCTTCTTGTCTCTGTCCCACTTGCTTTGTAAAGTACCAAGATCACCCATCACTTCCTCATTATGAGCCAGGGTGAGTAGGAAGGAACAGTAAAACCCCTATAAGACGTACTTCTTGTCTTTGAGAAATTCACAATCTTACTCGGGAGACTAGACACATATACACAAAATGGCAGTCAATAACACGATGGCCAAATTATGCGGCAAAGACAAGGAATTGAAAAACTTGTGTGACATCAAGCGTGTCATTTCACTTTTCTGGGTCTCAGTTTCCTTACCTGCATGATGGAGATGAGGATTGGCCTAAATCACGGCTAAGGACCTTTATAGTTCTAACATCTTATGTCTTAAAGTCAAAGAAAAGGAGAGATTTGTCAGGGAAGAATTAGAGAGGCAGCATGGCAGAGTATGAAGAACACAGGATCTGGAATCAGAGAAAGGAAATTCAGCCCCCAGTTCTACCATTTACTACCTGTGTGACATAGGGTTAAGACACTTAACTTCACGGGAGCACATCTATAAAATGGGTGATAGATAATATGGGGGACAAAACGAAGAGTTCTGAATAGATGAACTCTATTTAGAACTTCCAGTTCTAAGTCAATGACCTTGAAATTGGTAACCCTTCTGAAGGGAGGAGGATTTCAGTGGAGCCTTGAAGAATGGGGAGGATCCAGAGAGGTAGGTGGCTGGGAGCAAGGGGAAGGGAGAGTCACAATTCAGGTGAAGGCATGGAACTAGCAGTGGGCCTACTATGTCTAGGAGACCATAAGGACCATCTGGTTAGAGTGAAGGGTATGGGGAGGGTTGGGGAATGGAGAATAGGGAGCCAATGAATGCTGGGCTCAAGAGTCTGGGACTACCCTCTAGGAAATGGAGAATCACAGATGGTTCCTGAGCAAGCGAAGGATTTAATAAGAACCATGCAATAGGAAGATGAGAATGGACTAAATGATTCTTAATGCACCTCCCAACTCTAGATCCTGCGATGGAGGGCAAGACGGCTTGGAAGGGAAGAGACTATGGGAAGGGAAGCCCATCCGAGGAAGAGGGCATGAAGACCTGAACTCAGTTAGGGATTATGGGGACGGAGAGGAGGAGGGTGATTCATCCATTCTGGCAACTGATTGGTTTGGGGGGGCAGTGAAGGAAAGGGAGCAGCTGGAGATAGTTTTGAGGTTTGCTACTGAGTGACTGGAAGGGGAAGGGGATGGTGCTATGAACAGTCACAGGGAAGGTGGAAGGAAGGGACAGGGAAGTGATGAAGAGTTCAGTTTGCTATCTGTTGAGTAAAAAATCTGAACAGGGTGCAACTAGGTGGTGCAGTGGATAGGGCACCACCCTGGAGTCAAGAGGACCTGAGTTCCAATCCAATGGATATTTTTTTTTCACAAGGATAATATTTATTCCCGACTTTGTCTGTACAAACTGCGTCTTTCCCCCCCACCCCACCCCACGCCCTCCCCACATATCCAAATGGCAATCAGTCCCCCTACCCCATGTCTCTCCCAACCCACCTCCCCCTCCCCTAGTCCAGCCAGATTCCAAGATGGCGGTGATGGTGGTTGTAGTGATCAGGGTGGGGGGCAATGAGCCTCATTTTCTACAGGTTCGGGCATGGATGGGGGTGGGGTGGGGGGATTACCAAGGGGCAGATGGAGAGGGAGTCTGGTGTCAGGAGGAGTCCTAGAGTTCCCAGGATGTGGGAGAAGTGGGGGAGAGAGAGGTGAAGGATTAAGTCCATCCCTCATGATGGGAGTAGCCAGATTCCTATGGAGTGAAGGGTAGACATGGATATTGAGGGATGAATACTGGGGTTGTGTGGTTGGGGCTAGACCATGAGGGTCAGACAGAGGACTGGATGACAAGGATGGACACATGGGGAGAGATGGTGAGGATGGAGAGAAAGAAGACAAAGTGGGTGGATGATGGGGAAGAGCAGAGGGATGTAGGGGATGAAGAAAAGGGACAGAGAAGACTGGCTGGCAAAGATGGACATAAGGGAGGGTCAGAAGAGATAGCCTGGGAACCTAGCCTTGTCCATAAAGGAGACTTCCGGAGAGGGATGGACAGAGGTGAGCGGTGGGAGGGACCAGAGTTGTTTTGGTACTAGTTGAATGAAGTCACCAGCTGCAGTCCCATAAATTGCTGCCCGGCTGGGCTGGCAGTCCATTAACATGAAAGATTTTATCGCACTTTACAACCTCCCTGTCTTGTACGGCGACAGCAGGTAATTAAAACAATAATTGTTTTCTGATGTCGTTTTGCTGAACGATAAAAACTTTCAGTTATTTTCCTTTCACTAGGTGGAGGATGGGGCCTGGGGTAGGCCACTGTCCCGGGGGACTCTATAAGAAAGCCAGAAGGATCTGCCCATCCAGAGCCACACAGGGGAAGAGATCCCCAAAAGATCCAAGGATGTAGAGCTGAAAGAAACCTGAGATGCCATTCAGTCCAACCATATAATTTCAGAAAGGAACAAAATCAGGTCCAGATAATGGCAGAGACAGCTGTTCAAGGTCACACAAGTACCAAAGCCAGCACTTGAACTCAGGACTTCAAATCCTAACTCCAAATCCTAACTCCAAATCCTGATTTGCTCTGACTTCCCTCCCCTCTCATTATACAAGGGGACATCCACATACACAAATATGGACATGCAAACCACATGTACAAGAACTAAGGGAGGCCATCTGTGTGTCCCAGGACTGGACCCATCCTGTGGTACCACACATTCTTTCTGCCGAACTTGGCACAAAGCCCCAGGGATCCACCCAGTTAGGGGAGAAGGGCTTAGTTTTCCCAAAGGATCCAGAGAGGCTGGAGGGATTGTGGGCTGCAGAGTAGAAGGTAAGCTCTTCTGAGGGTAGGGACTGGTTTAATTTGTATTTCCAGTTCCTAGCACAAAGCAAGAGCTTAAAAAAAGGAATGATTGAATGCATGTATGAGTGCTCATCCTCTGTTCCTATATACCTAAGTAAGTTCAAGGCCATCACTGGGCACCCCATGGACCTGAGCAGGAAGCCAAAAGGTCACAACCAAAGAGATGGGTTTGCATGCATTGCAATGGGAGCTGGGGGAAGGGTCACCTGATACCTCCAGGTGGGTATGGGGGGAAGCATTTCCATTTCAGCTTTCAACCTCACTGGCTGTGTGACCCTGGGCAAGTCAATTAACCATGCTGAGCCTCAGTTTCCTCATCTGTAGAATGGGGATATTAACCTCTGCTAGCCCTTAGCTAGCAAGGCTGTTATAATGGAAGCACGATGTCTTCTTAGAGCCTTGGTTCTCCCCTTCATAACATGGGAAGATAACACTTGCCCTCTTTACCTTGTGCCATTGCTGTGACGGTATGGCTTTTTGGAGTGTTTTCTTATTCTTAGCCTATACCTCACTCCTAACTGCTGCCATGATCCTGGGGTGAAGTCTGAGTGGCATTCGAGTACAGAGGCCTCCCTCTCAACTTTTGCAGGTTCCCCCCCAGTCTCTGCTGTAATTTACCATCCTGCTCCTAACACTTTAAAACAAATACTTCTTAATCACTAAAAATTGAAATGATTTCATGTGAAAATGTTAATGCATTCAGAATCACAGCCGCCCCGGCTGCGTCTGACAAATTAGCGCCCAGCCCGGTGCATTGTTTGTAGCTACATTTATCCTGGTGACGAGACAAGAAAACCAGCCAGGATCAGCCACAGGCAGGGGGGGGGGGAGGGGCCCAGGCTCCAAGGAGGAGGGTGGGGGAAGAGGGAAAGCGGGGCAAGGGGCAAGGTCAGAGATGGGGAGACGGGAGGAGAGGCGCCTGAGAAAAAAGAGATGAAGGGCTCTTGTGGGAAGGGAGAGAACTATGTCTGTCTGCCTCATGCCCAGGTTTCACCCTCTCCCACCTCCTCAGAGGGAGTCAAAAGAACTGGGTCTGAGTCACTGAGACTCTGGGCAAGTAATTTCTTTCTGAGATTTATTTTCTTTACTGGTAAAAGCAGGGGAATGAGGGAAGAGCAAAGAAGAGGAAAAAAGAAAGTGGGTCAAAGGTTCTCAAACCTATCTGCTGTGTGAGCCTGAGTTGCTGACCTTGGGCATGTCTCCTGACCCTATTTGGGACTCAGTCTTGCATCTAATAAAATAGAGTGAGGTGCCAGGCCTGAGATTTCATTACAGGGAACTCTCAGATAAGGCAGCTCCTACGCTGCAGGTCAGCAGCTCACCTGGAATTTCTAGTGTTTTAGAGAGTGCCTTGGAGCATAGAGAGCTTGGGTCATTTGCCCAGAGCCACATAGCCAATATGAGTCAGGTGGGCCTTAAACCCAGCTCCTCTTGACTCCTGACAAGGTCAGCTCTCTATTCACCAGGCCATTCTGCCTCTCAGAATCGATAACTAATATCTTCAGAGTGTTTTAGATTTGTTAAGTGCTTTACAAATGTTATTTTATATGCTGTAATGCAGGGGTTCTTCATCTTTTTGTTGTCAGGGACCCTTTTGGCAGTCTGGTGAAGTCTATGGACCCTTTCTCAGAATCATGTTTTTAAATGCATGAAATAACATACGCAGAATTAGGAAGGAAACCAATTATGTTGAAATAAAGGTGAAATTTTTTTCCTCTCCAAGTTCATGGGCCTCCTGAAGTCTATCCACAGAACCCTAGAACTCCTGCCGTAGGGAATCTGAGAGTCTTTCCAACCCTAAGGTTTATAATTATGGCTTCTTTAAATCCCACTGCCACCTTACAGATGGTGACTCCATTGCTCCCCCTTCTCCCTGGCCCCAGGGTCACCCTGGATAAGAAGAGGCAGTGTGCTGGGGTACAAAGTCGGTACGTTTGAGGCTGGGAGGCATGGAGAAGAATTCTAATTCTGGGCCTCTGTTTCTTCATCTGCAAAATGAAGGAGTTAATCTGCCCTTTAAAGCCCCTTCTAGCTTTAATCTTTTATGATCTCATGGCATGAACTGTGAGCTCAGCAAAATGAAAACTCCTTGAAGGCAGGGGCTATGCTTTTGTTTCTGTCTTTGTAGATACCATTTTCTTGTTTAGTCAATTAGCTGCGTTCGACTCTTTGTGACCCATTTAGGATTTTCAAGGCAAGATACTGGAGTGGTTTGCCATTTCTGTCTCCAGCTCATTTTACAATTGAGGAAACTGAGGCAGAGGTTAAGTGACTCACCCAGGGTCATACAGCTAGTAAGTGTCTGAATCTGGATTTGAACTCAGGTCCCTCCTGACTCCAGGGCTGGCATTCTATCCATTGCATCACCCAGCTGCTCCTTGTACCTAGCACAGCAGTCACTTAATAAACAGCAATCATTTAAGACATGATTGGAGGGAAATTGGATTGTAATACTCATGATGACTGCAGGCTGGGGGCCTCAGCCTCATGCATCCTCATTCTTCACGGCTCCACAACCTTCCATGGCCAAAGCTTGTCCCACGGGCACAGCCCCAAGGGGCTGGTTCTGACGCATCCTAGTAGCTAGAGTCAGGACACCCCAAATTCAAATCCAGCTTTATACGCTTAAGGCTGTGACTGTGGGACAAGTCATTCAGTCTCTGTCAGTCTCAGTTTCCTTAGCTGTAAAATGAAAAGAGTACTAACAGCTGCCTCACAGGGTTGTTGTGAAGAGATAACATCTGTAAAGTGCTTTGCAAACACTATATAAATGCTAACTATTAGCTATTATTAGCTACACGCACAGCCTACCTTCTGTTCCCATCAAACCTCATTTCCACTGCCTTGAGAAGTCTGACTTGCTGGACCTGTCAGTCCTACTGCCCTATACTAGGCCTGCCTGGTCTCCATCATCACTCAGAGCAGATGCTGCCCTCCCTGACTCCCAGCGCTCGTTTCTCCTACATCTCATAGGCTCTCCTCGTCCACTCCCCAGTCCCGAGTGCCCTCCACCTTGTACCACTCATCCTTTGTTCTCATACCTAATACAAAACAGGTTCCACTCAACTTCAGGCTGGCTCAGTATGGGAAATAAACAAGGGGCAATGGATGAAGAGGATGGATAGAAGGGATGGACAGACGGGGGATACATGGTAGGGATAGTTATGATGGAAGGGATGGACAGACAGGGATACATGGTGGGGATAGTTATGATGGAAGGGATGGATAGATGGGGGTACATGGTGGGGACAGTTACGATGGAAGGGACGGACAGAAGGGGATACATGGTGAGGTAGTTATGAAGGGATGGACAAAAGGGAAAGATGGTGGGGATAAATATGGAGAGAGAGGGTAGAAGGGATGTTGCCCTCCTTCCAAAACTACCTTTTGTCTATTCTTGACATACATCTATTTCTATATGTTGTCTCCTTTCAAAGAATGTAAACACCTTGGGGGCAGAGACTGTTTTGTTGTTGCCTTTGTATTGACAGGGCTGAGTGTAGGTGCTTAATAAATGCTTGTTGACTGATTGCTGATCAGCAGACAGAAGGACTAGATGACAGGGATGAAGAGAGAAAGAAGAATGGCAAGAGTGAAGAGAAGGAAATAAATTCTCCTTCCTCCCTGCCACACTCTGGACATGCTCTTTCCAAAGACAGCCAATTCCACGGCCCGTGCCCCTGAGCAGACAAGCTTGCTGCTCTCCCTTTCAGACTCTTCCACTTTTCCTCTGCCCTAGTTCCTTCCTTTCCACATCTTCCTTTCTTGGCTCCTCTAAGGAACAACCACGTTGCCTCGATTATCAAAAAAAAGCCCTCCTTTGGCCCTTTAACCCCTTCTGGTTACCTCTTCTTTATTCTTTGAATGAATTAGCTCTGCCTAGTACCTTCAATTCAGCCAGCACTTAATATCAGGCATCATGTCTAAGCGAATCCACTAAGGATCACAAAAACAGAAATGAAAAACTGTTTCTGCCCTCAAGAAGCCAACGTTCTATCGGGGATACAAACTGAAATATAAGATAATCTGAGGAAGGGGGGAGAGGCTTCCTGTAGGAGGTGGATCATGGGGGTTAGGGGGTGGATCTTAAAGGAAATTGGGAAACCTCAGGAAGGAACGCATTCCAGGCCTATTCAAAAGCACAGAGGTGGAAGATGGAACGCCAAATTTGGAAAATGACAATCAGACTAGTTTTGCCAGAGTTCATGAAGGGAATTATGTGAAATAAATCTAGAAAGGCAGGCTAGAGTCACATTGGGAAGGGTTTTAAATTCCAGCTGAGAAGTCTATATTTTATCTTAGAGGCAATAGGGAACTAGTGAAAAGTTTTGAGGAGGGGAGTAACATGGTGAGTCCTGTACTTAAGGAAGACGATTTGTGGGTGCTATGAGAAATGGATTGGAGAGAGAAGAGACAGGAAGACAGCGGGGCAGCTGCGAGGCTGCTACAATTGTCCAGGGGCAATGAGGGTCTGAACTAGTGTGGTACTATCTGAACAGGGAAGAGTTATATTCCCTGTGGGTTTAAGAAATGGACAGATGTGAGAGGCATCAGGAAGGAAGAACGGACAAAATGTGTCAACTTACTGCATGTGTGTGTGTGTAGGGGGGTGGTGGTGAGGGAAGGCAGAGTCAAAGAGGACTTCCAGGCACAGCGGCTGTGTAACTTGGAGGATGCCGAGGCTCTCAGGAGTCAGGCGGTCAGCAATTATCAAGCACCTTCTATAGCCAAGGACGATGCTGAGTGCTAGGGGTGCAAAGAAAGCCAAAAACAGTTCCTGTTCACATCATGAAAGGGGAGAGAACATGAAAATAACTAGATATAAGATATACATAGTGTAGGTAGAAGGCAAATCTCAGAGATGAAGACACTACTAGCTTAGGGGGCTGGAAATGCCTCCTGAAGAAGGAAGGATTTAAGCTGAGTCTTGGAGGAAGTCAGAGGTTCTAAGAATTGGGGGTGAAGAGGGAAAGCATTCCAGTTGTCCAGTTCTGTTTGACTCTTTGTGACCCCATCTGGGGTTTTCTCGGTCATTTCCTTTTCCAGATTATTCTACAGATGGGGAAACTGAGGCAAGCAAGGTTAAATGACTTGCCCAGGGTGACACAACAAGGGAAAGCATTCCATGCATGAGAGACTGCAGTGTAAAGGCACAGTTGGGAGTCTACTGGGAGAGTTTTAAATGCCAATTAGAAGGCTCTATTTCACCCTACAGGTAATAGGAAGTCAATGGAAGTAAGTATGGAGGAAATGCTAGTTTATGGGGGAAGAAAATTAGTTCTCTTTTGGACATACTGAGCTTGAGACGTCTAGGGGATGTCCATTCATTTATTCAACAAACATTCCTTCAGCGCTTACTGTGTGCAGATCATCACGCGCTGGCCTCTGGGTGGGCTACAAAAACGTTAGCTGAGACACGGGTCCTGCTCACATGTGGCTCACAGTCTAAGGACACGCCAACATCACCAGGACATACGGCATGAGCACGTCAGAGAGGTGCACAGGTGAGGTCTAAGAAAGAAGGCAATTACTGACCCTGGAGAACAGGGAACTCTTCCTGAACGAGTCAGAGTTCGAGCTTAGCTTTGAAAGGATGGGTAGGAATGAAGCCAGTGAAGAGGCAGGGAAGACCTTCCAGTCATAGGGAACATGCACAAAGGCACAGAGATTAGATAGTAGTATAATATTTGATAAGGCTGAAAAAGTAAGGTAGTGCTAGAAAATGGAGGCCCTTGAATGTTAGGCAAAGGAGCATAAACTTTACTCTGTAAGGCAATAGGGAGCCACTGAGGATTTCTGAGCAGAGCAGCAACATAATTCAATCATTCAGTCAACAAGCATTTATTAAGTACATACTATGTCTTTGTATTCCCAGTGCTCAGCACAGTGTCTGGAACACAGTAAATAATTAATAAGTGTTTTTATTTTATTTTTCTCAATTACATGAAAACTTTTAAATTTAAAAAAAATTCAAATTTCAAATTCTTTCCCTTTCTCCTCCTCCCTATCCCTTGAGAAAGCAAGCAATTTGATACAGATTATACATGTGAAACATATTAAATAAAGACATAAAACCCCAAGAAAAATAAAGTAAAAACGTATGCTTCCATCTGCATTCAGACTTCATCAGTTCTTTGTTTGGAGGTTGGTAGCATTTTTTATGATAAGCCTTCAGGAATTGTCTTGAATCATTGTATTGCTGAGCTTTAGCTGAGTAGCTCAGTCATTCACAAGTGATCATCATATATGCTGCTATCACAGAGTTCTGGTTCTGCTCACTTCACTTTGCATCAGTTTATGTAAGTCTTCCCAGGCTTTTCTGAAAGCATTCTGCTTGTCATTTCTTATAGCTTAATAGCATAATTCTTATTCTTATAGCATAATAGTGTTCTATCATAATCACAACTTGTTTAGCTATTCCCCAATTGATGGGCATCCCCTCAATTTCCAATTCTTTGCTATCACAGAAAGAGCTGCTATAAATATTTGTGTATATATGTGTTCTTTTCCTTTTCCTTTGATTTCTCTGGGATATAGACCTAGTGGTAGACTTAATAAATTTTTATTGACTAAATATCCCAAACACTGTGCTAGCTGGGAATGCAAAGATAAAAATGATTAGTTCCTGTCCTCAAGATGCTTATATTTCATAGAACACAAATGTGTGTGTGAATAAAATAAAAAAAACAAGTTAATGGTAGAGAGTGGAGGTGGGTGATGGAACAACAAGAAGCTAGGTGTTCTAGCAGAGTTTTGGAGGAAATTAGAGTTTCCAAGAAGCAGATGTGAGGAGAGGAGACATTCTAGCCATGGGGACAGCAGCTGGTGCAAAGGAATGGAAAGAGGAGGGAATGTCACATGTAAGAATGATAAGGCCAGTTGGGCTGAACCACAGAGTGCATAAAACGTAACTTGGACCAGATTGTTATGAGTTTTAAATGCCAAGCAAGTTTGCATTTGATCCTAGAGGTTATAGAGTCAGGGGATCTCATTAAGCACTGATAAAGGGAAGCTACTCAGGCCTAAACTGATACCTAATCTCAGCTTCTGGCACACAGTAGGTCTTAATAAAGGCTTGATTCATTTCTAATTTAATTTTTAATTAAAGTTTACCAGCTACTGTTCCTTACCTCAAGCCCCAGGAAAGGCCTTTGCTATTTCTGCCAGCCCTGCAGGTAGTTTCCTGATGAAAATGGTGGCATTTGTGCCAATTTGAGAATTTGTCTGCCTGGGTGTGGGGGATTATTTGCTGGTTCTACAATCTCTGGCTCAGTGCCAGCTGATCAGGAGGCACGGCAGGGTTGTTATTCTCATTCCTAATACTGAAATCACTGAACATCTCTCTGCCCACCAAGAACCAGCCAGGAAAATACAGCAGGTTTCCATCACCTTAAAAACCAGAATAATTTGGCCAGACACACAGATCATCTCCAGAGTTTATGACAGCCCCTTTCCTCACACTGGCCTTCTGCTATCCTTCTCAGCATCCTGCTTTTGAGCTAACCAAGATTTTGCCCCCAAGCACCCTCCCATCCCACTCCCCAAAACTGACTCCAGTCTCATGAAGGATTGGGGGGGAAAGGAGGTAACGGAGGTAGCCAAACCATTTTAGGAGACTAGTCCAGGGGACAGGTGGTAAGGAACTGAGAGTGATAACCTTGGGGATGGATGAGTGTTGCTGGGGTCACTTTGAGATGCTTTCAAAGGAAGACTCAACTAATTCAGAGTTGTTAGATCTAGGTGTAGGTCTGTTGGTCTGGCAAAGCCTATGTACCCCTTCTCAGAATAATATTTTTAAATAATTGGGAGTAAATGCTAAATTTCAGTTAGAGGTTAGTGAAAAGAAGGATAGAATTCTTTTTTCCTAACCAGGTTCATGGAGCCCCTGAAATCTATCTACAGATCCCAGCTTCAGAAACCTTAAAACTTTGGAGGGAGGGCAGTGCGAGAAACACATTCTCGAAAAGAGGCAAGAGTTGAAGCTCTGGGGGTGGATGAGGTTGATAAGTGAGTGCAGAAAAGATGAGAAGAAGAACGAATCTTTGAGGTCAACTCTATTTAGTGGATAGAAGAAGAAAGAGAATCCAGTACAGTAGAAAGACAGGAGACCAACATGAGGTTGGTCTCTGAATCCAAGGAGGGAGAGAGTATCCTGAATAGGGGACTGTGTGTAGTTAGCAGTGGCAAACCCCACAGAGAGGTTCTACTTTTTTTTTTTGTGATCACTACTTCTAATGGGCTTATTACAGAGCAGGGGTTTTTAATCTGGGGTCTGAGCTCTTTAAAAAAATATTTTGATACCTGTGTTCCAAGATAATTTGTTTCCTTTTTAATTCTGTGTATTTTATATTTTTCATTTAAAAATATTATTCTGAGGAGTCCACTGACTTCCCCAGACTGCCAAAGAGGTCCATGTCACAAAAAAGCTTAAGAAAGAAACTGTCCTAGTGTGTTACGTTGGAATTTGCCAATCCAACCTAATAAGCATTTATTAAGTGTTTGCTATGTGCAAAGCATTGTGATAGGCCCTGCAGAGACAAAGAAAAAATGGAAAAACATTCTCTCTCCCTTTGTATGAAGACCCTAGGAATGCTAAATTTTGTTCTGCAATGTAGGGGGAGCAAAGTGTAGAAGGAAAAAATGGACTGGGGGTTGGAATTGGGCAAAAACATATGTCAGCAGAAGAGAGACAGGGAATTGGAGATTAGATCAGGTTTAGAAAGGAAGGAAACATGAAAGCCCTAGGGGCTAAATGCAAATACTCCCTGGATCAGTTCCAAGCAGCAGCATCCCTAGGAACCTGTCCCTGGGCCCCTGGGCCCCTGCATCCTCCCCATCCCTGACCTACTACCAGAGAGCCTATGGCTGGCCCAATCAGTGGGACCAGCTGACTTCACCCAATCTGACCCTCCCCAGCTCCTCCAACCCCCTCCTCCTCTAGTCATCTAGCTTCCAATAAAAAACATGGAGTGATAGCTTGGTACTTCTCAAAAGTTCTGTCTTCTAGGTAATCATTGTTCACCCCCTGAGCTGTCTCTTTTCCAGATAAAGGAACTGACAGTACTTAAATGACTTTCTGGGTGACATGGTCTCTTCCCTGAAAGCATCAATGCACTATATCTATCAGCTTCCTCCTTTGCTTCCCCTACCCAAGGCTTTCTAAATCAAGGCCAAGGGACCTCCTCACATTGGCCAAGGCTGACTCTCCTCCTGCCAGGTTCCTCTGACCTAGAGACACCATGCCATAATGGATGGAGTGTTTGCTTCAGGAGACTGGGTTCAAATTCCTCTTCAGATACTAAATGTATGATCTTGACTAAGCAAGTCACTTAACTTCTCTTGGTCTCAGTTCCTCAGCTATAAAATGATGTGGTTGGCTTAGATGGCCTCGAAGGTCCCTTCTAGTTCCAAATCTTTAACTCCAATATCTTAAGATGGCTCTAAGAAAGGAACCAATGATGCCCAGGAACTACCCGATATAGCCAGACAGGTCTAGACACTCCAGCTAAGCCCTTTCTTCTGCTCCCTCAGCCCTCAGGGAGGTTATCATCCAGAAGCACCAGGGCCTAACACCCAAACAACTTACCCTGCATGGGAAAGGAGACTGCAGTTCCATCTTTTGGGAGGAGGAGCTGGAGGGTGGTGTGGGATAGAATTCAGTGACCGAATAAGAATCAAATAAACAAGTGCCTATTATAATAATAGCTCCAAATTGCATACAGAGGGTGTGTGTTTGGGGGGGTGGTAGTGTTTTCTGGTTTCAAAGCTTTTGTGCCCATTCTCTCAACCCTCAGAGCAACCCTGGAAGGAAGGGTGGCCGGACATAGTTAGCCCCATTCTACTGAGAGGGGACTGCACAGCCGGAGGATTCTTGATGCCTAATCCAGGGCTTATCCCATGTGTGCTAGACCCTGGGCTCCAAGCTGTGGGGGACATGAAGTAGAACGAAACTGGGTTTCTCCTGCCCTTGAGGTGCCCATTATTTAGTTGGGGAGACATGAAATACAGCAATAAAAAAACTTAGAGTCCAGGCAACCTAGCTCCTGAAGCCCAGAGCTACAGTTTCTGGTGGTCTTTTAAGCAAACATACCCCTTCATGAGGAGGTAGGATCCTAGCTATAGAGTTGGAAGGGTCTTCAGCCATCTATTCATTAGACTGCAAGTTCCCTAAGGGCAGGAATAGGTTGGTTTTTTTTTTTCACCTTTCTTTCTATCCCCAGCGCTTAGCATGATGCTGGACACACAGAAGGAACTTAAATGCTTACTGATGGACTGATCTAGTCTACCCTCTCATTTTAAGGATCAGGAAACTGAGGACTAGGTTAAGTCACTTGCCAGCAGTCTCACCCAGAATAACCCGAGTTCTTTGGGGGCTGGTGGGTGGGCATGGATAAGAGAGCATTTTTGCTCTCCATTTTGGGGAAGGAGGGAAACCAAAGGAAGGAAGAGTGGGGAGGGAATTGAAAGGCTGTAAATAACTTCACAGATTTTTGACAAAGAACTATCTTGTTAACAGTGATATGGGTTCTGGGGTACCCGTCCTTATTTGGGAGCCCAGGCTTAGAGGAAAGGTGCCTGGGACTGGAGCTGCCTTAGCTCACAGAATCTCACCCTATTCCCAGCAGGTATGAATATTGTTTTCCAGGGTTTAGGGAAGAGGGAAGGGGGGGGGAAGAGGGGAGCTCCTCCCTAGGGACTCCTCTCAGACTAAAGGAAAAAAATCAGGGAGAAGTTGAAGCTGTTAATTGCTAATCCCTGTGGACTCTGGGCTGGGGCCTTGGCAAACCTGCTCACGTGCCTACTGATTAAAACCAGATGGTTTAGATCTGCCAAGTGTCCCTAGGGTTCCTTGACTGCCTCCCTTGTCCCTAAACTAAGAAGTCCCACCCAAGCCCTTCTGGGCCTCCTTCTGGCTCAGAGATTCTCCCAGTCCTGATGGTGGTAAGAGCAGGGATGGGAGGCCTGTGCTAGGGCTTGAACCCCAAGGAGAGGGGAAAAGGAGGAGAGATGGTGAGTGGCCTCTGCCCATCCTTCCTTCAGAAAATGCCTAGGGGACCCTCATCAAGTCCCTGAGGACCAGAGACTGAAACAATGAGCTGCTGCTAAGAGAAGGAAGAAAAATGCAGTTGGGATCTCTGGGGTTTGAAGAGAGAACATGGATGCCTCCCTACTTAGGAAGAGTTAGATTCATATAGAAAGGACAGCAGGCACATGGAGCCCTCTGGCAACAGAAATGAGGGATTTCTATTGTGCTGGAAGGGGAAGAGGTCAGGGTGATCTGTGAGAGTCAGTTTCTGAGGTCCTGGGCTTCAAAGAGGAAGGCACCAGGTAGGTGGTGAGCCTGAGCCACTCCCTTCCCTTAAGACAAGAGAGACAAGGAAAGGGGACAAGGGCCCGGGACACCCTCCTCCCAGTCCCATTTCCACCCTCCCTGCCCCCCAGCCCAGAGCTGAAAAGTATCTCCAAGCAGGAGACTAACTCCCCTTCCCCTTAATATCAGCTGGGAGCTTCAAGGTGACCCTGAGCGATGGGCCTTCCAGATGCTGGGCTGGGCAGAAGAAGCAAAAGCTTTAAGCTGCAGAAGAGGTTGTAGGGTAGGGGAGGGACACCTTCCTAGTTGCTCTAGGCTGTTAACGACCACTCCCTCCTCTCCCTCCTGTAGTCCTTTCCACCACCCAGATGGAATCCAGGCCCCCACCTAATCTGGACCCCAGATTTGGATTGAGGGTAGGTCGGCAAAATTCCTAAGAGCAAGGAGCCTTACTGGGGAGGAAGGGCAGAGATTGGGAGAGGCCTCCCTTTGTCCACCTGGCTCCTGGGCACTGGGACAGAGAGCAATGGCAGGGGACGGACCTCCCTGCCCCACACAAACACAGAACATTTCACCTACACAGAAAGACAAAGGCAGCCAGAGCTCCTGCTCCCCCTCCTCAATCCTGTTCCCTTCTAATCCCATGGGAGGAAATCCAAACAAAGACACTCTATACCTCTTTTCTTTCTCTTTCTCAAACACACACACACACACACACACACACACACACACACACACACACACACGCCACAGAAATGTAAAACCAGAACTAGATTTAGAGATGGTGGTCCTGGGTTTGAATTTTCGCATTTATACTTAGGCCCTGAGTGACCTTCTTCAAGTCTGTTTCCTCCTCTGATAAATGAAGCATTTGTCCTAGATGAGCACTGTCTACCTCACACTCATTTACCAGTGTCCCTTTCCTAATCATCCTCCCTTGGGTAGGGGAGGGAGCTGGGGGCAGGGAAAGCTCCGTGTGACCCCAAACGGCCTTATATCTGAACCAAATAGCTCATGTATGGAGTTTAGAAACAAAAACATCAGGGAGAGCATGTCTTCCTTTCTGTACACATGGGTCAGGTCTCATATATGCGTCCTCAGGGAGAGCCTAGTTTTTTTCTTGGGTTTGTAGAAGGATGAAACAAAATCATTCTGATCTGGGCACAGGCTTACCTGGCCTGTCCCTCAGCTCTCTGAGTGATGCCTGGAGCCACCATGATCCCTGCTCTCACATCAGCAACCACCTTCACCAGCAGGCGCAGAGTCCCGCTGTGGGTGGAGCAGGTGGCAGGCAGATGTGAGCAGGACCGTTGGGAACACCTGCCACCCAGAGTAAAGGTGGTCTAGAAAGGTCGTCAGTGTCTCCAGTCCCCGCCTCCCCACCTGGAGGTATGTGTGTGTAAGCAGCAAATCCTCACAATTCACACCCCCTCCCCCTGCCCCCCAGCTCATTATCCATCCCATAAATCCACCTTTCCTCCCGACCTCCCTATTTCTGTCACAGCACTGTCTTCCGGGTTTACCCAGTTCTGAAAAGCAGAAGTCAGTCTCAACTCTTCATTCCTATTCCCCGTTTCCAATCTATTGCCAAATCTTGTGGATTCAACCCCTCATAACCTCTCTGGAAACTCTCCTTCTCTCTATCCACACACCACAACCACCCTGGGGACCCCATCCCATCACTTCTCACCTGTGCTATCATTACAGAAGGCACCTCACTGGGACCCCTGCATCTTGTCTCTTTCCTCTCCAATCAGTTCCTCACCCAGCTGCCAAATTGGTTATTTCTGAAACTCAGGTCTGACTGTGTCATTCCTTCGTTGAAGAAACCTCAAGTTCCTTATTGTCTTTAAGGACAAAATACAAACTCCTCTGTCTGGTACTGAAAGCCTTTCACAATCTATTACAATCGAAACTCCTCTCTCTGGCATTCACAATCTTTCTCCTACCTCTCTTTCCAGGCTGATTACCCATGACTCCCATGGACTCTTACTCTTTCTGTTTCCTATCCACATTCCACCTCCTATCTCCGGGCCTGTTTTTGTTCTGTTCTGTTTTCACACCAGCTCTCTGTCCCCTAGGCCTGGAATGCCCTCCCTCCCCATTTTTGCCTCTTGGAACCCCTTTCTCCCTTCAAAGCCTGGCTCAAGTGACACCTCCTTCAAGGGACCTTTCCTGGTTCCTCAAAGTAATTCACATTGCCCCTTCACTAATTATTTTGGCGTAATAAATACAATTGTTGTATTTATTTTTTAGAGACCTATCTGTGTACAAGTAGTTTATCCCCAGTAGAATATAAAATCCTTCAGAGTAGAGACTTTCATTTCTGTCTTTATGTTCCCAGAATGGAGCAAAGTGCCCAACACATAGAAAGTACTTAATAAATTTCTCTTAAAGTGAACTGAGTTGGATTGAGACAAGGTGATTTCCAACCCCTCAGATAAGGTCAGGATCTGCTCTAGCTTAGGACAGCAAGACGACTAACCCAGAGGGGCTGTGTCAACTCAATTCTGTTAAACTTTCATTAAGCCCTTACTGTATGCAGTGCTCCTGGTTGGCATACAAAAAAAACCACAGGAGCCTGGATTGTAACAAGATGTAAAAATGTGCACAAATAACTGTGAAATGAAATAAAGGCAGAAGAAATCTGATGGAGAGAGCTTCGTGGAGGAGACAGCTGGCACCAGGATCTGTCCTGGAAGGAGGAGAATGCTTTTAATAGACTGGGCATCCAGGCCTGTGGGATGGTCCTAGCAGAGGGTAAAGATGCAGACTGTAGTACTGGACAGAACACTGGACGTAGAGTCAAGAAAGCTGGGCTCGGACCCCAGCTCCGCCACTCCATGGCGTGGAGTGTGTATGCCTGTGTGAAAGCCCTTTCCACTCTCTGGGCCTCAGTATTCTCATCTGTAAAATGAGAAAATTGGATTAGGTGACTTCTGAGACCCCTCCAACTCTAAATCAGAAGAAAAGAAGCAGTCCAGCCAAGATAAGGCTGGAAAGGCAGTGGGACCCTCTGCCCAGGGCCAAAGGGACAAATCTCAAGAGACAACCGGAGACCTCTGTTCCAGTTAGGATAGTGGAGAAAGAGGGGGAGTCAGGAAGGAAGAGATTCATGACTCTCTCCTCTGCCCCATTGGGGATTTGTTCTTGGTTCTCCTTCCTCTACTGTAAATTCTAAAAATTTTATTTTTATCTAAACTTAACAAACACCCCATTTCCATATACATTGTAGAACAGAAGGAGGGGGATGTACCAGAAACTGCAAATCTCCATTATGTACAGCTTGCTTTTATTTTTAACTATATAATACATTTTACATGTAACTCTCAAAGCTGTCCTGTTTGTCTGTGATTCCTTCTCACCTTTCTAGTTCCTTCTTTTGGGGTGGGGGGTTGGGAAGAGGAGAGACCCTATCCCTATCCCTTTCCCAAATTGAAAAAAAGAAGAAATACAAAATCCTTGTATCATATGCATAGTTAAGACAGATTCTTGCATTGGCCATCTCCAAAAACCTATGTCTCATTCTGCAGGAGGTTGGTGACCCCAGTGGCCAGTCAACTAGCATTTAAGTGCCTACTATGTGCCAGCTAGGCCTATGCTAAGGGGTAGGGATACAAAGAAAGGCAAAAAAAGGCTAGTCCCTGTTCTCAAGGAGTTCACAGTCTAATGGGTAAAAGGCTAATGGTTAAAGAGGCTACAATGACGCCTTCTTGAAGGAGATGTAGAAGCTGGTTTGTCCTGAAGTCATCTGGGGGATTGTGACTTGAGGTTCTCCCTGTCATCTGAATGGTGAGAGAAAGTCAATCTCCAGGCAGTGACGGGGAAGAGGGATTCCTGAACCCCTTCTCTGAGCTGTGAGATCTGTGCAATAAGCTGGTGGCCAAGCAGCTACAATCCAGGTACCCAAGGTGCATTTTCTCAACAACTCAGATACAATGTACTGAACCACAAGCAGATCCCAAGAGCAGAGGTTTACTTTAAGGTATACAGTGGCAAAGTAGATACAGAGCCAAACTTAGTGACAGGAAAATCTGGCATTTGATTGCCTTTTGGTATATACTAGCTATGGGTTCTTGGGCAAGTCACTTTAACGTCTCAGTGCTCCCAGGCAATTTTCTAAAACTATTAAATTGCAGAAGAGTCACCCTTTGGTACGGGGAGGTCCCTACTGTGATCTCCATATATTAATTAATATATTGCAATACATCATATTATAAAATATTATATATCATATGTGATATTAGGCTCCAGATTTTTTAAAAACCGCTTCCAAGGAATTTACATGCACTGTCTCATTAAGAGGCAGCTCTCTTAAGACTATAAACTGTAGAGATGTGCTGATTTGCAGCAAAAGAGGAATTTCCTCACTGGTGAAATTGTATGACAGGTTGTTTTGTTTTTTCGGTACCATAAATGTTATTGTTGCTTGTTGTTATTTTATTATTCCCATTTTACAGATATGGAAACTAGAAAAATAAAACACTAAATAAATTTTTTTTTAAATATATGAAAGCTGGATTCAGAGTAATAATGACATCATGCCCATGGTCACAAACTCTTCTTAAGCTTCCAGGATGGGATTTACTCCTGGGTCCCTGCTGACTTCCAATTAAGTAAGCATTGGCCTCTGGTCTGTACCATGTCACCCAGCAAAGCAAGCTGGTCTTTTTCTCAATTCAACTGAACAAACATTTAGTAGGATCCTTCTCTATATAAATCACTAGAAAAACCAACACAACCAAGAAAACCGATTGAAGGACTCTGAGCAAAAACAAGCCTCTGAATTTTCTCCAAATATGGAATGGGAGCCCAAAGTCTACCCATGAGTCATTCCCCACTTCTTGTCACTGGTCTGCCTGAGTTGGGAGGGAGTCTCTATGCCCCGCAGGGTCAGCAGAAGACAGTGCCAAGTGTCAGGCATGTGAGTGTAGGCAATCACTTTAACCTTAGTGGGCCTCAGTTTCTCTATCTGCAAAGAGGCAAAATCCCAGCTCAGTCCCTTTCTAAGATACCAGATGTAGAGTCATGAGACCCAAATGGGAAAAGAGGTATTTCTTTAAAATACAAGTTGACCCCTCCCCAGTTTTCTCACTTCATCTCTGTCTCCTCACTGTAAAATGAAAGGGGAGGGGTATGTTATGACTAGAATAGAAAATCTCTGAGGATTTTTCTGGCTCCAACATTTTGTGAATCTCTAAGTTACCAAGTCTTCCCCAAGGGACAGGATGACAGTGTCTTGGGAAAAGGGAACGGAATCAGTATTAACATAATGCCCATCGGGCGTACCAGGCAGCAGTGCTAAGCTCTTTCCAAATATTGTCTCATTTGATTCTTACAATGCCCCTGAGAGGTGGTTGCTATTATTATCCCCTTTTTACTGTTGAGGAAACTGAGGCAGATAGAGGTTGCCCAGGGTCATACAACTAGTAAGTGACTGAGGCCAAATTTGAACTCAGGTCTTCCTGACTCCAGGCTGCACTGGAGTCTATGCACTAGGCCACCTAGCTAGGGACTGTGCTGGAATTCCAGCACCTCATGAAAAAGCAAAACAAACAGAGCAGTATATCCTGGGGGGAGAACACATGAACAACACATACATGCATATGTAGGCAGGTATATACCCTTGTATAACAAACGTGGCTATACACAATGGGTCTTTTTAAACCTCAAAGAACCAGATAAATGACAAAGGCCTATGAGTCAGTCCCCTGCTGTGGCTCTTTATGACTTACTGCTAGAACCAAATGCAAATTCCTTTATTTGGCATTTAAAGTCCTTCAGAGCCGGGTACAGCCCACCTTTGCAGTCTCCCCTTCATGCACGCTAAGGTCCAGCCAAGCTGGCCCTCTTGCTCTATCCCTCACACATGACGAAGGAGGGAAACAAGCACTTAGTGCCTACTCCATGGCAGGCACCATGCTACATCATCTCATCTGATCCTCACAGTAACCCTGGGAGGTACATAGCTGCTACCATCATACCCATTTTACAGCTGAGGAGGCTAAGGCAGACAGAAGTTAAGTAATTTGCCCTGAGTCAGACAGCTAGTGTTTGAGACTGGATATGAACTCAGTACTCTAGCCACCAAACCACTCTGCTGCCTCTACACTCCATCATCTACCTCCCGCCTCCATGCCTTTGCACACATTGTATTCCATGCCTAGAATGAACTTCCATCAACTCTAGAACCCCAGGCTTGCTTTAAAGCTCAGCTCAGAAGCCACCCTCCACATAAAGACTCTGACCTCTGCCTTCTGCTTCCTCCTCCCTAGTACTGCCTTATGTTTATTTTGTGTCTGCTTATTTATGTACATATATGTTATTATTTATGTAATCTATGTGTTAAATGTGTACTTATCTATGTCATCTCCTCAATTAAAATGTAAGCTCCTTGAGGGCAGGGACTGTTTCATTTTTCTCTAGAGAGTCTAACTTCTCAGAGTCTAACAACACCATGCTTAATAAATGTTTCTTGAATGATATAAACCGTATCCTGGCACCTGAGTAGGGAAATGTGTGTAGCCAGCTTCCTTCCCCTCTCCAAGATACACACGTAGTCTAAGGGTCCTTCCCCAATGCCCTAAAGAGGAGAAGTAACTGGTTTCCTCAAACCATTCCTTATGTTCTAGGACACACCTGTTAGCTGGTGATCCGTTCCTGTCCTGTTCTCTGGCCAGAGCATCTGCTTAAACAGATGGAATTGTGTTTCCCTGCTACAGACGGGGAAAGAGAACCAAGCTTCCTTCCCATAAGACCCGCTTCTACATGGGTGCCAACATGTTTCCTGGGATCATACGTGAATTTATATGAAGCCATCAATGCTAGCTTGTGTCACCGAAGTCCGGAAGACTCACCTCCTTCTGGGTTCAAATCCAGCCTCAGACACTTGTTAGTTATGTAATCCTGAGCAAATGACTTAACCCTGTTGGACGCAGTTTCCTCATCTGGAAAATGAGCTGGAGAAGGAAATGGCCAACCACTCCGACGTCTTTGCCAAGAAAACCCCAAATGGGGTTACGAAGAGTTGGACACCACTGCAAAACCACTGAACGACAGGTGTACTAACAGTTCAGAGAGAGGAGAGAGCAGTGGGGAGACTGCAGCAGTGCAGCATGATCCAGCAGAAAGATCACTGACTAAAGGGTCAGAGGACCTGGGTTCAAGTCTCATATGTCACTCTGGGCAAGAAACTGAATCTCCCTGACTCTCAGTTCCTTCATCTGAAAATCAAGAGGGCTGGATTAGGTGGTCTCTGAAATCTTTTCCAGTCAAGACCTATAAGCCTGGGGTGAAGGATTTAGAAACCAGAATGTCAGGACTGGCTGGGACTTCAGGCATCATCTAAACCAAACCTCTCACTGCAGCAAATGACAAAACTGAGAAGGAAGGGGGGTGTGGTGCAGTGTGAAGTGCTTTTCTTGAGGCCATATAACTATTCAAGGATTGAGGTGTGCCTCACACCCAAGCTCTCCCTACTTCTTGTCCATAAAAATGGATAAGGATCTGGGTGGGCAGAGAGGAAGGGAAAGACCATTCTGGAGGAAGGGAGCAAGGTGAGCAAAGGGAAAACACTTCAGCCGGGAAGCTGGCAGGACTGGGACAAAGGGTTTGTACAAGGTAGTAGTGGGAAATGAGGCTGGAAAAGTTAAACTGGGGTCGAACAAATGAATGAATTCAAGGTCAAAAGAGCCTTGAATGATGAACACATAAGTTGGGATTTGATCATGATGATTATAACAGTAAAAAAAAAATCCCAGTCATGATTCACACTTTAAAATTCAAAGGGTATCTTTTCCCCAGTGGCACAGCTGGCTAGGCAGGCCTCATTTAGCAGAGGGGAAAACTGAGGCCAGAGAGGTTAAGTAGTTTACTCATAGTTACACAGTCAATTAAAGAACAGAGCTGGGATCCAAATCCAGGTTTTCTGACTCCAAGTCTAGTACTCTTTTCATTTTATTACATTAATTATAATTATCCATTCAAAGAACATTTGTGAGGTACCTATGTGCCAATCACGGTCCTAGGCACTTGGGATACAAAGACAAGAGAAAAGTAACAACTCCTACCTTCAAGAATCTTAAACTCTAAACTTTTTGGGGGGTGGGGGAGGAGGGGAGAGAGGAAGACTACAACATATATACTGATACACAAATATAAAACATATACATTCAGAGTAAATACAAAATAATTGGTGGGGGGAAGCGTCAATAAATGGGGAGAATTAGGAAAATACTTCAAATAGGAACTAAGCTTTGAAGGTATCTGAGTATCAGAGTAACTTTCAAAAAAATGTGTGTAAAAGGGATTTGGAAGGGCAGGGGCTCTTGGCATGGGGTGGGGAAGATACAGGGTGCTGGTTGGGGCAATGGTGGTGGGGGACTGGATGGGAGGGGCTGAGAGGAAGGTATGACTCCAATGTATATTTCGGAAGGAAAAAATGACAGGGCTTGGCAACCAATTGGATGTGAAGCGTGAAGGAGAGAAAAGAGGCAAAGAGGACACAGATCTGAGGCTGGGAGGATGGCGGTGCTTTTGTGAGAAATGTCAGAGCCAGGGAAAGCACACAGGAAACCTTAGAGCATCAGGGCGGAGAGGTTCATCCACAGAGTCAGATCCACACATAAAGTCACTGAGCCATACCCACAGATACAGCCCTGGGCTTCCCCTCCCCCCGTCCCCACCTGCACTGGCCAGGCTCCCTGCCTTAATGCTTGGAGGTGATGGGGGCCAAATGGGGAAGACCCTCTTGTTCTTGGGACCAGTATACAGAGAGTGGCCCTCTTTCCCCTACACATGAAGAGCAATAGGCATGTGGGGGGACGACGAAGAGCCCAGCAGACTTGGGCCTAACTCATCTCCTTAGGGGCAGGCAGATTACTTTATGACAAAGAATACTCGATTTGGAATTGGAAAGACTAAGGGGTCAGTCCCAGGTTCTTCCACTTACTAGCAATAGGCTCCTGGGTAAGCTGCTCACTACTGACTGAGCCTCAGTTTCCTGGTTTATAAAATGGGGCTAATAATACACCTCCCCCATTTCCTGAAGCTGTTGTGAGGAAAGCCATTTGTAAACCAAAAAGCCCTACAGGAATGGGACCTATTACAAGGTCCACCTTAGCTGAAACCCTAAGCTACCCTAGCTCCTGAGGAGCCCCCCATCTCTGTATTCATGAAGAAATGAGGCTGGGGGAAGAAATGAGGGAAGGAATGGGACCCATGAATACCCTCTAGAAATGACCATATTTTCCAAAGATTGAATAGGTGGGTGAAAGAATGAGATGCATAAAAGGAGGGAGGGAAGGAAGGAGGGGGAGAGGAAGGGATGGAAAAAGGGAATGAGGAGAGAGAGGGAGAAGAAGGAGGGAGGGAGGGAGAAAAAGAGAGAGAGAGACAGAGAAAGAGAGAGAGAGAGAGGGAGAGAGAGGGAGAGGGAGGGAGAGAGAGTGAGTGAGAGAGAGAGAGAGGGAGAGAGGGAGAGGGAGGGAGAGGGAGGGAGAGAGAGAGGAGAGAGGCAGAGACAGAGAGGGAAAGAAAGGCAGAGACAGAGAGGGAGAGAGAGAGAGGAGATTTGTGTGTAAAAGACCTACATGGGAGAAGAAAAAAGAAATGAGAATGTGCTTGGGAGAGAAGGATGGATGTGTAAAGAAAGAAAAAACATAAGAACAGGGGTATATGTGTAAGAGATGGGTGTGTGTGAGAGAGAACTAGGCAAACAGGAGGGTGTATGTGTAAAGGATAGAAAGAGAAAAAGAGAAACAGATATGAGGATGTGTGAGAAAGGGATGGATGTGTATAAGTGTGAGATGGGTGTAAGTATCTGTGAGATAGAGGGTTACAGGAGAGGGGTGGGTGTAGGTGAAATTGGTGTGTGAGAGGAGGGTTGGGGTCAGGGCTGGGTCAGACCTGGGGGGGTCGGGGGTGGAGCTATGGTCTCAAATGAAGTGGCATCAAACACAGAACTGGGGAGCCCAGCTCCCCCTGCCGACCGACACAGATACCCACACAGACCTGCGTCCTACACTGAGAACAGGGCTGAGCTGTTAGGGCTAGGGGTCATTCCTGGACCACCCAGGCTCTTCCTCCCTGTGCTATCCACACACAACAGACCACCCTGAGTGTTTGGAGAAGGGCCTTTAGGGCGCCCACCTTGGCTCCTTTCTCCTCCTCTCCCCTTCCCTCCCCTCGGCACCGCGAGGCAGACACGTTGTCTGACAGGGGTGCGGCCAGGGCTACCCTAGACACACACATACACATGTTGGGTACCATGCACACCTGGAGCACTGCAGCCAACTCCTGGCCACTGCCCAACAGGTGCCCACTCTGATACCCTGCGGTCCCCTATTGCCTCTTAGTTTATTCCCTAACAAAGCTCAGTTCTCTCTCCACACCCCCCAGGAATCTGCCAATGACTGGTACCAACCCTCCCCCCAACCCTCCGCAAGGCTGTGCAATCCTGACTCATTGGCAGCCCCCACCATGTTCATCTGTGCAACACACAAACACATAACCCTCACACACGTGGTACAAATTGCAAATACACGTAACCATCTGTGCAACATGCAAACACCCTCCACAGTTGATCCATACAACACATAAACACATGTGCACCCTCACCCAGATGTACATACAAACACATACCCATCTGTGCAACATACCAGCACATAATCATCTGTCACACAAGACGATCCATGCAATATGCATCCAGTACACACACGACCATCCATGCAACATACAAACACATCCATCACATACACATCTATCCATGCAAGAGGGAAACAGTCCATTCTTCAACTCATTCATGTAACATGTGCATATATGTATCACCACAATGCCATCTATGTAACCCCTCCCAATACATATTCATTTGTGTAACATGTAATGACCTAACATAAGATGGGGGAGTGAGGGAAATCCTAGGACCGAAGGGCTAACTTAAGTGTAAAGAGCAGCGAAGGGTGGGAATGAAGCAGAAGGGGTCTTAGGGATGAGGGCAGGATGGAGTAGTGGAAAGGCAATAGAAGATGAAATGGGGCAGGGGAATTGAAGGGACAGAAGTGGGGTAGGAGAAAGGCTGGAGGGAACACGAAATGAGACAGGAGAGAGTGGGGAGGTGATGGAGAAGTGAGAAATTGGGGGTAGGGGACTGGAGTAGTACTTAGGGAAAGGAGGGGACAATGGAAGGCTTGAAATGATGGGAGGGAGAAAGGCCCAGTGGGAGGCATTGCTCCCTAGAGAGACCATTTAAGGAAATGGGCATCAGCATCAATCAGGCAGCACTTCCCCCCAAGGAGCTCTAACCAGCAGACTCTCCCAATAAATCCTGCAGCACAAGGCCTCTGGCCCCTTGAGTTACCCCTGTGATTGTGAGTGTCTGCTATGACTAAGACCACCTCTGGCAACAGCTTCCCTCAAACAGAGACTAGCTGTCCCTCCAGTGCCCCAAGTCTGGCTCTGCGATGCCCTGTCCTCTACCTGGAACAAGGGACTAGGGGAAAAGGGAATGGAGCTTGGGGGAGCTTAGAGCAGTATCCCTGGAGATTGCAGGTGCTCTGGGCAAGTAGCTGTCCCATCTTCTGGGGCTCAAACCAGCCACTTACTGCCCTAGGGTAGAGGAAGAAAGAACCAGGATGGGCTGGGCAAAGAAAAGGTAGGAGATCTGATCAAGAAGGACGAAAGATGGAGAGAGAGAGGGAGGGGAAGGATGGAGAGAAGACAAGAAGGAGGCAGGGACTCCACTCAACTCTAGCTAATGAAGGAAAAAAGAATGTTTTCCTGTGAGATCCCTGGAGGGCACTGCTACTGTGTCCATATGGAAGCCTATCTTAGGTATGCATGGGGCATGTTCGACCTGCACTGGAGGTGGGCAAGCAGTCAGGCTGGCCAGCCAGATGTGTGCAGATCCCTGTGTGCCTGCTAAGCTCATCACAGAGCAGGCTGGTGAGTGGAGCATCCTTGTGGAGAGGGGGCCGAGGGGTGGAACAGATGGGATTCTATAGTTTCAGTAGGGGACACACACTAGGGACAGGTCTATTGACTTCACTGGGTTTTTCTACTACTGAGATCAGAACCAGGACACAGAGTCCTCCTTTCTGTCCTCCTCCGCGGTCCCCACCCCCCACTCCCACCCCCACAGTGGCCTTCGACTCCCAGCACACCAGCTTGCAAAGTTCACTCGCCCAGGGCTCCACCAAGAACGCCCGCTCTAGGACATTTATCTTACCCCCGCCCCCGCCCAGGTGCTCAGGACGGCTTCCTTCCCAGAGCCCAGAATTAGACAGGGGGGCGGGGGGTCTGGTGAGCCGAGGAGGTGGTGGGGATGAGAGAGGGGGCAGGAGGCAGTGGCGGGGGCGCCAGTGGGGAAGAGGAAGAGGCCAGGGGAGGTGGGCATAGGACAAGGGGGAGCCGCATCCCGACCCGCAAAGTTTGGCCTCGGGGCCCCGGGCCATGCGCGGAGCGCGCGTCTGGACCCCCGCACCCCCAGCCCGGGACCCACGAAGCCCGGGCCGCGCACGCGCCGCGTGACTCACCCGAGGCGCGGAGTCGGACGGCGAGGACGAGGGCCAGAAACGCGGGCCACAGGCCCCGCGGGGAGCAGTCCATGGCCAGGAGCGCGGGAGGAGGATGCGGGCAGGAGGGTGCCGGCAAGAGGGTGCGGGCGCCCGGAGCCCAGAGCCCCGAGCCGCTCAGAGCCTCAGCCCCGTGCCCCGGCCCGGGCCGGCCCCGGTGTCCATGCCCCGGGGGCCGCTGCCCTCCCCGGGGGGGGCCGGCTGCATAGACGCCACTCCCCGGCCGCGCCGGCCCGCGCGTGGCTTCCCTGGGCGCCGGGTCCGCGGCAATGCAGGCGGAGCGCAGCGAGCGGAGCCGCGCGGAGCCGCAGCCAGGGAGAGGAGCTGGGGGGGCGGGGGCGGGGGGGCGCCGCAAAACCCGGACTGGAGCCCGCGGACCGGAGCGGCGACGGCGCCCGCGCCCGAGCAGGCGGGGAGGAGGGGCCGCGCAGCGCTGCGCTGCTGAGAGCCCTGGCCTCCCCCAGCTCTGGGGATCCCTCCCAGGGTGGGAAGGGGAGGCTCTCCTTCTCCTCCTCCTCCTCCTCGTAGATGCCCCCGGGGGAGGGGGCAGAAACCTGGGCTGGATCCCACACCCCTGGAATGATGGTACAATTAGCACTGTAGTGCTGGCAAGTGACCTAGGCATCATCTGGTCCTCCCTAGCTTTACAGATGAGGAAACTGAGGCGCGGAATCACGGAATGTCCGAGTCGGGTGGACCCTTAGAGGTCATTCACTCCTGTCCCTTACATAGATGGAGGTGGGGGGGGAGGGGGAGGGAAGGAGAAGAACAGTTTGTCCAAGGTTGCCCAACTAAAAAGTATCAGGAGCCCTGCGTGAGCTCAGCTGGTCTTCCGAGTCAAGGACGCCGAACAGGTATACGAGGGGTCAGGGACCGGGCTGTATACACGAAAAGGCCCCACACGCTGCCACACCCATTCATGCACATACAACAAAGGGGTCTCTCCCCAGCCCTCCCTCCCCTCGCACCACTGGGATGTGGCTTCTCTGAGGTCCCCTCTACACTTTCCCCACTCTCCATTACAGATGAAATCAGTAGATCTTTCTAGGAAAGCACACGCAGACAGGTACAGTGAGAGGAAGATGTGAAAGATGGAGGGGTGTCCTTACCACTGACCCTTGCTCAAAGGGAGTGGTGGTCATTTTGAGGTGAGTCTCTTCCCAATTAATTAGCAGCATTGGGAGGTATCCCCTCCTACTCTACTCCCCAATCTGGTCGCTGTTCTTCCTATAACCCACTTGTAGACAGATGGGGGTCTTTGGAGTAAAGTAAAAAATCATGGATTTTAGAGCCAAAAGGGACCTCAAATCAACTAATCTAACCCATTTATTTTACTGAGAATGAATCTTGGGACCAGAGAGGTCCAGTGATTTGCTCAGACTCACAGAGCTTTATATTGCAAAGTCAGAATTTAAACCCACATTTCCTGACCTTAAGTCCAGAAAAAATTGAAAAAGCCTTTTTACAACAGGCAGAACAAAGGAGAGGGAAGGGTTAGTATCTAGCATTGCCCTGTCTTCAATTCAATTTTTAAAATCTGTATTGACCACCTTCTGTGTGCAAGGCACTGGGTCTGGTGCTGGGAGAGATGCAAAGGAGAAATAAAGGCATAAATCTTGCCTTTACAGGGCAAAAAAAAAAATGTACTAACAGAAGGGGAATAAGAAGTATACACAGATAATTGTAATGCAAATTATGATCGGCACAGAGAAGTCCCAACAGAACATATAAAGATTAGAGGAGAGAGAGAGAGAGAGAGAGAGAGAGAGAGAGAGAGAGAGAGAGAGAGAGAGAGAGAGAGAGGGAGAGAGAGGGAGAGAGAGAGAGACCTGATAGCTAGGGAATCAAGGAAGGCTTCATGGAGGAGGTGCCACTTGAGCTTTGAAGGTGAAGTTGGAGATGTGTGGGATGCCATTCCAATCTGGAGCAGGGAGGATTCCAAATCAGAGAATTCATATGAGGAAGTGTGAATGTGATGAAGGAGATTGAAGGTAGTTGTAGGAAGGCCAGGATGAACGATTAAGTATTAGTGAGTCAAGGAAGGTTTCTAATTTAGGGAATGACTGGTCACAACTGTGTATTAGGAAGAGGAATCTGATAGCCCAAGTAAGACAGATTGGAGGACTCACAGAGCATAAGGTTGGAAGGGACCTTAGACATCCTCTATTCCAAATCCTTCATTTTATAGATGAGGAAATTGAGGTACAGAGAGGCTTAATCGTCTAATGACTTGCCCATGTCTTTAGACCCCCAAATCCAGTGCTCTTCCCACTGCAGGATGAAGAGAAATGGGAAGCAAGGAGGTCAAACAGGAGGATATTATAGCAGGCTAGGTGAAAGGTGATGATGACCCTGAACAAAGGTGGGGGAGATGTTGCAAAAGTGGACTGAAAAGAGCTAGAATGGTGGGATATTGGGGAGAGAGGAAGGTCATGAGAAGACTCTGAGATCCTCTTTCCTTCCTCTGGGTCCATTGTCCATTCCATTCCATGCCCCCTTCACTCTTTTGCCTGCCTAGCGTGTAGGTTTCTGGAAGGGCTTGGAGGGAAGAGAACTGAGCTCTAGGGAAGGTTGTTGCCAGTTCTAGGAGGATGGCGCCTAGGGAGGGGTTGAAGAAGAGAGGAAGAGGGAGATGATGTGTCATTTTGCACCTGATCCTGGTTCTAAGTACAGGCTCCCTCAAGCAAGTGCGCTGGGAACTCAAGACAGGAGAATGATAGATGAGGTTGAGGATACTTGTTATAATTGTAACAATGAAAGCTTTCTATTTATATAATACTTTAAAATTTACAGTAAACACTACCATGCCTATTTACAGTTAAGGAAGCTGAGTCTTAGGGAGGGAAAATTACTTGGCCAAGGTCACTCAGCTACCAAGTGGCAGAGTTAGGACTTTTCTGAACAAGTCAGGTGGTCTTACTATAACTTTGAAGAGAGATCTTGGTGAGTGGGTCCTCCAGGGGGCACTGTCAGTCCCCTGCTGCATGCATGTAGAAAGGCTAACTATATTCTCCATTTCTCATGCAGCCCTCCTCCTGCTCAGGCTCCCAATGTTTAATCAGGGATGATGGCGTCTTGGGCCTCTGTTCTTCATTCTGCAATCTTTATTGAGGACCTACTGTGGGCACACACCCCTCTGCCAGGCAGAAAGGAACAAGAGCTGGCCCCTGCCCTTAGGAGCTCTGGTCTTAGTGAGCCAGAGTAGAAGCCCAAAAAGGTACAGGGCAGAGAGGGGAAAGCAGCCTGAGGAAGGGACCTAGACACAGTTGCGTGGGACTTCACAGAAGGGAGAGCTTGTGTCTAGGTGGAAGAACCAGAATAGATTCCTGGAGAGAGAAGCATTTGAAGTGGGTCTTGAAGGATGCATAGGGTTTCTATATGGGGAGGTGGGGGATGCTGTTCTGGGCTGAATGGACAGTGGGAGTAAAGAGTTTACACCCAGAGTAGGTGGAGGCTTCCCTCATCCTCCTCTGACATTTGTTTCTAAATCAAAGAACTAGAAGGAGCTCTAAGGATCGTTCTCTGTATCCCAACCCATAAACACATACATGTGAGCTCACCCACATTGGTGATCCTAACTCTTCTATGTACTAACTGTGTGACTTTGGGCAGGACCCTGAGGTTAGAGGGGCTAACCTCTAAATCCTGTGATATTCTGTTCCCTCCACATCTCTCCCCTTCAACATAGGACCATAACACATATTAGCTCATGCACGAACATATATGTCTTGTGCTTTATATCCCACAACAGACCCAGACAGCCAGGGCCTTTCAATTTCCCCTGACTGTGGTTTCCATGATCTGCCCCAGGCTCCAGAACTCTCATGCAGTAACAATAACATTTTCATATTCCCTACTATGTGTCCCATACTGTGCTAAGTACTTTACAAATATTGCTGCACTTGATCCTACAGCACTCTGAGAGGTAGATATTATTGTGATCCCCATTTTATAGTTGGAGAGGCTGACAGAGATTAAGTCACATACTCAAGGTCGCATAGCTAGTAAGTGTCTGAGGTGGGATTTGAACTCAGGTCTTCCTGATTTCAGGTCTAATGCTCCATCCACTTGAAGGCTATAGGATTTAGAGTGGGAAGCTACCTTAGAACACAAGACTATTCTAATAGAATGGTAGAGTTAGAAAGGAATGTAGAGATAATCCAGTCCACCCACCTTAGTTTACAGATGAGGAAACTGAGGCAAACAGGATGTAGTGACTTGCCCAAGGTCACACAACTAGTTATACAGCTGAGTGGACCACTAGTTCAGGCCTCCTCATTTCAAGTCTAATGCTTTTTCCAGCATTCCAGACTGTCTCAGCCAGGGCCTCTCTACCTGTCCCTCCCAGCAGACGCGGCACATCCCCACTACTGAGAGTCAGACGAGCTGGAGGAGGTATGGAAGAGAAGGATAGGCAGGGTCAGACCAAGTATAGGAGGAGAAAGTAGATTGGATTCAACCAGAAGCCAGAGGGAGACCCTCGAAGCTGACCTGACGAGCATTTTGCAGACTTAATTTCATTAGTCGTTCTGGGAGATAAACAATTAACAAGATGCTCTGATGCCTTTAAGAGCTTAAGAGAGTGAGAAAGGAATATTCCCCATCTTCCCCCTCACCCCCTCCACCTTTCCTTACGTTCCCTCATATTCCCTTATACTCTCCTCTCTCCTCACTCTCCCCCTCCCATCTCTAGTCCCCCCTCCCAGCCCCATTCTTCCTCAAACCAGACCTTTCCTAGCATCTCCTCTTCTGCTTCCCCATTTCTGGTTCTCCTCACCATCTAAATCTCTCTCCATTACCATATCTCCTTAACTCCACCCCCCTCACCTCCTCCATCCAGATTTCCCCTAACACTCCCTCCTATTTTCCTTCACACTCCCCCTTTCCCTCTATGACCTATTTTCCTGACACTCTCCCCATCTCCCTCATCCTCACCTTCTCTTCCTCTTCCCTAGTTTCCCTCATACCATGGATTCCCCCCATCACTCTATCTCTCATTCCTATTTCTCCTTTTACTTTCCTTCTCCCCTCACACCCCCATTTCCTCCCAGTCCCCTTAACTTTCCTCCTACTCCCCATCTTCCCTCACACTCCTCCCATATCCTTTCACACTCTCCATAGTCTCCCCTTAGACTACCCGTGTTTTCTCATTTTACCATCTCCTTTAATCCTTCCATCTTCTCTCTCCCCCCCATTCCTAACCCCCCTCACACCTCATATTTCTACCCATTGCCTCATACTCCCCCATCTCCCTTCATGTTCTTCCCATCCCCAGTTCCCTGAGCAACCTCCCTCTCTGCCCATAGCCATCTCCTTTCATACTCCCGTCTCCAGGATCCTGTCTCCCTCATCCCCATGTCCCCTTACATTACCTCTTCCCCTCCCATTCCCCACATCTTTGCATTCCCCTCCTCGCACTAGTCTCTCTCATGCTTTCTCCTGTACTTTTAGCCCCGCACACTAGCTTTCTTTCTCCTTTCACACTTCCCTGTCTCATCCAGCCTTTCCCCATCCTCCTGTCTCCCATCACTTCCCCTCTCTCTTTTCATTCTCATCTGCCTGTTTCTTCTCTTTCCTCCCCCTTGCCCCTGTTTTCATACACTTTCATTTTCTCTGTAGAATCCTAGAATCACATAGTTAGAAGGAACTGATACATTTAGCAGGAATTCCCCTTGCAACATCCTGGAAGCCTCTGGCCTATAGATTCTCTCAGTGGTAGAGATGGGGAGGAGAGGGAGGGAAATGTGCATTTATTAAGCACCTACTGTGTTCAGCACCTATTGTGCTGAGCAATTTATCAGTATCTCATTTAATCTTCCTACAACCCTATTGGGTTGATGTAATTATTTCCCTGACCCCCTACCTCATTTTACAGTTGTGGAAACTTTGGCAGACGGAAATTAATTGAATTGCAAAAAAAATTTTCTAATATGTAATTGAGGAAAAAATAAAAATATTTTTAAAAGAAGTTAATTGACTTGCACAAGTTTACACAGTAAGTATTTGAGGCAGGATTTGAACTCAGGTCTCTCTGACTCCAAGTTCAACCTCTAGTTGCCTCCTGAGGCAACTCATACCCCTTTGAGGTATCTTTCATTGTTTTCTGTTATATAGAACCCAGATCTTATTCTCTGCAATTTCCTCCCAATGTTGCTAACTCCCTTCTCTTGGACCCAGAAAAGCAACTCTTGTAGGCCACTGTCTTTCAGACATTTGCTGATCGTGATTATAGATCTAAAGGAGACCCCAGAAGCCAAAGAGTCCGACATCTTCATTTTGTAGTTGAGTAAACTGAGACCTGAAATGTTAAGGCCACTCACCTAGTTGTCATTAGAAGCAAAATGCAAACCCCCTCTTAATTCTGAAGTTAGTGGTCTTTCCATTGTTCAGCTTAACTAGTAGGGCCTTATTGGACTGCTGTCTTCCCTTGTATTCCCCATCTTCCTTTCTATTCCCATGTCTTCCTCAACTCGTACTATTCTTATACTCCCTCATTTCTTCCCATACTCCCCCATATCCCACCTCTTGTCTAGTTATATTCCCCCCTTCATGTCCTCTCATACCCTCATATTCCCACCCCGATAACTGTACAATTGACTCTATAGTGCAGGCTGGAGGTGCAGGACCTGCCTTTCTCTGGTTCTAGCTAGCTCCATAGACCTCCTCTAGTCCCCGTAGAGACCCCTTTCCCTAGTCTCCTGTATGCTGCTATACGTAGGAGACTCCAGTCTAGCCCAACCCTTCTCAGTACTGGGGAAAGGAGTGCTTGGCTATTTCTGGCCCCAGGGCCACAGGATTCCTTTATGCTTTGTTACAAGAACATTCTCTCTCCCTCTTCTTCTCCCTCTCCCTCTCCCTCTCCTTCTCTCTCTCTCTCTTTCTCTCTCTCTCTCCCTCTCTCTCTCTCTCCCTCTCTCTCTCTCTCTCTCTCTCTCTCTCTCTCACTCTCTCTCTTTTTCTCCCCCCTTCTCACACACACACACAGTGCATTCTCCCTTTTTCTCACACACTCACATACAAATACATATAACATGCTTTCTCACCCTCCTACACAAACATCCAATAATATTACATTAGCAAAGGGGAGATTAGGTTAGGATTTTAATAAGCTTTTATTCCTTTTAAAGAAACAATACACATTTTACAATTCCTAGCCCAAAGAAAGGTAAGTCCAAGCTCCCCATCAAAAGACTGTCTTCTAGGCTTGTGTTATATGTGCACACACACACACACACACACTATACACACCCTTTCAGATGTATGTGTCCACACATCTTCCCAGAGACATAGTTCTAAAATCTATTGGTGAAATGTGTGCTTTCATGCTGGAGTTGGTACCTGTATGATTAATGTATAGATATACAAGCATATGTATGTACAAGTGGGTATGATGTGTATTTATGGATTCTGTGTGGGGTGCATATAGGTATATGTGTATTGTGTATTTATCAGTTATGAGTCAGTCAAATATTTGTTAATCACCTACTTACTATGCGATGTACCAGGCTCTATGTTATGCACTGGGCAGATTGGGTGTATGTATGTACAGTATCTGTGATGGACAAACAGGTTGCTAATGTGAATATATGTATATATATATATATATATATATATATATGAATGAGTGTATTATACTTATTATGTAATGAGTGCATGTGGGTGTGTTCTATATAAATGATGGCTGTCTTGTATGAATTCCTGTGTCATGGTGATGTGTGTTCAGGTGACTCTTTGTACATCTATTATATATATATATATATATATAGAGAGAGAGAGAGAGAGAGAGAGAGATGATAGGTAGTATAGCAAAATGAAAAAGGCACAAGACAGTGTCAGGATGACGTGAGTTCAAATCTCACCTCCAATGCCATTTCTTTGACTCTAGGCGAGTCATTTAACCTCTCTGTGCCTCAGTTTCCTGACCTATCAAATGGGAAGGTTGTATGACCTCAATGCACTCCAAGTTCCCTGGATCCTATGCTTATATAGATGTGTGTGTTTGTACATATATCCCCATATATACATGCATATGTATATATACACACATACATGTACATCCACACATTAATCCTAAATGTGTGTAGGTATATGTACATATGTGTCTGTACCTTACTGGATTGGGGGTGGAGGGGAGCAGGAGATGGTAGGGTGCAGAGTCAGAGGTCATGCTATCTTTCCTTGACCATTCATGTAGGAGTCTGACAAATGCTGTGCTACCACATATGAGCTTCTAGTATCTCCTGCTCTGCATAGTTAGGCAGGAGCAGTTGTAGTAGACCACAGTGTAACAGGATAGAGGATGGAAAAGAGACTTAGGAAGGATCACCTAGTTTTTTTTTTTGCAGATTAAGAAACAGAGACTTCAGGAGATTAGGTGACATTCCAAGGTCATGCAGAACTTGGTCTCCAAAATCTGTGCTAGAGTTGGAAGGGACTTTGGAACACAGAATGTCAGAGCCAGAAAAGGAACTTGGAAAATAGAATGCTAGACCTAAAAAGGGCCTTAGAATCCTGAATCAAATTGACCCCCCCCCAATTTCACAGAAGAGGAAACTGAGGCTCTGATTGGGGAAGTGACTTGCCCGAGATCACCCAGCTAGCTGGCACACAGGAAGAGCCGGAACTCAAACCCATCTTCTGAATTCCAAATCCAATACTTTCCATGACACTAGCTGCCTCTTCCCTTCCGGGGAACTCTTCCAGATACTGTATTCAAGAGAGCTGCTGTCTCCATTCCCTTCCTGCTTTCTCCTTTAGCTCCTGTCCTTTTTGTGCCAGGCACCGGGCGCCACGATGCCCAGTGCTGCTGCCTCCCCGGAGGGTCTGGCTGAAACTGCTGCAGAGCAGATGGGAGATTTTCACCCAACGCTGTCATCCTGACTCGTTCCCTCAGGGGCTGGTACATACTGTGTGCCAAGGTTAATTAAACTGGTAATTAGGAGAGATGCTTAATCTATCTGGTTAATAAAATAACCTCCTTACCATCAATGCGTCAGTTCTTTCAGTCTACTGGGTAAGCACCAGGGGGTACCTGGTATCTTGAGATTAGCCAAGAATGATGAGCCTTGCTGTGTCTCCAGCCCCTTCCTTTCTTCCCTGGCACTGGCCCACATCCCTAAATGACTTCACTGCTAAAGAGATGGGGAAAGGTAACAGCAAGCAGAGGGGCCACAGGAAAAGAGGCCTCTTCTCCCTCCACCCAGGCTTAAAGGAAGGAGTAGGCAGGGATCTGCAGGAGGGACCTCAGACATTCTGGCTTCAGGGCTGGGGCCAGGACAGCTCTTCCTAATTCAAGAATATGAAGTGCTGGGGTTTGGGGGTGGGGGTGGCTAGGGAGGAGGGCAGGGCTGCCTAGGGTTCTCCTTTGGGTATCAATCAATTTCCTGCATCCCAGGACTTCTCTCCTTCCCCAAGCAAAGAAAAAAACCTCACATTTCTATAGCACTTTAAGAGAATAAACCCTTTTTTATATCATCTTCATTTCCTAATATATCCCTCTCCACTCTCCCCCACCCCCAGAGAGCCATCCCTTATAACAAAGCATAAAAAAGAAAGGGGGGGAGAGCTGTTCACTAAAACTAACTCACATCAATCATGTCTGCCAGCATATGCAGGCTTCTTCATCCATTGTCCCTCACCTCTGCAAAGAAGGGGGGGGTATTTTCATATGTTGGGGCCACTCTCAGTCATTATAATTACACAGTGTTTAGTTTCATTTTTTTGTTGTTGTCCTTGTTCTTACTGTTTGCATAATGGTGGTTACTGTGTATATCATTTCCCTGGTTCTGTTTATTCCTCTTTGGGCCAATTTTTCATGTCTTCTCAACATTTTAAGGTTGACAAAATACTTCCCAATAACTTTGAGATAGGCAAGTATCACCATTCCCATTTTCCAGAGAAGGGACTAAGGGACGTCATCATGCAAGCCCCACACCACTGGCCCTTTGTAGTAGTAGTAATAGTTATAATGCATTGATACTAAAGACATCCAGCTTATATCATAGGTGTGGGGACTTGCTCTGTTGGTATAGACCACAATCTTTACCTCTTCTCATCCCTGCCCCAGCTGAAATGCTGGCCATGCCTTATTAGATGCCATCACAAGTTGCTGTGGTCAACAAACTCCATGTGGGAGCCGTCCTCTCTGCACTTGAGCTGACATGATCTTTGGATTACAGGCCATCGCTGGACTTGTATGGGAAACTCTTCCAACCTGGCTTGCACTCTGCTGGCAGAAAGCCTAGGGTCATCTCTATGCTATAAGGAGGCATTGGAAGAGGACTTTTAATAGAGGATTATAAATTATGAATTATTATAAGTAAATAATAATAAATGAAAAGCTTTCAAAATATAGAAAGCCATAGAGATGAAACTCATGTGGGAGCATGATGAAGCACACACCATCCCCAACATCCTGTCTGCTGTTGGAGTTGTCCCAAAGATGCTTGCAGTGAGCCTACAGAAGATGGATGAGCTTACATCCCAACACTTTTATTCAATTACAAAAAGCAGTTGTTTTATACCATCTGTGTGATGCTTCTTCAAACATTAAATGTAAAAGAATAATAGTAGAATAGTGACTTGACCCTGACTCTTTTCTTGCTGAGCTCCATGGACAGTATGATAAGGGCCCTGGGTTTTGAGTCAGAAGATCTGGATTCAAATCCCAGCTCTGACACATATTAGCTGTGTGATCTTAGGCAAGTCACTTGGTATCTCGAGGTCTCAGTTTCCCCACGAGTAAGTGTTCGAGATTCCTTCTATGGTGTCTTCTAGCTCTAAATATGTGATTCTGTGAATTAAGAGATAACAACAACAACAACAATAATCTTATCACCAAAGGACTGGCCACCAGATAATGAAAAAATATTTCTTTTTTTGGCCACATTAACTCATGGATGCCTTCAACTCATGAGTGAAAGAGCTGCAGTGTTCCTGTGTGGAAGGACTACCTCTATGGGTCAATCATAGATCCTAATAAGTATTAGCAGCAGCCAGCCTTTCTGTGAAGCTCTCAGCCTTACAAATCCTTTTCCACATGAGCTAGAAGAGGCTAGAATCATCATGTCCTTTTTTGCTATTGTTCGGTCATGTTTGACTTCTTTGACATATTTGGAGTTTTCTTGGCAGAGATACTAGAGCGGTTTGTTATTTCCTTCTCCAGCTCATTTTACAGATGAGGAAACCGAGGCAATCAGGGTTAAGTGACTTGCCCAGGGTCACACAACTAGTAAGGGTCTGAGGCTAGATTTGAACTCAGGAAGATAAATCTTTCTAACTCCAGGCCCAGCACTCTATCCATTGTACCACTCATGTCCATTTTACAGATAAATTGAAGTATAAGTTTCAGAAGCTGTAATTCAACTTCAGGATGACCTGGGTTTCAATCTGGCCTCAGATGCTAGCTATGTTACCAAGAAGAAGTTACTTAGCCTTTTTTCAGCCTCAATTTCCTCATCTGAAAAATGGACCTAATAATAGTACACTTTGCAAACATTAAATCGCTGTATAAATGAAAGCTATTGATATTCCAGGCTCCCTTGTTCAAGGCTGCCCTTTATGTTCACTTTAACCATATTTCACTTAGATAAAAATGTTGGATGGGAAGAAAAGTACCACATAGCCTGATTTGTCTGGGCTTCATTCCCTCTTCCCTCCCTCCTCCTCCCCTCCCTCCTGCTGGGATGGCCCTGGACCTACCGGCTGGCGTCCTTTAGATTTATATGAGATGCAGCTTGGCAAGGACTGTTTAATTTTTGTCTTTGTATGCCCAGCATCCAACACTGTGCCTGGAAAATAGTAGGCATTTAATAAATGCTTGTTACTTAATTGGAACCATGGAAAGAACATCTGTGTTTGTACCAGAAGACCTCTGGGTCCACTTTATAGGATCACAGGATTTAGAGGTGGAAGGGACCTTGGAGACCATGTAGTCCAACCCCCACCCCCACTTCACAGCTAAGAAAATGGAGGAACAAAGAAATGACTTGCTTGCTAAGCTCTGGGATTCTGGGCAAGTTCCCTGAACTCTAGGGATTCAGCTTCCACATCTGTAAAATGGGGACAGTAACACTTTAATCACCTACCTCCCAAGTGAGACTTTGGAAACCTGAATTCAAGTACCAGATCTGATACCTAGTATCTTTGTGACATTGGACAAGTCAGTTAAGCTCCCTGAGCCACAGTTTCCTCATTTGGAAAATGGGGTTTGGGGATTCCTATAGTACCCTAATAATCGGTTTCCCTGCCTCAAGCTCCTCCTGGTCCAACTCATCCTCCCACGAGCTTGCCAAATTGATGTTCTTAAAGCTTGAGTCTTACCATGTCACTCCCTTACTCGTGTCTTCCTATTGCTTCTAGGACAAAATACAAGCTCCTATGTCTGGCATTTAAAGCCTTCTCAATCTGGCTCCAGCCTGCTTTTCAAGGCTTACCACATGTTATTTCCCTTCACGCACTCTATTGTTCAGCCAAACTGCCTTTCTTGATACTTCCCATAAACAACACTCCATTTCCCATCTCCATGCCTTAGCATAGGCTGTCCCTCACACCTGTAATTCCCTTCCTTCTCAACTGCCACCTCTTCTATTCTCCAGCTTCCTTCAAAACTCAGTTTACCACCTTCTGATCCCCATGGATGCTGATATTTCATTCCAATTACTTTGTGTTTACTATGCAAGGGTGGGAGTCACTTTGTATATTTGTAAAATACAAATAAAATATATTTGTATATTGAGACAACCAGATGACGCAGTAGACAGACCATGGGACTTGGAGTCAGAAAAGACCTGAGTTTGAAACCTGCCTTAGACCCTTACGGGGTGTGAGACCCTGAGCAAGTTGCTTTACCTCTCTGAGTCTCAGTTTTCCCATCTGTCAAATGGGGGTAACAATAACATGTACCACAGGGTCACAGAGAGTTGGCATGATGGAACGATTGAATGCAGCAAACTTTACAGGGTTGTTGTGAGGATCGAATATACAAATCTTAAAGCGCTGATATAAATCCTACTTACTATTATTGTGTTTTGCAAGAATCTAAGCTCTTTCAGAGGAGGCATTTTTCCCTTTTTTGTCTTTTTATTCCCAGTAGCTACCAGTGTCCCTACTACCTGTTGATTGACAAAAAAAAAAATGAATGAATGATTCCATGTGAGCTAAGTGCCTAGTTGAGGCAGCCAAAAGAACTTGCAGCTAGCTGACACTCATAGTATATAATATCATAGAACACAGGGCCAAGATCCCATCAGTCATCTGGTCCGATCTCCTCATTTACAGGTGAGGAAACTGAAACCAGGGTGAAGTGATTGGCCCAAGGACACAGCTAATAAATGGCAGAGCCAGGCTAGGCAGGTCCTCTGACTCCCTCCTCCTTCCTCCCCCTCCCCTCTCCCGCCTGGCCCCACCCCCACCACACTCTTTCCTAGCTCTGTGGATATAACTCACAACCACTCAAAGGAAGCCTCATCTCCTGTTGCCATGTCGCTCCATGAGCTAACTAAGCTGCAGGAAAAGGGATTTTTTTTTGGCAAGAAGTAGGTGCCCCTTCCACCCTCCCAGCTTTAAGAGGTTGGCAGCTAATGCACGGAGCAGACAGCTCTTGGGGGACAGGCCTGCATGGCCAAGCGAGACCCCTGGCGTTTTGTAGACTAGAAGTGGGGCTGGCATAGCAACCATTTCTCTGAAAATCCTCTCTAAGGGAAGGGTAACAGAATCATAGCCTATTAAAGGGAGAAATGACTTCAGAGAGCATTTAATTGAATCCCTTCGTTTTTCAAAAGAGGAAATTAAGACCCAGAGCAAGAAAGGGACTTGCCCACTGTCATACAGAACAACAATAACAACAGCTAATACTGGAAAAGCCAAGAGTCAACTCTTAAGTTTTTCTGACTTCTAATCTAGTGCTGTGAGGCTGCCTTTGAGGGGGAAACATACCAGTTTGAAAGAACCTTAGAAATTATCCAGGAGAGTCAATAAGAATCTGGAGGGTTCTGGGTTTCAGTTCCGCCTCCAATTAGCTGTGTGACGATGGGCAAATTGCTTATCCTTTCCAAGCCTCAGTTTCAAATCAGCTAATATATGAAAAATACTTTTTGGAAATGCTTTATACACCCCAGCTATTATTACTTAGTCCAATTAGATAAAGTAAGTTTCTTGAGAGAACAGGATGTTTTGTTTCTGCCTTTGTGCTTCTGGCACACAGTAGGTGCTTAATATATGTTTGCTTGTTGAGTTGAGTGGTTGCTTGGGTTACCCATGTGGTAGAGAGATAGGGAGCAGGCATACCAGGAAAGAGGAAACACATCCAGGTCCTCTCTGAAAGCCCTTTTAATGTTCTCAACAAGTAGAAAGTAAGATGTTGGTCCACTTAAAAGGTTTGCTTTTATCCCCAGAAGAGAAGTAAAGTTAGCTTGTGAGACTATCACAGAAATCTGATTAGGGACTGTGATTTCATGGGCATAGGGCAAGGGTGTGGCCCTCTGAGTCCTCAAGTGCAGTCCTTTGAATTCAAATTCAGTCAAAGAGCCACACTTGAGACACTAGAGCAGTGGTTCTCAACCTTCCTAATGCAGTAACCCTTTAATACTCGTTTGTGGGCATATCTGCATGTGGGCATATCTGCCTGGAGATGGACAGAGGAGCAGTGTCTTGGTTCCTAAGACCATTCGAAATATGTGTTTTCCGATGGTCTTTGGCAACCCCTGTGAAAGGGTTGTTCAACCCCCAAAGGGGTCACAACCCACAGGTTGAGAAACACTGCACTAGAGGGTCACATGTGGCCTTGAGGTTGCAGGTTCCCCACCCCTGGCATAGAGAAATCTCATGCTAAGAAACTTTTTTTTTTCCCCACTGCAGGTTGGCCCTTTCCATATAATGTATAGTCTCAGAGTTGTCTAGAGCACTGAGTGGTGAAACAACTTGTCTAGAGCCACACAGTCAGTTGATGTCAGAGGCAGAACTTGAATTCAGTCCTCTTGGCTTCAAAGCCAGCTCATTCTCCATTACACCACATTGCCTCCCTTAGTTCTCAGGGTTATGGTGAGGAAAATGTACTGTGAGCCTAAAGCACCATAGTAATGTCATTATTTGAGGTGGCTATTAGAATTGTCTAAAAGTAGAATGGATTTCCTTGTAAGGTGATGAGTTCTCTGCCACAAAAGGAATTCGAGGAGTGGGTGCTGAATTTGGATTTTGGGGAATCCTTAGCCCAAATGAAGTTTCCAAAGCTAGATTAAGGGACCTTGTCTAGAGGTAGACAAGCTTTCTGAGAGTTCTCTGGACCAAGCTACTAGAAACAATTTTATTCTATGTCTAAACTTGTATCACTAGTTCTACAAATGTTGTATAGTACTACCAGACTCTACTTAACCCTATTAAAACAAATTTAAAGACAGCTATTTGGTGCAACCCAGTGTGGATTTTTAAAGTTAACTTCAATTCTTGGGTTTTTAGAAACTTTGTAGACTTTTTTTTAAAGCTCAAAACTGTGTTACTCATTTATTCTTCTCTTGATGATAGACCATTGAGTACGTAGAACATTGTTTGCGGTAATGTGTTTTATACAGCTGCTGACTATCCCCATTAAAAGCATAAAACCGTTAAAAAAAGGTCAGGGATGTAGAGGAAATTCCTTATAGGTAGAAGTTAAATTAGATGTTCTCTGAGGTCCTTCCAACTCTGAGATTCAGGAGTGTGGGTTTTGATTTTGGCATGTGCCTAGCCATGTGTTTGTGTGTCTGTGGCTTCATGAAGGGGTGTCTATATGTGTGTGTTTGCATATATGTGCAGGTGGACGTGTACAATGGATTAGCTGAGAAACCAGTGGGATGGGAGTGGGGAGGGAAGATTCCCTTTGATCCTTAGGGAGGGCCTTGTAGCCATAGAGAGGGCAAAGGCTAAGAGAACATCTACCTCCCAGTCCAGTAGGATCAGAGCTGTTCCCACTGGCCTGTCGCTTCCCATCAGAAGCTTCATCCATCTTTGCAACTCTGTGAGCTGTGTTTATCCGTCTGTCTGTCTCTGTCTCATTCCATCTTGGGATATGCCTGTCTCTTAGCCTCCTGATCAATTCTTGTCTCTCTCACCCTAGGATCTGAGAATTTCTGAGGAATGAAAGAAAAATGTCGGTCTGATTCTTCATCCCTAGAGACATGACCAAGCCCCTGGCACGAGATATCCCAGATCAGGAGCTCCTGGTGCCCTCCACCTTCTTTAGAGACCTGTTCCCAGGAAGGGCCTCTGATGCCAACTAGAAATATCATCAATAATTACTCACATGTGTACATCACTGGGACAAAACACCCTCCCATCTGTTATCTCATTTGGTTCTCAAAACAGCCCAGCGAGAGAGGTAGGGTAAGAGATAATTAGCCCTATTTAATAGAGGTGAAATGACACATGGCTAGTAGGTGGCAGGCAGTTAGGTGGTGCAGTCAGGGCCTAGAGTTAGGAAGACTTGAGTTCAAATTTGACTTCAGACACTTACTGGCTGTGTGACCCTGGGCAAGTTACTTACCCCTGTCTACCTCAGTTTACTCATCTGTAAAATGAACTGGAGAAGGAAATGGCAAACCACTCCAGTATCTCTGCCAAGAGAATCCAAAATAGGGTCATAAAGAGTTGAACATAACTGAAAAACAATAGTAGATAGCAAATGTGGAACTTAAACCCAGGTTTTCACTCATTGTCCATTGCCTTCCCCCCTACACTGTTCTGGAAATGTCTTTCATGTTCACACTTCCTCTCCCACCCTACAAGCTGGGGCTTGTGGTCTATTGGCTTCCCTCTCCTAAACTACCAGAAGAGAAACCCGAAAGTGTAAAGTCCTATAATTGGGTTCAAAAAAATCAATTATATAAGTAGAGAGTGGGGCCATGTGGCTAGTTGATTGCTGATGTGAAAAGGACATGTAGGTTTAGACCTTTAGTGCAAGCCAATATGAATCAACAAGACAACATGGCAGCCTCAAAAGGTCATGTGGCCTAAAGAGAGGCTTAGAAACTCAAATGAGGGAGGGGACAGTTTCCCTGTCCTCCCTCTGGTCTGATCCCATCAGGAGTATTTTATCCAGCTTTCTATACAACATTCCTTCCCTTAGGAAGGACATTGCAAGATGGAGGCCACCCAGAGAAGGCCAACGGAGACTCTGCCACATGAGGACCCATTGAAGGAAATGGGAAATTTGCCCTGGAGAAGACTTGACAGGGGAGGCAGATCTTAGTGAAGAGAGATCACATTTGTATTTCTTGGTCCCAGGATGGGGGTGGGGGAGCAGAATTAGAAGCCATAACAGACATGACCTAGAATGTAAAGAGAAAATCTCCAACAATCAGAGCTGTTCCGCAGAGAAATTGTCTGCTTCAAAAAGTCACAGGAACGAGAAGTCTCGATTTGAATCTGGAAGGGATGTTAGAAATAATCCAGCCCAATTCCCTTATTTTATAGATTAGGAAGCTTGAGCACAGAGAGGTTAAGTAACTTGCCAAAGATCACACAGTTAGAAAGAGGCAAAGTTGGGTTTCAGATCCAAGCTTCCGAGTCCAAATACAGTCTAGTCCAAAGACTGCACCATACTGCCAGAAACAGAATTTGAACCCTGGTCTTTTGGCCCTAAGTTGGCGCTCTCCCTAAAGTGTTCCATCAAGGAAAGTTTTTAAGCAGAGGTTGGAAAAACACATGAGGGGTGTTATGAAAGGGGATTCCTGCTCAGGTAGGGTTGGACTCCATGATTCTTGAGGCACCTGTCAGTTCTGAGATGGAGTCATTTTGTGGCTGGGGGAAGAGGGGGGGGTGAAGTTGGCAGCCAACTTTGACTTCTGAGAGGCACTTCCCAAGCAGGCAGGAGCTCTGGGTCTGGGTGATACATATGAAGCCCTGGGGTTCTGATTGGGGAAGAGGGAGAAAGGCCTTCTGCCTGAGCCAGGGGAGGAGGAAGGGGTGGGTGAGCCATTTCGAGAAGTTAGGTACCCAAATGAGGAGGAGGCCCTTCTTCCAAGATGCATGCTCAGAGGTACCTGGATGCCAAGGCCAAAGGGAAAGAGGAAGAGGAGAGCAGAGCCCGCAGAAGCCAGAGAGAAAGGAGGGGCCGCCTGGGCTACTGAAAAGATGGCTGTGGACAGCAGCGGCAGCCGAGGGAGGGAGAGGACGGGGAGGGCTGTGGAGGGTGCGGGCGAGGCTTGGCAGCCGCTCTCCCAGCTGCTTTGGGTTTGAAGCTGAGCCACTTTTCTGGCTCCTGCACAGTGCGAACAGGTGGCAGCAAGATTGGCACAGCCAGGAAAATCCATCTTGTGGAGGCCAGTGTGCAGCCGAGTGAGTGAGGGATCGAGGGAGGGAGCCAGACCTAGGGAGGGAGGAGAGGATGGACAGAGGGTGAGGAGCGCCAGCAGCTCCCTTTCTCCTCCCCCGCCCCTGCCCCCCCCCACTGTGCTGAGCCCACCGTTTCCCCTGCTGGGCTGGTCTCTTCCTTGGGACTCCCAGGGCTTCCTTCCCAGGCACACGAATGTCTCTAGACACCCACTGCACCAAGGCCTTTGGGAACCCATGGAGACTGGTGGTTGTTGGAGGAATGCCAGAATATCCAGCCTCCATAGTACTCTGCCTTTCTGTCCATGCTAGCCCTTTCTGGATGGCTGGCCCCTGGAGATGCTGCCTTTGAGACTTCTGAGAGCCAGTGCTGTGGGCCCAGCCAGCTCAGGCAGAGAGCCTATGCCCAGTGGGGCCCAGAGTGGCACCTGGGTCTCCTGGGAGTGATTCCATTGCCTCTACAAGGAACTAAGGGAGGTTTGGCTTTCTGATGTGACTCTGCTCTCCATCCTTCGGGTAGGATCTTGCTTTGTAAGTCCCCTTCTCCTCTTTGGGTCTCAGTTTCCTCATGTGCCAAATGAGGGAATAGGACCAGATAGCCTTTAAAGTCCCTCTCAGCTCTAAAACCTTTGATCTTATGTTGGCTCTGTCTCTCTCACTCCTATCTAGGGATGCAGTCTGGGCCTGCTCACGTATAATGAGGAAGCAGCTAATTGCTATGAAGCCCTGCCTGATGGTAGGGGCACCCTACCATTTGACTTTAGCAAAGGAGAGGCCGTGTATGGACATGGACGAAAGCTCTGTCCATGAGTGAGAGATGAGCAGAGATCTCATTTACCATGATCATTAGTGAGATACTCAGCAATGCCTAGAGAAATCAGCTGGGAGCCAGGGAGAGGACAGGAGATGGGTAAAAAGACCCACTGGGGCAGACTGGTGTAGTGGCAAGAACTCGGGATTTGGGATCAGAGAATCTGGCCTCAAATACTAACTGTTATTTACTAGCTGTGTGACTTTGGGCAAATCATTTTGGCTTCTCTGGATCTCAGCTTCCTCATCTCTAAAATGAAGGGGTTGGGTTAAATGATCTTTAACAGAGACCTTGAAGGCTGAACTTAGAGTCAGGAAGACCAGTATTCTCTCTCAGGCACCTAACGACTCTGGCAACCTGACTAAACCCATCTCCAAGCCTCAGTTTCCTCATCTGTAAAATAGGGATAATACTAGTACTATTCTTGTTAGATTGTTGCTCAGATTAAAGAGAATGTATAAAAAGCACTTTGCCAACCTTAAAGTGCTTTATAAATGTGAGTTATTATTCTGTAGGCTAGGGCTCTTTTAAATCTGGCATGTTATGTTCCCAGCTCCCTTCTAGCTTTAAATCTTGTTGTCCTATTCTCTTTTAAGGGAATCCACATACTTGGGAATTCACATCCCTTGGATACAAGCAAGTCAAGAACCTCACTCTTTGGCTGTTACCCAAAGGACAGCAGATAGCTGCCTTCATATATGTTCACACATGTGAATGGATGTGGGCAAGGACTAGCAGTGGACACAGATATTGACAGGCACATAAGCAAGCAGACCCCAATTCTCCAAATCACATTGAATAAGTTGTGTTCCCTTCCTGAAGATGGACGGCCCTTTACAAACTCCATATGCTCAGTTTTCTTTTATTATTTTAATTTCTAAATACTTGGGAAGGTTTCCAGCCTTGGCTTCTGCTGCTATTCTGGTGCCAGCAAACACACAGCTCTCTTCCTCTCCTCCTCCCACTGTCACTCCTATCCAAACCATAAAGGGCCTTTCCAGCTATAAGAGGAGGCCAAGGCCAGGGAGAAAAGCCCAGGCAGAGAGGCTGTTTGCCCTGTGCCTGGCCTGGTATGCTCAGGATTGGTGGCCAAGCATGCATCTGGAGGCAATGTGCTGTATTGGAAAGATGAGTCATGACATTTGGGTTCTGGTTCCAGCTCTGCCCTCAGTTTCCCTACATGTCAAATGAGGGAATTGGACTAGATGACCTCCAAGGGCCCTTCTGGCTCTGACAGTCTATGTGATGTTTGGCAAGAGCTTTAGACATGAAGGAAGGAGATCTGGGCTGGAACATTAGTTGTGATGATAGGTGACTTTGGACCTCTTTGATTCTCTGAGTCTCATTTATTCATCTATAAAATGGGGATAATAATCCCAATAATACCAGCGTCACAAGGTTGTTGGGAAGGGAATGTTCTATAAATATTAATGTGCCATAGAAATGGGAATTGCTGTTATGTTGTGATTTTGTGCAGAACTCGTTTCATTTTGTGTCTTTTAATCTTCAGCACCTAGGACAGTGCCTGCCACATAGCTGCATCACAAGGTTGTAGATTTAGAATTTGGAAGGACCTTAGAAGTCAACAATTCCAAGGATATTTTATAGACAAGGATATTGAACCCCAGTGAGGCTAAGTTAAGTCAAGGTCACATAGCTGCTAAGTGTCTACTCAGGATTTGAGCCCAGGTTTTCCTGACCTCTAAGTCCAGTAGTTGTTTAAGAAGTGTTTGTCAATCAAAGACTTGATATGTGGGGAAAGGGGAAATAGGAATGAGAAGCACGGCATTGCTTAAGCTGCTCAGCCTTCCCAGTGGTCTACAAACAGTCAGCAATTTCTGTAGAATCATAGTATGTTAGAGCTAGAATGAACCTGAGCAATACGAATCCAGATCCCTCTGTATTTTACAGAAGAGGAAACTAGAGCACTGAGGAAAGAAAGAGACTTGCCCAAGGTCACACAGTTAGAGCTAGGACTCAAACCCAGCTCTTCTAACCACAAATCAAGTGTTCTTATGATTATGAAGAGTGGGACTGGGAATGTGATTTGGGTGGAAGAAAGCAAGACTTGAATTGCAGAAGGAAAAGGAATTGTCAAAGAGATCTGGAGGGTTTGGGAGAGACTTAGAGAACTGTTAGAATTATGAAAAATGCCACAGATTAACACTTAGGAAGGAGAAATTTGGGAGAACTAGGAGGAGAAGGGGAAGGAAGTTGACTGTGCTTATCAAGAGCTTAAGGAGTGGAGAAGGTGCTAATGAGGAGAGGAGAAAGAGGATAGCTCTGCAGTTGAAGACCCACTCAGCAAATTGCCCCCTTAACTCTTGGGGTGAGTTGGCCACAAGAGCTTCTAGCAAGAATGAGCAAGGACTGAAGATCTTGCTTCCAGGAACTATGGAAAATGGAGCTAATTTTGCCATGACCTACATAGAACAAATGGTGCTTTTCTTTCTGCCAAAGGACTGGCTGATCTCACTTCTACAAGAGAAGGTAAAAGGATATGAAAACTGTTTCTCTGTCTTCCAACTTATCAGGGAGAATTAATCCAATCCAATTCAACACATATTTATCAATTGTCTACTAAGTACAAAACACTCTGCTGCAAGGTGCTGGGGACACAAAGACAAAACAAAAAAACAACGAACAGTTCCTGTCCTCAAAGGGCTTACATTCTACTAGTGTTTGTGGGATGGGTGGGGCATACCACCTAAGCATATACATGATTATTTGAGAAGGGATAGAGCATTGATGACTGAGAAGAATCAGGAAAAGTTTTTGTAGAGATGGTATTAAAGAGGGAAGGGGAAGAGAATAAACATTTATTAAATGCTTACTCTATGCTAGGCATTATGATATTTTACAAGTAGTTTATAAATATTATCTCATTAGATCATGAGATGGAGTTCTGAATGATGTCAGGGATTTTAAGAGGTGGTGCTGAAGAAGGAGTGCATTCCAGGGATGGAAGGCAGCCCATTTGAAGGTAAGGAGGCAAGAATTCAGTGGAATGTTGAATTTAGGGACTAGTAAGTAGGCCATTTTGGCTAAAACACAGAGTACACAAAGGGGAATAACTGGAAATGAGCCTGGAAAGGTTGGCTTGAGTTCAATTATAAAGGGCTTTAAATGCCAAGCTGAGGTGCTGGTATTTTCTCCTAGAGGCAATAGGGAGCCACTGGAAGTTCCTTAGCGCGGAATTGACACGGTCAGACTTTTGCCTTAGGAAGATTTTTTTTGGCAACTCTGTGGAGGATGGATTGGCAAATGGAGAGACTGAATTCTAGGAGTCTAATTAGGAGTCTGCCGAAATAGTCCAGGTAAGAGGTGATGAGGCCTGGAATCAAAGGGGTTGTGCTGCAGGTGGAGAGAAGGGGCCAAATGTGAGATAAGATTGTGGAAGGAGAAGACACAAGACTTGACAACTGAAGTATTCCTTTAAAAATGGAAGAAGGGATTTAAAATAAAAACTAGGAAGAGAAAGGCTCTGATGAAGCATTGAGGAATCCTGACCTATACTAAGAGGCTGATGGCTAGCAGAATATGAAAGAGAAAGGCAAGTGGAAAAATCTGCTTGTTCTACAAGTAATAATGATGTGACTCCACAGGTACCCTGGGTGAGGGATAGAAGTAAAGATCAGAAAAAGAAGAGATACATAATAGTTGTTGGTGAATCCCTCCTCCCCTTTTTTTTTGCTTTTTTTTGGAGGGTAGAAGGCAGGGCAATTGGGATTAAATGACTTGCCCAAGGTCACATGGCTAGTAAGTGTTAAGTGTCTGAGGTAAGATTTGAACTCACATCCTCCTGACTCTAGGACCAGTGTTCTATTCACTGTGCCACCTAGCCACCCCAGTCCCTCCCTATTGAGGCAGCCATTTGTGTCTCTACAGGAACCCCAGTGTAGCTTAGTGAAAAGAGTCAGAGGATAGTGGTTCAAATCTGTATCACCTTGGACAAATCACTTCCCCTAAGTGGGTCTCTGTTTTCTCATCTTTAAAATGAGGAGGCTTGATTAGATGATCTCTAATATCCATTCTAGTTCCAAATCCGTGATTCTAGTATACTTTAGACCACCTGGATAGAAGGAAATAGAGGAGGAGTTCAGGAAATACACTGCAATCCTGGTACAAAGGCATCAGACATAGAGATGGGGAACTTCAGTGATCTAGACATCTTTTGGACCTCTTTGCCAAAAAATGGAGCAACAAATAATTTATTGACTTGCCTTAATGATCAGTTCATCAGTCAGAAGTTGGAGGAGCCAATTAATTATCAACAAGCATTTATTAAGCACTTATTATGTCACAGACACTGTTCTAGGCATTGGGGATATAAAGACAAAAAAGAAACAACCTCTGTCCTCTAGTAGCTTACATTCTATATGGGGAGAAAACATGTACATATAAGCATATATAAAATAAACACAGAAAAAAATAAATTCAAGGTCATTTGGGAGGTACTAGAAGCTGGGGAATCAAAAAAGACCTCATGCAGGAAGTGATATTTGAGCTGAGCTTTATAGGAAATCAGGGATTATAAGAGACAGGGGTAAGGAGGGAATGCATGCCAGGATGGGGGACAGCCAGCTCAGTCATGGAGATGGGAGATAGACTATCCTGAAGAACAAGGTGTCTTTGGCTGGACTGTGGAATGCATAAAGTAGAGTAATGTATAATAAAGTTAGAAAAACAGTCTGGAACCTGCTTGTGAGGAATGTTAAATGGCACATAGGAGGTTTGTATTTTATCTTTTTAGGCAATAGGGAGTCACTGAAGTTTCTTTAGTGAGGGACCAACATGGACAGACTTGGACTTCAGGCATATCAGTTTAGTGACTTTGTGAAGAATGAACTAGAGAGGGAAGAACCTGAATGTAGGGAGAATAATTACGAGGTTATTATAATATTATGGGTGAGATACGCCTTGAAGAGATCAAAACGAAGATAATGACTCATCTGTACAAAAATATTTTTAGCAGCAGCTCTTTTTGTGGTGGCAAAGAATTGGAAACTGAGGGGGTGCCCACCAGTGGGGGGTGGCTGAATAAATGATGGAATATGGATGCAATGGAGTGCTATTGTGCCATATGAAATGATGAAAGGGGCAGTTTCAAAGAACCCTAGAAAGACTTGTATGAACTGATGCAGAGTAAAGTGAGCGGTGGAGGAGAATGATTTATACTACATTGTAACAATAACAACAACATTGCAAAGACAAACAACTTTGAAAGACTTAAGAATTCTAATGAATTCAATGACTAACCATGATTCTAGAGGACCAATGAGGAAGAATGGTACCTACTTCCTGACAGAGAGGTGATGGACTAAATGTGCAGAAGGAGAAACATTTTTTTGGACATGGCCAGTATGGCAATTTTTTTGCTTGAATATGCATATTTATTACAAGATGTTTCTTTTTTAATAGTGGGGGGGGGAACAGGAGGGGTAGAAAATAAGTGCTTGTTAATTGAAAAAATTAAATTCAATAATATATTTTTTAAAATGTATAGCTGAGAAGTGATAGGGGTCTGAAGATGGTTGACAGATTCCAGAGCTCTTTTAAGTGTAGAATCAATAAGACTTGTCAACAGATTGGATATGGGGGTGAGGGGGTGGGGAGTGAAGAATTGAGGCTGACTTCTAAACTTCAAACCTCAGTGACTGGAAGAATGATAGAACTCCAAAAGAAATAGGGAAGTTAGGAGGAAGGGTGGATTTATAGGGAAAGACACTTACAGTGATCATAGGGACAGAAACAGTGAGGATTTACTTACAGATATTCAGTGCTCACCTCCAGGTAGGTGGGTAGGGAGCAGACACTGATGACCTTCCTAGGCCACTGGCATTCTGGGTGGCAGGTGTTCCCAATGGCCTTGCTTACATCTGCCTAACAACCACCTGCTCCACCTACAGTTGGACTCTACACCTGCTGGCAGTTGGAGGCTTGGGTCAAAGTGGTATTGGAATAAGGGTGGGGATTAAAGTGAAGCTCAAGCCCTAATCTCGCTAGGCAGCCATGTTCCCAGCAGGTCCAGGATCCAGACTGGAGGCAGGATTTGAACCCATTTTTTTTTCTTATTTTGGGTTCAACATTCTATCTGTGATACCACACTATTTCTTTGTTATGAAAAGAAGGGTTCAGAGGATGGTGACTAGGATAGTGAAAGACCTTGAGATCCCATCACATAAGAATCATTTTAAGGAACAAGGGGTTGAGGAGAGGGGTGGGAGCAGGATGTTTCTGACTGGAGAAGGGAAGACTCAGAGAAGGATGTGATTGCTGTCTTGAAGTATTTGAAGGGCTAGGGATGGCTAGGTGGCACAGTGAATAGAGCACCAGCCCTCGAGTCAGGAGAACCTGAGTTCAAATCCACATTCAGACACTTGACACACTTAATAGCTGTGTGACCTTGGGCAAGTCACTTAACCCTAATTGCCTTGCCTTTCCCCCTCCAAAAAAAGATTTAAAAAAAGTATTTGAAGGGCTGTCCTCAGTGGGCTGGTCCTGCTTGGTTACACATGACTGAACTAAGAGCAATGGATAAAAGTTGCAATAGGCAATATTAGACCTGATGCAAGAAAAACCTTCCTGAATATTAGAGATATTGAAAAGTGAAGTGGCCTCCTCTGAGGGGCTAGGTTTCCTCCTTACTTATCTTGAAGCCGGAGTTGGATGACCCACTTGTTGGGTATGGGTTGGACTGGATTGCCTCTGAGGGATCATCCAACTCTGAAATTCTGTGATTTAAAAAAATTATTTTAAATTTAAGAAATAAAACAAGCATTTCCATAACAAAGTAGAATAGAAAAAAAGAGGATTGAACATGAAACATCAAATCTATTATGTACAACTTGCTTTTCCTTTTAATTATATAATAAAGTTATGTAACTTTTACCCTCCCTCCCTTCCCCTGCCCTAGAAATGACTACCATGAGACATGAATATGTATGTATACGTATATGTATATATAACATTTGCATGTATATAATATACACATATATGTAAAATGAGCTTCTGAGATTTTGTGACAATACTGCAGATTAGTGCAGCTGGAATGCTGTTCAGGCAAATGTGTGAAAGATGAACTGGAAGTGGTATATATTAGAAACAAATACAATAGACATAATGTGTTGGATTGGAGAGTTTAGGCTTGAAATCAATAAATGACTGAGTACATATCCTGGAACTGTTACTCAAATGTGTGATGCTGCTTAAGTAATTTTACTTATATAAGCATCATATGTAAAATGGGATAACTCTTGCATTCTCCCCTATAGATGAAGATGTCCATTTGCTCATTGGAAATTAAGACTGGAATTCAGGAGAGAGATAAGAGCTGGAAGGATAATGATGTATCTAGGTGGCATTTAGAATTCTGGAGTCAGAAAAACCTCAATTCAGATCCAATCTCAGATACTTAATAGCTACGTGACCCTGGGAAAGTCACCTAACTTCTGTCTACCTCATTTTCTTCAGCTGTAAAATGGGGACAATAATAGAACCCACTTCCCAGGATTGTTGTAGGATAAAATGAGATCTTTGTAAAGCATTTTGTAACCCTTAAAGTGCTACAGAAATGCTAGCTATTGTTATATGTTACTTAGGGAGTAATTTGCATAGAGATGATCATCGAATTTATAGGAACTTATGAAATCAATAGGAGGGAGTAGAGAGAAAGAAGAAAAGATGGCCCAGGGCAGATAGATGGCCCCCAGGGAGGGGATACCCACGGTTAGGGTCTAAGACATGGATGCTGATCTAGCAAAGGAGACTGAGGAAGAGGAGACAGACAAGTAGGTAGAGAACCAGAAAAGAGCAGTGTTTTAAAAATTATAGGAAGTGGGGTGGCTAAGTGGTGGAGTGAATAGAGCACTGGCCCTAGAGTTAAGAGGACCTGAATTCAAATCTGACCTCAGACACTTAACACACAAAAACAAAACTAGCCATGTGACCTTAGGCAAATCACTTAACCTCAATTGCCCTAACTTTCCCCCTCCAATCAAAAAAAAATCATAGGAGGAGAGCATTCTGAAGGATGGGGTCATGAATAGTATCAAAGGCAGAAGAGCATTGAAGGATTAGGACTTACAACTTGTGTGACTTTGCACAAGTTCCCTTTACCTTTCTGGGACTCAGTTTCTACTTCTGTAAAGATGAAAAGTTTGTATTAGATAATCTCTCAAGTCCCAGCTCTCAGTCTATGGTCATATAATACCCATTTTCCAGATGAAGAAACTGGGGCTCAAAGAGATGGAGAGATTTGTTCAAGGCCACATGGTCAATTCCAGAGCCAGAATTCAAACGCAAATCCTCTGACTCCAATTTTAACACTTTCCCCTGTGCCTCGGCTTCATAAGAATGATTGTTTAAGAAATGCAACAGAACTTTTCTACTCAAATGAGAGTGGTTCCCTCCACCCCCTTCCCCAAGTTCATTATCCAAAAATAGCTCCCATAAGAGTGGAGTGCAGGAACAAAAATTACACTCATTTAAGCTTCCCAGTAGTTTGGGTTCTGGATAAAAAGGAGTTTCCCCAACTCAACTGAAAAGTTCCCTTGGGTACTACTAGTAAAGAATGGGGTTGCCTTGGGAACTTTGGAGACGATCTGTGTATTGGGTTGAATGACTGTAATTTTAAGATGACGAGGACTGTCATCCCTACTTGTTAGCGCTTCCTCCTTCCTCTTGGATGGGCTCTTTCCCTCACTGCACCTCAGTGAGGAGCGTGGATACTCTCCCCCTTTCTCTTCAGAGAGTTGGAGGACTCCTGGGGCAGAATGGGGCATACACTGTCAGGAGCCATTGCTAGATGGGAGAGGGGGGTGGGTTTGGCCTGTTTTTCTTTGTTATGAGGGAAAATTCAATTCCCGTGTAGATGCGTATTGGGGGATGGGGAAGTTATGTCCAGAAATGATGCCAGAGAAGGAATAGATAAATAGAGGCATCCGTAGGTAGGTTGCAAAATTAATGACTTACTGGGTACTGGAGGGGATTCCACAAGCCTTCAATACTGTCAAGAAGATTCCTGATTGGTTAAGAACAAGCTTGGGGGTGGAATTAGAAGCATCATGGTACAATGATACAGTGGAAAGAGCACTGGTTCTGGAGTCAGAGAACCTGGGTTCGAATTGTATCTCTGACAAATACTGCCTTGTGACCTTGAATAAGTCACTTATTCTACCTCTCCAGGTTTTCTCATTTGTAAAATGAAGGAATTGGATCACAAGATCACTTCTGAAGTTTCTTCCAGCTTTATATCTATGATCTTATGATTTTAGGACAGAAAGTTCTGGTGAGAGAATATCAAATTGGGCTGATATGTTCTAAAGGGAAGGTACCATTCTCATGTGGGACTGTGGAGGAAGTGGAAACAACAGCAGTGGTTATTTCAGGCCACCAAGGTGGCCTGCTGGTGCTGGAAGAGCTTGAATATCGAGTAACTAGGAGTTTAAGAGTGGCTAGATGGTGCGGTGGATAGAGCACTAGGCCTGGAGTCAGAAAGACCTGAGTTCAAATTTGGCCCCCAATACTTTTTTGACCCTGGGCAAGTCACTTAACCCTGTTTGTCTCAGTTTCTTCATATAGAAAAGGAAATGGCAAACCACTCCAGTATGTTTGCCAAGAAAACTCCCAGTGGGGTCACAAAGAGTCGGACCCAATTGAACAACATAGCAGTTTGGCTTACAAAGTGCTTTCTTCACAATGACCCAGGAGGATAACTTTCATTTTACAGAGGAAAAAACAAAAGCTTAGAGAGGTAGGGGGTTCACATAATTGTGAAATCCATGTCTACTGACACCAACTTCAGAATTCTTTCCACGACAGTAGAAGAGCTTAGGAAGTTTAAGGCTCCCTACTCTGGAGCTAGGTACAATATATTTATTTTATTTACACTTCTAATGATCTTCCCCTGGTGTATTGTATCTGAATTTGTAGCCTCTTTCCCCTATTTAATAAACCCTAGAAATTCACTCTTATGGCATAGAGTTTGTGGAGACAGAGGGTAGGAGGAAAAGAAGCACCATGGACATTAAAAGACCAGACAAAGAAGGGACAAAAGCCTCAGGCCTTTGACCTAGGAAGGTGAGCCAGGCTAGAGGCCAAGGAGGCCCAGAAGATTCAGGCCTCGGGCTGGAGTTGAGGGAAGTTAGAAGAACAAGGCAGAAGAAATTCCCCCAAACCCCTGGGAGTGGAGATATGTTCTTCTGAGCCAACTTTGGGTGGCTGGGAAGCTGGCTAGGGTCAATGAAGCCTAAAGCCAAGCCTGAATTTCTCCATTCATCTTACTGCGTGCCAGTAACGCCTCACTATCCATGTTTGGCCTACCAATGAGGAGCACATCTGGAGTTCTCAGGGCTCTACCTGGTGACTGATTATTGAACCCTAGAATTTTAGAGCTAGAGGTGACCTCAAAAGGCATCCAATCTATAGGTCAAGGAGATAACAGCAGGAAATAAACTTAAAGGATCATACAGTCCAAACTTCCTCATTTTCAGATACAGAAACTGAGGTCTGGAGAAGAGGGGTTGTGAGCTGTCCAAAGGTACACAGAGAAAGTAGCCAAAGCAGCATTTAAGCCCAGGTCTTCCCAATCCAAATCCAGTGCTCTCTTCACTATACCACCCTCACTTGAGCATTAATCGCCTTTATGACGTCTCTCTTAGAAGGTTATTTCATTCTCCACTTGAAGACTCCAGTGACAGAAAACCAGAGATGTGCCAAAGCCAGCTCCACCTGCTTACAAGCATTTACACTTCAGAAATCAGCAAACCTTACAAATCACATCTTGATTTGTCATTTTGTTGTCCCCTAGACTTAAGAAAGTAATGGAGACAATGCTATTGATGCAGATTAAACTTTAAAGTGTGTTGCATCTGCGGGTTTTTTTTTTCTTTCTTTCTGGAGAGGTGGTCATTCGATATTTACTCTACATACCCCTGGTTCCTGTCTGGTAAAGGATGCACTCGGTCTTTGAATCAAGGAGACATAGAACAGTTTCAAACAGGACTGGTCGAACATAGTTCATTTATACAAGACCATAGACCTCTAGAACCATAGAATGTCAGCTCTGGAAGGGACTTGAGAACAAAGAATGTCCAGAATGGAAGGGACCTGAGAGTATAGAATAACAGAGCTAGAAGAGACCTGAGAACGTAGAACCAAAAAGGTTAGAGATAGGAGGGACTTTAGAGGTAGTGGATGGAATGCTGGACTAGACATGAAGTCAAGAATATCTGAGTTCAAATCCTACTTCTGACACTTTAGTTGTATGACCCTGGACAAGTCATATGATCTCTCTTAGCTCCAGTTTCCTCATCTATAAAATGGCAATAATATTAGCTGCCACCCTGTAGTATTGTTGTGAGGATTAACTGAAATTATACACACACACACACACAAACGTATAATATTCATGTGTATATATAAAATGCTTTACAAACCTTAAAGCCTTATATAAATGTCAGCTATTGTTGCTACTATAATATATGATAACGGAGCTGGGGGAGATCTTAGAACACAGAATGTCAGAACTGGGAGGATGCCTCACAGATCACCTAGGCCAGCCTCCTCATTTTACCACTGGGGAAACTGAGGCTGGGGGTCAGTGTGATACCATGGAAAAAGCATCATCTCTGGAGTCAGAGGACCTGGGCTTCTGTCTCATCTCTGATGCTATCTGTGTGACTTTGGGCATCTCACTTAATTTCCCTGGGCCTCAATTTCTTCATCTTTAAAATGAAGTTTTTGGCATGGATATGATCTGAGGTTCTTTTCAGTTTTAGATTTACAAACTTACTTTCCTTAGTTAGTGGACCAGTATTCAATCAGTCAACAAACATTTATTCAGCACCTGCCCTGTGTCAGGTCCTGCGCTAAGCCCTGGGGATACAAGAAGAGGCAAAAGACAATCTCTGCCCTCAAGGAGTTTAAAATACAATGAGAGAGGGGGGCAGCTAGGTGGCACAGTGAATAGAGCACCAGCCCTGTAGTCAGGAGGACCTGAGTTCAAATGTGGCCTCAGACGAGCACGCCTTAGAATGCCTTAGTATAGACTTGCTCTGTGAGAGCACCTTTAAATGGCCTAGCACCCCACGTGGCGAACTTGAACTTTGCTAAGCTATCTCATGGCGCTCTCACAGAGCAAAGTTTCTGCTAAGCTATTCCCATGGCGCTCTCACTGAGCAAGTCTGCTTAACTAGCCGTGTGACCTTGGGCAAGTCACTGAACCCCAATTGCCCTGCTTTCCCCCTCCAAAAAAGCAAATATATATACATATATATAATGAGAGAGATGCTAGGCAAACATATATGTATATTATATATATGTATATATAAGTGTAGATATACAGAAAGACAGAGAGACAGAGATAGAGACAGGGACAGAAAGAGAAAGAGAGAGAGAGAGTCAGAGAGAGCCAGAGATAGCATGATAGCATGCTATCTCCAATTTAAATAGGAAATAATTAAAATAGGGAAAACACTGGAATTAAGAGGGGTTGAGAAAGGCTTAGTATAGAGGATGGGATTTTAGTTTGGGCTTAAAGGAAGACAAAGAGGTCAGTAGCCAGAGTGGAGGAGGGAGAGCATTCCAGGCATGGAGGACATCCAAAGAGAATGTCCAGAGCCGAGAAATGGAGTGTCTTGTCTATGGAGCAGCCAGAGGCCAGGTGTTGGGCAGCCAGATATAAAATTAGAAGCAGGACTTAGAATACAGATCTTTCAGCTCTTTTTCCTACACCAAGACAAAGTGATATCTTTTTTTTTTTTTGCTTTTTGGAGGGCAGTTGGGGTTAAGTGACTTGCCCAAGGTCACACGGCTAGTTTTTTGTGTTAAGTGTCTGAGGCCGGATTTGAACTCAGGTACTCCTGACTCCAGGGCCAGTGCTCTATTCATTGCACCACCTAGCCGCCCTGACAAAGTGATATCTTAGCAGGAGAGTTATGCCTTGGCCTGGTGACCTCCTCTCTTTACCTTTCCTGTCCGGTCTCCTCTAACCCCTACTGACAAGGAATCCTTCCAGGCCCATTGGCCAAGGAGAAGAGAGAAACCAGCTACCCAGGTGGGGTCCCTCCCCTGGCCCCCATTCCAGTCTATCATGAAGCCGACACCATGGAACATTGTTCCAAAAGCCATAAAACAGCTGAGAAAAAATGACGGTAGGACGAGGAAATGAGCCACCAAGGAAATTAAGTCTCACCCAGGGAGCTGCGTGCGCTTTCTGCTGACAGAGAGGGCTGTCTGCCTCGTAAAACTGAACACTTAAACTCTACCATTTACAATAATTACTGCTCCCTTTAATGCTGCCTCCCCCTGCTAGAGCCCATGCTGCCTTCTTGACAACAGCAGCACCCTTGGGACAACCCTATCCCCAGGGGTGGAGAGAAACACTCAGAGGAAAGCCCACACAAGGGGGTAAGAGGAGCGTGGGGGATGAGGGCTGGGCTTCCCAAGGGTGCATCCCAGCATAACTAGGCTTAGATGCTTCCTCTATGAATATGGGTCCGTGCTGCTTTCTCTGACAGGATGTAAGTTCCTTGAGGACAGGAGCCACTTATTTTTGTCTTTTAACAAAGACTTTTTGTCTATCCATGCATGCCTAGCATGGCCTGTCCCCAAATTCCTGCTCACCTGATATCAGCTATATGGTGCAGTGAATGAAATATTAGATTTAGAATCAAGAAGACTCAAGTTAAAATCCTGTCTCAGACACTTATCACCTGTGTGACCCTGGACAAGTTATTTAAACTCTCCCAGTTGGTTTCCTCATCAGTGAAATGGGAATAATGAGCACTTATAGCATTTTAGTGAGAATCAAATGAGAAAATACATGCAAAAAATTTTATAATCCTAGAAGGAAATATAAATGGCGTTGTCATTATTAAGTGCTTATTAACTGATTAAGGAAAGAAAGTTATGAAGTCACAGAATGTCAGAACTTAGAATACACTGAGCAAAAAGAGACTTTATTTATTTATTTGCTTTTTGGAGTGGGGAGGGCAGGGCAATTGGGATTAGGTGACTTGCCCAAGGTCACACAGCTAGTAAGTGTTATGTGTCTGAGGCAGGATTTGAACTCAGGTCCTCCTGATTCCAGAGCAGGTGCTCTATTCATTGCATCACCCAGCCGCCCCAAGAAGGTACAGAATGTTTGGCTTGGAAAGATCCTTAGAACATAGAACATGGAGTATGAAAGGCTGAAGAACATAGAAGACAGAGTATAAGAACCAAAAGGGGTCCTGAAGATCTTCTTGTCTCCCATCTTCACTTTCCTCCCTACTACCATTTTATTGTTGGGGAGGCTGAACCCCAGACAGCTGGAGGACAATAGCCAAGTGTCTATGCCGGCAGAGCAAGTGGCCCTTTGATCCCAAGTGTTTCTTCTCAAACATTACTAACCTTCTATAAGGGGGCACACCATCCAGAGGGATGGTCCCGCTGTAATGAGAGGTTACTAAGACATTGAAGAAAGAAGCAATTCACACTGGCACATGGGTATAGGTTTGTTAGGGGAGTTTACTCACAAGACCTGCCCTGGGTGGCAACGGGACAACATGGTGGATCCCCACACCATGCTTAGACTGTGTCAGACTTTGTATAGAAACAGAAAAGAGATGGCTTAGTACCCATGGTCATCTGGGTGGGTACATGTAAATTTTCCCATGGGAGCTGTTTTACTGTTTATAATAACTGTGATACCATAGGTCACATTCTCAGGGTTTTGTTGCCACCATCCACTTCCCTAGCACTTACCTTACTAAATCAGCCTTCAGTGTCAGATACCTGGGATTCCAGGCCACATATCCTGAAACAGCTTCAGTGAGGTTTGAATGACCGGAGCTGGATGAACTGAGTCTCTGAGTCTGTCATCCAACAGCAATTCAACATCAGTAATGTGGGGCAGAGTCCCAGGATGAATGCAGAAACAAAGAGAGAGAGAAGGAGAAGGAGAGGGGGGGGAGAGGGAAAGAGGAGAGGGAGAGGGAGGGAGAGAGAGAGAGAGAGAGAGAGAGAGAGAGAGAGAGAGAGAGAGAGAGAGAGAGAGAAAGAGAGAGAGAGAGAAAGAGAGAAAGAGAGAAAGAGACAGAGAGAGAGAGAGAGAGAGAGAGAGATTAGAAAAAATATATGGATCTTGCCTTTATGGAGCTCACAGTCCAATTGGAGAATAGTAATAATTTAAAAATAAGAATCTGGCATCTCTATTGTACGTTAAGGTTTGCAAAGCACTTTATGTCATGTTACCTCATTTGGGATAAAACACATACACAGGCAATGGTGATAGTCAATAGTATGTGAAAAGTGGGTTAAAAAAGAGAGACTAAAAGCAAAATGCTGAGCTTGGTTAGAGACTGGGGGCAGTAAAAGCTTCCTGGAGGAGGTGGCATTTGGCCCCAGTTTCCAAAGGCCTGTGGGATGCAGGCTGGTGCTGAGGGAAGAGGGATATGAATCAGCACAGGGCCAAGGACAAAGAGGAAGTTTTACTCATTCTCTTGCTTCTTTCTTTGGAGATGAGGTACATAACCGAGGAATTTCTACCAGATCCAAGGATGTAGAGTAAAAAAGGAAGGAGGCAACTCTAATCCTTTTCCCACCAAACCATCCCATCTCAAGAGAAATTGGTTTCACTCTGACAGCAGATTTTGAGGGTGAAGTCAATGACTCATTGGGTAGATGGGGGGGAAAGATGGGACTTGTGGTTTTCTAGGCCTTAGGCGTTGGGGCTCAGGCTGGGAAAAGGAGATGCTCTGGGGTAGGGAGATAAGTAGACAGGTGCTGGTAAGCAAAGTGATGCTGGCAGTACTTAATTTACAAGTTTTCTTCAATTCCATCCAACAAAGTTTTATTGAGTTCTGCCTAGGCTGTTAACAGGAGTTGGATGATGCAGGCTTTTTCCTGTAGAAGCCCCTTCACCATTAAAAGTCTTCCTCTAAAAAAAGCCTGCACTGAGGTGCTCACTCTTCTGCTTGTCTGTATTCCTTCCCCCTCCACCTCTTTACTCCTCTATTCCTTCTTTCCCTCCTCTTCTCTGTCCATCTGACTCTGTTTCCCCTCTTTCATTTCTTCTCCCTCTTGTTGCTCTTTCTCCTCCTCCTTTTCTCTCTCTCTTTCTGTCTCTGTCTCTGTGTCTATGCCCGTTTCTCTGTCTCTCTGTGTCTCTCTTTCCATCTGCATATCTGTCTGTCTCTGTGCCTATGTCTGGAGTTTCTCTCTGTGTTTCTCTGTCTCTCTCTGTCTCTGTCTTCTCTGTCTCTATCTCTCTCTTCTCTGTCTCTGTCTGTCTCTCTCTCATATTTTCACTTGATTCTCATCTAAGCACAGATTTTTGACTAGCTCCTGAAGCTGGTTTACCTGGATGATTTAAATATTTCTCCTCTTCAACCAGATAATAGACAATTTTCATTATAAGTCCAATCAGAAACACCTTGGGGCTCATGGGTTTTAAATAAACCAAAGTCTTTTAATACTCTAGGCCCAAATAGCCTCATTGAAAATACATTTCAAAGTCATTGAGGAAGGATGGCCCAAGTTGTGTTCAGGAAGCTGGAGCAGTCCGGTTTGTTTGCAGTGTAGACTGGAAGATGGTGATAATGCAACAAGACAGGAAAGGTATTATGGTACTAAATCATGGAGCACCTTGAATGCCAGGCAAGGGAGTTTGACTTTTACTCAGTAGGCAAACCACTCAGTAGGAAACCATGGACAGTATTTGTTTAAACAGTAGAATAATGACATGATGGGATCTTTGTACAAAGTCTAGACTGTAGTAGGTGCTTCATAAATGTCCTGTGTGTCAACAAGGATAATTTTGGCTGTTGGATGTATCTCAGTTGGGGGCTGGGGAATAAGAGAAGCAAGGAGATCTATAAGGAGGACATTGTAATGGTCCTGGTGAGCTATAGGGGCCTATCTTAGAGTGGTGGCCATCAGAGTAGGAGGAGGGGGTGGGAAGAACAGAGGTTGGGAAGGTGGAACCGTTAGGATCCAGTAACTCATCAGATAAGAAAGACAAATATGTTTCAGGGAAAAATAACAGAGCAAATGGTCCCTTCAAAGCTTCCAGGACCCTCTTTCTAGCCAGAATAAGTATATCTCATTTACTACCTCAAACCCTTCCCTTTCCCAGGCCTCTGCCCTGGCTTCACAGCTGGCCATCAGCCGACATCAATTGAAATCTCTGCTCCTCCCTACTACCCTTATGTTTGCTCTGCTGCTGCAAATCAATCAAGCCTTCTCAGTCTTTTCCATCCATTTCTTGCCATTCTCAGCTCCATCCCTCCTTCTGTTGGCTAGCGTTGGAATGGTTACCACAATTAGGAAGACAAGATAGTTGATCTGTGGGGCCGAAAGGTAGCAGCTGCTGCTGCCAATAGCCCAAATGAGGGCATCAGCCTCTCTCCCACTCAGAGGATGTCTGTAGGCAGCAGATAAAATTAGAGAGAACTCAACCCTCTGTGCTGGTGTTCCTTAAATAGGCCCTTATCCTATGGCTATAGAGCTGATTGTGTTTGAAGGAGGCACTGCAGTGTGGCTCTGTGGGAATCTGATTACCTGGGTGTCTTTGCCTGTGTGCATGTTTGTATTCCTCTGTGTGTGTGTGTGTGTGTATGTGTGTGTGTGAAACTAGGGAGTCTTGTGTGTTGGGCTACACAGAACCTGGGCAAAGGTCTTAGAGTACACTGAAGGCTGAGCATTGATGATCTTTTGTAACAAGGATAATCATAACTGAGTCCCTGAAAATATCTTCTGAGCGCCTTACCTGGTCAGAGGTTTAGAGCACTCTGGCAGAGTGGCCTTTCTCCCACACCTGTTGAGCTAAAGATGTCTTATTCTTCAGAATTCCTTTGCACAGAACCCCAGACCAGGAGATCTCAAACAATGTGCAAGTTCACCTGACGCTACTAACACATACTACTAACCATGCCCTCTACTCGAAGTACCTGATATTCTTGACCCCATTATCAGATAACCTCGGTACAGGTAAAGATATGAAGCATAGGACTGTGAGTCAGAAGACTGGGATCATGTCCTGACACCTGCTTTCTGTGTGACCGTAGACAAGTCACTTAATAGTAATAATATCAACAGCAATAGCTGGTGTTTGCAGAGTTATTTAAGATGTGCAAACCACTCCGTATACACACACACACACACACACACACACACACACCCTTTCCATGAATCCGCTAGTGATTTTAATGAGCTGCTGTAATCCAAGAATTCATTCCTTAGTTTCCAAGTCTTTGGGGCTGACCAAACCCTCTAAGCTAGTTATTGCAGGACACATGGACATGTGCACGAGCGCATGTGTGCAAACACACACACACATAACATAAACACACAAGTGGACAGAGCTCTGGCTCAATGGGTAGAGCACAGAGCCTGGAGTCAGGAAGACCTGAGTTCAAATCTGCCCCCCAGACACTCCCTAGCTGTGTGACTCTGGGCAAGTTGAAAGAATTATTAGGGATTTTCATGAGTTGCCATAACCTCTCTAAGCCTCAGTTTCCTCATCTGGGATGAGATGAAAATGGGAATAATGATAGGACCAACCTTCTGTGATTATTGGGAGGATGAAAAATGAGATATTTCCACCTATTAGCCTGAGCTCCTTGAGAGAAAGAACAGCCTTTTGCTTTTCTTGGTGCTTAGCACAATGCCTGGTACAGAGTAAATACTTAATAAATACTGACCAACTGACTGATCTCAGGTCCTCAGTTTACATATCTGTATAACGAGGTTAGGCTAAACAGTATTTTTAAATTTTTTTTAAATTTATTTTTAGCTTTCAACATTCATTTCCCAAAGATTTTGAGTTACAGATTTTCTTCCCATCTCTCCCCTGCCATCATCCCAGGATGGCAAGCATGCTGAATACCCCTTTTCCCAATCTGCCCTCTCTTGTATCCCCCCTAATTCCCCTTACTTTTTTGTAGAGCAAGATGGATTTCTTTACCTCATTTAGGCTAAATAGTCTTAAGGCTCCCTTTCAGCTTTCAGATGCCCAGGTTTTTATTCTGAAGAGGACAAAGTTCCTTTGGATGCTTTAAAGTCTGTTATAGCAGAAAGAGCCCATGATTCAGAGTCAGAAGACCTGGGTTTGAGTCTGCACTTTGTCACTAACTCTAATGAGCCATATGACCTCAGATAAGTCACTTCCCTATGGGAGCCTTACTTTATAAAACAATGGTAACAATGTTTGCCTCATCTTTGGCACGGGCACGTTGCCAGTGCCTATTGAGATGATAGCATCACAGAGTTGGGGAAGGGCTTAAAGCAGTGGTTCTCAACCTTCCTAATGCCTCAACCCTTTAATACTCATATGTGGGCATATCTGCAGGTGGGCGCACCCGCCTAGAGACAGATAGAGGAGGGGTGTGTTGGTTCCTAAAACCATTGGAAATATGTGTTTTCCGATGATCTTAGGTGACCCCTGTGAAAGGGTCATTCGACCCCCAAAGGGGTTGCGACCCACAAGTTGAGAACAACTGGCTTAAAGGAACCTTAGAATTTATCTAATCAGACCTCCTTTTTTCAGATGAAAAAAACAAAGCCCAGAGAGATTCAATATCTTGGTCAAGGTCTCACAGATAGTCAATGGCAGAGCTGAGATAATCGACCCTTTCAAGTGAGGTATTTCAGTCCTCTGTGACATCAGTGATCCTAGATTGCCTTGATGTGGTTCTTCCTTTCATTGATGCAGATTGTAACCTTTCCATGAATCCACTAGTGATTTTAATGAGCTGCTGTAATCCAAGAATTCATTCCTTAGTTTCCAACTCTTTGGGGGTGACCAAACCCTCTAAGCTAGTTATTGCAGGACACATGGACATGTGCACGAGTGCATGTGTGCAAACACACACACACACACACACAGAGTCCATCACTGGGCTCATACTTACAGCCTTGTAGAGGAGATGGGTTGGATTAGATACGCTCCTGTCACATCCAACTAACTCTAAGCACCTATGACCATGTGGATCAGAAAACCAAGCAGATACACATGTATTATGAGTGTGATGTGTGCGTGTGTGTATACACTCAGTAATTTATGAATATTATCTCATTTACTCCTTACAATAGCCCTGGGAAATAGATGCTTTTATTATTTTTATAAAAATATAAAATTTTATATTTAATATTAACACAACTGCAATAAGATAAAATTAGTATAATATGGAATTAGATTAAGATAATAATATTAATAAAAATAATATAGTTGTATAAGATAATATTAATAATATAATGAACATATGTAGTACATAATATGATTACTTCATTTTACACAGCTACAGCAGACAGAGGATAAGTAATTTGCCCACAGTCACATAGCTAGGAAGTATCCAAGGCTGGATTTGAACTCAGGTCTTCCTGACTCTATCCACTGCACCACCTAGCTGTCTTGATAAAGTATTTATTAAAGAGAAAAGGCATTCATTAAGCATTTACTTTGTGCCAGCCACTGTGCTAAACACTGGGAATACAAACACAAACACAATGATTCCTAGTCGCTGCCCTAAAGAAGCTTACATTCTAATGGGGGAAAACAGTACTTGGTAGGGAGTTGAGAAAGCACAGGAGAATACAGATGTATTCTAGTGAGTCATAACTGAGCTGGTTTAGAGTGAGCATAGTTGGCTCCTGAAATGGAGGTTTGGGGGAGGAATTCACCAATCAGAAGAGCAAGGGAAGGCTGGAGCAGAGTCCTCATCTGATTTGATCTTGAGTTGGAGCCCTGGCTTGACCTATCTGTGTGACCTTGGATAAGTCACTTGATATCTGTCATTTCCCTTATTTATAAAATGGAAAAATTGCATTTTCCTACCCTATCTTGAAGAATTATTGAAAGGATCTCTTGATATTTAAGAAGTATATTATTTGAACAAGCTTGGCCTCAGAGAAGAAATGAGAAAATTCACCTCCCTGATTTCTTTACAGAGATGGGGGACTTTATATATAGCTGACTCAGCTGTGTTGATTTGTTTTGCCTACTTGTTTTCCTTTTTTTAATTCTTTGCTGCTGGAGATGATTCTCTAGATAGAGGAGAGGAAGAGATATATTTAGAAATGAAAGTAATTGGGCAGCTAGGTGGTGAAGTGAATAGAGTACTGGCCCTGGAGCCAGGAGGACCTGAGTTCAAATGTGACCTCAGACACTTAACACAAAGCTAGCCGTGTGACCTTGGGCAAGTCACTTAACTCCAATTGCCCTACCTTTCCCCCTCCAAAAAAGAAATGAAGGTAATTTTACAACAAAAGATATCAATAAATCTCTTTTTAAAAAGTATGATATTATTGATAATAACTTCTTTTGGATTGAACTTGTAACTTTATTGGCATAGGGAACTCCTGATGAGGAAACTCCCTCTACCAGTACAGGTCAGCACCTGCTTTGCTACTTACAGTCTTAAAGAGTCTTCTGGGGCACTGAGAGGTTAAGAGACTCGCTTGGGGTCCCACATTCTAACGTGTCAGAGGAGAAACTTGAACTCAGAGCCTGCTGACTCCAAAGACAACTCTGTATTCACTATACTACACTATCTCTCCATTGATAATGATAAAAGTTTTATTAAAGACTAGTATGAACTTTGACTTCAAATCAGGTTTTTGTTAAGGCTTAGAAAGAAACATGGATTCTCCATAACCTGACAAGGATGACGTGGGATAGAGTATTATCAGATTTTCCACTGTAATTTTTATATGCCCATATATTCTTGTCCTAGAAGACAAGTTGGGCAAAATTCTCAACCAACCAACATTTACAATGAAAGATGCACCATCCAAAAGCTCTCCCAAATCAGTGCTTTTAAAAAGCAAATAATGAAGAAAATAACATTGGTCCAAGCCCAATATTCTCATACAGATATGTTGATTATTATAGACAGGATGAATAACATGCCTTATTGAATCAAAATGAGAAGTGCCTCTAGTTGATTGTCCAAGCCGGTTAGTTTTAGGAAATCCCCTTTGGCAGATCCTACCAAACTGGAATTGCTTTGAGTGCTGGATCGGGGATGGACAGTTTGTCTGTGGTTCTATGACTAGCCAGCTGACTTAATTGGAGAATTTAAGAGCTCATTACCATCATGGATGCTGATGGAAGCTGTATGGAATGTGATATGCAAGGGTAGGGGGTAATGCCCCTGCAACTGAAACCATGAGTACTTGAAGTATGTAAGTGGATGTAGTAGATTCTCTTGGAGGTTCTTTCCAATGTTGAGGTTCTATGACTGCCTCCTCTGGGTCTCAGTTTCCTTGCATGTAAATTGAGGCGATTGGTCTAGATGATCTCTAAGGTCTCTTTCAGCTTTGACATTCTACGTTCTCTGGTCCCTCCCAGTTCTGACATTCTATGTTCTAAGATGCTTTCCAGATCTAGTATTCTACGTTCTATATAAGGTCCTTTCCAGCACTGATAATTCTATCTTCCAATGCCCCTCCCCAGATCTAATATTCTATGTTTCAAGATCTCTCCCAGCTCTAATATTATATGGTCTAAGGTCTTTTTTAGTACTGACATTTTATGTTCTCAGGTCCCTCCCAGCTCTGACATTCTGTATTCTAAGACCCCTCATTGCACTGATATTTTATGTTCTAAGATTCCTTTCAGCTTTGTTATATCCTGTGTTTTAAGGTCCCTGCCAGTTCTAACATTTTACGTTCTAACGACCCTCCCAGCTCTGCCATTCTGTGTTCTAATTATGTTGTAAGGACTCTCCCAATTCTGCCAATTTCTGTTCTGAGGTCCCTTTTAGCTGTAATATTCTGTGTTCTGTGTTCCAAGGTCCCTTCTGACTCTAATGTTTTCTGTTCTAACATCCCCTATAGCTCTGCCTTTTGCTGGTCCTTGTACTAAAAGCACGTTCCACTCTAGCTTTCTACAACCCGAGGACCTACTTTGCTTCCTCCTGGTTGATGGCACAGTTCAGTGGTGATGGGAGCTGAGGAGCCTTTGAGTTTGCTCTTATGTGTTGAGCAGCTTCAAGCCTGGAAATAAGAGCACACAAGAACCTCTTCTCCTTCCCTGGGGGTATTGATTGAGACAAAGGAAGTCAAGACTTTCCAGCTGAGGGAAAGGCGTCAAAAGGAATTCACCCATACTGATAGAGTACCAAGCAAGCAAGACAAGAAGAGATATGGGCTTGGAAGAGTGGGGACAGAGTCCTGGACTATGACACTGGATCTCTGTCACTAACTCATTGTGTGACTTTGGACAAGGCTCTTCCTTTTTCTGCGCCTCAGTTTTCCTAACTGTAAAAAGATGGGGCTGGGTGAGATCTTTTAGGTCCTTTTAAGCTTGTAGTTTTATGAATCTCACAAATCCTAACAATTAACAATGTTTAAAAGTTGTATGGGCTCTCTCAGGGGTAGTAAGCCCCCTATTATTGGAGGTCTTCAAATGGATTTGAATGTATGATTCCCAGGAATATTGTGGAGGATATTACTGTTTGGGGGAATAGATTGGACTAAATGGTCTTCAATGTCCCTTCCCACTAGAGATTATTTGGTTCTGTGAAACTTTTATTCTTCCAATATGCATCCATTAATTCTTTCATTCAAAAAGCACTTACAATTTGTAAAGTCAGGAAGTTCTACATAAATGTAATCTGCTGTTGCAATGTTATTATATGATGTTATTTATGCATCATATCAAGTATCATATATCATTTCATATCATATTGACATTGTGACCAGGGAAACCCAAGGTGATATCTAAAGTCTATTAGCTAGAAGAG
>CM053595.1:51102907-51141027 GCA_028646575.1 Pseudocheirus occidentalis | reverse complement strand
CTTCAGTAGGTGCCAATAGAAAGGGGCATGGAAGATCTTCTGATTTCATTAACATTACAGAAACCACTCCAGTATCTCTGTCAAGAAAACTCCCAATGGGGTCACAGAGTCAGATGTGACTAAAAAAAGGCGCAACAACCACTATGATATATAGTTGGGAAATACCTTAGCCACCATCTGGTCCAAACCTCCCCCTCCATTTTGTAGGGAAGAAACAGAGGCCTAAAGACTGTAAGTGATGTGGCCAAGGTCACATGGGTAGCAAGTGACAGAGTTGGGACACGAATCTATGTCCTATGAATCCAAATCCAGTGTGCTTTCCACTGTACCACACTGTCTGCATGGTTGACAGCTTCCTGTGGAAAGATACTGAAGCAGTCATATGATACCTGACCCAAAAAACACAAACACCTGTTATTTCCCCAGGGCAACTGTTCAGGCCATGACAGAGATCCTCCCAAAGCTGGTGATGCTTGATGGTTGTTCTCCGTTCACTCACTCATAGTGACTAAGGCAAGGACAACGAATACTACCAGAAGGAAAGCATTGTCAGGGATTATAAAGTCCTGGACAAGAGACTGAAAATCCTCAGGGCATACAAATCACACCTTAGAATAATTTATTTATAATTGGAATGAACCTCAGAGAAGTCATCTAACTCAGCTCCTTCATTTTACAGATTGGAAAACTGAGATTCAGAGAAATTAAATGACTTGTCTGTGATTGTCCAAGTACAGTAAGCCACAAAAGTGGAATTTGAACCTGGGGTCCCCTGACTCCATATTCATTTCAGCAAGTGTCTCCCATGTGTTTCTCAATGGCCTTCTCATTCTTTCTGTTAATTAAAGGTAGGGGTTTCAAAAGAGGGATTTAGGGAATTAATAGAAGAAGCTGGCAATGAATCTTAATGCCAAAAGAGGATGCTTTAGCTACGCAGTGGATAAGAGAAAGATCAAGGAAGGGAATAGGGCCATTTCTTGGAGTAGATGAGACAATGATAAGAGATGATAGGGGGAATAACTACTCAACTCTTAATTTGCTTTTGTTCAGTCTACCAAGGAGAATGATCTCCAGATATGGAAGAAGTGAATAAAAATAGTTAACATGAGGTTGAAACCCAAGATTAGTGAAGAGATCATAAGAAATTACATAGTTGCTTCCATTGAGCTCAATTCACCTGGCCCAACTATGTACAAAGGTACTTCTTTCAGGACTGGAAGATGTGATGCCCAACCATGCTCTTTGAAACACTGGAGAATGGGAGAGATTCCACAGTAGGGAAGAAGGACAAATGCCTTAAATTTCAAAAAAGAGAAGAGGGGAGAGTATGAGGTACTTGACTTTGGTTCCTATAAAATGCCAGAATGGGTCATTAGAGCAATTGAACAGGTTTACTAGATCAGGGGAATGATGTATTTATATTCCTCAAAGTATCTGACAAAATTTCTCATGCTTATCTTGTAGACAAGATGGAGAAGCATAGGATATGTGGATACTGAACTGGCTTAACAATGATATGAAGAGCAAGCAGTCAGTTACTAATGGGTCTATGTCAACTTAGAGAGGTGTCTAATGGAGGCATCTGTCCTTGGTCCTGGAGTGTTTGATATTTTTGTCAGTTGCTCACATAAAGCCTGGAATGGCATGCTTATCAAATTTGCTGATGACACAAGAGTTGACAGGTAGGAGACACAGTAGATAGAGCACAGGGCTTAGAATTGGCAAGACCTGAATTCCAATTCTGCCTCAGATGCTCCCTAGTTATGTGATCCTAGGCAAGTCACTTAACCCCCCTGTGCCTCAGTTTCCCCATTTGTAAAATGGGGATGACAATAACACCTACTTCTCAGGATTGTAAGGAGTTACATGAGTTGCCCTTTTTAAACCTTAAAGAGCTATATAAATGGTAGCTATTATGATGATGGAAGCATAGCTAACACATCAGATGATGATTCAGGGTCCCAAAGAAATGACAAGTTAAAATCTAACAAATCTAGTAAGCTGGAATCTCATAGTGACAGATGAAAAGCTCTATGCTTTGGTTCAAAAAATCAACTTCATAAGTACAAACTGGGGGAAGCAGAGTTAGAAAGCAGTTTGTATGAAAATGATCTTGGGGTTTTAATGGATTACAAGCTCAGGATGAGTTAATGGTGTGACACAGCAGCCAAAAAAAGCAGTATGATCTCAGGCTGCATAAAGAGAGAGAGGGAGAGGGAAATAACATTCAAGACAAGGGAGGCAGCGGTTCCACTTTACTCTGTACTGGTAGGAGAACATCTGGTATAGCACGATCAGTTCTAGGTACCGTATTTAAAGAAAGACATTGGCTATCCCAGAGGTGGACAAGCAGGCTGGCGAGAGGACTGGAGACCTTACAAGGATTGATCAAAGGAGTAATAAGAGCCGACGTTCATAAAACAATGCGCTTTCCGTCTGTCATTTCATTCGAACCCCACAACAGTCTTATGAGGTAAGTGGTATTATTATCCCCCTTTCAACAGATGTAAAAACCTAGACTCGGGGGATGTGAAATCACTTGCCCGTGATCACGTGATGAGGGAAGTTACAGCAGGGATTTGAACCTGGGGCTTACCAACTCCAAGTCCAGCATTCTGCCTGCTATAATATATCACTTCAATTCCTTCATGGAACTGTGGTGAGGAGTTACCGTTGAGAGAAGACTTAAAAGAAACAGAATAACTGTCTTCAAGTATTTAAAGGACTGATATGGTAATGGAAAAGTTGTTCTGCTTGGCCTCATAGGGTCAAAGTAGGAGGGATGGCTGTCTGGTTCACAGGCAGATCTTGGCTCAATGTAAGGGAAAACTCTCACAACTTTCCTGACCACTAGAGCTGTTCCAAAGTGGATGAGTTGCCTTTGGTGACGGACTCCGCTATGGGAGGACTTCCCATAGAGTGGAAGGCCACTTTAGGGGATGGACCTGTTTTACTCGGATATACTCTAAGATTCCCAACTATGATTGTGATTCTTTGGTTCTGTAAATCCCCAAAGTTCCTGAATTCCATTCAGCAAGGGAGACCTATGGGACTGGAAGTGGACCATCCTGGCCATATTTGCTTCCATCCCCCACCTTTAGTTATCTGAATAGAGAGTGCATCAGGTGATAGCAGTCAAAGCAGCAGAATGGGGGAGGGGGGGAGGAGGAGGGAGAGACATCCCAGGGCCAGGCTATGCCAATAGCTTATTGCTCCAAGTAATTAAGATGGAATTAAAAATTAATTCTTTCCCTCAGCCTGATTGCATTTCAAGGGAGAAACGGGATGTTACAGCTCTCCTGTATTTCCCCCCCTAAATTAAATTGGATCCTGTTTTCAGGGAGGGGGGTGAGAAGAAGAAGAGAAATGGAATTAATAGGACAGCTAAACCCCCTCTAGGGAGGGGACCAAGGGACCCTGCTTGCTCTGGCCTTGTTCTTATTCTTCGATGTCTGGTTGCTCCAGCTTTCTTACTGGTTATTATTACAGGATTTAGAACCAGAGGAAAACTTCGAGCTCATCTAATTCAACCCACATGTTTTACAAAGGAGGAACCTGAGGCCCAGAGATAATAACCATCATAATAATTAATAATAATAATACAGTGGGCATTTGAAGGTTTGCAAAACAATTTATAAACATCATATCATCTGATCCTTACAAAAACCTTGAAAGGTAGGTGATATTACCAACCCAATACACAGATGAAGAAATGAAGGCTAAGAAAGGTTTTGTCAATTGCCTAGGGTCACACAGCTAGTAAATGAGATGGGATTCACACTCAAGCCTTTCACACTTGAAGTTCAACATTATTTGCCTCAGTCCAGTGTTGTCATATTCCAATAGAAATGGAACCTGGACATGGGAAGACCTAAATTTGAATTGCTCCTTCTATGTTTATTGCTGTATGATCCTGGACAAGTCACTTAACATCCTTAAGCCTCAGTGTCCTCATCTATAAAATGGGGATAATAATGCTACCCTCACAATGTTGTGAAGGCCAAATGAGATGACACATATAAAATGTTTTACAAAGCTTAACCTGACATTTATTTTTTTTTTTACTTTTTTTTTTGAGAGGGGAAGGTAGGGCAATGGGGTTAAGTGACTTGTCCAAGGTCACACAGCTAGTTTTTTGTGCTTAGTATTTGAGGCTGGATTTGAACTCAGATCCTCCTGACACCAGGGTTGGTGCTCTATTCACTGTACCACCTGACCACACCTTTAAACTGATATTTAAATGATAGCTATTAAACATAACCAAATTCAGGAGTCTATCTTAATTCTACTTCTATTCTAGTTCCACCATTAATTCTCTATGTAACCTTTGACAAATTTCCTATGCAGTTTCCCTAATGGGGTTAACTAGATTAAAGTTGTCAAATAGGACCAGCCAAATAAGGAGCTAGACTAAAATATTGGGAAATACATAGCAAAATTAATTAAAATGTAATAAAACATAGATAATGTTAATATGTGGTTTTCAAGTTACTATGAGCCCAAGGGGATCTTTGTTTCCTTAGTGGCCTCTGTTCCTATCTAAGTTTAACACCATGGTTCTTGATGATCTAGCCTTGGTATAAGCCCCAGCTCTTCCATGTGTCTAACCTTGGGTAAGTTACTCAACCATTCAGAGCCTCAGTCTCTCATCTGTGAAATGAAGGTGGCCAGCACAGGACTTTATTTTGCTTAACTATACATGTTTGTAACAAGGGTTTTGTTTTTCTTTCTTCTGCATATGGGGAGGAGATGAGAGGGACAGACATTGAATTTTCATTGTTTGGGAAAAAAATGAGCTTATAAGAAGGATTGGTAGATAAAAAGAATAAAATGAGCCGCACGTAGTCAGCCTCCCCTCTGGCTTTGGCATTCTGTGAGGCAGCAAGAGTGTGGGATTTGGATATGGAAGACCTGAATTCAGATCTAATTCTGTGTGACCACGGGCTGCTTTACGACCACCCTTCTTTGATGTGTCTGTGTGACATGGAAGTGACCCTGGAGGTCACCCTGAGTTCTCAAAGACCGTGGAAATAGAAGACAAAGATGTTAGCAGGTGCTCCCAAGCATTATGAACTGGTGGTGCCTTGGACTCTATGTCGCCTTTCCCAGGACCACCTAGCTGAGTCAGAAAGGTTGGCCATAGCAACTTGTGAAATTGATCCGCTAAGTGATAGGAAGGTATTTTTTCCCCATCGCAGTGGAAGGGAACTCATAGTTCTAAAATCACAGGCGCCTGAAGGATTGATAAAATGCCCAGAAGTACATAGCTATGCTAAGCCTCAGTTTCCTCACCTGTAAAATTAAAATAATTAGGCTTGCACCGCCTACCTCACAGAGCTGGTGTGAAGAAAGTGCTTTGTGAATCTTAAAGTACTTAAATAAATACAATTTATTGCTATTAAGAGCCCATTACTTGTTCTGAGGACTCTCTTTATTCTAATAATCTATGATTCCCTGTTCTGCCTCCCCCCCCTCCCCGTTTCAGCTTAACTTTCTGGGTTCTGAGACACAAGAAGTCCTATTTCCTCATCCTTCTCATTATTATTCTCTGGGTTAAACGCAGGCATTTCACAGCTTTCCTATCCCCTTCTATATGATCTTCTGTCTCCTGCCCATGATAGGAAGTAACAGCTCAGAAAGTGGAGAAGGGTCTTGAACCTGCTGCCCAGAAGGCTCTGGAAGGGAAGCTGATTCCAATGTTCTCAGAGTGAATAATCAGAGTATTTAAGGAAGCAAGATGTGTTGGCCCATGCTAGTTAGCCTGGTACAGGTGAGGGAAGAGTGGGGGTGATAGGTCACTTGGGGAACTGAATGGATCTGGATAGCCAACTCCATAGTGCCTTCTCCATGGAATCCATGACCCCAAACTAGTTTTCTCCTGGTGTGCCTGGCCTGCTATAGTTGTTGCAGCCATCTCCTTGGGGTGGGGTTGGGATGAGGGGTAGGGAGGGTAATCCCTGCCTGGAGCCTCTGGAGGAGTTAGAATGAGAGGTAGGAGGTGTGTGGTTCTAAATGGGAAGGAATGCTTGGTGGCACTGGGGTATCTGTGGAGTGCCAAGAATTAATGGCCGAGATGAGTGGGAAAACTGACTGTCAGAGCAGAGATTTATACCAGGAGATCAATACTGGATGAGAAGGCAAAATGTAGGGATTACCAGAAAGCTGACCATATCACCTCCAAAGCCTCATACACCTGCAACCAGTAATAATATTGATAATGGCTCTTCTACCACTGAAGTCCTCAGATGCTTTGCTTTGGATGTGGGTTCTTGAAGGTTATGCCAACAGACCACAAGCTCTGACAGGTCCTGCCAAGCTGGAGACTGAGATACTGAGATCCATAAAAGTTAAATGACTTGCTGAAGACCATATGGACAGTAAGCAGTAGAGCCAGGATTCAAACCTATGGCTTCTGAGTAGAAGCCCATGGCTCCATCCACTACACCACACTTCCTCTTACTTACCCTGGTTCACATTTTCTCCCTCCACAAATCCTTTCAAAAGTTCAGACTGTTCATTTTCTATTTACATCCCCAGGGTTTAGCACAGGGAAAAGCACATGGTAAGCTTTTGATAAATCTTTCCTTCCTTCCTTCCTTCCTTCCTTCCTTCCTTCCTTTCTTCCTTCCTTCCTTTCTTCCTTCCTTCCTCCTTTTCCCCTCCCTCTCTTCCTTCTCCCTTCCTTCTTTCTTCCTTCCCTCCCTCCCTTTGTCCTTCCTCCCTCCCTCCCTCTCCTCTTTTGTTATTGCTCTTCCATCCTTTTTTCTTTTTTTCCTTTTTTAATGAATCCCTTTCATGAATCTCCCAAACAAGCATCTGAGACTTCTAACCTCTTACCCTTGGTCATACACACATACACCTCAATCCTTAAGATCATCTCTCTCTCTCTCTCTCTCTCTCTCTCTCTCTCTCTCACACACACACACACACACCAAAGACACACACAAGAGCACACCACAGGGAATCTTTTTATCTGGGCCCACATCCCTTGCCCATTGTCTCTTCTCAGATAAACATTAGCATATAACATTACACATAGATTCATAGATTCACAGAATGTTAGATGTATAACCCAATTACACTTTGATTGCATCCATTGCCCACAGCCAGATTGAGGCTTCCTAATCAGCATCTCCCACTGAGAAGCAGCTGTGGCACAGCACAAAGAGGGCTCCCTCAGCTCTGAGTCAGAGGACCCAGGTTCAAGTCCTGGCGCCAGCGCTTCCCAGTTGTGTGATCTGGGGCTCGTCACTCCTCTCTCTGCCTCAATTTCACCATCTCTCCAAAGGGGGTGATGACTTGCATTACCTCCCTCACTAGGTTGGTGTAAGGCAAATCTCTGAGGTACTGTAGACTTGGGAGGCCTCTCTCCTCCAGAGACATCCCACTGGTGCCTCATCTTTCTGGCCCGGCATAGTGCAGAGAGCTTGAGGCTTGGAGTTATGAAAATCTGTGTTTGAGTCCTTGCTAGCTATGTGACCCTGTGCAAATCAGTTAACCCTCCTTAGCCTTGATATCCTCGTCTGTGAAGGAAAGAGAATATATATACATTTCCAGATAGAGAACTGATGAACTCAGAGGGCAGACTGAAACATATTTTTTTTTTCTTTCTTCTTTTTTTTGGGGGGGAGAATATGACTAATGTGGGAATTGGTTATGCATTTTATACATATTTTAATGTGTTTTGCTTTTCCTGTCTTCTCAAGAAGTGGGGAGGGGACAAGGGAAATAAAATAAAATTGGATTTTTAAAAGGGAGGGGAATAAGAAAAGCACCTGCCTTACACAGTTAGTATAAGTGTCCAGTAGGATAATTTGTATAAAGCATTCTGCAAACCTTAGAGAGGTATAATAAATGTGAGCCATTAATATTGAGGATCCCTTAAGGGGCCCCTCCAGTTTCTGTCCTTGGTTCTTTTTCTGCTTTCTTGACAATCTCATTCACTCCTGTGCTATTGGATCTATGACATCAGCCCTTTCCCCTCTTCAAATAGAGGTGTCAGTGTCAAAGCCAGACTCTGGTTTGGGGGCCTGAGACTCTTAGGCTGCCTCTGTTTTATGTCCCACCCCTTTCCTGTCTGCCCATCATTTGCTGTTTCCTGGGTAACTGCTGGAAATGTTCATACTAGAAACTTACATGTCCCCTGCCTCCAAAGCCAGGGTCCTGAAGGCCAGTCGCCAGAGTCTCTCCCTGTGACGTCAGAGAGGAGAAACTCATCAAGTGTACCTGAAGGACAGTCGTTCCCTTCAAAACTCATGTCTGCCTTTTTCTGACACCTCCTCAGGTCCCAGTCCATATGATCATGCTTCTGTCTGTCAGCCTAAGCGGTGTTCCTGTCCATATTCAACCTTTCCTCCCCCCTCTATGCTCCAGCCCTTTTGGTTCTGACAACCATAATCAAATTAACATTACCATCGCTTCTGGAAAGGGCATATCAATAAACTGCCCTATGGAACCACTTACCATCCTTCTGATTTCTTAGACCAAAAAGCCCTTCCCTGGCTACCACTTCTATCTGTATATTTTCTCTCCCTATCAGAGTGCAGGTTCCTAGGGAGCAAGTGCTCTGTATTTTTGCATTTGTGTCCTCAGTGCTGAGCATGGTGCTTAATAGTAAAAACTCAGTACTTGATAAGCACCTTTTAATTCATTCACTCATTTGTTCATTCACCTGTGAGTATCTTAGGTTACTATAAGTGGGTCTAGCTGCCTGGATATGGCATTAACCCACTGCCCTAGTTGGGATGTGTCTGACTGTCTCCCTTGTGTGGGGAGCTGTGAGCTACCCTGGTTTAAAGGTGTTGGCTTCTTTGCTCCCCTGGTATGGGAGTATTGCAAGCTGGTCTGACATGGAAGAGATGGGACTCTGGCCATTTCCCACACTGACTATGGTGAGGGAGAGTTGGCAAAGCCGGATCTGCCAAGGCCACGGAGCAGCCTCTCTTAAGGACCTTTCTCCTCCTACTGCCCTGGAGCCCGCTGTTACCAAGGTTCAGCTGCTGGTCTGGCTCTCTCTTCTTTGGGTCCTTGCCTTCTTTGTTCCTGCCCCAGGGATCTTTCATCAGACCTCATGGTTGGCCACCACGATAGGACAATGAACAATTTCAGCATGTAAGTAACCGGCATATGCTGGGTGATCATTACATCACACTGTGTTCTCTCTTTACTGCTCAGTGGTACAGTGGGTCTCTGAGCCCTTTTAAAGCCTTGGGAGACCAGAAGGGCTTCTCAGGCCCTAGAGAAGCCTATTTCAGCCTTGGTAGCCTCCATCAGGGAGTCTCAAGTGTGTCTTTGCAAGGGGCAAGGAAGACTGTAGGAAGATGGATTCGACATAGAGCCTTGAGCTACCACCTGCTGTATCCTTTAAGTAAATTGTGTGTTAAGCTAGTCTTGATGTCCAAGTCATCATTTCACCAGATCTGTTAGTCTACAGTAACCCTTAAAACCTTCCCTCTGTGTGAGTTAAAATGCACCAAATAAAGGCCTACTGTTTTCCCCATTCACTAGGCGGTGTAACTCTTTTGTGAGCCCTCCTGCCAGGGCAGTTAGGGGGTGCAGTGGATGCAATGCCAGACCCAGAGTAAGAAACACCCAAGTTCAAAGCCTGCCTCAGACACTTGCTAGCAGCCTCACCCTGAGCAAGTCACTTAACCTATTTCAGACTCAGTTTTCTTATCAGTAAAGTGTGGTGCTTAATGGTAGACCTCAGGGCAGGAGGGAAGGAAGAAATAAAAAAGAAATTTACATGAAAAACTTTATTATTTATTTAAAAGGATAGCAAGTGGTACATAATAGATTTGCACTTTTGTGTGCAATCATCTTTTTTATTATGCTGTGTTATGGAAATGCTTGTTTTAGTCCATAAAATTTTTAAAAAATTTAAATTACATTTAAAAATATGTAATAAACTATTATAATAGAAAAAATCATAATAATGATGATACCTGCCTCACTGGGTTGTTGTGAAGATCAAATGAGATTAATATATGTCACTCACTGTATGAATGTGAGCTATTACTTTCCTCAAGTCCCAAAGACACTGAGACAGAGTGTACCAGACATGTACCAGCGGATAAACGTCTATCCTTCAAGGCGAATGCAACATGTTCAAAGCCAAGCTTCCCGTCTTCTCCACAAACCTGCTCTCCTTCCAGCTTCTTTGTGCCTGCCTTCTTTAATTCTATTGAGCATCATTTAAAGAGACTCCTGCCGGGACAGTTCTGCAAAATATCTTACATCCGTTCCCTGTTCCTTGTCCCCTGTTCCCACAGTCACCACCTTATTCCAGGCCCTCGTTCCACCTTGACTCCTAATAGATCTTTCCACTTCCATTCACTTTTCCTTCCAATCCATCTTTCCATCAATGCCACCCTTATCTTTCTTATATATTAATCTGTTCTTATCCCTCCTCCATTCAAGAATCTTCAATAACTCCCTATTACATACTGATGCAGCCTTGCTAGTCTAGACCCTTCCCTAACAAGAGGAAAAAGAATGTATAGACAGAAGCAACTGGAATGACTGAGAAGCCCATTAAGCCTAAGCCCTGACACCAAGAGCGTTTTCCCTAGCCCTAATGTTTATCCCTTTCTAGTCTACCAAAGATTAGTGTATTCAGAGGGGCTGGGGGCTGCTTAACCTGGATTGGTACATTTGTAAAGGGCTCCAGCTCCCTTTGTCCTCTCTCAGTATAAACTCCAGTAGACATTCACCTCCTGGGACACTCAGAATTGGTTTGCAAGGTTCTAGGCAGGGTCAGTTCCTTAGAACTATCTGTCACTTGTACTGTTTTAGCCCCTGGAGCCAGGACCAATATCAAGATCTTGGTGGCAGTAAAGAGGTTAGGACACAGGTAACTTCTCTATCCTCATCTCACCAAAATAATTTGTATACTGTCCAAGATGCCCCCATACCCCCAACAAAACAAAACAAAGCACCTTACTTAGGCAAATGTGTGATGCTCTGTCTCTGTGCCTTGATATCCACAACTGGACTTACTGAGTCAAGTTTAAGCTCCATTTTCTGCCATTCAAGGACCACCTCAGTGTGGCATCACTCTGCCTGTCTGGTCTTACCTCATATTATGTCCACTACTTGGACTGTATTTCAGTCCTTGGACTTTCCTGCCCCCATAGCTTTGATTTCATTGTTTCCTGTGCCAATCATGCTTTCCCTCCCTGATGCATTCCCACTCAGTAGCAGAGAGAGCCATGGAGAAGTCAGAAAGATCTGGGTTCAAATCTCACCTCAGACTTCCAAACTTACTGGGTGACCTTGGGCAAGTCACTTCATTTCTCAGCCATTAGCCTTCCTTACCTGTAGAATGCAGATAATCAATAGCACCTACCTCCCAGGGTCTCTGTGAGAATCAGAGGAGATGTGCAAAGAGCCTTGTGACTCTATAAATGTGAGTATTGTTCAGTGACACCTCCTCTGGGAAGTCTTCCCTGATTCTCACTCAGTCGCAGGCTTTTCCTTGGTGTCACAATATCTTATCATGTAATATCATGTATGCTAATGCTGTACTGCCCTACTAGACCATGAGATGTATGACATTAGGGACTGGATCTTCTCTTAGCTTTAAGATTACAGATACAGAGCTGGAAAGGACCTCAGAAATCATCTAGTCCAACCTCCTAGTTTTATAGACAAGAAGACTGAGTCTCGGGAAAAGAAAGTGACTTGCCCAGGGTCACACAACTACTAAGAATCAGGGCCAGGATTTGAATCCAGGACTTCCCTACTCCAAATCTAGTACTTTCTCGTCTATGCCGTGTGAATGCCACACACATGCTTACGTGTTTAATACAGATTTATTGGAGTGAATTTTTGAACGATATTTGGGGAGTTTTCTTAATCACACATTTACATATCCCTCTCTGGACACACATCTTTACGTGCCTCCCTTCCCTCCCCAAATATGCATAAACATTCACAAAGCTACATACACATACTAGTTCTGATACCTAACCTATTTCTCCCTGTACCCAGACCTGCATGGCTCCCTTCTTGTGCACATTTACACAGAGATGGCATTCTCCACTTCCCAATCTGTTCCTGAAAGCACATACCTATTCCTCTAACAAGAAACCCCAACATTTTGCTTTACAGCAACCCTAAATTCTCCAAGCTGGAGGTGCTTTAAAACTCCATCTAGTCCCACCTTGACTTGAGCCAGAATTCCTTCTCCAACATGCCCAACCTCTGGCATCTGGCCTCTCTCTGTAAAGATTTCCAATGAAGAACTTTCTGACTTTAGAGACCATGTCTTGAATTTACAGATGAATAAATGGAGAGTTTGATCCTGTCCACAATTCCCCCTCAGTGGAAGGACTGGACAAACATATTATATCATTCTCATTTTACAGCTCAGAGATATTCCAGATGTCCTGAACTCACTCATCGCATCCTCTCACTATCAACAGCCTCCTTCCCCCGTGAACCCATTTTCAGGCTTCTATCTCATTGCTACCCTGGTCTCTTTCCCCTTTTAGGGGTTAATGAAATGGAGCCAAGCATTTGAAAACAAAAATTTACTCCCACATAGATGAGGGGGCAAAAAAAGATTATGAAAATGAAAAGTAAATAAATATGGATGTTGAGGACCTAATTCTGATAAGCGGATTTTCAAAATTAGCCATTTGCAAGAGTAGATTAAATACATTTAAGGCTGTGGGTAGATGGAACTCTATTAAGATGCACAACAAACCCTGTTGGAGCAGATTCTCCAGGAAAGGCATGGCTGCCCGGCCCTCTCCAGCTCAGCCTTGTTTGTAGGGGATCAACGCTGAATGCCTTTTAAGAAGACTCATTTGCTGTTGGCGTGCTGGTAAACAGGCCTCCTGGAAGGCGGCCACTGGCTGCCTCCTGTGTATGAGACAGCCTGGCAGGGAGGAGAGTGGATGGGCAAAGAGAGGCATGCTAGAGTGTGGTTGGGGCTGGAGGGCAGGGGTGGTGAGGGTGGTCCCTGGCTCTCAGTCAGGGACTGCCCACTGACCTTGGCGGGTGATGAGGGAAAGCACTGAGGGTCAGAGAGGAGCCCCTTTCTCTCTTCATAGCCACGCTTCCCTTTGCCTGCCCCTGTTTTCCAGTCTGCTCTCAGAATGCCTTGCAATGCCTTCCATGGCAACACTCTCCCTCCTACTAGGCTCTCTCACTGGCTCGTCATCTCTCTGCAGCCCACTCCAGTCTCCTTGAGAAGAGCCAAGTCCCTTCTTCTCTCTGGGTCTCAGTTTCCTCATCTGTAAAATGTTCTAAGATCTATGATCCCTATGGTCCTTCTCTCCATCACAGTCAGGGTATGAGACAGATAATTAGGATAACAGGATGAAGAGGCAGAAGGTGCCTTTGAGAACCTCTAGATCAGATTCCTCATTTTTAAAAGTAGCAAATTGACATCTAAAGAGGAATGACTGACCCAAGGTCATAGAGATTGGTAGTGATAGGGACAGCATTTGAGCCAAGGTCTCCTAACTCAAAATATCGGATTCTTTCTGATATACTGCCCTGCAACCAGTTAGAGGACACTTTAAAGGTCATAGATTTAATGCTGGAAGGGAAAAGATCCAGTCCAACCCCATTTTACAGATGAAGAAACTCATGCCATATCAGGAAAAGTGATTTGCCCAGATTCACACAGCTATTTAGTGTCTGAGGCAGGATTTGAATCCAGATCTTTCTGACTTCAAGTCTAGCACCCTGCCTCACTGAGGCTTATGAAGTCTGCAAAGTACTTTCCTCACAACAACTGCAAATTAGGTAAAGCAAGTAGGGAGTGAAAGTTCTACATAAATAATGTAAGTTATTGTTAGTTGCTTAGCTGTTTCAGTCGTGTCTGACTCGTCATGACCCCATTTGGAGTTGTCTTGGCAAAGATACTGGAGCGGTTTGCCATTTCCTTCTCCAGCCCATTTTACAGATGGGGAAACTGAGATAAACAGGATTAAGTGACTTGCCCAGGGTCACACAACTGGTATAAGTGTCTGTGGCTGGATTTGAACTCAGGAAGAGCTGAGTCTTCCTGACTGCAGGCTTGATACTCTGTCCACGGTGCCACCTAACTGCCTGTTATGATCATTTTATTGTACTGTAATTGTTATTATGATTTTCTATTATTATTCCTGTTTTATGGCTAAAGGAACAGAGGCTGCTCTCATAGTACTTTAAGGTTTACAAAATGCTTTCTCAATAATGTTTGGGGCATAGGTAATATGAGTGTCTTTATTGTCTTTTACACATGAGGATCTGAGAGGGAGAGTGATTTCCTTGAGGTGTCAGACCCAGAATTTGAGCCCAGGGCCTCCGATTCCAGATTTAGTGCCCTTTCCTCTACACCTGCTCTGCCCCTGCCTGCAAGCAGAGCTAGATGGAAAAATACATACATGTGGGGCATCTCAGAAGGTCAGTGTGGGAATGGGCCTGTGAGTTTCCTTTTCTAGAGGGGAAAGTGGGGGCCCAGAAAGAAGGGCCTGACCAAGGCAGTCAATGAAAGAACTGTTTCAGTCTCTTGTCTGCCCATCCCTGTACTGTGTCCCAAGGTAGGGGTACCTGCTGGTCCTCAGGAAATAAGAAGACTATCTTTCTTTAGGGCATGTCATTCAAGGATTTTCAGTACCTAGACCACAGGGCAAATCACAGAAACTTAGAGTTGGAAGGCAATCGATTCTGAAGCCATCTATTAGAGTCCACCTGTGACTAGGAATTGCCCCCCACAACATTCCCAGTTGGGGTTCACTCAGTCTCTGCTTACAGACCTCTAGTGATGGAGAACTCACTACTTTTTGAAGCCACCTATTCCACATAAGGACTGCTCTCATTCCCTTTGTATGACACATAGTAGGTGATTCATCAGGTGTTATACATAGTGGAGTTGTATGTTTAGGAGATTTCCCCCTATCTCGAGCATAAATCTTTGACTTGTGCTCTCTGGAACAAAACAGAACAAACATGGTTTGATATCCTATGATCCTGTGATATCTGATCCCTCCTCCTCAGGACATCCTTGGAATATTTGAATGCAATGATTCCCCCCCACCCCGAACTCTCCCCCTCTTCAAATTGTGGCCTCCAAAGCCTCTTGGTCTTTGTTGTTTGCCTCTACTAGGCCTGAAGATTGCTCATGTGCTTCCTAAAACTTGGCACCTGCAACTGTACATGATAGCGAAGACTGGGTCCAACAAGGCAGGAGACATGAGGACCATCAGGACCTGCTTTCGGAGCCCTAGGACTCTTCTGATGCCCCTACGATCTCAGACTGGAAAAGTGGGAACCCAGAGTATGGACAGAGAGGTGGTGGGTATGCAGCCAAGGGTTGTATGGAGCACAGTCTACACTCAGCTGTGGCTGTCATTGGCGTGGGGTCCCTGAGGTCTTCGGCAGAGGGGTGTGTGTGTGTGTGTGTGTGTATGTGTGCGCGCGTGTGCATGCGTGCCAATACAGTATATATGGGAATGTGGGTGTTACTTAAATTGTATTATATTACGTCATACCATATCCCATATTATATATTATGCTATGTATACTATACTTTTAATATTATATTATGTTATATTACATTATGTTATATTATGTAACATATTATGTTACGTTCTGCTATATCATATTATGTAATATACTATACTATATTATGGTTATAATATAACAGACAATATAACAATGTTTTACACATATGCTATCCTATATATAATGTAATATGATATGTTATATGTAATATGTAATTATGATATATGTTATGCTATCATAGCATATCATATTATATATGTTATGGTTATAATATAAACATATATAATTATGTATGTTATACATTATGTTATATAATATGTTATGGTTATAAATAATATATTATTGTTATATAATATGGCATAATATGATATATTACACATATGTTATATATCATTATCCTATATTATATAACAACGGAATAGAATAGAAATTATGCTATATTATGTTATACTGTCCTATAATATCATATGTTTGGTCATATATAACATATTATGGGTATAATGCAATATAGCACAATATGATTATTACACATATGTTATATATCATGACATGCTGTGTTATACTACATGTGTTATGTCATATCATGCTATCATGCCATGTCATATTATGGTCATATATAATATACCATGGCTACAATATAGCTTAGTATCCTATATTATATATATGTTATTTATTACATAACATGTGTATATTAATGAGAGAATGTTACTAATCTCAGGTCATATGATTGGGATAAAAAGCCTTCTTCTGTTAGATATGTGCATATCTAACATACACATACACATATGTGTATGTTCATAATATATATCTAACATAACACATACATATATGTGTTAGATATACAAATATATTGCATACCTGTCTATATATACACAGACATATATGTGTATATAACATATATGTTATGTATATGTGTGTATACATATATGTGTGTATATATGTGTGTGTATGCGTGTGTGTGCATGCGTGTGTGTGTGTGTGTGTGTGTGTGTGCTTTGCAGTGTTGTATACTTGAAAGAGAATTGGACTTAGAATCAGAAGACCTGGGCTCTGTTTCTGACTTGGACACTTCCTATCCAGTGAGACTGGGGGCAGTTCCTTTACCAACCTGGGCCTCAGTTCCCTGAGGGTGTGTGTGTGTGTGTGTGTGTGTGTGTGTGTGTGTGTGTGTGTGTGTATCTGTGTGTCTGTGTCTGTGTGTCTGTATGTGTCTGTGTGTGTATCTGTGTGAATTACTCTTATCCAGAATTCCCTTCCTAAAACACAATGCTCATCTCCCTCCTCCATGCCTTTAACCAGACTGTCTCTGATGCCTAGACTGCTTTCCCTCCTCACTCCTGCCTCTTGAAACTCTTGCCTATTTTGCAAGGCTCAGATTACATGCTACTTTTATTTTTCTGCTCCTTACCAGTTGTTAATCTTCTTTTCCCATCCACGCCCATCCCACTTCATCTTTTCATCACTGCATATCTATTCTGTAATCCCCTACATTTATTTATCAGTAAACATGCTCTATCCTCAGCATAGAGTGCAAGGTTCTTGAGGGCGGTGACAGCCTGACTTCTGTATTCGTATCTTCACGCCCTACCCTAGCACCTGGCACGTAGTAGGCTCTTAACAAATACTTATGGATTTGTTTCCTTTCAGCCCTAATATTCTAAGTTGTAGACTCTGAAATGTATGCTGGTATTTCCGCCCCCTTTCTTCCCTCTTCTGTTAGAATTAGGGAGGAAAATAAGGTGCAGCTGCCTAAAGGGAGCCATGGTGATGGTTAGAGCTGGTGATTGGGAGAGACAAGAAGAGAGAGAAGGTAAAGACTCTGAAGAGTTTTGTCTTCATCTCATGTAGAGGAAATGGCATGGAAAGATGAGACCCATCTTATTTGAGAAACTGTTGCACCAGCTGGCTGTCCTTGCTATGGGGATGAAAACACCACGAAGATTGGGAATCAGGAGACCTGAGTTTGAACATTGGCTCTGACTCTTGCTGGGGTGTAGAGGGTGTTGGCAGAGGAGTAGCATCTCTGGTATGAGGGATGCTGAGCCCTTTTCAGGGCTAATCAACCACCGTTGGTGTCTACTGGGCACCCAACTCTTACCTGTGGCTCCAAGAAGCTGTAGCATGTGCAGTGGCCACACTCCAGTTAATCATCTTGACAAACATGCTAACCTAAGTTGAGGGTAACTGACCAGACCCCAAACCCAATCTTGGAGTCAGGGGGTGGGATGTCTCCCCTAAGAATGTGAAGACTTCTCCCAGCAGAATGGGCATGTAAGAGCCTGTTTCTATGGTCATAAAGGCAGCTAAAGCAGGTTCTGTGAAGCATTTAGAACTTGGTCAGCCATTGAAAGAACTGAGGTCTTCCACTGTATCCCAGGCCATTACCATCCTGACTTTTGTCCTGCTACTGGACTTTGGCGACTTTGGAAGAAAGAGTAAAGCTGTTAACTTTGTGCGACTCTGCCTCACATCTGGTTCACACAGAGGTCAAGGTATCATTGATGATATCATTGCCCCTCTTCAAGAATGAAGGACGAACAACAACTTTAGGTAGGTCACCTCCCTTCTATTAAAGAGAGGACTGGACTAGATAAACTTAAAGATCCCTTCAAGTATGCCAAGGTGAGGCTTGTGGGGGACAAGCCTTGGCCAAAAAGAGGTTTTCCACTAGGAACCATAAGTTACTCTGGACACTTGCACACTTCTTTGGGACTGGTAGCTCATTCAAGGGCCTCTTCTGTTTTCCTCCTTTTACAAAATATATCATGCATGTGTGCGTGAGACATACAAATATTTTGCATGTATGTTTACATACACATATCCTGTCCATATGAATGCACACACCCATTCATACATTCACACATACATGTGCATTTAGACTCATGTGTGCCTACATGTGTGCATACATGCAGACACATGTGTGTGTATATATGTATGTGTATATACACACACGCTAGACTAGAACTGTGATTTCATTGAGCCCTAGGACTCCAGGGTGAGGAAACCCCTGGGTGAGGAAATTCACTCTACAAATGAGGGTTGGCATCTTTTGTGCAACTTATATAGTATTAGATAGTTATCTACAACACCAAGAAGTTAAATGACTTTCCCAGGGTCCCATAGCTAGTATAAGTTAGGGGTAGGACTTGAATCCAGATCCTTCCAGCTTCCAGGCCAGATCTCTAATCACTATACCATGCTGCCTCTCATATACAAATTTAAGATACAATACACATACTATGGACGCGTATATATGTATATGTACATATACACATGCACATATTCACATATGTATATATGACATTGTGTATATCTATAATGAATTGTATACTTGCAAGTAGGGAGTCAACTTTGTGTCTTGAGGGGTACCATACAGACATTTTGCTGGGTTGGGGTGCAAACCAAGCCAGAAAGAAAATCCCCTAAAGTACACAGCTGGGCCTTTGGTGTCAGAAGACAGTCTCAAGGCTACCTAAGTTCTAAGATTCCTTCTTGCTCTGATGCTCTGTGTTCTACATTCTATCAACTAATCAATGAACATAAATTTATTAAGTACCTTCTACGTGCCAGGCACTGTATTGGGGCTGGAGACACAAAGACAAAATGAAACAGCTCCTGCCTTCCAGGAGCTTACATTCTAATGGGGGAAGTAGAATATACACAGACAAGTATAGGTAAGCTCAGTCCCTTCTAGCTGTAACATTTTGTGTTCTGTGTTCTAAGGTCCCTTTCATAGGCCCAGAGATAACATCCTACGGCACCTCCTTGTTCCAACATTCTGTGTTCCATGATCTGAGGTCTCTTACAGATGTAACATTCTTTGTTATATGATCTATACTCTTTCTCCAGCTCTGACACTATTCTAAATGACACACTGTGCTAAGCCCTTTCTCCACCTCCATGGATACTGTGCCTCAGCCTCCTCTCCCACCAAAACCCCCTTTCCTGCTGACCAATATTTTAAAATTATTCTATAGTTCTGAACAAGAGCAAAAAAATCATTAGAATTTCCATCAGGGACTTGTTTTCATCTGTATTTGCTGAACTCCAGCCTGGGGTCTCTCTAGTCCATTATTTGCGTTTTCTTTGTTACTGACAAGCATTTGCGGGGATTAAATTGCCCATGTTTGCCGAGAGCTTGGGACCTCCCATACATTCCTCCAACTGGCCTTCTCTTGTTCACATGTGGTGAAGAGAGGGGGATTATGGGCCCAATTCCAGGTGGCTCTGGAAGCCTAGGAGGGGTGTAGGAGACAGAGGGAGAGACTGGAGGGAGAGGGAGATGGTGAGTGCTGAGGTAAACGCATTCAGAGCCAATTATCCGTGGCAACCTCGCTCCCCAAAGGAGGGGAGGGAGCTGGGAAAATACAAAAAGGATATTGAACAAACCCAGTGGAGACAAAGAGCAGCTACCTGGCTAGATAGAGACTATGGGCTATGGGCTATGGGCTTCCTCCCCTCTCTCTTCCCCAGGGGAGGTGATAGGAGGCAAAAATTCCCACCCGTTTTCAGCATCTAATCATAAGGATTATTCTCCCTTACATTTAGGTAGAGCTTTCATATCATTGTCTCTAATCCTCACAACAGTGCTGTGAAGAGAAAAAGACAGGTGTCATTTTCTGCTACTTTAGTGCCTCAATGACCTTGGGCAAGTCTGTTTCTCCTCTGTCAGCCTCAGTTTATTCAACGACGGACTTGGATGAGATGGTGTCTAAGGTTCCTTTCAGTGCTAAATCTTATAATCTGTTTCTTATTACCCGTCTGTTCTTAGATAAGTCATTTGCTTTATAAACCTTAGTGTGCTAGAGAAATGGGAGCAATCGTGACTATTTTTTAACAAAAATATTTCCTTGAACTCCTCCACACTGCTCCAGGGAAAGCCACCCTCCAGCCTCCAGTGTGTTCATTTAGCTCCTCACATTCATGTTGTAGTGACATCTTTTACTTTCCTTGGAAGACAAGCCTGTAGGGATTGCTGGGGCTCTGGTTTGGGGACCTGCAGTACCTATGAAATGTTTTGGTAGGGTTTGGGGTAGAAGGGTAGAGGAGGGGAAGGGGAGAGGAGAAAGGGAATTAATTGTATAAATAAGAAACCAGAGGAAAACTGCCCCTGAAGAATTAGACCAGAGCAGTTAACAAGAAAGCTAAGGTTCTGGGATGGAATGTTAACCCTACCACTTACTAGCCGTGGGACTTAGCATTCTTTGTTCCATCCTTTCCAGCTCTCATGTTCAAAAGCCCCTTCCAGCTGACATTTTATGTCCTAAGGTCCCTTCCAGCTCTGACATTTTATGTTCTAAAGTCCCTTCTCTCGAGTTTTACATTCTCTAATGGAAAATTTGGTTCTTATAGTTGCAGTAAGGCTGCTGACAGTGGCAGTAGTGGCATGGTCTTGGTGATAGTGTTGTGATAGGAGGTAGAAAACCTGGTGGAGAAGGATGCAAGAGTAGACTGTTGGTGAATTAGGAGGTATACTCATTCAACTAAAGGGCCCTCATGGGGGAGGCACCCTAACCAAAGAGCTTGAAATGTAGGCAAGAAGCTCATTGGCCCTTGCTGATCTCTTTATAAGAGCTATGACACTTTTCTTGGCAAGAGGAAGCTGATAGAAGGGTGTGGCAGTGACAAGAGAGACAAAGCAGGTGGGAGAGAAAGGATGAATTTTGCCAATGTAGAAAGACAATTGGGGATGGAGTGGGGGGAGAGAGACAGAGATGGAGAGAACGCAGACAGAGGGATGGAGGGAGAGAGAGAGGGAAGGAGAGAGAAAACAGAACAAAGGAAAGAGAGCAGGAGGGAAGAGGAGGGAGAGAAAGTGAGAGAGAATGAGACTAAGAACAGAGAAGGAGGGAGAAAGAGGGAGTAAGAGAAAGAGTAAGAAGGAGGGAGGAATGATGTGTAGACCTGTAGAACAGTGAAGGAATTCCTGGTTTAAGCAAGGAATGGTGGGAGTAGGAACTGCAGACCATCAAGGCAAAGAAAGGAGCAAAATTAGAATGAGAAGGTATTGAGTTACTGTTTGTATCCTTAGAGGATGGTGGGTCCCACTGGAGGAGTAAACTTTCTTGGTTATCACCGGGCTTTTGTATGAATCCTTTCTGAAATCTATGTTGAGCCTTTTTCTATGAACTTTTCTGTTTTTCATGCTTTGGTAGCCTGTTTGCAAGGGAACTGAGAACCCTTAGCCAAATGCATATTTTCCCGAGGGTTATCCTGGGACAGAACACAAACCAAAGAGTATTCATTGTTGAGAAGACTCTGAGCCTGTCTTGGGCTCAGATATAAGTCCAAAATTACTTTCCTGGCCTTCTTGAGCATGAATTATGGTTCTCTTTTCTTCAGCTTTGATGCTCTATGTTCCAGATTTCTCCTATATCTATCTGATAGTCTATGTTCTGCATCTTAAAGTCCTTTCTAAATCTGACATTTCATTTTCTAAAAGGTGCTTTTAAACTCTACTATTCTCTGTTCTATATTGAAAGGTCCCTTCCACCTCTGACATGTTATGATCCTATGAAGGTCCCACAGAAGCTTACAGATGTAGAGCTGAGACCTGGAAAACATAAATCATGGATTCACTTTAAATCCAGTAGTGTTACAGTCTGGAGGATTAACAAAAAAGGGTTCCCTGCCCTCCAAGGCCTATAGTCTTCACTGGGAGACTGGATTTGCAAACAAGAAACAATCAGAGTCTGTACATTAGACAATGAAGTGCTAAAATGAATACATTCAAGCCTTCAGAAGACAAATTATAAATTCAGACAATGAAGTGGTATAATGACAAGCACTCCTGAGCTCTGTAATTAAACCACTGTATGACCTTTGAATTGGACATGATTCAGTAACAACAACAACAACAATGACCTTGGTCAAGTCTCTTTCCTTCTATGGACCTCATTTTCCCCATCTGTGAAACAAGGAGGCTGGACTTGATCATTTTTAAGGACTCTTCCAGTTCTAACAGTTATGCTGACATACTCAAAAGGTCACAGTTCAAAGGGACCTTGGAACATAGAATATTAGAATTGGGAAAGTACTTAGAGACCATTAAGTTCAATCTATTTTATAGTGAGGAAAATGAGACCCAGAGAAGGAAAGGAACTTCTATGATTCTAAATGCTAGAGATGTTCTGGGTTGTTGGGGAGGAGGGTCATAAATGCTAAAGTAAATGCTGAGGATATTTTGGGTGGGATGGGGGAGGGAGGGAGAGAGAGTAAGGGTTAAGTGTGTGTGTGTGTGTGTGTGTGTCTTGTGTGAGTTGAAAGAGAGAGAGAGAGAGAGAGAGAGAGAGAGAGAGAGAGAAAGAGAGAGAGGAAGAAAGAAATTGTAAGCTAAAGTTATTAAAGTTATGCTGGAGGGTTGGTCATAACCTTCTCCAGAAGAGGTCATCAGGCTGAATTCTAATTGATACTGAAGTCAGTGAAGCTGGGTTCAAATTTTCTTGTTTGCAAATACTAGTTGTGTGACCATGGACAAGTAATTTAACTTCTCAGTAGCCCCCAGGCAGTCTTTAAAGCTGTTCTTACAGGAGTTGTTGACCTGCATTGTTGAAAGGACTTTCCCACAAGATGAAACAACAGGTTTGAACAAGAAATGAACTTTAAAAAATAGAATAGATAAATGACATTTCAACTATCAAGAATCCAGTTCATTTACTTGCGTAGTTACTACTTTTTTTAAAGCCCTCCCTCTCACCCATTCTAGAGCCTGGGTTCAAATCCCAGGTCTTCCTTATTTATGAGATTTCTCTTCTCCTCTCCTCATCTCACAACCACTTGATATCACAATCATTATTTCCTTTTTATTTCTATCTTCTAGAAATGACCCTCCTCCTCAACAAGGTCAGTCTTTCTATCTAAACCCTTGATCTTCTCCTGTCTTCTCCACCACTATCATCTTCCCTTTCTCTACTCTCCAGTCTTTCCCCATCTGTCGGTTCCTCTCCAATTACCTACAAACATGCCAGTCCTTAAAAAAATTCTTATGAGATCTCATCATCCCTGATAACTATCTTACTATATTCCTCCCTTTCTCAAATTCTCTGAAAAAAGCACCCAACACACAATGCCTCTATTTCCTCTCCTCTCATTCTCTTCTAAATTCCCTGTGATATATCTTGTGACTTCATTAGTAAATTGAAACTTCTCTCTACAAATTTACCAATGATCTCTTTTTAATTAAATTTTTTTTCAATTGACAAAACTCTCCTCCCCCACCTCCTCTTCTCCCACTGAGAAAGAAAGAAAAACAAAACCTCTTTTACAAACAAGTATGGTCAAGCAAAACAAATTCCTCTATTGACCATATCCGATAAAATGTCTCAATCTGTGCTTTGAGTCCATCCCTTCTCTGTCAGAAGGTGCTTAAAATGTTTCATCATCAATCCTTTCTGGAATCACGGCTGGTCAATGCATTGATCAGAATTCTCAAGTCTTTCGAAATTGTTTGTCTTTACAATAATGCTGAGGTAGTGTAAATTGTTCTGGTTCTGCTCACTTCTCTCGGTGTGATTAGCAATCTTTATTTTCTGAATCTAATGACGTTTTCTCAACACTCAGGCTTCTTGACCCCTCTGCAGCATTTGACACTATCCACCTCTCTCTTTTCCTGGATGCTCTCTCCTCTATGGCTTTTTGAGAGACTTCTCTCTTTTGGTTCTATTCCTACTTGTCTGACTACTCCTCACTTTCCTTTTCTGGTAAGGAAAGGACATCCTCCATGTCACAGCCACTAACTGCAAATATGCTACCAAAGCTCTATCTTGGGTCCTCTTCTCTTTTCCATTTACACTTTCACACTGGTGATCTCATCAACTTCCATGGATTTAATTACAATTTAATTATCTCTTTGCTGATAACTACCCAATAGTCCTACATCACACCCCACTTATTTGATATTTTTTTTACTGGATGTCCCATAGATTTCTCAAAACTAGCATGCCTAAAACAGACCCCACTACATCTCATCCCCAGTGCACCCCTCTCTGACTTCCTAATTGCTGTCAAGGGCACCACCATCTTTCAGTTAACCCAAGTATCCAGGCTGTGTCTTTCTCAATCCTTCACTCTCACTCATCCCTCATATCTGGTCAGTTTCCAAGTCTTGTCAGTTCTGCCTTTCATTTATACCCCCTTCTATCCACTCATACAGTCACCATCCTAGTTTGGGCACTGCTCAAATCTGACCTTAGAGAAGCCTCCTATCTGGTATCCCTCCTTCCAATCTCTCCCCACTCCATCCCATTGCCACATAGCCAATAAAGTTATTTCCTTAGAATTTCAGGTCTGACCATCATATTCCTCTAGTCAATAAATTCCGGTGGTTCCCTGTTGCCTCAGGGATCAAATATAAATTCTTCTTCTTGGCATTTAAAGCTCTTTATAACGTGGCCCCTTTCCAGGCGTCTCACACATTATTTCCCTCCATGCACTCTTATAGTCCAGCTGTACTGGCTAGCCCACTTGCTGTTCCTTACACACAACCTGCTGTCTCCTGTCTTCTTGCTTTTGCTTCCTTGCTTTTTGCTCTCCTGTGTCTATAAGGCAATCCTTCCTCACCTCTCCTCTTGGAATCTTGGGTTTCTTGCAGTATTCAGCTGAAGGCCCACCTTCTCTGGAGCCCTTCCTGGCTACTCCTGTCCCTGGCTGCCGGGGCCCTTCTCCAAATGACCTCGTATTCATTTGGTTTATGTTCTGTATGTTCTTGTGCATGCATTTGTTGTCACACTGGATAGAATGTAAGCTCCCTGAAGGCAGGATCTTTTTTTTTTGTCTTCGTATCTCCAGGGAGAAGCAGTATAGGTAATAGAAAGAGAACTGTCCTTGAAGTAAGAAGGCTGGGGTTCAAGTTCTGTCTCTTACACAAAGCCAGCTGTGTGACCCTGGGTAAGTCAGTATTCTAGGTGTTCTAGGTAACCAATTTTTTGAGTTGAAAAGCAGGTATAAACCTGATTGGAAGAGAGTTTCCTCATCCAGGAGCTGCCCATACCAATGAAATCGTAGGTCAAATCCCTACCATGTTGTCTGGAACATTGTAGGCACTTTGTTATTGTTGAGTTGTTTCAGTTGTATCTGTCTCCTGTGACCCTATGTAGAATTTTCTTGGCAGGGATACTGGAGTAGTTTGCCATTTCCTCATTTTACAGATGAGGAAACTAAGTCAAACAAGGTTAAGTGACTTTCCCAGGATCACAAAGCTAGTGTCCGAGGTCATATTTGAACTCAGGTCCTCCTGACTCCAGGACCAGTGCTCTATCCACTGTGCCACCCAGCTGCCCTAATAGGCATTTAATAAATGCTTATTAATTGATTACCTGTTATTTGATTATCTGTTTGACTTTGGACAATTAATTTACCTCTCTAGTCTTCAAATTCCTCATATGTAACATTAGGGAATTGTACTATGTAGACTTTAAGGTCCCTCCCAGCTCTGAGTTCTATGATCCCATGATTTTCCAAACCAATTAAGAATAAATGTTTGGGGCGGCTAGGTGGTGCAGTGAGTAGAGCACCAGCCCTGGAGTCAGGAGTACCTGAGTTCAAATCCGGCCTCAGACACTTAGCACAAAAACTAGCCATGTGACCTTGGGCAAGTCACTTAACCCCAACTGCCCTCCAAAAAGCAAAAAAAAAAAAAAAGAATAAATCTTTGTCAGATTTGAGTGATGTCCCCTTCTTGATAGAGAACTACTACTCTCATAATAATAGCAGTGACAATAGAAGCAATAGTAACAATAGCCTGATGAGTTAGCTGGTGGTGTGGTATAAAGAGTTCTGGCTTTGGAGTCAGAATGCCTGTGTTAAAATCCTGGCTGTATTACTTCCTACCCATACGATCTTGGATGAGTCACTTAACTTCTCTTGGCCTCTGCTTTCTAATGTCAAAATGATAGTATTAGACTGATGACTTCTGAGGTCATTAGCAGCTCTAAATATATGCTCTTCTCCTGTGATTCCCATTTTACAGGTGAAGCAAGTGAAGGTGAATGAGAAGGGACTTACACAGGGGCAATACAATTAATAAGGAGCAGAGCCAAGATTAGATCACAAGTTCTCTGACTCTAAATGTCATACACGTACATTCAGTTTTCCTGACTCACCACAGCCTTCTCCAAAGTTAGGATTTCCACCCCCAGGTGCTTGATCAAATCCCTGATCCTTTCACTCCCTGATCCAGCCACCCCAGCAGCTCAGCATCCTGGTGCTACCTGTTCTCTTGCTGTCAGGAACTTGGAGCCACATTTAAAATCACCCCCCCACACACACAAAATGTAGCACTGGAGCTATTCAGATGGACTACAAAAAGTAAGGCCATGGCAGAAGCCTTTAAACACATTGTCATCAAGGGCTACAGCCAGGGACAATCAGATTTTCTATCAGCCTTCACCTCCCCTGATGATGTAGCCCTCGCTTCTCCCAGTTCCTCCCTTTTCTCCTTTCAGTCACTCTCTCCATCCAAACACTTACCCCTCCCTTTTCCATTTCCCTCCATTTCCTCTTACCCCTCTACCCTCTTCATTTTCTCCCCTTATCAATGCCCCTTCCCATTCCATCCCTTCTCTCTCTCCATCTCTCTCTCTCTCTTCCTCTCCCTTTTTCCCTCTCCCTCTCTCCCCTCTGCCTGTCTCTCTCTCCCCTGTCTCTGTGTGTCTCTCCTTTTATCCATCCTCTTTTTACTCCTTCCATTTCCCTGTCCCCCTCCCCTTTCATTCAGTCCAACACTTCTCCTTTCTCCTACTCCCTTCTTGCTAGATCTCAAAGGCCCCTTCAAGCTTTAAATACTATGATCCTATAATTCCTCCCCTTTTTAGCACCCCCACCTCCTCCTACTCCCTGGCCCTCCTCCTCTATTTTCATTCCTTTCTCACACCCCTCCTTTTCTGATCCCTTCTCCCTCCCATATCAGAATTCTCTCCTTTCAGCTTCTTCTTATACACTTAATCCTTCCTCCTTCCTTTCAATCAACCCAACTTGCACCTTTCCCAACACCTACCCCTTCCTCTTTTGTCACCTCTGCCCCCAGCTGCCAACTCCATAGACTAATTCACACTGAGGTGTTAATGACTCAATGTGTGACTGGTCCCTGGAGTATTTGCATTTTTAAAAGAGGACCGGAGAGAAAGCTTTAGGCAAGCAGAGGAAGGATGAAATTTTAGCTAACAGAGCAAGGCAGTGGGGGAGCTGTCCATTGTGCTTCATACCATACCGTGTAGGCAGCAGCTTATTCTGCCTATTACTAAGGCCAACCCTGGATGCAGCCAGAATCCATCTCAGAGACAAAGAAACATATATCCATTTCTTTCCCCCAGAGGCTGTACCTAAGAGTTCATTCCCATGGCCTAAAATTCCAGTTCAGGTTTGCATTTTCCCTCATTCTTCGTGAATGAATCAGGGATAGAAGGAGGCAGCTGACTCTCATATCAGTTTCCCAACTGCCTTAAAAAATCCTAGTATCCTAGAGTTATAAGGGACCTTGGAGGGTATCTAGGCCAATATTCTCTCTGGACACAGATCCCACCCTTTCTATAATGACCCTTCTTGACAGGAGAGTCATTCAGCTTCTGCTTCTGCTTTTCTGATGGCAGGGAACTCACTACCTCTCCAGGAATATTAGAAAGTTCAATATGTCAAATTGAAACCTATGTCTCTGCATTTTCCTTCTGACTGCCCCTACTTCTGCCTTCTGGGTCAAGCAGAGTCAGGTCAATTTCTCTTCCATATGACAAGACTTAAAAAACTTGAAGGTAGCAATCATATCCTTGTCTTCTCTTCTCCAGATGAATCACATTCAATGCCTTTAAGAGTTCCTCCTCTGGGATGGTTTCCTGTCCCCTCACCATTCTGGGTACCCCCTCTAGATGAACTCCAACTTGTCAATGTCCTTAAAATGTGGTATTCAGAATCAGACATAAATGCCAAGTATGGTTTACAAAGGATAGCAGTACTATTTCATTCTTGACCCGCCTTCATTTCTATTAATGTGGTCCAAGTTTGTGTAATCTATAGCCTGGAGTCCCAAGCCCTAGGTTTACATACAGCAGATTCAGTCTTTGGGAACTGCATACCCCACCCCTTCCAGAACTGATCTCTTTGCCTCATTTTGCCCCTACCCAGAGTTAAGTTTTGGGAACCTTAGAATATACTCAGATGTAAAAAGGGAGTCTATCTCCTGTGTGAGCACTTAAAATAACAATGTATAACAGATATAGGACAGCCTCTTTTTCATCCCACAGAAAAAGGAAAACAACAAAAAGTAATTTTTAAAAAATCCACAACAATCAAGAGATTTTCATTCTCTTTTGTAAATCCTCCTTTCCATTTCAGTGACTTATATCAGTCTCTAGCTTTATATGGTACTACCCTAAGGGTTTGTACTCCCCCCGAAGACAAATGAATCTAGAGTTGTTAGAGAGAAGCTATCATATTCAGGAAAGTTCTACCTTCTATCCCAGGGACCCACATAAGAGGTTGTGTGGTGCAGCTGAAAGGGTGTTGGTTTTAGATTCAGAGAACCTGGGTTCAAATCCTGACTCTGCCACTTACTATCTCTATGACTTTGGGCAAGTCATTTAACTTCTCAGAGTTCTTTATCTTTAAAATGATGGAGGTAGAGTAGACAACCTCTAAGTTGTATCTAAATGTGTGGTGCTATGAGCCTATGATTTCCCTTGCAAGAGAAATGGACTTGGAGCTGCTACAGCGTTGACCCCTTACATTCTAATGAGTTTCACATCCACCCTAAAGGGTTAGCTGGAGGCTCTAGTCTGTTAACACCATTCTAAGCATCTGTACTCCTGGGAAGGGAGATGAACTTGGAATTGCTAGAAAGGCAACCCTCTCCCCACTGGATCTACATCATCTAAATAACTCATGCTAGTGGTGGAGGGCAAAAATCAAAGTTTTATTCCTCCTTGAATGGTATAGTGGCCAGAGTGCTGGGTTGGGGTCAAGGAAACCTGGGTTTGAATCCTGCCTCAGACATTTACTAGTGATGTGACCCTAGGTATTTCTTTGGGCCTTGGTTTCCCACATTTACAGCCCATAACTACTAAAGTCCCTTCCATTTCTTAATCACTGATCAAGACTTTAGGGCCACACACTCAAGTTTCGGTTCATAGACTCCTCTCGTAGACTGGAATTTGGGCAGGAGCACAAAGCAAAGTCTAGGTTTTGTTTCTTCTTTTTATGACTCTATCTTCGGGTCCAGGTACTTGATCTTTGATCTGGAGACTCTAGTCATTCTTCCAGAGGGTTTTGATTCAAGAACTCTCACGATTGGGTCATATAGTTCCTCTCTCCATGGTTGCCATTTCTTAGGCTGAGATATCTTGGCATTGCCTCTTTACAGCTGAGTCAGGAACTTGGGACTCTTGATATTCTGCCTTTGTCCTTCAGAATGAGAGGCTCTGCCACTGCCACTCCATGGCCATGATGTCTCTAGGCCTGAATAAAAGGCAGTGTGAATGGTTTCCAGGAGGGTGTGATGATATGTGGGTTTCACATCTAATCCTGGGTCTGTATGTCTGATTTCTTTTATAGGACTTGTACAAAAGGTGCCTCAAAGCCATAGTAGCCAAGCAAATTAACCCTCAGTTCTTTGACTTAATTTCTCAACCTAGATAAGGTGGTACTAGACTGATAAGTAATGAGGTCTAGGTTACTCCCCAGGTTTTATCCATTAACATCTTGAATCATCTCATAGAGATGTCAATGAGTATTTCCATACCTTCCATAGGGAGATATTATCAAAGTCCTTTCACTTAATTGCTCCAAGGTAAAATGAGACATTTAATTACTACATAGGAAATTATGACTCTAACTTGGAGGCCTAATTGGGTCTTCTTCACATCAGAGTCCCAAATAATGTCCTTATCACTTTAAGTCACAGAGATTCTTAATATTTTAAGTGCCGTGGACCACTGTCTGGTGAACTCCTCAGAATGAGGTGAACTGTCTATGAACTCTTCAGAATAATGTTTTAATGAACAAAATAAAGCTAATAGTGTTACAAAATAAATCAATCATATTGAAATATAGTTATGAAAATATTTTTAAAACAAGTCCACTAATGCCAGGTTAGTACTTTAAGACTTCACTAAAGTGACCTTCATTAAATGCCCATATAGAATATAAATTCCTTGAAGGCAAAACCTTCACTAGGGAAGAAAGGAAGGGGAAGAGAATAAACATTTATATACTGCCTACTATATGCAAGTACTGTGCTAAGCAGTTTAAAAATAGTACTCATTTGATACAACAACCCTGAGAGGTACGTGCTATTATTGTTTCCATTTTACAATTGAGGAAACTGAGGCAAAAAGATATTAAGTGATTTACCCAGGGCCACACAACTATTAAGTATCTGAGGTTAGATTTGAACTCTCATCTTCCTAACTCCAGTCTCTATTCTCTATACTACCAGCTGCTTTAGCTTACTACCTGACACATAATAAGCACTTAATAAATGCTTATAGACTGATCAATTGATTGATCAACCCTCTACAATTGTGCTAAATCTTTTTTTGTAGCAACATCACATTATTAACTCATGTTGGGCTTGAAGTACATCAAGAACTCTTGGTACTTTTCACTATAACTGTTACCTCCTGCATCCTGGATTGTGCCATTGACTTTTTTGCACCTGGGTTCAGGATTTAACATTTATTCCATTTCAGTTTCATCTCACATGCTTGTGTCACATTTTATGTACATGTCTGGTATGTGAAATCTGTCTCTTAACAGGACTTTGAGCTGAAGAGCCTTTAAGAATTGACTAATGACGTACCATACTATAGCAAATTCATGAGTATGAGGGAAAAATTAGATGAAGTTTTAGGAAACCCCTTACCCATTTTTACACTAATATACCTGTAGAGATACTAATAGTAAAATGCCTATTCCTTTGCATGACTATATGTAAGCTCCTTGAAGGCAGGGACTGTTTCATTTTTTATTTTTGTGTTCCCAGGACCTAGCAAGTTGCTCTTCACTTAGTAGGTACTTAAGAAATGCTTGGATAGGGGAGGCTAGGTGGCGCAGTGAATAGAGCACCGGCTCTGGAGTCAGGAGGACCTGAGTTCAAATCCGGCCTCAGACACTTAACACAAAAATCTAGCTGTGTGACCTTGGGCAAGTCACTTAACCCCAACTGCCCTCCAAAAAAAAAAGCAAAAAAAAAAAAAGAAATGCTTGGATAGGGGCAGCTAGGTGATGCAGTGAATGGAGCTCTGGCTCTGGAGTCAGGAGGACCTGAGTTCAAATCCAGCCTCAGACACTTAACACACACACACACACACACAACAATAACAACAACAACTAACCGTGTGACCTTGGGCAAGTCACTTAACCCCAATTGCTCTACCTTCCCCCTGCCCCCCCCCAAAAGCAAAGAAATACTTGGATTTAACAATAATGATTTGGGGTGGCTAGGTGGCGCAGTGAATAGAGCACCTGCCCTGGAGTCAGGAGGACCTGAGTTCAAATCCGACCTCAGACACTTAACACAAAAACTAGCCATGTGACCTTGGGCAAGTCACTTAACCCCAACTGCCCTCTAAAAAGCAAAAATAAAAAAATAAAAAATAATAATAATAATGATTTTTAAATAGTCTTGAATAAGTTGAATGTACCTGTGTGGATCATGATCAGAAACTGTCAGTTTCTCCCCATTGCCCAGCAGATAAAGTAAGAATTCTCAGCTCTGGCTGCCAAAGGCTTCAGCCCAGTTCAGTTCAGACACAGCCTAGTTCCAACCCACCTTCTCAGACTCACCTATCCGGTTCCTTGTGTGTTCTATTTTCCGCCCTGCCCCCATTCTTCTCCAGTCTTCTTTTGTCTCTCTGTTTCTGTTCATCACCCATTCCTGAAACAGACTAACTCCCCATCATTGTCTACTAAGATTCCTCCCTTCCTTTAAGGCCTGACTCATATACCCACTTCAATAAAAAAAACCCCCCAACAATTATTAAGCTCCTACTAGATGCCAGACACTGTGCTAAGTACCTGGGATACAATAATGAAAAGCAACACATGGTCCCTGCCCTCACACATCTTATAGTCTAATGGGGGAGGGGAGCAAAAAAGTATCATAAGGGTAGATTGCAATAAGAGCAAAAGAGAGGCCCAGACAAACCACTGTAGGAAGATATGAGGAGAGAATATTTTCAGTGGGTAGAGAAGAGGTTATAGTATTGTATATATATAGTATATTGTACAGAGGAGGTTATAGCTGGTCTGAGCATAGGAAGTAAATTCGTGAGTAAATGCAAGGAGGTAAGAGAACTCATGGACTAGATATGGGAACTGGTAGATTTCTATTTTATTCTATAGGAAATACGGAGCCACTGAGGGTCTCTGAGTAAGAGGATGACATAGTTATATCTATAACAGATCATTGTGGCAGCCGTGTGAAGGACATGTTGAAAACAGAAGACACTAAAGGTGGTGAGACCAGTAAGGAAGCCAGGATAATAGTTGTGATAGTATCTCCAAGGGAGAGATGAAGACGGCCTAAACTGGGGGTGCAGGTGGGGGACAATAAGCATGTAAGAGAACCCATGATGCCTTCCACGAGCCCTCTACGGTCTCTTCCCTGAAGTGATCTGGGCCTTGGTCACCTTACCTACATCACATTTCGTTGGATATGTGTCCTTTTTCTCATTAGACTATGGGCTTCTTGAGGGCAACAACTGTGTCATATCTTTGTATACCCTAATTGACATTTGCTGAATGGAATTGACTTGAATACATGCCCCAAGGAGCTCACTTGTAAGGGCAGAGATGAACTCCTACATCCTCCTACCTCAGGGAAAAACGAAGAATGACATATCATTTCCTACATGCTCCCACAAACATATAGAGCCAGGCACATTCTTCAAAAGTGGCATATAGAAAGTCACGTGGCACCTGGAGAGCCAGAAAACCACAGACCCACATCCAACATTCTAATGGACAGACGGAACAAGTGACATGGGAGAGAAACCAGATGTGGCCAGATGTGTAAAATAAACAACCCCCCCTCCAAAGGGCAGAAGAGCAATCCCAGGCCCTATATTCATCCGATGCCAGCTAGAGGAAGTAGGCGTGGGCCCAGCCCAGCGCAAAGACAGACAGACGGAGGGAGAGGGATAGAGGTAGAGATGGATGGGCCCCATCAGGCTTACTCAAGTGAAGAGAACCAAACAGATGGTCTCGTTAAAGATGTCTAAAGAAACAAACTGGCAGGAGGAAAGCAGAGGCTCCAAGCCGGGTGGGAAGTAGTCCAAGACAGGATTTATTCCCAGCTGGGGTGCCTTCTCTGGGCCTTGGTCTCTTCCCTCCCTCCATTTTAGGCATCAGTTGTAGGAAACCCAGGGAGAAATTATAGGAGCACAGAATCATATGATTTATTGCTAGAAGAATAGGAAGAATAGGGAAGTTCAATCCTCTCATTTTACAAATAAGGAAACTGAGGCCCAAAGATTAGAATTTACTTCCCTGAGGCCATCCAGGAGGTAAAGAGGATACCGCAGGAGAAAATACAGAAATATAGACTCATATGACTTAAACCATAAGGGACCTTTAACATCATCTACTCCAACTTTCACTTTATTTGTTTGTTTATTTTAACAGGATACCTAAGGTCAGGAGACATGAAGTGATTTGCCTAAAGTCACATAGTTTGTAAATAGCAGAAAGATTCCAATTTGGATTTTTTGTTCCACAGACAGTAACTTTTCTACTCTGTTGGTCTGTTTTGTATGAAAAGAAAGCAAAAGTGTTGCTATGACCATGGCCAAGATGAGCCCCGGAGCTCATTGGTAATTTAGAAGAAATAATGTTCTGATCCTGTGGGATTTCCAGGGCATGACTGGCATGTGAGCTCCTCTGATGCCTTCGTGTCTTAGGAAATCCAAACTCAACCTGAACACAGTCTCCTTCCTCACAGTCCTTGGTAGCATTGGGCTCCTCCTGGTTGCCTGGGAACCTTAGTTAAAGCTTTGAACTAACCCCGCTGAGATGTGTTTCTCTCTGCTGAAAAAGGTAAAGCTTAACACTGTCTGGGTTCCATACAGCTGAAATCCCTGAGTCTAGAAAGGACTGTGGGTGGGGAAGAATACTATTCCTTTGCAGAATTTCAAGACTGCAAGAGGCCTTGGGACACTGTCAGGTGAGATTAGACTTGGGCCCAAAATAAAAATTACCAATGAAAATAAGAGGGAGAAGATGATTTCAATACTTTTGTGTCTCTCTGTGCTCTGCTTATGCTTACCTTCACAGGTGGAGTTCCCTTTCATCTGTGCCTTTACTTCCTATGAGATTCCCACCCACGGGCTCCTGAAGATCTTTCCTGTCTATAGGGAACCCCTAGAGATAATGAGGTTCTCTGTATGCAGAAGTTTATGTGCTGAGTTCATGAAGTCCTAAAACATTACAGGGCTTCCTTAATAAGAGTCACAATTACTAAGAGATCAGGTCAACAATCCATACAGGAAAAACTCAAATAGATGAGAAATGCCATTATGCAGATTACACCATGTATGCCATTCCATTAGTATATAAATCTGGTTCAAGTGGATAATAAAGCTGCTCCTAGAACTAACTGGGAGGTCAAACTATGCTGGAGGTTAAGGGTAGTGTAGTAGATAGGGAATTGGACTTAGAGCCAGGAAGTTCTAGGTTCAAATCCTGCCTCTGACACTTCCTAACTGAATTGACAATTCACTTAACCTTTCAGTGCTCTGGGCCATTCTGTAAGACTCAAGGTTGCAGAGAGACCACTGGTGCATCTCAAGAACCATGAAAGCTTTTCTGATTTCCTGCTAACTACTAGTGTCTTCCCTCCCAATCCACCTTGTAATGAACTATTTTATATTTATTCACTTTATATTTGTGCTATCTATATATACAGGACATATATAGACATGTATGCATATATATGTATATGTGTGAATATACATATACATATATATTTAATATGCACATACCTGTTTGCTAATGGTGAGTTTATTAAGGGCAGGGATAGATAGATGATAGATAGATAGACAGACAGATAGATAGATAGATAGATAGATATGTATATATGCACACATATACATATATATGCATGTGAGTGTATATTGCAGGTCTGATCATGGCACATGCACAGCCCTCAATAAACTCCAGTGAGTCCCTGATATCTCCAGGTTCAAACACAAAATCTTCTGCTTAGCATTCATTCAAAGTCCTTCATAACCTTGCCGTGTCCTGTCCTCCCTTTCCTGTTTTCTTACACCTTACTTTCTGCCTCATACTCTTTGATCCAGTGACACTGAGCTTTTTACTGTTCCACAAACAAGATACCCTCTTTCTCAGCTCCTATCACATTCTCTAGCTATAACCCCCACCTGGAATGCTCTTCCTTCTCATTCTTGCCTCCTAACCTCCCTGACTTCCTTCAGGACCCTACTAAAGCCCTACCTTCTACAGGGAGCCTTCCCCAACATTTCCTAACTCTAGCACCTTCTCTCTGTTCATTATTTCTTTTTTGTAGCAGATAGCTTGTTTGTACACATTTGTATACTTGTTGTCTCCTTCCATTAACTGTGAACACCTTGAGGACAGGGACTGTCTACTGGCTTTTTTCTATACCCCTAGTTCTTAGCATAGTACCTGGCACATAGTAGGTATTTAATAATGTCTACTGTCTCCTCTCTTCTTCTTCTCTCTCCCTCTCTCCCTCTCTCTTCCTCTCTCCCCCCTCTCTTTCTCTCTGTCTCTGTCTCTCTCTCTCTGTCTCTGTCTCTCTCTCACATACACATACACACACATACATTTTTGTCTCCCCATTAGAGTGTAAGCACCTCATTCATAGGGCTTGCTTCATTCTTTGAAACCCCAGTACTCCACACAGTGGTTAGCATGTAGTGGTCAAACAATAATTGCTTGTTGATTAATTGGTAGACAGTTTTCTTACCAAAGAATCCCCTATGCCAATGAAATCACAGCTCTATCTTCTATCCTTATCCTAAAACAAAAGGAGAGGAAGAAAGCTGATTGAATCGTCTTTGGGTAATCTTACGGTGTTTTCAACGATCCTAAGTTGTTTCCTGGTACCCACACTTATTTTTTAACACAAATATTATCTCAGTGGTATATGGTTAGCAAATCTTGGAACATCAAATTCTCTGAAGAAACACTATGTCACAAAAGGATAAACCATTGAAGAAATGTGTGGTTGGAATCAAAAGTGGTCTGGTCCTATAATGAGACCAAAGAATAACCAACGGGCAGCCTGGGTGCTATGCAGGTATGCACAAAATGTAAAAGATAATGCTATGGCAGTTATTTCTACATTGATGAGGATAATAATAACCACCAAAAGTCCCTGATTTTTACCTTCTTTCTCTTCGGCAGCATCCAGACTCTCTATTCCATATCCTGTATTATCTCATTATGTCCTGGTATGGTTGATAATGTCCCAGGCCATCTTGTAAAAAAAAGTCCAAATAATTCCTACTTCCTTTGGTGAAATATGAAGCCCCACCCAGTTCCTGAAACATAAATCTGCACATGCAAGACATCAGTATTGGGGTAATGGAAAGAGCATTGGACTCAGAGCTGGAACATCACATGGGTCCAAAAGCCAGCTTTGACCCTAACTACCTGAGTGACTTTAGGGAGATCATTTCCCCTTGTTGGCCCCTGCCTCCTCCTCTGTAAATTAAAGCATTGGTGTAGATGATCCTGGAAGTCCCCAGTAGCTCTAAGATGCTATGATTCTGTTTCCTATGTGCCTCCTGTTCCCCTGGTCTCCAATCTTAGGGGTCAGAAGACCCAGAAATCCCACCAAGTAAAGAGGGCCCAACTAAATGCCAAAAGGGGGTGATTTATGTGGGGGAGGAAAGGGACAAAATGGTTATGGAACACAGCCCCTGTTCTACAGTCACTCTTCCCCTCCTCTGTGGTTGGATTATAGCTGACAGCTTTTCAGCCTGTCTTGTCTTCACAAATTCAAATCAATGTTCAGCAAATGTTTATTGAGCACATATTATATCCAGAACTCTGTGTTCAATGCTGGGGATACAAAGATGAAAACCCACAAGGAGGCTGGGTGTGGTGGCTGTGTTTGTAATCTCTGTTACTGCTTCTGAGCCATGATAAGCTAATGGGGGATCCAAGCTAAGTCTGACACCAATATGACAGTCTCTCCAAAAGAGGGGCCACTGGGCTACTTAAGGAGGAATGAAGAGGCTTGGGTCAAAAATGGAGCAGATCAGGGCTTCTGTGTTGTTCTGTGGTAGAGACATGAGTGGGCTGCTGTACTTTTGGCCAGGATGAGACCAAGAGAGGAAGGACGAAAGGAAGAAAGGATGAAAGAAAGAAAGAAAGAAAGAAAGAAAGAAAGAAAGAAAGAAAGAAAGAAAGAAAGAAAGAAAGAAAGAAAGGAAGGAAGGAAGGAAGAAAGGAAGGAAGGAAGGAAGGAAGGAAGAAAGAAAAAATAAAAAAAGAAAAAAGAAAGAAAGAAAAGGAAGGATGGAAGAAAGGAAGAAAAGACAAAAAGAAGAAAGAAAGGAAGGAATAAGAGGAAGGATGGAAGAAAGGAAGGAAGGAAAAGGAGAAAGGGAAGGATGAAGGAAAAGGATTCACACAGAACATGTCCT